>JAPPVO010000003.1:56201369-56801369 GCA_030407325.1 Camellia japonica
TACAATAGTCGAAACTCAGCCTCGAAGAGGTTTACAGCAACAGTCTACTTGAATCTACTTGAAACTACTCCTATGGAATCAAAGTGCAGTGCTGGTATTAAAGTGCAGGTATTTAAAGAACAAGAAATGTAAAACTGGAAAGGAAAATATGAAGTAAAAACTGGTTTGTATGATCTGAGTCTGGGGCTTTTTCTGAGGGCTCCCTTGCTATTTATACTTGTCAAAGATGACCTTCGAACTGCACTTCAGACTGTCGAACTGCTCCTCCATGATCGCTGATCATGCTGCCTTAGAAGTAGCCACTACGCCATCTCTTGCAGTTGAGCCTTCCCTCCTGTATTTGAATTTGAATATGAGTAACCGTTGAAGCCACGTCACTTTGTATCTCTTTACTGATCTAGTGCTACTCAGATCACGTAAGAACAATGTTCATTGCCACGTGTTCGATCAGGATCGAGGACTTGAATTTTCTTCCCATAATACCCTTAATCTGCCACGTGTCAAACTATGATTTGGCTTTACAAAATATGTAGCCAACAGTATCACTATATAAACACCTTTGGGCTGAATATATAGGACACAATTAACATATTTAAACTTCAACATAATCTTAATTAATTATACATGGGCAATAATTATAATTTCACAACAATGGGTTGCAAATAAATTTTAACAATATTACCAGATGTTTCAAAATGTATCATCATATAAATACCTTGGGCTAAATATATAAGACACATTCTAACACCTATAAACAAGTCAACTAGGAAGAATGATTTATCAAAAATTATCTCCTTTGGGTAGATTAATTTTTTAAAATTAATAAAATTTCCCTTACTAGCGACTCACACTATCTCTAAGATTAATACACACAATTAACCCCTTTTGGGTAGGTAATTGAGTGATATAATATTAGAAGAGCTTTCCATAATCCTTATTAGTAAATCACTTTAAATCTCAATAAGTTAACCACTTCAGCAATATCACCCACATTGATTCAAAAATCTTCCAACTGGGACTATATCATAAAATAAATATTTGTTTATTTTTAAAACTTTATTTAACATATATGAGAGTACATATGATTGTCAAGTTTTGTTGTTGCATAATAGCAAATCACGACTTTAATTAGGCACTAATTGCCGTATAATAACAAATGGAAATTAACATAAAATTGAATTATTGCATCACATTATCATGTAAATTAAAATATGATTACCAACAATTAAACAACCATTTAATTCTATCCAGCAATAAATATATGTCCAATTAAATAAATATTACCCCATCAATTTGTTTAGACTTGTAAACAATATACCAATGGCAAAATATGCACCACCCATATCAAAATTAAAAATAAAATAAGACCATCTCCGAAAAATTACAAAACACATAGCAGCATCACTTGTTTACAGTTCAAACTTGGGACAAAACATAATTATAATATTATATAGCATCACAACTTCTATCAAATATGGAAAACCAAACAGGGTCTTGTTCACGTCTAGTTTTTTTTTTCTAATTTTTTTTTATTATATATATATATAAACTAGAGCGAACCACCAAACCGAAGTATTGTAAAAAAGGAGCTATAACAAACCACCAAACACGTAGACCAAGTCGTGGTTGGGTTGGGTTAAAGAAAAATTTACTTATTTAGTTAAATATTTATTTATTGATTTGTTTTTCTTTAATGTTATGATTCCGAAGCAATTCTCAACAATGAATTGTATGTATATGTAAGAACATTGAAAATGTTTGGTCGTTGATTACCAGGCACAACGTTTCAGTAACAAACAAAATAATAATCATAATAATTTATTCCTTCTCATTGTATAAAAAAAAAATTTACTGAAATAATCTATCATGATTTTGACTCTAATATAAACTTGCTCTAATACCACATGTAAGAATATAGGATCTATATACTAGAAATCAAAACACTATGAATATAATTAACTACTAAAATATAAATTTAGATACATACCATTTGATTCCGTTATTATCTTGAGTTTTACTTCCTTGAAAGAAGGTGATATTCACAATTGGAAAACTTTAACACCAGCTCTTCCCCTCTTTCTCCTAATCTTTACGTTGTCTTTTCAATGGGGTTGACAACTCTTTGATCTACAAATATATAGATATATGTAAATCCTAATAAGGATAGGAGAGGGGACTAGGCCTAAATAAAACAATTAGTAGGCCCTTCTATTAAGAAACTCAAATAACTTAAAATAGGTCTTACACCTCCATATCACATATCCACATATAAAATAATATACATACTAAGATGGACCATGGCCCAAAACTTTATGGATCATAATAATAATTTTGGGCTCATACCAGTCAATCTATCTGAATCACGTTCAACCCGTTTTTCACAAACCAAACAAAGTATAGTCAATGACACCCTAATTTAGAACAAAGTCTTACAATGGAGTCCTAGGACTAGGTCCTGCAATTTAGAATCTGGATATATGGAGTTTTGCTTCCGTGTTGTTATCATTATAGTTGTAGTGTTTTTTTTCTTCTATTTTGTGGAGTAACTTCTACATTTCTGTCTAGCTATGTTTTTTATTTTGCCATTATCTCTTTTACGTTGTGTTTTGTTAGAAAATTTGGGGAGAGATTTAGAAAGGAAAAGAGAAAATGTGTGTGAAACTAAGTGAAATGTACGTATATTTTATTCATATTACACCTAATTTTTTCATTTTTCTTTCCAAATCCCTTCTCAAATCCCCTAACTAAATACAACATTCTTTAGGCGGTCAGGGCTTGTGTTTGCTTAATGTTTGTCAGTTAGTTTTTGTTTTTCTATTTTCTTCTTGTTTTGTTATCATGGTTGAGATATGTATAATTTCCTTTATGTTCTGTTATTCTGTTTTTTTGTTATTTTAAACTAAATTGGTGAAACTTTATATTAGAACCCTTTTTTGATTTTTTAAAATCCCCGCATAAGAGTTACTATGCCAAAATTGCTTCATTTCTTCTTCTTCTTCTTCTTCTTCTTCTTCTTCTTCTTCCTTTATTTATTTATTTATTATATTATTATTAAAAAAAAGATATAAAAAAAAATCTCTCAACCACATGAATTGTAATTTCATAATATAGCTTGTGCACAACCATATATATATACACTAATGTTTTGACATAAAAATGTAGATATATTGAATTTTACAATTGCCTTCTACAAGTTTTGATAATTACGAATTTTTTGCATGACAACATCATTTTAATATTATCAAAAACTGTGTGTGTCAATTTCCGACCACACTGCCAACTTAGTACTCAACTGGAGAATACCGGCAGAATAGATGGCACCTGTCTGACCTGCAACAGAAAGAAGAGTCTCCGGTGGTGGCTCGTCCACCCGGGGGTACTCCGACGATCAAGTCAGTACTCCATATCTCTCAAAGATAACCAATAGTGCTTAACTCACTAGACAGAATATCAAAAGCCATACCTTAGACCCATGGGGGTGCCTCCCTTTTATAGCCAACATAATCCTAGTCTCAAATAGAAGCCTAGCTCTAATGGACTTAGGATTACTGCTAACTTGGACTCCTAGTAGGATTAGGATAAACTCTCTAAGAGTCTTATCTTTACCCAAACTGAAGTCTTCTCCCATTTTAGGACTTTTGTCCCTTATCCGCTTATCTCGGATTTCGGCATTCTCGCAAATAACCTCGGCCTAGCCGAGCAGGACACGTGACACCTCGGCTGACACTTCGATGTCACCTCGGCTGACACTTCGGTGTCACCGCGGCCACGTGTTGTCATTCAAAAATTATGTCCCCACAACTGCCCCCTAGGTTCTATTACCTCGGCATCCTGAGGTGATGGAACCTATATCATTTATTCCACTTAGCACGTCGGCTAAGCTCGCTTCATCATCTATTGCTAAAGTCAGAACTCGTTGGCTCAATATGACCAAGACCTATAGTCTGCTTTCATCAATGCCTTAGAACCAACGACCAAGTTCGTTCAAGTTTCACAGCCGAAACCGTCCTCCTTTGCAACCGTCTCGGGGTGACACACCTCGGTTATACAAACTGATGATTTACCTCGGCAAGTACCTAAGTACCTTTTCTTGGCATAACCTTGGTTTCACCTTGTAAATTTTTTCATAAAATTTCAACAAGCGTTTAACCTCGGCTTAACTTTAACTTGTAAATTGTCCACAAATTTTAACAAGTGTTAAGCAATGATTTCGGTTTAACTTCAACTTTTAAATTGTCCACAAATTTCAACAAGTGTTAAACAATGATTTCGGTTTAACTTCAACTTGTAAACTTTTCTCAAGTTTCAACAAGTGTTAAACAATGATTTCGGTTTAACTTCAACTTGTAAATTGTTCACAAATTTCAACAAGTGTTAAACAATGATTTCGGTTTAACTTTAACTTGTAAATTGTCCACAAATTTCAACAAGTGTTAAACATCATCTCGGTAAGTACTTCTCTTTTCGGACTTAATCATCTTAGGCCGAGATCTTGTCTTTTGGGATTTGGGATCCGAGATCTGGAATCCGGGATCTACTTACTTGGGTTGAGCTCTTGTCTTCTCATATCCAGTGTTATCTCGGCTTCACTACGGCGAACCATTTCTCTTCTCAAGTTTGGACGCCTTTGTCCCCGGCGTGTCTTCCTCGGCTCTGGCATACTTTTCTATCCTGGCCATCAGTTCCTCCATGCTTTTCAGCAATGTCTTTGCCAGTGATTTTCGAAACAGGCAGTCATCCTTCAAGCCGCTTTTAAACGACACGACCGCCACCTCTTGGTTGCATCCTGGTATTCGGTTGAATACCTCATAATACCTTTTGGCATAAGCTCTAAGGCTTTCATCCTTGCTGATCTTCAGGGCCATTAGGGCGTCCACCCTCAATGGCTGTAGTTTCTCCGAAGGATGAGGGGAACACCTTGCAGAGCAACGGCTTGTTCTCGATGTACAATGCCATCAAGTTCTGGTACAAGTCGACGTGAAAGTTCGGGTCTGACTTACCGTCGTATATCTGGAACCTTGGCATACTGAACCTTTTCGGGGCCTCAAATTTGTCCAATTCTATCGAGAACGGTGTCCTCGGCTTGACAGGTGAGGTCACCTCGGTATCTTGTCGCTTTCTCTGGAGGTAATCCCTCAGATCCTCCGTGGTTCGTCCAGGAGCTCGACTATCTCCGGATTTCAGCCTCTTTGGTGCACTACTTCCTGTGTTATTACGAGTCCTTTTGGACCTCCCTTCATTGGTCACGTCGAAACAGAGTTCCTTCCCCTGAACATGCCGATGTTCTTTGGAGTCAGCTTCCTTGGTGCGATGTGTCCTCTGTGAATGTCCCCTTCTGGATTCTCCTCGTCCGACCTCCCTTGAAGGCCAGTGAGAATGTTCCTTTGTCCTATCGTGCTGAGGAGTCGTAGGAGTTGTCTTCTGCCCCCCTGCCTGGGCATCTTTCTTGGCTGCTGGAGTCGATGTATCTTGTGACGGGAACGGTGGCTGCATGACGTTGTTTGTATCATGAAATTGACAACCGTTTGCAAGTCCGCCAATTTGTTCGCCATTCCCTTTATCTCGTCGTCCCTTCGTAAGCATCTTTATTTCCATACCTGGAGGTCGTCCTCGTTATAATACTCGCTTCGGTCTGATTTCTTCGGCACGTCGCCCTCTTGGCCGACGTCCTCTTCTCCGTGATTCTTATCACGAGTTTCTTCGTTGTAGTTGTCTTCTTCGACGCCAAGGTCAATATGTTTCCCACTCTTTTAGGGGTGTTGTCCCCAACCTTCTCTTTCTGTCCGTCGTTGGCCATCTATTCTCCTTTCATTCCCATAGATGGCGCCAAATTGTCTGTGTCAATTTCCGACCACACTGCCAACTTAGTACTCAACTGGAGAACACCGGCAGAATAAATGGCACCTGTCTGACCTGCAACACAAAGAAGAGTCTCCGGCGGTGGCTCGTCCACCCGGGGGTACTCAGACGATCAAGTCAGTACTCCATATCTCTCAAAGATAACCAATAGTGCTTAATTCACTAGACAGAATATCAAAAGCCATACCTTAGACCCATGGGAGTGCCTCCCTTTTATAGCCAACATAATCTTAGTCTCAAATAGAAGCCTACCTCTAATGGACTTAGGATTACTGCTAACTTGGACTCCCAGCAGGATTAGGATAAACTCTCTAAGAGTCTTATCTTTACCCAAACTGAAATCTTCTCCCATTTTAGGACTCTTGTCCCTTATCCGCTTATCTCGGATTCCGGTATTCTCGCAGATAATCTCGGCCTAGTCGAGATCATCTCGGCATCATGACCAGGACACGTGACACCTCGGCTGACACTTCGGTGTCACCTCAGCCACGTGTTGTCATTCAAAAATTATGTCCACATTTCATCTAGTGGGTTGGGTGTTCAAATTTTAATAAAATGAGTTCATGCCAACAATTAAGCCTTTGTTTGGCATGAGGATTTTTGATACCAAAAAGGTTAAAATAATAAAAAAAAGGATAAAATATGTTAAAAAGTCAATAAAATAAAATGTTTTTCTCTCACAAAAATCAAAGAAATTTAAAAACTCATCTAAATGAGATTTTCTAATCCCAGATTTAGCTAAAAAGTCAAAAACTAACCCACATCCCAAATAAAACCTAAGATGATCAACAAACAAACAAACTAAAAAATTCATAGATAACAAGTGATCATTAGTACATATTGTATATATGATTTTTTTTTTTTTTTTTTTCATTATAATCAAGTGAATACTCTTAACCTTAATAAGGTGTGTGAGAGAGAGTGAGTTGGTGGGTTAATTGTAGGGTATATATACCTTGCAAAGGAAAGTAGCCTGCCTCATGAAGCCTAGTCATGGAACCATAAACAGCCATAGCAGAAGCACCAGTGGTCCGCAACACTATGGTCAGAATCTTCAAATGATTAGCAACGGTCTTAGTGGCGTGCATGAGTGTATCGTAGATGATACAGGCCACCTCATTTCTCCTGCTCTCTTCTTGGTTCATCATTTGAGCCAAGCATTCTCTAAGTGGTGCTTCATAGTTGGTGTTAATAGTCGACACAGGAGCTAGGAAATCTCCAGAAGAGGTGTCGTGGTCGGTTAGGCCATATGGGATAGGGAGGAAGGTGAGATGGGGGTGGTTGGGAGAGTTGAAGAGGGTGTGTGCAAATTGTGATGGAGAGGCCCTTAGAGTTAAGGGCAGTGCTCAGTTCAATCATAGGACTTATGTGCCCTTGTAATGGACATGGCACTAGCACTACAACCTCTTTCTCTTCCTTGATTTTCCATTCTCTCTCTTTCTAAATTAGTGGTTGCAATATTGATTTAACAACCCGTTTGAAGTTTATATATTGAGTAAGGTAAGTTCACAGCTTCTTATTACTGGACGGTCACACTAAAATTTACAATAAACTAAATAATTTCTTGAACTTGGGGCCGTTAATTTAAAAAAAAAAAAAATTTGATTCTTAATTTAAAAAATACTTAGTTTTGAACCTACAAGGATTCCAAGAACCGCACTAAGTATTTACTAAATTCTAACCCACAAGGTTTTCATGAACTCTAATATCTCAATTTTAATTTTTTAATTTTTGAATTAAAAAAAATGATAAATTATAAATACACTCTTTGAAGTTTGTTTAAAATACAAATTGCCCCTTTAGTTTGAAAATTACAAATACCCCATGTCAGAATTTTTTATTTAACAAAATTAATTAAAAAAGTAGATTTTCTAACTGTTTACCTATAAAATAATAAAATTATATGAATTATTAATTGAAATAAACTTTTAGCATTATTAAAAACTGTTAATTAACTTGATAATTATTAATAAAATGATCTATTTGTTATGAAATTAGAAGCCTTAAGGGACATAATGTAATTTTAAAATTACAAGAAATAATTTATAATTTAAGTAAATTATAAGAGATGTGTTTGTAATTTATCCTAAAAAAAAAAACTCCCGTCCACCCTTCAATTTTAGATTTTTTGAATTTTAAAAAGTCCTAAACCCAAATTTTCCTAAATCATATCTTTTTTTTATTTTGCTTCGATTTCCGCCAACCATAACTTTCTTAAACCATATCTTTTTTACTTTCCTTTGATTTCCGCCAACCATAACTTTAGTTGAAACAATTATCAATTTACTTTATTGCTTTTCTTTTCATTGATTTTTTTAATGCTTGCTTTTCTTTTCATTATTACATTTTTTCTTTTTTTTGTTATGATCAATGAATGAACTATACTATTGATTTTTTTTCTCATCTATTCTTTTATTGTGAGAGTTGAAGATTTATTAGAAAGTGTGAAAAACTGTTATTGTATTTTTTAATTGATTGTATTTTCTCATCTATTTTCTTAATTATAATCGAGGGCAAAACAAGAAGGTAACGTTTGCTAACGTTTACGTTTTTTTATTTATGTTTACAAAAATTTTATAAATTAATTTTTGTTTATTTTTAGAAAAATATAAATTACAAACGTGTTTAGTTTAAACAAAATGTTTAAAAAAATTTAAAAATATAAACTAAAAAATATATTTGTTCAAGCTTAAAATATTTATATTTATTTTTTATTATTTATGATAATGGGATCATAAACATTATAATTGAAAAAAAAAATTTAATTAGAAAAAAAATTTATTTGAAAACAAAATTAATTGAAAAAAATATTTGAAAAAAAAATTATTTAAAAAAAATTAATTGGAAAAAAAATTTATCAGTCAAAATTTTAAATTTCTGTTTAAAAATCAACGTAAACTCATTACGTTTTTTCTCAAATTTATAAACTGAGATAACCATTTATAAACTAAAAAAATTATCAAATGAATTTTTCTAATAATTTTTAAAATTTTTATAAATATAAACTAAAAACAAAAAACGTTCTGATTACCGAACAGGCCAGAAGCAATTGAGTAGTGTACAGCCTCGTTGTGTTGCAAAAGCTCTGGAATGGTTGCTCCTCTCCCAGGGAATCAGTTTGCACGTACTATTTTGGCCTGATTTAAAAATCTGACTATTTTAGTATGTTATTTTAATTTTTAACTATTTTAATAAATTAAAATTTTTATATTTAAGAAGGTGGCTAAATATTTTTATAATTAGATGTAATGTTTGTGAAAGAATAAAATAAAATAATTGTGAATTTGATGTGACATTTTATCTTATTGAAACTATGTTTGGTTTTGACTTTTTGACTAAAAAAACATAAAAAAACAAAATTGACTACATAAATCAATAAGACAAAATGTCACATCCAAACCATAATCATTACATTTTTTTTTCACAAAAGTCAAAAAGTCAAAAATAAAAACCAAACGAGACTAAAAAACCAAGCTAAAATAGCCAAAAAGATAAAAAGTCAAACTATTTTAACTCTTCTCAAACGAAGACTAGTTATTTTAGTCTATTTTACCTTTTTTTAATAAATTTTAGCCTAAAATTAATTATTTAAACCTTTGCCAAACAAGAGTTTATGTTTCTGCAGAGATGTATCCTAATTCTCCTAAAAGAAATATTTATTCACCATTCAATTATGTCCTAAATTTAATTAGGAGTTGCTTGGGAAGTACTAGGAAGTTGTTTGGGATAAGTTATATAAGTACATTTTTTGAATTTTTATTTAAAAAAATAGAGAAAAAAAAATTGTTTGAGATAATTTTTTAACTTTTTACAAAAAAAATATGTAATAAAGTAGTATATAATAGGTCATTACACACCAAAATTAAACACAAAACTATACCAAATTCTCTCAGAATAACGGCAAGTCCAGGTATCAATCCACATGGACAATTGTGAAATTAAACTAATTTAATTGTTAAATTACTAAATTAATTTTGATGAAAAGATTGATTGTTCATAACCTAATTTAATAACAAATAAATTAAACTAAGTAATTAAATTATTAATTATAAATAAAATTGGATTTACTGATTTGGGAAAAAACCTAAGGCAATGAGTCCACTACTAGTTACGTAAATAGGGTTTCAAATTGAAAACAATTATGCTATGGTTCGAACGGAATAATGCTTCGCAACTACAAGTTCAAAGCATTTAACAAGAAAATCATCACGTTCAATGTACAAGCACGAACCATCTCAAGTAGTACGAATCGTTCACTCTAAACTAAGGTAGTGACACGACTCGTCTCTCGCAGTATGGTTCGTCTTATACCTTGAATTGGGCTACCAGGACCTGTGCTGGGCAGGTATTGGGCCAAGTATGCGCCGCCCAGTCCAGGTGTAAGTTGCTCGGTTAAGGCGACGCTCGGTCAGACCGAGGTACATGTTTGGCATGGGCGAAGCCAGTCAGGTCGTCTGAACGGCGCCTGGAAAGGCATCATCGGCCGAGGTGTTTGCCTGCTCGGCAAGAAGGCCAACCACGGTCGGGTTGGGCGACCGGCGCACAGAAAGGCGAAGTCGGCCGGGACACCTGTTCGCTCGGCAGGAGGCCGACCGCGGGAGCTCTCGGGTTGTCTCGGTCTCGGCTATGCCGAGGTGTTACTTAGCCCGGTTCCCTTGAGCTTAGATAAAGAAGAGCATGGGCATGTGGCACAGCTTGACCCTGGTCAGAGCAGCTCGGCTGCCGAGCTCCAGCAGAGAAGGCTGGCAGTTGAGATTAGGTGGTGTTCAGCAAGGTTTATGCTGACAGATGGGATAGCAAAGCCACGTGTCAGGAGATGACTGGGAGTGGATATGGGGCGCAGAGGGTATATAAGGATGTCTGCGCCCCCCATACGCGGACAGACGAACATTCTTGTAAGAAATCCTTACACTCGAACTCTCTCCTCCCTCTTTCCTTATCCCAAGGTGTGTGCTAACTTGATCGTCGGAGGGGTTTTCCGGCCACACACCGCCGGGTAGCTCACCGCCGTTGTGCTTTCAGGTGGACGGACAGAAACGGAGCTTGGAAGAAAGGAGTACGGGTTCGCCGGAATATTTGCTCCCCGTACAATTGGCGCCGTCTGTGGGAATCTTGCAGATAAAACCTTGTCTTCCGAAGCTCATCTGACCGCCTTCAATGGCGGACAACGAGGAGATTCAAGTGTCCGCCATTGACGGAATCACTCCGGAGTCGGGCAGACGCAGAGAGGGACCTCCCACCATCTCTCCGATGGGACACTTGGAAACATACCCAGCAGGACAGTCAGGAGACGCGCGGGATAAGCGCGGGAGGAGTCATGGTCATTCACGGAGTCCAGACGGACATCGGCGTCCGAGAGACTCACACGCCAGGCGCCTGGAAAACAAGCTGAAGGACCAGGACGCCGTCATCCGGCGTATGGCGGCGGAGATGGAAGAGCTGAAGCGGCATGTCAAAGGGAAGGGTGTAGCTGGAGTGGGTGACCACAGTGAGCGCACCCAACCCCGCCGTTCAGGCAGCCAGAGCCAGCGACAAACTCCATCCATTTCTATTACCAGAAGTTACAAGGTTGGTGATTCCGGCGTGCATGCGGAGAAGTCCAGCGCGCAAGATAGTACTTACCAACCCTCACGTCCGGCGACGACGTCGAGGTATTCCTATTCCGCTTGCACAGAAGACTTGCGGGCAGTATTAAAGGAGCGGGCTCGCCGGCGTGAGGCTCAACGGTACCGGCGTTCCAGCGGTTATCCTATGGGGTTCACGCCAGTGAGGAGGTCGGAATGCCTCCGCCCCGCCAAGCAGCACCGTTCCTGGTGGATTCCGACTTGGCAAGGTTGTGCGCCACCCCTTTTCCCTGGAAATAGAGACAACACCTCTTCCGTCGGGCTTCCACCAGCCGAAGTTCACATTGTACGACGGAAAGACGGATCCTTACATGCACGTAAGCCACTATCGACAGGTCATGGCCGGACATAGGCGGAATGACGCTCTTATGTGCCTCATCTTTCCGTCAAGTTTGGGCGAACTGGGTTTGAAGTGGTTCGAAAGGCTGCCGGAGGGGAGCATAGAGAGGTGGCATCAGTTGGCCGAAGCCTTTGTGACGCGCTTCAAAACCAACACCAAGACACCCAAGGAAGTGGATCACCTGCTGAGTGTCAAGATGGAACCGAGCGATACGTTGAAGGTATACAACTCCAGATATTGGGAGACCTTCAATGAGATCTTGGATTGCCCGGTCAATTTAGCAATCACTCAATACAAGCGAGGTCTCCCGGTCGGACATAGACTGCGGGACTCGCTTACCATGCATCAGCCGACGACCATGGGTCAGCTCATGCAGCGCATCAATGAACATATCCGGGTTGAGGATGATGCGTCGGCGTCTACCGTAAAGACAACTCCGGCAGCTACAGACAAGAAGACAGCAGGCAAAGTGCACGCAGTTGGGCAGGAGTCCAGCCGCTCCAGTGATAGAGCGGAGGAATCAGACCGTGGTTCGAATCGTAAGAACCGGGGTAGAGGACGTCGGAACGACCGGGATGATTACAACCGAGATGACGTTGCAGATGCCAACAGAAGGTTGAAGGCAAGGACTGGCATCACCACGGTCTTCAAGATTCCAATCTATCGCATACTTAGCGAAATCCGAGACGAGGAGTATGTCCGGTTTCCTGCTAAGTTGGGCGACGGACAAAAGGGCTACAATCCGCGGTATCGTTGCACGTTCCACCGAGAGAGAGGCCACCGGACTGAAGATTGTTTGCCTTTAAGGCAACACTTAGAAGAGCTGGTCGCGGCCGGGCACCTCGACCTTTACATTGACGGCGGCGTAAAGCCGAATCATGCTCCGGTTGATCCCAGGGGACAGGATGACCGAGACGCGCCGCCACAAGGAGTTATTAATGTCATCCATGGCATAGTGGAACCGGAGCGTGTTTGCGAACTCCGGGGTATGATTAAGAAAGCAGAGCATATGAGGGAAGTTTTGTCGGTACAGCCCGCCATCAAGAGGGGGAAGACCGAAGAGAAAGATGTGATAAGTTTCACTTCAAGGGATCTAGAGCGTATCCAGACGCCGCACAACGATGCCCTGGTAGTGACACTTCGCGTCAAAGAATTTGACGTCAAAAGGATCTTGATCGATCAGGGAAGCTCGGTCGAGATCATGTATTACGACGCGTTCAAGCAACTCAAGCTCCGAGAAACAGACTTGGCCCCGGCAACTTCACCACTTGTTGGTTTCAACTCACAGCCAGAATGGCCCTTGGGGAAGATTATCCTGCCGGTGAAAGCGGGATCCGTCGTCAAGCAGGTGGAGTTTTGGGTGTTACATGTGCCTTCGACTTACAACCTCATCCTTGGAAGGGGATGGCTCCATGCAATGCAAGCCGTAGCGTCGACTTACCACCAGGTGATGAGATTCCCCTCGGCTATGGGGGCAATCGAGGAAATCTGGGGGGATCAAGTCATGTCCAAACAGTGCTTCGTTGCGGTGAACGGAAGCCGGGCTGCAAAGGCTTCGTGCAATGATAGAAGGACCAGAAGACCGAGGAGTTCTGGAGGATGTGGGCACAAGGCAGAGACAAAGCGTGGAGGACTTGGGAGGTGCGAATCGACATGGAGCAACCGGATAAGTTCTTCTTACTCGGTTCCAGCCTTACTGCCCAGGAGAGGACTGAAATGGTAGAGTTTTTGATGGCCAACATCGAAGTCTTCGCATGGTCGCCTTACGACATGCCCGGCCTCGATCCAAGTTTTATCTGCCATCACCTCAATGTCTTCCCCGGTGCGAAGCCGGTCATTCAGCGAACGAGGAGATCGGCGCTGCATCACGCCGAGGTAGTTGCAGAAGAGGTGAAAAACCTGCTCGAGGCACGAGCAATTCAGGAAGTGCACTACCCTCGGTGGATTTCGAACACAGTAGTGGTGCCCAAGAAAAATGGAAAGTGGCGAGTTTGTGTTGACTACAAGACGGTCAACCGAGCTTGTCCCAAAGATAGCTTCCCTTTGCCACGAATTGACCAGCTTGTGGACTTGACGGCTGGACATAATAGGCTCAGCTTCTTGGACGCCTACCGCGGCTACCATCAGATGCCATGCATGGGCCTGACCGGAGATCACTCTTTCACGACTCCAAGGGACTTTTTGCTACCGAGTCATGCCTTTTGGTTTGAAGAACGCCGGGGCAACCTTTCAGAGGATGGTGACCAAAATGTTTGCTCCTTTGCTTGGCCGGACAATGGAGGCTTACATCGATGATATGGTGGTAAAAAGCCGACATGAGGCAGACCATTTGTCCGACCTAGCCGAGATGTTTTGCTCCTAAAGAAGCACAAGCTGCGCTTGAATGCGTCAAAATGTGCCTTTGGCGTGGGGTCCGGCAATTTTTGGGATTCCTAGTCACGAACCGAGGCATCGAAGCGGACCCTAGTCAGATCAGGCCGTGCAGGAGTTGAAGCAGCCCAGCTCAGCTAAGGACGTGCAGCATCTGGCCGGAATGGCCGCCGCGCTTAATCGATTTATAAGCCGGTCATCAGATCGCTGTCGCCCTTTCTTTCAGCATTGAAGTCCAAGTTTTCATGGGACGCGGAGTGTGACCAAGCTTTGGCCGAGCTCAAGGAATATCTATCTTCCCACCACTGTTGGTTACACCTAAGCTGGGTGAAGAACTCTATCTTTACCTAGCTGTCTCACAGCACGCAGTCAGTGCGGTGCTAGTCCGGGCTGAAGGAATCAAGCACCTCCCAATCTTTTATGTCAGTAAAACCTTGCTGCCGGCAGAAACCAGGTACTTGCCTTTGGAAAAGCTTCGTTGGCATTGATGATGGCTTCAAGGAAGTTGGCGCACTATTTCCACGCCCATACCATCATCGTACTGACCGAATTTCCACTTAAGGCCTTGTTCGAACGGGCGGACTTTTCTGGCCGAATTCTCAAGTGGGCGGTCGAATTGGGACAGTTTGACGTAAAGTTCCAACCGCGCACAGCCATAAAGGCCCAGACTTTGGCCGATTTCGTTGCGGAATTCTCACCAGGTACCCATCCGGTATGTCCGGTCGATATTGCCGCGGCGGATGAAGAGGAGAATGCAAACCTGACCGAGGTACAATTTGGTGGAGTTGGCGACGCGGAATTAGCGCGCCTCACCGAACTGCCCTCAACTTCTACAATTCCGACAACCGGTGACGCGTCGACCGAGTCGGGTGTTGTTGTCCCACCCACTCTGTCCGGTACCGCATCACCAGGGGGGAGTAATAGAATTGCACAGCACAGAGCCCGCGGCCGTCATAGTACCCCGACCTGGTGATTCGCCTACGGACTTAAGCATTCTAGACCAACTTGCTGAGTCCGGTGCCGAATCACCAAGGGGGGCTAGAGCGCAACCAGTCAACGCAGAACTCGAAACCAGACAGCCGGGCAACCATGATCCCATCACTTTTCGCAACTCCCAGGACCCATCAGACTGTTGGAAGCTTTTTGTGGGGGAAATGTGGAAGCTTTTTGTTGATGGAGCGTCCAACCGTCACGGTGCCGGACTAGGCATCGTTCTTATCTCCCCAGATGGCTTAACCATTGAACATTCCATCACCCTTGGTTTCCCTGCCTCTAATAACGAGGCTGAGTACGAGGCCCTTCTGGCCGGCCTCAAGAGCGCTATTCAGATGAAGGCTGGCGAACTAATGGTGTACAGTGATTCACAACTTGTGGTTAACCAAGTTTCTGGGATTTACGAGGCAAAGGATGACAGAATGGCAAAGTACCAAGCTCTGGTCAGGGAACACGTCAAGCAGTTTCAGGCAATTAGAGTCCAACAGATTGGCCGCGAAGAAAACAGCCGAGCTGATGAACTGGCCGGCCTTGCTTCGATGGTAGATAGAACGTCTCCGAACCCCCTGCTAATTGACTTTCTTCCCCGGCCAAGCATTGAAGACGCCGAGCAGACGGACGTTCTCTGCGCTGCGCTAGGTCCCTCCTGGATGGACCCTATAATCCTGTTCCTCAGAGATCGGACTCTACCAACCGACAAGAAGGAAGCGCACAAGGTCCGGGTGAAGTCAGAGCGGTTTTGGCTCTCTCCATCCGGTGCATTATATAAAAAGTCCTTCACTGGTCCTTATCTAAAGTGCGTACACCCAAGTAGTGTGGAGACGTTCTTGTACGAAATTCACGAAGGTATCTGCGGCAGTCATGTAGGGGGCCGGTCATTGGCCTACCGAGCTATTTCGCAGGGATATTGGTGGCCGTGCATGCAAGCCGACGCACAGAAATATGTCCGCAAGTGCGAAAAATGCCAGAAATTCGCCCATCAGATCCATCAGCCTGCTAGGGAACTTCTTCCCCTCACCAGTCCTTGGCCCTTCGCCATGTGGGGGCTAGATATAGTGGGGCCACTACCAACAGCGCCGGGCAACCGGAAATTCTTCATTGCGGCCACAGATTACTTCACAAAATGGGTTGAAGCTGAGCCCTGGCAACAATCAAAGAGAAAGACGTGAAGCGGTTTGTCTGGCAGAACGTGGTCACGGTTTGGCGTCCCCAAGATCTTGATCTCTGACAACGGCACCCAGTTTGACGGTCGCCTATTCAGAGGATTTTGTGAAGATTTGAAGATTGAATTCTACAACTCCACTCCGGCTTACCCGCAGTCCAATGGTCAAGCCGAGGCATCGAACAAGACTATACTGGATGGGTTGAAGAAACGGCTGGAGAAGGCAAAGGGAAAATGGGCTGAGGAATTACCCAGCGTCCTTTGGGCATACCGAACAACCCGCGGCGATCTACCGGGGAAACTCCATTTGCTTGGCTTATGGCATGGAGGCGGTCATACCTTTGGAAGTTGGCATGCCCACCCTAAGAAGCGAGAGTTTTGAGCCCGAACTGAATGCCGAAGCTATTGCCTTGGAGCTGGACCTAGTGGAAGAGCGTCGGGAGAAGGCCCTCATCCATGTGGCCGCCTACCAACAAGAGCTCTCAAAGAAGTACAACAAGACGGTGCACCCCAGACCGTTCAAAGTTGGTGATTGGGTTTTGAGGAAAGTTATGGGCAACACCCTGGTGCCAGGTGAAGGCAAACTAGGGGCAAATTGGGAAGGACCCTACAAGATCACCGGTCTGGCGGGCAAGGGGGCTTACCACTTGGAGGATCTAGAGGGAAGAGCAATACCCGGCCATGGAATGCGGCCAACCTCAAACTGTATTATTTCTAAGCTTTTGCTCACTTGAGAATGTAATTCTTTTTGTCAATATATGGAAGTGATTTTGCTTTAGCACTTGCACTGTTATTTTAAGAAAAGTTGATGTTTTGTTCAACTTAGATATTTCTTGCCGAGATGTTTTGCTCCGGCTAGAAAAGTTGATGTTTTGTTCAACTTAGATATTTCTTGCCGAGATGTTTTGCTCCGGCTAGATATTTCTTGCCGAGATGTTTTGCTCCGGCTAGAAAAGTTGATGTTTTGTTCAACTTAGATATTTCTTGCCGAGATGTTTTGCTCCGGCTAGAAAAGTTGATGTTTTGTTCAACTTAGATATTTCTTGCCGAGATGTTTTGCTCCGGCTAGAAAAGTTGATGTTCTGTTCAACTTAGATATTTCTTGCCGAGATGTTTTGCTCCGGCTAGACATTTCTTGCCGAGATGTTTTGCTCCGGCTAGAAAAGTTGATGTTTTGTTCAACTTAGATATTTCTTGCCGAGATGACTTATTCCGGTTGGAAGACTTGGTGGTTCGTTCAACTTGTTATTACCAACCGAGATGGACATTCCGGTTTATGAAGTTTCTTAAGTACTTCAACTGAGTTATGTATTCCGGTTGACAGTGTTCAAATTTATGATTTATACCGAGATGTTTTGCTAAAGATGGAATTAATGACAACCGTGCAAACACTTAGCAAAAATATCGAATTTTTCATTAATAGGAAGTCATTACAAAAGGTGGGGGCAGAGCCCGGTTACATCAGAAATGCGGAAGGCAAACATACAACAAGCAAAGAAACTTAAGCAAGGGGGGAGAGATCAGGGAACTCCTCATCAGTCTCCAGGTTGACCGTGGTGGTCTGGCCCTGGGCTCCGGTCTCAGTGTGCCCGGGCTGTTCCTGTACGGTTTGTTCCTCTCCATCAGCATCTTCCTCACCCTCACCCTCTTCTTCAAGTCCTTCCTCGGCCTCGGCTTGCAATGCACTGAAGACGTCATTGGCATAAGGAATGAGGTATGTCAGTAGGAAGGCAGCCGGTGGAGTGGCAAACACATCTGTATCAGGGCCTTGGCCGAGCTGTTGACAGGCAGCCTTCCATCCTGCCTTGAAGTAAATATCTTGCGTGGCGAAGACTTGCTTCTTGTAATTTTCCTCGGCTTCGTTGAAGCCAGCATCGTTAGCATCCTGGCAGTCTTTTTTCCGCGACTCCTTGAGCGCGTCTAGCTCGGCCTGGAGCTCATCGCGTTTTTTCTCGGCCGCTTCCAGCTGACCGACCAGTCTGTTGTTGTCCGCATTGGCATTCTCTAGTGAAGTTTTAGCCCGGCCGAGCTCGGTTTGGAGGCTCTGCACCTGGCTGGCTGTGTCATTGGCCCTCTGCCGCAGCCTGTGGATGCGCTCCAAAACCAAGTGTTGTTTTTGAATGGCCTGCAAGACGCAAAGTTCGTTAGACGAGCAACCGGACAAACACTTGTCGAAATTTCAAAGGAAAGTTGACTTACCCTTGCCATGGATTTCACAGAAGATTTTACCAACCGAGTGTCAGGGACGTGGTCGCTGCCGACCACGTCACTCGGTAGTAGGAGTGCCTTGGAGAGATCGAAGGCGAGCAAGTGCTCCTTGTCAGCCTTGATCGAGGCGGTGGCCGGTATGTCCTGACCACGGTGTTTCAAATGTGGGCGCCAGGCAGGTATTGGGTTGGCCGTTTCAGTTGGTTGCTCGGTAGTGAGCTCGGCCACCAGCTCGGCGGATGGGTCCGCGCGAGCTCTTTTTCCAGCCCGGCGTGGAGTTGGTTGCTTGCTAGATTGCCCGGCCGCTGGGGAGGCCAGAGCGACCACGGCATCGCCTGTTTGCCCGGTGGTTGGTGAGCGGATTGCAACGCTCGGTATTTCGGCCGACGTGGCGGTGAGCAAGTTCTTGATCCTGCTTCTTTTTGCCATCTCCTGCTCCTCGGTCAGACGGATGAGCGGAACGTCTGGTAGGGTTGGATCTGGTGGAGGTGATGGAGCGCGAAGAAAATCTGTGACTTTACTCCGGCGGGGAGCGGAGTATCTGTATGTAGGTGTGTAGCCGAGCAGTTGGTTGCAATCTCGGTGGCGGTAGCGGAGCGCGGTCCTGATTGCCTCTATGCTGGGGAATTGATAGTTGGCTTGAAGGGCTTGGATTGCTGCAATAGAAACAAGAAAAAAACGAAGTTAGTACTGAAACATAAAGTAAATGCAAGAACGCGAAGTAAATCAACCGAGCTATTTTACGCGGCTTACATGATCTACCAAAGTTCTTGCTTATCATCCAGCCCGGTACCGCGGCTGTCTCGTAATTGCCCGACACCCAGAAAAAATCATCATCGTGAAGATCCTTGTCTGGAGTGCCGGTCACAATCTTCTCTCTGCTCGTCTAATTTTAAGATAATATGCGAGATCATCGCCGGTGTGGCCTAATGTGTATTGGCGAAGGATCTCGGCCAAACCTAGGCTTATGCCTAGCCGGTTTTTTTTCGTGCACGCCGTTTATTATCCGGTATGTGTTGGTGGATACTTGGGTTGGCGCCAGACCGGTTCGGCGCAGGAACTCGGTCATGAGGGGATTGACCGGGAAGCGGAGGCCTCCTTCTACAATCGACAGCACGGTGAAGGGGCATTGGTCGAGTCTGCCCCAGGGCGTTGTCTTCTCTGCCGTCAGTTCTAGATGGACGTCGGCCGGGATGCCGTACTCCTCTCTAAAGGCATCTAGTGCGGCCGGAGAATCCACTAGGAAGCGGAATTTCCCCATGTGACCGATCTAATGTATCACGGCTGAGGGGTTTGGCACAGTGCTAGTCGTATTTTTGCTTGGTCTTGAGAGCCTCAGTTGTGGTCAAAGGTCCCCTTGGACTCTGCAGGAAAAGGATGGCAAGCGTGAGTGTGAGCGCGGTCGCGCAAAGCGAGCTTGATTTTAGCTCGGTCATGAAAAGTGCCAAACCACCTCGGTATTCTAAGCTTACCAAGGAGCCCGGTCGCCCAAGCGGACCAGATATTAGCCCGGTTGAACGACCTGGTCCACTTTGCTATCTCGGTTTTAGCTGGGTCTGCGACAAACATGTTATTTGCTCGGTTCTTAGAGTTTTTTGGATCAAAAGAAGACCAGGAGCCCGGTTCGCCCCAGTTCTTCAGTGTTCTTCAGGGAAAATGAAGAACACCATGAATGTTCGAAGGCTCAGGGTGGTTTTTTGGTGCCTATACCCTACAAGCGACGTTTTTCTACCCTAGTGTGTGGAATACCAGAAGAAATGGCAACATAGGAGAGGTTAGAGGGCGTACCTGTGAGAGGCAGTGGTTCTTCCTCCTTCCAACACAAGCTCAACAATGGCGAAGGAGAAGTGAGCACGAGATCTCTGAGACGCTTGAACGAGAGAATGGCAGTAGGAAGGGGTGAGAGAGGGTGGTGGCTTGTATATAGGCTCAAAACCGCCAAAAATTTGAATCTCATTCGACGGTGGTTGGCCGCTCGAGGACGAATGGGAGCGTGCCACCTGTCACCATTAATGGCGGCATCAGAGTTGAAGAGACAGGGGGCAGGTGAGGCGTCAGCCGAGCAAAACGAAGTGACCGGCTGCAGAGTCAAAGAGTCAACCGGGCTACGTTTGGAGCAAGAGTCATCAGCCATGGATTATAGCCGGGCAAATTAGCAAACAGGTCACCGTTTCGCATTCTGACAACCGAGGAGATGCAATCCCGGTCGAAGTGAGTAATCCCGGTCACGCTTTTGCGGACGGGATTAAGGGGCAATTGAGAGGGAGATTTATGAACTGGAATTGGGCCGAGGTAACGGCCGAGAAGATTGGTAGCCGAGTGGATCAGTGGACCAAAATGATCCACTGATCCACCCAGAATTGGGCTACCAGGACCTGTGCTGGGCAGGTATTGGGCCAAGTATGCGCCGCCCAGTCCAGGTGTAAGTTGCTCGGTTAAGGCGACGCTCGGTCAGACCGAGGTACATGTTTGGCATGGGCGAAGCCAGTCAGGTCGGCTGAACGGCGCCCGGAAAGGCATCATCGGCCGAGGTGTTTGCCTGCTCGGCAAGAAGGCCAACCACGGTCGGGTTGGGCGACCGGCGCACAGAAAGGCGAAGTCGGCCGGGACACCTGTTCGCTCGGCAGGGAGGCCGACCGCGGGAGCTCTCGGGTTGTCTCGGTCTCGGCTATGCCGAGGTGTTACTTAGCCGGTTCCCTTGAGCTTAGATAAAGAAGAGCATGGGCATGTGGCACAGCTTGACCTGGTCAGAGCAGCTCGGCTGCCGAGCTCCAGCAGAGAAGGCTGGCAGTTGAGATTAGGTGGTGTTCAGCAGGTTTATGCTGACAGATGGGATAGCAAAGCCACGTGTCAGGAGATGACTGCGAGTGGATATGGGGCGCAGAGGGTATATAAGGATGTCTGCGCCCCCCATACGCGGACAGACGAACATTCTTGTAAGAAATCCTTACACTCGAACTCTCTCCTCCCTCTTTCCTTATCCGAAGGTGTGTGCTAACTTGATCGTCGGAGGGGTTTTCCGGCCACACACCGCCGGGTAGCTCACCGCCGTTGTGCTTTCAGGTGGACGGACAGAAACGGAGCTTGGAAGAAAGGAGTACGGGTTCGCCGGAATATTTGCTCCCCGTACAGGAAGTACTAGGAAGTTGTTTGGGATAAGTTATATAAGTACATTTTTGAATTTTTATTTAAAAAAATAGAGAAAAACAAATTGTTTGAGATAATTTTTTAACTTTTTACAAAAAAAATATGTAATAAAGTAGTATATAATAGGTCATTACACACCAAAATTAAACACAAAACTATACCAAATTCTCTCAGAATAACGGCAAGTCCAGGTATCAATCCACATGGACAATTGTGAAATTAAACTAATTTAATTGTTAAATTACTAAATTAATTTTGATGAAAAGATTGATTGTTCATAACCTAATTTAATAACAAATAAATTAAACTAAGTAATTAAATTATTAATTATAAATAAAATTGGATTTACTGATTTGGGAAAAAACCTAAGGCAATGAGTCCACTACTAGTTACGTAAATAGGGTTTCAAATTGAAAACAATTATGCTATGGTTCGAACGGAATAATGCTTCGCAACTACAAGTTCAAAGCATTTAACAAGAAAATCATCACGTTCAATGTACGAGCACGAACCATCTCAAGTAGTACGAATCGTTCACTCTAAACTAAGGTAGTGACACGACTCGTCTCTCGCAGTATGGTTCGTCTTATACCTTGAATGTGAAAGAATAGAAAACTCTTGTATGGAAAACATTCAACAATCACAGAAAGCCGAATATTTGAAGAAATAATGAAATATATATATATATGAAACTTCTAAAATACCATACAATTGTTCAAACCTTTACATAATTGAAAATCAAAAAGAAAAAACCTAATTACATGGCTAGGGTTTCATCAAAACCCTAGAAAAGAAGACTAGCCACTCATGGAGGAGTGGGAAGAGGAAGAAGATGAGGAAGAAACCCCCATGGAAGTGTCCTTCAAGCTTTAAGAGAAAATCCTCTCTTTAGAACCCTAGCCTCTCTTTTCTCTGAATTAATTTTTGAACCCTAATCCAACCATTTTCTTGCCTTTTATTCTCAGCAAAATAGATTAAAAATTCTGTGCACGCGTCCCTAGGTGGCCCGCTCGAGTGCCCATGTGGGTCGCACGAGCGGTGGTGGGACGCACGTGCGGTGACGCTTGGCCGCATGTGCGGTGGTCTGGCTGGCTCGGATTCTTCATTTCTCGCACGGAAGATCTGCTTTCGCACCCTTTTTGATTGAATTTTCATATTTCTTTCCAAATCTGTAGAAGTGCACGAAACACATCATCTCCACCAAATACAAAAAATTGAAAGACTAAAAATGTAACTTAAGTGGCCTCAATGTGGTACCTTTTGGCCTACATCACATCCCCCAACTTACATTTTGCTAGTCCTCAAGCAAAACAAAAGAAATATGAAAAGTAAAATACTCTCAACCACTTTCGTAGGGATCACGATTGCGTTTAGCATATGTAACAAGCCTTTAAACCACAAGTTTACCCCAAGTGGACGAGTATAGTCTCGTGAGGGTTTTCAGAAATGATACCCACAAACATCAACATATTCATATCCGCTCAACAACAATTAACCGCACTACTCCACACAACAACCAACTTATGTGCCACTACAGTGTAATATATGATGAGTCATTGAAGGCACAGTGGACAAGTATGAAGGAATCTATTGAGCTAAAACCACAATTCGGTTAATACAAAAGTAAAGTCCCCTGTACTTGTGAATGCTAGTAGACACATCATTAGTACCCTCGATGTAAAGTGCAATCTCCATATTAGTTAACTGTCCACTATAATAGCCCAGTGTAACTCATAATAACACTCAACATATACATAAAAACTAAACTGTTGCAACTAAGATTCTCAAATTGTTTTTTTTTTTTTTTGGAAAGACTGTGCAATGTCTTGATCCATTAAGCTTTCTAGTCAGCCCATGTAACAAGCATTGGGCCAATGGCTCCCAAACTAGACGGTTTTAGGGCACTAGGTGTAGAGACACCCCTACGGGCTTAATAACTCGAGCTGAAAAGGCTACGAATCCGAACAAGTCATTCTTCTTATTTTTCTTTAATTGTGCAATGTCTAGGTCTCTTAAGCTTTCTAATTAACCCATGTAGCAAGTATTGGGCCAATGACTCCCAAACCAGACAGTTTTAGGGCACTAGGTGTAGAGACACCCCTACGGACTTAGTAACTCGAGTTAAAGAGGCTACGAACCCAAACAAGGTGTTTTTTTTTTTTTTAAAGAATCTTGGCTACTCATTTGTTCTTTTCTACAACCTTAGCCATTATTAATGATGTACACCAAGGATTATAATAAAAATGTGACCGCTATGATAGTGTGTTCATGTGAATTAAGGCATACTCATGTCAAGTGTACTAATACCACAAACACAAACAACTATCCTAGTGCAAACATCGCATGTGAGTATTTACCCAATAAACCCTTTTCATACAAGCCCACTATGTTTCCCAATTAACATATGCTCATATCATTACCATACTGGCACAAAGTAAACATTAAGTGAAGTGGTGCAATCAAGTGCAACAAGTACAAACATGAATGGTTATTACAAATACCCTTACCCCCGAACTGGAATATAACATTGTTCTCAATGTAAGCAATTGTACATTAGATAGTAAATAAGAGAGAGGATCTTACCAGACAGCGTGGGCACACATCCAGCGAGGCAAGGACACCCAAACACACACTTTGAATTTTTTTTTTTTTGGGGTACAGTATAAAAGAAAAAGAAAAATAAAATAAAACAAAACAAAATGAATAAGGAAAGAAAATAAAGAAAATATACAAAAATCACTTATGTGGATCTGGCGGTGGTGGGAAATGCTGCTCAAATAGGGCATGCATTAGTGTCCGAGTCTCGAATGCCTTATCATGAACCCTAGCGCCAAGTTGATCAAACCACTGCTCACTCGAATCCCGGTATGCATAAAAGTCAGTTTGCAGAGAGGCAACTGACTGCTGATATCCATCAAATGCCGCCTGTGAGTAATCCCGATAAGCTTGGTAGTCGGTCCGGAGATCAATCACAGATTGTTGAATGGTGGCTTGATTATTCAAAAGAGCCTGATATTGCGCCCTCGTCATACGGAATGGCGGTGGCGGTGGTGTGGCGGCGGGCTCGACTGGGGTATCATTAGGATTGGCCGGGGCTTCGGGGAGGAGTAGTGGAGGCGGCAGGCGAGCAGCGGTTTGGCGCTAGTGGGTTTTACCATAAAATGTGGGTGGCGGAAGCTGAACCTCATTGGCCTGAAGTGGGTATGTCTCTTGGTCTTTTATGAGCGCAGTAATGAGGTTGGCAAAAGGGAGGGCCCATGTAGAACTGCCCGAGTATTGCGTATTTTGACTTCATCAAAGATTCGGTGTATCTGGTTATAGATCAAAGTAGGGATATCAACCTAAAACCCGAAGTCAAATCTATGTAAGGCACGGAGGAAGTGCCCGCGCCGCTCTTCCTTGTGGCCAAGAGGAACAACATTCTTTTTCAGTACCACATTGAGGAAGAGAAGGCGGCGTGGTAAATTAGCCCGCCGGATGCTAGTACGGTTGTCATTATCCTGACGCCCTTCATAAAACTCAGTTACTAGTGCCGGGATGGTGAGTTCCCGAGTGAATACCGGGAACTGTTCTGCATTGATAGGGTCCATGGAATAGTGGAGGACCTCGGCAATTGAAGCTGGAGTGACCACTAACTCCACTCCATCAACAATGGAGCAAAGAGCTCCCGGGGCCTCGTTGCTGATGTACATATGCTGATAAAAGAGTCGCACAATGCGAGGATATGCTGGTTCAGTGATGGTGAAGATACCCAGGAGGCATCGGTCTTCAAGTTGTTGAATACTCCACGCAGTGGTTTGATGGCGACGGAAGAAGTCTACATCAAAGGATGTATCACATGTAATTGGTTTGGTGGCCAAGCATCGGTTGGCACATCCCTAAATGCAATGTTGGCATTGTGAGGCCGTTTGGGTGCTCGGCAGGATGATGAAGACATATCTGCACAAAATAATTCAACCAACACAACCAAAAATGTGCAACCATTATATCAGCACTCATCAAATACATCATATATGCATAAATCACTCAAAACCGCATCATCCTCACACCACCGAATTGATTGTTATTTATTTATTTACAAACATACAGTGGAACTACAAAGATGTTAAATTAAACAAATAAGAAAATAAAATTAAATTAAACAATCTAAGTTAGTAGAAGAGAAGAAAATAAAATAAAATAAAAACTAAACTACTTAACAATTAAATGAACAATTACATCATAAAATAAAAATAAAAATAAAACCACTAACTAAACAAGTAAAATAAAAATAAAAATAACAACAATCCACTAACTAATTAAACTAACGAGAATTACTAACGAAACAATTTAAACTAAACAAATATAGTAAATAAAAATAAGCTAAATTATTATTATTATTAGCACCTTTATTTCTGAGGTTTTTTTTTTTTTTTTAGGCTTGGACCGCACGTGCGCCGGAAAGGGCCGCACGTGTGTCGATCATCTTCTTGCCCAGCCTTTTTTTTTTTTTTTTTTTAAGGATGAACACTAGATCTATGATAAACTAACCCTATTATCTCACTACAATGCAAGATTGAGAGAAGAAATATAAAGTTTGAAACAAAAAGGGGATGATTTACCTTTAAGTAGTGAAGAAAGAGAGGAAGAAGGATGATTCATCAGAAAAAATGGTAGTCGCTGGAGATTCGACGGACGAAGAGGAAATAGGGCGCCGGCAGTGAGATGGTGGTGAGGAGGAAGGAGGGTGAAGGTTGGTGATGGTGGGGTTTGATGGAGTTTGTGGGTGTGTGGGGTTTAGAGAGAGAAAAAGAAATTGAAGAAGAAGCAAAAGATGAAAGAGATAGAGTGAGAGAGATGGTTGGGAAAGTGATAGTCAACAAGTGTGGTAGGGTTTGGTTAAAGGGTTTTTTTTTAAACAAAATAAAGAAAAATATATAAATCTATATATACACGATTTTTTTTAAAATTTTATTTTAATGAAATATAAAATAGATAAATAAACATAAATAAATAAACAAACTGCAGATTTTTTTTTAGAAGAAGAAGAAGAAATAGAAATAAAAATAAAATGAAATTAGATAAAATAAATAATAAAAATTAAAATAAATTTGCAGGTTCTATTTGTTTGTTTGTTTTTTTTTTTTTTTGTGAAGAAATTTGGGCTGCTCGTGCGCCAAATGGGGCCGCACGAGCGCTTAAGTTGGGCTGCTCCTGCAGCGAAAGTGGGCCGCTCCTGTGTCGTGAAAATAGTACCCAATTGGGCTTGGGCAGCTCGTGCGCCCAGTCCATCCGCTCGTGCAGTCTGGTTAGAGGTTCTGCTCGTGCGCCCATGTGGGTCGCACGTGCGGTCTGGGGCTTTTTTTATTTTATTTTAATTAACCAAGTACAACACACACTTTTTTTTTTAGTATAAATATATATATATTCTTTAAAAGATTAAAGAAAAGAAATTAAGAACCAAGTACAACCCAAATCATGCTAAACCATTTTTACCTTCATTTGACATTCGAAATAAATATAACACTTTAGAAAATATCGAAATGCCTAACAAGGGTATAATCTTCACGCAAAAAATACGGGTACTACTTTTCTCCCTAACAGTGTGTGTAACTTTCCCTATTCTCCAACAGGGTGACAGACTAGGTTGATTCGATATCCAGAATCGAGGTGCATAAAGCTAACTCGACCTTTGGGGTTGCCATACAGAGTTCAAGCCGGGGTGGTTTTGAAGCAATCTCCACACCCCTGGGTATTTAAACCAAACTCTAGTCTCGGAAATTCCAAACCTTTGTGTTCTAGGCTTTGCCATTCGAACTCTAGTTTCCACCGTCTTAGTTGGTCTCCTAGGAACTCACTACAAACACAGTTAGGTGGCTATACCAGACTGTCATATGCTGTTCGGGCACAGCTAACACCAAAGGAATTACACCTTTAAAGGAATTAAGGTCTCCTAGACTCAAAGTAATCACTATGGAAGATATATTGGGTCCGTCAAATGGACAACCTCAATCATCTCCCCTTTCTCAATACCATCCACATAATGTTTCAATCTTTGGCCATTGACCTTGAAGGTCGTACCATCTTGTGAATTTTTAATTTCAACCTCCCTATGCGGAAAGACTTCTATAACCTCATATGGGCCATCCCATCGAGACCGGAGTTTACCCGGGAACAACCGCAATTTGGCATTGAATAGCCACACTTTTTGGTGAGGCTCAAAGGACTTATGAGAAATATGTTTATCATAAAATGCCTTAGTTCTAGCCTTGTAAATTTTAGAACTCTCATACGCATCATTGCGGAGCTCCTCTAACTCGTTGAGTTAGAGTTTTCGATGGTCACCGGCTTTGGCCATATCAAAATTGAATTTCGTAATGGCCCACAAAGCCCGATGTTCTAACTCAACAGGGAGATGACACGATTTTCCAAACACAATCATATATGGAGACATCCTGATGGGTGTCTTATATGCAGTGCAATAGGCCCAAAGAGCATCTACCAACCTAGTGGACCAATCTCTCCTATAAGGCCTCACAGTTTTCTCGAGGATGTGTTTAACCTCCCTATTAGAAACCTCTACCTGACCACTAGTCTGGGGATGGTAGGGAGTGCCAACTTTGTGAGTGATCATATATTTGCGCACCAAAGCCTCGAAGAATCGGTTACAAAAATGTTTGCCACCATTACTAATTATGGCACGTGGGAACCCAAAACGACAAAAAATGGTCTCATGGAGGAATTTAACCACAACCTCATGATCATTCGTTCTGGTTGCCGCTGCCTCCACCCACTTGGAAACATAGTCCACAGCCACCAAAATGTATTCAAAGCCAAAAGATAGTGGAAAGGGACCCATAAAGTCAATGCCCCAAACATAAAAAATGTCAACAATTAAAATAGGGGTCATTGGCATCATATTTCGCCATGACATAGAGTCTATGCGTTGACAACGCTCGCAAGCTTTACAAAAGTTATGGGCATCCTTGAAGATAGAGGGCCAGTAGAACCCACATTGTAAAACCTTGGCGGCCGTTTTCTGCTCACTGAAATGGCCGCCACATGCATGAGAGTGACAAGAGGTGAGAATGGTATGGGTTTCACTCTCAGGCACACAACGCCGAATCACTTAATCCGGACAATACTTAAACAATTCCGGGTTTTCCCAGAAATACTGCTTGGCTTGTGAAAAAAATCGGTCTTTGTCTTGCTTAGACCAAGTTTTCAGAATTTGACCAACTGCCAAGTAATTTACTATATGAGCAAACCACATGAGGGTCACGTATGAAACCGCAAGAAGTTGCTCGTCCGGAAACGAGTCATGCAAGGCTAAGGGATCACTTGTGTGCTCAATAAAGATGCAGGATAGATGATTCACAACTACATTCTAGGATCCCTTCTTGTCCCGGATTTCTAGGTCGAACTCTTAAAGGAGTAAAATCCACCTAATCAATCTAGGTTTGGTTTCTTTTTTTGATAGTAAATACCGCAAAGCAGCATGATCAGTGAAGACGATGACCTTGGAACCTAGGAGATAAGACCGAAATTTATCTAGGGTAAAGACCACAGCTAGCAACTCTTTCTCGGTGGTAGTGTAATTCAATTGAGCATCAAAAAGAGTACGACTAGTATAGGATATGACATGGGGCACTTTATTCACCCTTTGGCCTAAGACAGCGCCGAGGGCATAATCAGATGCATCGCACATGATTTCGAAAGGAAGGGACCACTCAGGAGATTGCATGATAGGGGCAGTAGAAAGGGCCACTCGCAATGTTTCAAAGGCTTTAAGACAAGCCTCATCAAAGACAAAAGGTGCGTCCTTAACAAGTAAACTACACAAAGGACATGATATTTTACTAAAATCTTTGATGAATCGACGGTAAAAACCTACGTGCCCTAGGAAAGATCTAACTTGGCGCACAGAGTTAGGTGGAGGAAGACCTGCAATGAGGTCAACCTTAGCTTTGTCAACCTCTATACCTCGAGGGGACACAATATGTCCCAACACTATCCCCTTGCGAACCATAAAATGACTCTTCTCCCAACTTAAAATCAGATTTGTCTCCACACAACAAATAAGGACTTTAGTTAAGTTTTGGAGACATTCCTCAAAAGACAGCCCAAATACAGAGAAGTCATCCATTAAGACGTCTAAAAATTTCTCTACCATGTCAGAGAAAATGGCCATCATACACTGTTGAAAAGTCGCTGGTGCATTACATAGCCCAAAAGGCATGCGCCTATAAGCAAAAGTGCCAAAAGGGCAATTGAATGTGGTCTTTTCCTGGTCAGTAGGGTACACCGGGACTTGATTATACCCCGAGTAGCCATCAAGAAAACAATAGAACCCCTGCCCCGCTAACCTCTCAAGAATTTGATCAATAAATGGCAGAGGAAAGTGGTCATTCCTAGTCATGGAATTCAATCTCCTATAATCAATGCACACTCGTCACCCGGTAGTGGTTCGTGTGGGGACCAACTCTCCTCACTCATTCTCAACAACAGTGATGCTCGATTTCTTGGGCACCACTTGTGTGGGACTCACCCACTTGCTATCCGAGATGGGTTATATAATACCCGTATCTAACAGTTTCAATACTTCGTTTTTCACCACCTCTTTCATATTAGAAATAAGCCTTCATTGCATTTCACGAGAAGGTTTGGTGTCCTCCTCAAGATGTATATAATGCATGCACACAGAGGGATCTATCCCTCTCAAATCAGCCACCGACCACCCTATAGCACTCCGATGTGCCACAAGAACACTCATTAACTGACTTTCCAACTCTGCAGTCAAGTCAGATGCAATGATGACTGGTAAAGTATCCTGGGGCCCTAAAAATGCATACTTGAGTGTGGCTGAGAGTGGCTTCAACTCAAGTGTAGGTGGTGTGACTAAAGATGGTATGGCGGGCTCTCTCGATAGAGGAGGAAGTGACTCAAACCGGGCTTTCCACGGAGGAAAATCCGGTGTAGAAGAGGCATTAAGTAAAGCCTTTACTTCCTCAACCGACTAGTCAATATCTAAATTCTCAAACCCAAAATTAGCTAGACAAGCCTTTAGAGGGTCCTCTACAAGAATGGAGGGTAAAGCTTCCTCCACAATCTTATCCACAACATCCACAAATAAGCACTCATCTCTCTCTCTCATGGGATTGTTCGGATGCTTGGAAAACATTAAGTTTCACTTGCATGTTACCAAATGAAACTTTCATAACCTCGGTTCGACAATTAATGCATGCATTGGCCGTAGCCAAGAAATGTCGACTTAAGATCACCGGGATTTGTTTCCTAGAACTGGCTACCAGTTCCATATCTAAAACCAAAAAATCAATAGGAAAGTAAAACCTATCAACCTTCATTAGCACATCCTCAATTATGCCACGTGGCACTTTGAGGGACCGGTCAGCCAACTGGAGAGTGACAGTAGTGGGCTTCAACTCGCCAAGCCTAAATTCCTTGTACACAGAGTACGGCAACAAATTGACACTAGCCCCTAAATCTAATAAGGCCCTATCAATGAAATGGTTCCCTATAATGCATGCAATGGTTGGGGCACCCTGGTCTTTAAGTTTAGGGGGTGTGTCATTCAACAAGATAGAGCTTACTTGCTCTATGAGTATGACCTTTTGGGACACGTGTGTCCTAGATTTACGCTTTTGGGTACAAAGGTCCTTTAGAAATTTAGCATAGGAGGGTACTTGCTTAATCTCCTCCAACAGGGGGAGGTTGATTTTTACTTGTTTAAAGACCTCCATCATTGCTTCCATGGATGCCGCCTTCTTATTAAAAGGGGACGGTGTATCAAGGCATTAGGGAAAGGGTGCCTTAGGCTTATGTGAAGTGATAGGGACTAAATCATCCCTCTTAGGTGTTTCTCCCTCACCCTTGCTCTCATTGGGTGTACCACCGTAGTCACCCTTCTTAGCCCTAGTTGCATCAGACGCAACTGGCTGAGACTCTAACTCCCTCCCACTTCTCAAGATAATCACTGCTTGCACCTGCTCATGGTGCTTTCCATTTCCACTCGAACTTTCTGCCCCGTATTGTCCCTTAGGGTTGGCCACAGTCTGACTCGGTAATTTTCCCTCATTTCTCCTATTCATGTTGTTAGCCATTTGACCCAATTGGTTCTCTAGCTTGGCAATAGAGTGAGTATGGGAGTGAACTACTGGTGCTAACCCCTTAAGTTCTGAGAGAACTTCTAACATCTGAGTCTCAAAGGTCGAGTTGCCTTGAGGAACAGGCGGGGGTTGTGGTTGCCGGTACGGTTGTGGGGGTCGATAAGGTTGCGGTGGTCGGTAGGATGATTGGTTGGCAAAATTATTAAAATTCTGCCTTGGTGGTGGAGGATTGTAAGAAATGCCTTGTGAAGGAGGTCTCCATGAAAAATTGGGGTGATTTCTCTATCCTGGATTATATGTATTGGAATATGGGTCATTACCTGGGTTAAAGAATCCTTGAGCTGCATTCACGTGCTCTTGGACTAACTCCGGAAATTGTGATGCCGAAGGGCACTCACTTAAGTCATGAGCAGGGCTCGCATAAATAATACATACCTCGTGAAATTGAGGCTGATCTTGCTGGGTAGGTGTCCCGACCCAAACCTGCCCCAGTAGGTTTAGCATCGTAACCGGCCAGTAATCCGTGGATTACCGAAGGCCTCTGAACAGATAAACACATAGTAAGAGGCTGCAGAAGCAATTATACAAAATAGACAAGGTCCAATGAGCTGTGGTAACATACATGGGACAGGATATTTCAAAACTTATATATATACATAAGCGTGTCGGTCGAAGAACATCAATATTTACAAAACATTTACAAAAGTGTAATTCCCAGGACCTGACTTTACAAAACAGACAGAAACTAGCATGAGTACAAAAACAGCCATGTAACTAGACTTCGATCAGAACCTCCTCGGGAGGCACAACGGTTGGCTGACAAAAACAGAAATGAAGGCCGTCAACTCTGGCCTTGATCACGCGTCGACTCACCTACATACATAATATAAACTGTGAGCGAAAGCTCAGTGAACAATAACAGAGTAAAGGGGTTTTAATGAATGAGTCCGTACAGATTCAGAAATCATAATTCAGTTTCGTATCAAATTCGTAATTTGTCCAAATCATATACAGAAATCATGAGGTATGCTTAAGTATACGTAATACATCCCTTAGCATTAACAGAGCAGATACAGAACAGATATAGACACGTGAGGGTTACGAATAACCAGTTCCATAGAAGAACCTCAGGATCCGGGTAATAGAGAATAAATACGCTGAGCCCCATGATGGGCCTCCGGTACAGGTAACAGAGTGCAGACAGATTAAGTTCCATGATGGAACCTCCGATACCAGGTAATAGCCAACAAATATTACATGATGCTAAGGATGTCACGAATATATATACATATCAGAAATTGGACAATCATTCATTGTACAGAATATATCATTTCAGAAAACAGATCTTAATTCATCACATAGAAAATAAGTAAAGTTGAACATAGCTTTACTATGTTATTACTCGCAGTTGGACTTGTGACAGATAGACGGAGCAGATTGGTCAAACGGTACGCGACACATGGCCTACATAACACATAACAGATACACACCTGAAACACACGTTCTAATTGTACATAACTTACTTTGATGGCTCTTAGTGTGTTTCTAACCTTAATCCTCATTATGGGATCTTAAACATGGCCTAGGAATGCCTATGATGGAATGAGGATGCAAGAATGCATTGGAAAACATTTCTTGAAACTTACTGAAAATAAGGTCCACGCTCGAGCGTGGCTTTCCCCGCTCGAGCGAACATGCAGACAATGAAGCTCCGCTTGAGCGTGACTTTTCCCGCTCGAGCGGACTGTAAACTCTTGAAAAAGTACTGGATGCAAGATTTTCACGCTCGACGGGCGCTCGACCTACGCTCGAGCGTGAGACTCAGAACCTCGCTCGAGCGTGGATTCCCTCGCTCGAGCGGACTGCAGAACACACAAACTTCTGGGTATATGCATTTCATGCTCGAGCGTAACAATTGCCGCTTGAGCGGAAGTGCATGTACTCAGAGTGCACGCTCGAGCATAAAGTTCCACGCTCGAGTGTGGATCAAATTTCTGGAATTTCTAGATTGATCACCAAGCTCAAATTCAACCCTTAAAGCATCCAAAACTCATTTTTCTGGGCCAAAACTTGAGGAAATACATGAAAACTCATAAAACAACATGTTTTGAAGATCGTTTTACAAAATCAAAGCCCAGAAGTATACCAATTGTGCAACATTCAACTTGAAACTTGAAATTAATTTATGAACATAACATGCATGTACATTTTTGAGCTAAGGCCCTTCAAAACATGATCAAATGCTACTAAATAACATGAATCTCATTGTGTTTCCAAAATTAGAGTGAAATCAACACATGCATGAAGGAATTCTTGAAAACAAATCTTCAAAATGCCATAAAACATGCATGCATGCATGGATTGATTTACTTCTCTACTCCTTAAGCTTGATTCTCACATCTTATAGCTCAATTTACTTGGATTCATCAATAATCTTGTAGAATCTAACTCAATTACTCAATTTAGAGTTTAGTCTCATACCTAGAGGCTTCAATCTACAAAGATTAAGGTTGAGGCTCTACAAATCTTCTTCAATTATCAACAATTCTTAGCACCTCCTTGAGTTTGAGCTCAATCTCCCTCAACTCTTCCTCTCTCTTACGTTTTGGTCTTGGAGGTGGATGAGATGATGAAACAAATGCATAATCAAGTCCAAACAATGTTTTAGAAAGTGGCCCACTCAATGGCAAAACATGTAATTAACCTAGGCTCAAATAATTTAACATTAATTACTCTAATTTACTCATTCCAAATTGAATTTTAATTAAACCTACCATAAAATTCTATAAATCCTAACTAGTACATAAATCAAGTCAATTTCTGATTCGGACGCCGATAAGGCTTTTAATTCGCAAACCGAAACTAAAACGTGAACAGATCTTTCCACGCCTAACAGATATAGACACAAACAATGCATCACACACATGCAGTTTAATGTAGAATTCACCTCAAGTGCTAATTAGGCATAATTAATCATGGATTAACGTTAATCAGAGGTTGGGGTTGTTACAGTAGGGGCATGTCCCGCAGCTAATAATTGGTCTATTTTGTGGGACAGTGCCTCTACTTGTTGGGCTAACTCTAGGTTTTGCCCGACCTCATAAATGTCTCCTCATTTCGGGGCTCCAATTACTGGTTGCCGGGCTGCGGAGGCATGGTGAAGGGAATTATCACTTAGGTTCTCAAACAATTGCCATGCCTCGGCATCATTTTTGGACATGAATGTCCCACCACAAGATGAATCCACCATTTGGCGGTGCAGCTCAGTTAAGCCATAATAAAATGTTTGAACAAGTTGCCAATCAGGCACTTGGTGGCGGGGACATAGTTGGAGAAGGTCTCGAAGTTTTTGCCATGTCTCATGAAATTGCTTGCCATATATTTGAGCAAAATTGGTGATGGCTCGCCTAAGTTGGTTAGTTTTATCTATGGAAAAGTACTTCTCCAAGAACCGTTGCTATAATTGGTCCCAAGTTGTAATTGAATTAGCAGGTAAGGAATTCAGCCAGTGTTTGGCGTTATCCTTTAATGAGAATGGAAACAATCGTAACATGAAGGCCTCATTTATGAAATTTTGGATCCTCACTGTCGAGCAAATTTCTAGAAATTCATTCAAATATTTGTAAGGATCATCATGAGCTAGTCCATGGAATGATGGGAGCATTTGTGTAGTGCTGGACTTAATCTCATAATGAGCAGCAGTGGTGTTGGGTAATTGGATGCATGATGGTGATGTATATGCAGTGGGTGTGAAATAATCCTTAAGGATCCGGTTGGGCACATTCGGGACATTTGGATTTTTCATCTCTAATGGCTCAATGTATGAATATGAATATTCAAGCCTAGGAACACGGGCAGAGACTCTAAGTCTCCTAAGAGTTTTTTTAGTTCAAGGTCCAAACTCCACAATTTAGGGCGACAAGAACGGCGCCCGTGCATACACTACTCACACACACTCAAAAAGTTCCGACTCTGTGCACTAAGTTACAAAAGCAAAATACCAAAGGGAGAAATACTCACAGCGGTTTAACGAAAACGCTTTACTCGTTTTGCGGGTGCTTGACGTTGTCTCCAATCTCCAATTGAGCTTTGTCTTTCTTTTTAGCACTTTGGTGCTTTGCTTGCGAGTGTTTGCTTCTGTTTAAGCACTTTAGTGCTGCGGTTTTTTTTTATAAGCTCGGTTGCGCTCCGCTTGCACTTCGGTGATAGTTTCCACTTTCAAACGCTCTGCACACTTAGCAACACAAAAGCATAAAATCCTAAACTAAAAATTAAAATAAGAATATAACTTTAAATTAATTAATTTCACCAGAAGTTCCCGGCAACGGCGCCAAAATTTGATGGGTCGTTACACACACCAAAATTCAACACAAAACTATACCAAATTCTCTCAGAATAATGGTAAGTCCAGGTATCGATCTACAGGGACAATTGTGAAATTAAACTAATTTAATTGTTAAATTCCTATATTAATTTTGATGAAAAGATTGATTGTTCATAACCTAATTTAATAACAAATAAATTAAACTAAGTAATTAAATTATCAATTATAAATAAAATTGGATTTACTGATTTGGGGAAAAACCTAAGGCAATGAGTCCACCACTAGTTACGTAAATAGGGTTTCAAATTGAAAACAATTATGCTATGGTTCAAACGGAATAATGCTTCACAACTACAAGTTCAAAGCATTTAACAAGAAAATCATCACGTTCAATGTACGAGCACGAACCATCTCAAGTAGTACGAATCATTCACTCTAAACTAAGGTAGTGACATGACTCGTCTCTCGTAGTATGGTTCGTCTCATACCTTGAATGTGAAAGAATAGAAAACTCTTGTATGAAAAACATTCAACAATCACAGAAAGCCGAATATTTAAAGAAATAATGGAAAATATATATATGAAACTTCTAAAACACCATACAATTGTTTAAACCTTTACATAATTAAAAATCAAAAAGAAAAACCTAATTACATGGCTAGGGTTTCATCAAAACCCTAGAAAAGAAGACTAGCCACTCATGGGGGAGTGGGAAAAGGAAGAAGATGAAGAAGAAACCCCTATAGAAGTGTCCTTCAAGCTTTAAGAGAAAATCCTCTCTTTAGAACCCTAACCTCCCTTTTCTCGGAATTAATTTTCGAACCCTAATCCAGTCCTTTTCTTGCATTTTATTCTTAGCAAAACAGATTAAAAAATTTGTGCACGCGTCCCTAGGTGGGCCGCTCGAGCGTCCATATGGGCTGCACGTGCGGTGGTCTGGCTGGCTCGAATTCTTCACTTCTCGCGCGAAGGATCCGCTTTCGCACCCTTTTTTTATTGAATTTTCAAATTTCTTGCCAAATCTGTATAAGTGCACGAAACACATCATCTCCACCAAATAAACAAAATTGAAAGACTAAAAATGTAACTTAAGTGGCCTCAATGTGGTACCTTTCGGCCTACATCAGTATATAAAATACCAAAATTACTTTCTTACCCCTCTGAGTACTGACATGCGTTTTGTACATGTTAGTACGGTTGCACAGCTGAGAGTTTTTTTTTTTTTTTTTAATTTTCATCCATGTCAGCATGAGTTTTTTAGTCTTTTTACCCTCTGTGTATGCTAACTTTTTTCCCGCCCAATTGATTAGTAAATAGTCTTAATTTTTTTTTACTTTTTTAATAACTTTTTAATTTTTTTACTTTTTTAAGAGATCCCAAACAAGCACAAAATTCTTTATATAATATACTTAATTGCACGATGTTATAAATCATTATGGCTTCGTTTGGAAAGCAAGGTTGGAACTATTTAAGTTACAAAAAGATAGAATAAATTTTTTACTCCAATAAAACAAAATTTCAAATCCAATCTATAATCATTACATTTTTTCTCTCATAATAAATCAAAAAAATCAAAAAAACATTTCCCAAATAAGACTTTTTAACCTCAACTTAAAATAACCAAAAGGTCAAAAAACTACACCACTTCCCAAACGAATCCTATAATAAATAGTAATTTTTTTTAAAGATTAAATTAAATTATAAGAAATTTATTTGAAATATTGAAAATGAAGCAAACAAAAAGTGATTCGCCATACTTGCATCAATCAAGAATTTTATTATTTTCTGAAATCTTATTACGGTTCAGTACAAAGTACAAACATAAATGCATAAACAATGCAACAAAGCACGCAAAATCCTCACTAAATCGTAAAGTAAACATAGCAATTACATCACGAAGCAAAGTTTAGACACTCTCAATAACATCAATCATACACCCTACTACATGACTGATTCACAATATAGGCACTAAATTCTAACCAGAGATATCAATAGACTTGATTTCAGGCTTCTTCACTTCCTCCTTCGGAATCATGACAATCAGAACTCCGTTCTCCATGGAAGCTTTCACTTGATCCATCTTCGCGTTTTCCGGCAGCCTAAACCTCCTCATGAACTTCCCGCTGCTGCGCTTAACCCTGTGCCAAGTATCGTTCTTCTCCTCCTTCTCCACATTTCTCTCTCCGCTAATCTGCAGAACTCTATCGTCCTCGATCTCCACCTTTACTTCCTCATTTTTCATTCCCGGTAGATCGTCCTTGAACAAGTGAGCTTTCGGAGTTTCCTTCCAGTCCATGCGGGCGTTAGCGATTGCAGAATTTTCCTGGAAAAATTCAGAGAATGGAAGGTGTTGGACCATTTTAATATATTTTATTTATTTATTCATATATTTTGTTCATGAATCTTCTTTTGTCTTGTTCATGAATCTCATCTTGTTCATGAATGAAGATTCATTGTTTTGGTGACCTTTTATCCTGTTCATGAATGGAGATTAATTAGAATTCATGAGCTTGGTGGTGAGTTAATATTTGGATACACTCTCTTTTTTCTCTAGGTTCATGGTCATTATTATTTTTTGGTATGTTTGTAAAGTCCTAGTGGTCTATAAATAGTTCCTCTCATTTTCTCTTTTCTACAGCAATACACAAACTATTTTCTATACTTGAGATATTACTAGCAAAGAATGGTGTTTTTCTTGGTGGAGCTTTGTGTTCACCATCTTATGCAGAGTTGGTCTGAACTATACGACAAGTGGTCGGGCTGTTGTATCCTAGAGGGGACAAGTTATAGTTTTGTGACTGCTGCATCGGTATTTGGGTTCTTCCTACCGTAGTGGGCTTGATCTCCTTAAAGAAAACGAGATATCCATGCATCAGCCTGATCTATTTATATCTCATTTTCTTTGCATTATTTATCAATAAAATATAATTTTTTTCTGGTATTTTCACCAACAATTTTAAGGAGATCATCCATAGATCAAGTACCAGAAAAAACCAATGATGAAATTGGAGATCTCAACAAGCCTTTCAAGTTCAAGGGAGTTCATTTTAAAAGGTGGAAAGGAAAAGTTCTTTTTTACCTCAGCCTTTTGAAAGTTACATATGTTCTTACCGAGAAGAACCCAAACAAAATCCCAACCGAGGAGATGAATGATGAAGACTACGAGGCACATGAAGCAAAAGTGGTTTCCTATAATACAGATGAGTATAAATGTCATTTTTATCTCTTAAATTTCCTTACTAATTAATTTTATGATTATTACTATGACACCACTCACACGTTGTCTTCTATTAATTTTTGGCATGCTCGCTTGTGTCATATTAACAGTAAATATGTGGGAATCATGAGTAGTTTAGGATTAATTCTTAAAGTGACAAAAAATTTTGAGAAATGTGAAGTTTGTATTAAAGCAAAAATTACCAAGAGGCCTCATAAAAGTGTTGAAAAAAATACCGAATTGCTAGAATTATTTCATACTGATTTTTGTGAGTTTGAAAGAATTTTAACTCGTGATGGTAACAGGTATTTTATCACTTTTATTGATGATTTTTCAAAATACACAAATGTATATGTATTAAAAAATAAAAGTGATGCTTTTGAGAAATTTAAAGAATTCCTTCTCGAAGTAGAAAATCAATTTGATAAAAAGATTAAGAGAATTAGAAGTGATAGAGGTCGAAAGTATGAATCTCTTAGATTCAACTCTTTTGTTCAATCATTAGGAATTATTCATGAGACTACGCCACCATATTCACCTTCATCTAATGGCGTAGCTGAAAGAAAAAATAGAACATTAATTGACTTGACGAATGCTATGCTTATTGATTCAGGTGCTCCCTTAAATCTTTAGGGCGAGGCTAGTTTGATAGCTTGCCATGTGATAACTAGAGTGCCACACAAAAAGACTAAAATTGTACCTTATGAGTTGTGGTGGGGGCATAAACAAAATCTAAGTTATTTAAGGGTTTGGGGTTGTTTAGCTTTTGTGAGGCTTGCGGATCCTAAATGACCTAAATTGGGTGAATAAGCTACTACTTGTCCTTTTTTTGGGTATGCGTTGCATAGGACAGCTTATAGATTTTTTGATATGGAAAATAATATTATTTTGAATCAGGTGATATTTTTCATGAAAATAAATTTCCTTTCAAATCTAGAAATAGTGGGGGTCAAATAATTTCTGAAAATATTTTATCCATGCCTAACTCTTCTACTCCATCTCAAGTTTTTCAAGAACAAGAAAATTATCAAATCCAACCAAGGAGGAGTAAACGAGCTAGACTTGAAAAAGATATTGGCCCTGACTATTATCTTTATGATGTGGAAGAAATTCCTCTTACGGTGCAAGAAGCTTTATCATCACCTGATGTTATTTTCTGGAAAAAGGCTGTAAATGATGAGATAAATTCATTACTTTCAAATAAAACATTGAAGCTAGTGGATTTACCTCAAGGTTGTAAAACTATTGGGTGTAAATGGGTTATTCGTAACAAACTTAAACCGGATGGAACTATAGATAAATATAAAACGAGGCTTGTCGCTATAGGTTTTAAGCAACAAGTTGATCTTGATTTCTTTGATACTTTTTCTTCGGTTACTAGAGTTACATCCATTAGACTGTTGATAGTAGTGGCTGCAATTCATGATTTAAAAATTCATCAAATGGATGTGAAAACAACATCTTTAAATGGAGATCTAGATGAGGAGATTTACATGGATTAACGCGAAGGTTTTGTGGAGCCTGGTCAAAAAAGTAAGGTGTGTAAGTTAACTAAATCCCTTTATGGTTTAAAACAAACTCCTAAATAGTGGCATGAGAAATTTGATTCTTGCATGCTTGAGAATGGCTATAAGACTAATGAATGTGATAAGTGCATATATTATAAAACTTGTGAGAATGCACATGTGATTATTAGCCTATTTATGTGGATGATCTACTTATCTTGGCTCTAATTTGCATATTATAAATGAGACTAAAAATATGCTTAATAGGCACTTTGATATGAAAGATCTTGGTGAAGCCAATTTTATTTTGGGAATTAAAAATTACCAAGACTAATGATGACATTTTTCTTGATCAATCGCATTATGTCAAGAAAATTTTAAAGAAATATAACTTTCTAGATTGTAAACATGTTGCTACTCCTTTTGATGCAAGCATATATTTATCTGTTATAACAAATGAAAAAGAAGTGATTAATCAAAAAGAATATGCTAACATGATTGGTAGTTTGAGATATGCTACTAACTGTACTAGACCTGACATTGCATATGCTGTTGGAGTACTTAGCAGGTTTACTAGTAAGCCAAGTCGAGATCATTGGCTAGCCATGGGAAAAATTATGAGATATTTATCTGGTACCAAAAATTATGGTTTGTTTTATAACAAGTATCTTGCGATACTTGAGGGATATAGTGATGCCGATTGGAACACTTTGTCAGGTGATTCTCTCTCTACCTCGGGTTTTATTTTTCCCTTGGGTGGTGGTGCTATATGTTGGAAATCTAAAAAATAGACTATAATTGCTAATTCTACTATGGAAGCTGAACTTATAGCTTTAGCTTTAGCATGTAAGGAAGCGAATTGGTTGAGAGATTTGTTACATGAAATCCCTTTTTGGGAAAAACCAATTCCTCTTGCGTTAATTCATTGTGATAGCACTACTGCCATTGGTAGAGTGAACAATCATTTTTATAATGGTAAATCCAGACCTATTCGACGGAAAAACAGTAATGTGAGATCCTATTTGAGTAATGGTATCATAACTGTGAATTATGTAAAATCTTGTGATAATCTTGTGGATTCGTTAACCAAGGCCTTGGCGAGAGATAGGGTCTGGAATACATCGAGGGGGATGGGTTTGAAGCCTATAAAATCATAAACCATGTATGAGGATGCCCAACCTAGGGACCAGAGATCGTGTAATTAGGTTCAATGGGAAGAACGAATCATATGGTGGTTGTAAAAAATGCACTCTTTTAACATTTTGGTGTCCATCCCTATGATGTAAGTGCATTTGTCTTGTAATGTTGGAGGATTGAGTTTTTATACTCTTAATGAAATTTTGTAGCTCTTGTTGAGTGGGGTGTGTCAATTACAGGAACATCCTTGACAGATTTCACCTATGTGAGCATGAAAGCGGGGCCGCTGTTTATGAGAACAAGGCTTATTCTCAAATATGCTCATGAAAACTAGGATAAGCACAAGGCCGTAATATGCTGGCTATTAAAAGCTTATGTCAACACCTAGATTATTACGTGTGAGCAGTAATATTTTATTTCCCCTAAGAAGTTATAGTTCAAGTCTGAGACAACTACTGACTCTGGAGTAGAGGTTGCTGTTTCACTAATGAAGGTTCAATGCAGAGTACACCTTCATGATGCATACTAGTTTATCTTTGTTCGGTAATCTCTCTTGTCCTTGTAGAGATTAAAATAAGTGGGGGATTGTTGGACCATTTTAATATCTTTTATTTATTTATTTATATATTTTGTTCATGAATATTCTTTTGTCTTATTTATGAATCTCATCTTGTTCATGAATGAAGATTCATTACTTTGGTGACCTTTTATCCTGTTCATGAATGGAGATTAATTAGAATTCATGAACTTGGTGGTGAGTTAATATTTGGATACACTCTCCCTTTTCTCTAAGTTCATGGTCATTATTATTTTTTGGTGTATTTTGTAAACTCCTAGTGGTCTATAAATAGTTCCTCTCATTTTCTCTTTTCTACACCAACACACTAACTATTTTCTATACTTGAGAGATTACTAGCAAAGAATGGTGTTTTTCTTAGTGGAGCTTTGTGTTCACCATCTTATGCAGAGTTGGTCTGAACTATACGACAAGTGGTCGGGCTGTTGTATCCTGGAGGGGACAAGTCATAGTTTTGTAACTGCTGCATCGGTATTTGGGTTCTTCCTACCGCGGTGGGCTTGATCTCCGTAAAGAAAACAAGATATCCGTGCTTTAGCCTGATCTATTTGTATCTCATTTTCTTTGCATTATTTATCAATAAAATATAATTTTTTCTAGTATTTTCACCAACAAGAAGTTTCTGAAGGGGTCAAGAGAGAAGGGATCGAAGATGCTGCTGCCTTGTCGGTTGCCGAAGAAGCTTGGGATCATCGACATCTTACTTGCTACGAGGTTTGATATGCTATCGGAATTCAAGGAAAGAATTAAGGGATGTGATTTGTGGAAGCCTTAAGGACTCTGTTTGGATATTGAGAAATTTTTACACGTAAATGTTCTGCGACGAGAGGGAAGGGATGTGTTGGGTATTTATGGCAAGTAGGGGATTGTTCCAGTACTTTCGCGGCTTACAGATGCTAGCTAACGAAACTTTTTTTTTTTTTTTTCCCTTTTTCTTTGGAGTAAATGCTGACGAACTTTCTGGTACATGCGACAAATCTCTAGATTAATATCCCAACTCCCAACTGAAATATCCACAAAGAAGCTAGCATAGCCCAATACATGTAATGGGCTTACACTTCGTGATTAATCCCAAATTATGTCTATATCTATCCATATACAAAAACACAAACAAACCTGAGCTGAAGTGTAAATATTTCTATGAAAATATATGTTAGCCTATTTTTAAATTTATTTTTTAAATCAAATAATATGTAAAAGAGATAATTGATTGATAATTAAATATGAAATAAAAAAGAATTACTTTACATGTTCGATAATTGAAATCAATTGCACTACTGTAACTAAATTATTAAATCATATTAATGAAAAATTGATTTACTCATTGATGCAATAAATTAGTAGTATTTAAAAATGAGAAATATCCCATTTCTCATTTCATTACCACTAATTGCAACTCTAATAAGGTGACAAATAATACTATCCAATTAACTTTGTTCAAACTCTTCTTTCTCCTTTCAAAATTGTTTACTACTTTATTAAAGGTGTAGTTGGGAGTGATAAAATGATTACATGTAGCAAACTCTTTCAAAACAAATAAAAATTCCTGAAAAGTGTATTAATGATTTATTTTGAATGTAAACCTTGTCATAATTGAATTTAATGCCAACTATCTATTACATTTCAATAATAATACATTTATCACTTTTTTATATCACCTTCAATGTACCATCTTATGTGTTAACCCATTATTGGTATGATGGGTTTCATCACTGATGTTTATGTTAAATGATGTGTTAAAATATGATGTGTATATTGAATGTGGTATAAAAAAGTGGTAAGGGTAGTATTATTCATTTCATTTCCTGTAAATTACTCTGTGACTCATTTAATATTAGTAGCATTGCTGTTTTGCCTTTCCAAGTCTTTTTTTTTTCTTGTGCAAGTAGAAGATGAAGTCTGAGACTATTAAAATCCAAACTCTTCATGAAACAACCAACTTCTTACTGAATGTAAGATGATGAAATGGTCATTTTGGCAATCATAAGGACAAAATAAATTCTACCTAGTCATTCAGGGAATTGTAGGAAGAACCACCTTCATTAACACAGACATCAACCTTTTTCTTCAAATCAGTAGCTCTTTGCCTCATCTCCTTCATTTCTTCCCGTCCCATAAGCCTTCTCACCACTCTCTCTATCTCTCCTCTCTCCAATCCATCCTCCACTAATTCTAGATCCACCTTCCACACACTACTAACATACCTCACATTCACTTTCTGGTCTCCAAAACATGGCGAACATATCATCGGAACCCCCTCGGAAACACTTTCCAAGACCGAGTTCCACCTACAGTAGCTTCAAAATCTGCCTACTTCACTGTGAGCCAACACCTCCTTCTGAGGAGCCCACTTCACAATGCACCATCTTCCACCAACCACATTATCAAAACCCTGTGGCAATAGCTCAATCCAATCAGATTCAGAACCACGAACTGAACCAGGTCGAATCACCCACAAGAATGGCTGCTCACTATTAGCCAGCCCCCAAGCCAACTCGGCTAGCTCTGTCTAGTTCATAGAAGCTAAGCTTCCTAAGCTTATATATAGAGCAGCGTTTGGGGCTTGCTTGTCAAGCCAGGAAATGTAGTTGACATTTTAAGAAAGTACTCGAGGGTGAGGAGATTTTGATCAGAGGGCCGGTTGGAAAGAATGGGATTTGATGGTGGTGTTGGAGTTTGGACAATGCCGGGTTCTCGAGGGAGTCTAAGGTGTTCCAGATGATGGCACAGGATGTTGTTTTGTTGCAGACAATGGATAGAAGTTGGAGCAGAGATTCTATCTTGTTGGATTTGGAGATGGATAGGCCTTTGAAGCTCAGGGGATGGAGTCCCGGGACTAGGTCCTGTAATTTAGAATCTAGATATATGGAGTTTATGGTTAGTGAATTTTTGTCACTTTCATAATCTTAATTTTTTGCAATAATATAAAGATCATGTTTGTTTGGCTATTTGGGGATGGAGATTGGACTAATAGTGTGGGACTCATCTATAGAATGTTTGGTTGGAGACATGAGTAAGGGGATTAACTATCTCCTTGGACTAGGAATCCCCTCATTGGTAGGACTATCAATCCCATGGGGTTGGGATTAGAAATTAAGTGAGGTGATTAATGAATTTTTAAATAATTTTTAAGCAAAATTTATATTTTTTAGAACAAAAAATAATAATCATAATATTAAAACAATACTAAAAATTAAAAAAAATGTAAATTTTATATATTAATACTATTTATAGTATTACTAATTCGATGGTGTACAAACAAACACTCTTTATCCTACATCTCCAACTTAATACCATAATACTAATAATCTACTCACTCAATCTCACTGTACTTTTAATCCCTTCCATCCTATAGTGCCAAACAAACGTGGCTAAAGGGTATATAACTGCCATATAGGGTATAAAATTCCCCTTGTCAAAAACTATTTTCGTCTAGTGGGTTCAGTGCTTACCAAATTCCACTTGTTCAATGTTCTTAGCTTTTCTTTGCGAAAAATGAAGCTAGGCAAACAACCTACGCATTTCCACGAAAGAGGTTTTCTTTGGTAGCCCATGCCACCACACATTCACTCTTAGAGAAGTAATTTTACCTTTGGAGGAATTCCTAGTAAAGTTTCCTCAAATTTTTATCAGTATCTTCCAGTTTCACGAGAAAGCTTGAGGTAGGCAAGGTAAGTGAACTAAAGAGTTTGAACAATATTCATTCAATCAAATCATGGGCTAGATATCCAACATCCTTCATCTAATCTTCTAGTCTATTAAGTAAATCACATATTTCTTTTACCTTCCAATGAAACTTGCCTTTGGCGACCAAGGTTCTAAATCGCGGTATCGGGTAACGTAACGGTATCGATCGCAGAGTATCGATATCGGTAGTATCGATCGGTACGTATCGGGAATCGGGTGTCGCGGCTGTGAAATTTTAAAAATCATTTCAAAGGTTTTTCAACTTTTTCTTTCCCGTAACAGTCCGAACCGGTGAGTATCGGCCCGTCGCGGCTTGTGTAACGGCTTGTGTAACGCTTACAGGCCGATACGTACCGGGACTCGGCCGATACTCCTGCGATTTTCAATCTCAGTGGTATATCGGCCTGTATCCGTCGCGGTACCCCATTTTTCTGATACGTATCGGCCGATACGTAGCGTATCGGCCGATATTTAGAACTATGTTGGCGACGAACTGATGTCTTAAATTCCTCAACTCAACCCAACTATATGCTACTTCTTTCATCAAACCCTCTCTCTCCATTCATGCCCTCACTTATCGAGCATCATCCCATTTGCCAGCAGCAACATAGATGTTGGATAACATGACATGTCTTGCAGCATTATGAGGTTCCAACTCAAACAAAGTTGCACTTGCCCTACAAGCAAGTTCCAAATTGCCATGGATCCGACAAGCGCCCAAAAGTGCACCCCACATCCCAACACGATTTAATTCATTGTAATTAGGAGCTTTGTCAATCAACTCAATTGCTTCCTTGAGCTTGTTTTTGCTCCCTAGTAAATCAATCAAGATTGTATAGTAATTTGATCTTGGTATTACATTGTAATCCTTTACCATTGAGTCCAGAATTTGGAGTCCTTTGGGTAACAGACTTGCGTGACAACAAGTAGACAACACCCCAAGAAACGTGGCATGATTGGGTTTTATGCCTGTTTCTGTCATCCTTTTAAATACAGCAAGTGATTCATCCCCATTCCCATTTTGAGCAAATCCAATTATTAGTGAGTTCCAAGAAACAATATCTCTTTCAGGCATCCCCTCGAATAATGTCCTAGTAGATTTCATGTCTCCACACTTGCAGTACATGTCAATCAAAGCATTGAACAAAAACACATTAAACTCCTCACCATTAATAATCCTAATAATGTGTCCATGAAGTTGTTTCCCTCTATCAAGAAGTGCAAGATCGGTGCAAGCACTTAGAACACTAACATAAGTGAAAGCATTAGGTAGGAAGATGCCCTCTTCTTGCATATGCACAAAAAGATCTAGAGCTTCATCACCGCACCCATTTTGTGCGAACCCTGAAATTAAAGCACTCCAAGAAATCGTGTTTTGGGTAGGCATTTGGTTAAAAACCTGATATGCATCTTCCAATATAGATGCCCGAGGATAAGCAACAACCATGGAAGTCCACGACACAACATCCCTTTCTTCCATCAGATTAAAAACTAAAATGGCGTTACGAGAATCATGACATTTCCCATAAGCATCAATCAAAGCATTAAAAATTGCAATATTAAACTTCATTCCAATCGCCACAGCCACTCCATGAACTTGGCACAACAATTCTAGTGCACCCAAGCAAGCACAACTACCCACTACGCTAACGAACATAAATTCATCCATAAACACAAAATTATACTGTTTTTGCATTCTTCTGAAGACACTCATTGATTCCCTGTAAAACCCATGATTGCAAAGACTAGAAATCAGGCAATTATAGCTAACAAAGTTTGGTTCAGGAATTTTATCAAACAGGATGTAAGCGATGACAAAACGACCCATTTAAGAGTAGGCGGAGATCATGGTGTTCCATGAGTGAGTGTTCTTGATTGGAAGATCATCAAAGGCTTTCTGGGCACAAGCTATGGAGTTGCATTTGGAGTACATGTGAATGAGATGGTTGGTGAGGAAAATGTTGAGGGAGAGGGCGGTTTTGATCAGGTGTGAGTGCAGGAGTCTTTCTAGCTTGAGGTTGTGGGTTTTGATGGAGTAGGAAATGAGAGACGCGTAGTGATGGGTGGGATCAACGCTTGAGATGGTTTCAGAGCAAGGCATGATGGACGGTTTGATGTTAAGCGTTGTGTTTCGTTGGACAGTCGTGAAAATTAATTATTCAGAGGCGGCAACTCCTTGCGAGTCGCGAGACGGCCATACTGGCAATATTAATGAACACCGAGAAGTGAGCTGAGACGGCGATTCACTTGAACTGAAATTAGTTGATAAATGGGACCATGAAGGGACAATAAGTTGTATCTCTTGCGCTTCCAATGAATTTCAAGTTTGGAGCTGTAGACCCTAAACCCAACGACGCCGACGGTAGAAAAACACGCACTTACGATGTTGGAGATGGAAGCGAAGTGATGTATGTCCCGCGATTTCTACCCTTCGACGATTCATGGAAATGATTTCGTTACCTCGACAAGGAGATCCCATGGTCGAGGTCCATTCTTCATGTCTTTGGTCGTTCCAGTATCCAGGTTCCTCATTTTTAATGGAAAAGTGTTATATATCACTGCCTGCCTTGTCAATAATGTTACAATAAACCATATTATATTATATCACTTATAGTAAGCATAATACGATAAACAATTACCATTTCATTTCATGTTTTGTGTTTAAATTTTTGTTTGAATGATAACTATTAAAATATAATAAAAATGAATAACATCGTTTATTCTAATGGTGTTATAAAATTGAGAAGATAATAGAAACGACATTGAAGGGAAAGTAGTGAAGCGGATTCTTCTTCCTCAATAAGAGAAGCCAAAAAAATAAGGTTTAATTTTAATTTTAATTTATTTTTATTTTTTTTGAAGGAAAAAAAAATTTGGGTGGGACATTGAAGGGAAAATGGTGTAGCTTGTTTGTTAATTATTCCTCAGGAAGACACTCGAACCATGGTCATTATAGTGATAAAAAAAAAAGTTCTCAATTTAGGGAACATAGTGTGTTCTTTTTACAATGGAGGGACTTGGTAAGAGAAGAAAAGAAATTGTGAGAATGAAAATTTTCTTTACTTGTTTCAATAGTTAAAGAATTCTCACCAATCCTATGTTTTATTTCTCACTAAAAGTGGTGAGTTTAGTGAGAAAGAAATTAAGTTTAATGAAGGTTTTTTAAAATAGTAAAATTGTCCTTATAAAAAAATATAACTTATTAATATGAAATGTTATTTTGGTAAGATGAAATATAATATATATTTCTTTCTTTTATTTACTCTATCCAAATAAGATAGATAGAAAACTACATTATTTTATCTTTTATTCATCCAAATATAATAATAAAAAATTATAATTATTTCTTTTCATTTCTCACTTTGGTAATAAATTACAATAATTTCTTTTCTCCCCTAACCTCACGATCAAAAAGAGTGTTAAAGTCAGCATTTCTTCTTAACCACTCGAAAAAAGTTCAACATCCAGTTCATTTCGTGAGTTGCTGCGGTAGTAGTTAAGTTTATTGTCTTCAGGTTTAATATTACAGTTACACATTAAAATCATCAGTTAAGTACATATCTCTACACCTGTTCAATAAAAAAAAAAAATACATATCTCTACATATATGCTTTTTACTATTATTATTTTTTTTCCCCCTCTGATCCTAATGTGTCTTCACATCTTTGTTACACCTATTAAGTTATTCTATATCATAATAACTAAAATTTGAATTCCCCAGTCACTGTTGTTCTCTTAATAATTTCTTAAAAAATTATGACCATTAATTGAACTGGCGAGAAAAAACACAGTATTAGAAGTTTTGTATAAATATCCCAACAAAGAAGAAAATGTCTTCTTCAATTGTTGTCAAGGAGTTGTGCTTTATCTTTTTAATGCTTTTTGTCACCTAAAATTGTGTGGTTTGTTCACACAATAAAGGACACCATAAATGATGCATGGTTTCTAAAATTTCTTTACGCTGTGTTCGGTTGGGAGATTTGGGGAGGGATTTGGAAATGGAAAGGGAAAAGGTATGTGAAACTAAGTGAAATATAAGTATGTTTTATTCACATTTCACCTACCTTTTCCATTTCTCTTTCCAAATCCCTCTTCAAATTCTCCAACCAAACACAACATTACAGCGGAGAGACATATGTTATGTTGCAAACAAAGGCCTTCAAGGTGTCACATGCAGTGGACATCAGCCTAAAGCATACTCTTGGGAGCCCACTTAATCGCACTTAGTACATTAATTGTTGTTATCACTATTACTGTTAGGTCCAGGAAGCCCTTTCCGGGAGCAAATTTAATAGTTTGGTCCTAAATAGGTATAAAGGGCGGTGATGATTAAGTATCTTGGCATTCAGATGATGACAAGCTTTATGGACCAACTCCAGAAATCGCCTCACTTTCTTTTGGATGTGACTGTCAATTCCTATTGAAGAAGAAACCAAGTAAGATGACTAAAGTAGAGTCATGTATCTTATCAACCAAGTAAGATGACTCAAGTAGAGTCATTTATCTTATCAACTATTTATTTTTATGTTGTTTTATTTTGATTTAATTGGAGAAGTTCCATCATTTAGTTTGGTATACATATACATAATTTGTTACCACCCCACAAAAATTATGCCACCTTATGTGGCTCCCCTATACCATTTGAAGTTTAATTTCAGTCTTTGATTGCCACTTCCAACAATTTTAAGTATACAATCTTCTCGTGTGATTGCTAGGGAAAAGAGTGAAGTGTGAACCTGGTACCAAGCAATTGAAGAAGAGTAACCATTCTGTCCTCCAGCACTCTTTTATGTTGAAGCATGGATCACTGCTCGTGATGAGAGGTTACACTCAACGTGATTGGCTCCACTCAGTACCAAAACGTGCTAAAGCAGAAGCCACACGAATTAATCTCACATTTAGGCGTGTTTTTTGATTTTTATTAACCATTTTGCATTTTGCTTGATCTGTAAAGATTATGTGTTTTGTGCAATATTTTTGATGATCAATTAAACATGAATGTTACTGAAAGATGTTTATGTGCCATAAAAGGCAGTGGTAAGATTTAGAAGGGGGATTTTGATGATCAATTAAACATTACCAGTTGTTTAAGATAGTGCCTGTATTTTGATTTCTTGAAAAAGGAATATGATGGTGTTATAAAATTGAAAAGGCTAGCAAGAACATAACCGAGGGTAAAACAAGGAGCAATTGAGTAGTCCACAACCTCATTGTGTTGCAAAAACTCTGAAATGGTTGCTCTTCTCCTTGGAATCAGTTTGCACGTACTATTTTATGTTCCTTTGACAGAGATAAATGTTAATTCTCCTAAAGAGAAATATTTAAGCCTGGTTTAGGTTATTTTTTTATATAGGTACGTTTTTTAATCATATCAATCAATATTTTCTCTTTATTTTTCTATACCTTTTTTTTTTTTTGTAAAAAAATCAAAAAATACACTTATTTAAAACATTCAAACCAACCATAACCACCATTCAATTATGTCTTAAATTTATTTAGATTACACAATCACTACAACATATAAGACTTTTGGCGACCAATTATTTTGGTCCCTAAAACTATTACTTTGGTCTCTAAATAGTTTTTGTGACAAAATTAATTCCGTCACTAAAACAGTCATTAAAATGCGTCTAGGAAAGTCTTTAGCGACAAATTTTTAAAAATGTCACTAAAAATGACAATTAGCGACTAATTTTATATCGTCACAAAATGTTTAATTTTACAAGACTAAACATTTGGTCGCTAATACTTTGTCATAAAATGTCCCAATTTGGTCGCAAAAAACAAAATAATGACATTTTTAACGACAATGATATTTGGTCGCTAAAAGACATATAACTTTCTCTACAACATATTTTCGTCGCTAAAAATCAAAATTAAAATTTTGTAATCATTTAATCTCATAGCTTAAAATGCACAAAATTAAATGTCATCCAATCATATTAAAAAAAAATTGACATTCACATATCAAACGCACTCTATTCCCAAACCATAATGAGTATGTAGAAAGTAAAATTTTACAAAAATTAAAACTGAAAGTTTCCAAATTCAAATCAAAGTAGTAACAGTTTAAATGAAGAATAGCAATAGTTTCTTCAAAGAAAATCTCTAAAAAAACAATATTACAAATAAAGATCATCACCATCAACTATTTAGGCTGGCATCAACATGTACAGCAATTTTCATGCAGACCAAATTAAAGAATTGCAAACCACCCTGGCCCAGGCCTGCAATAAGTCTTTAAGACTAACAACCTAAGAGAAGAATCTGTGTATCTCACCTGTGAAGAACAAAAAAATTATGACATGCTTGGATGCTCCAGTAAATAATAATGTAAGTTAACAGAAGACACATTCAAATGTGTTTCTCAGGTATCAAATTTGGAATAGAGCATTCCACACACATAAATGCCAAAAGGCATCATTTCTGTGGGTTTTTCATTTTTCGGAAAACACGCACAAACAAGGACAGGCATGGTGGGGGTCTTTGAGGGAGTTATCTAAGCCTACTGTTTTTTTTTTTTTTTTGGATAAATAGTTATCTGGGCCTACTGTTGCATGTAGAATCTCATGGACTCCTTACCAGAGTTTGTCAATTCATGGGGTTGTTTCATCACTTGTTGCTTGGTTCGAAGCTTAGACATTTCCATTTCAATTTGGTGCAATCTTTGTTTCACGTCTTGTACTTGCTGCATAATAATACAGCTAAAACATGTTAACATGATTACCAATTAACAACCTCTACAATGTTGAAGTAAAACTACATAGACTGACTAAAAAGACAACAGATTTTTGGGGGAGAGAGGGGGTGTTTGTGACAATTTAATTTCTCATAGATCAGGTAAGTGTAAAATTCACATCTAAGCTGTATTTATGCCTAACATAAGCGAATTTAACAGCAAATAGAAAACATACTGAAACCAGAGCTGGAGCAGCAGCCTCTGAGGTTGAGTTCGATCTTTTAAAATCCTGTGAACTTTCTTTGTACTGGTGGTGATCCATGTTACTTCCACCCACCAAAGAAACTAAACAGGAATTAGGGCCAGAACTAATCTCGCCAAAATGTCTATTTCGCCTAATATCATTTGCAGCATGAAGCTTGCATATCATGCTCTCACCCTGCTCCATTTTCCTACATTCACGGGATTGTTACCACTACCACTATTATCAAGCTCATTAACTTCATTTTTTATACTTTCACAAAGTTCTTCATTGCGAACAGGGACCAATAATGTATGATGTCCTGGGGCATCATAATCAGCTCTTGAACCCAAATTATCATACAACCATGCCTTAATCTTCCCATCAATACCCGTCGAAAAAAACAAAATCAAATCTTGCACACAAGATCAAATTTATTCTTGTATACACAAAAAACAAATTACAAAAATCAAAACTCTAAGTATCCAAATTCACTTCAACATAGCTCATTATATGAGTTAAATACCAAAACAAGATCAAATTAGTTTAACATTATATGAGTTAGAACTCTGACAACTTCAACTTTGTCTTTCTCTTGCACCACCTCTTCACTAGTTCAGTTACAAGAGCAACATGTCCTAAACAATTAGTTGTTCTACGACCACAAAAGCTTATTACCGTCTATAGTCATAGAGAAAGGATGAAAATCCTGCACACATAATCATAATCACAAGTGTAAACAAAGTTCAAAAATGTAAAAGAGATGTAGATGAAATCCAAAAATGGATATCAACGTTGAAGAACTTAACTAAGGCATTTGAAGCAAATAAAAGTTTAGATTTTTGGGGCAAATTGAAAGAAATTTTTTAAAAAAAAAATAATTGACTTCTATTACAAGTGTAGCATTATCAACAGCCCAAGTACAAGCAGCCTACACAAGAGCTGCAGCCTCAACACAAGTGTGTGCAACTGCATTACAAGTATGTTCAATAATTAAATCTAATTTGTAGCATAAGCAAAGGTATCAACTTCTGTTATCAATTTCAGCATTTATTTTATAAGGAATAATTTTAATATTTAAAATTCAAAACATTACCTAGTACGTCTTATCATCCCATAATTGACACAGGTATCGCCACACCTCTTTTTCGATATTCTTCATGTGGGTTTGCAAGGGCTGATTCCAAAATTAATATTGTTTCATCATATCACCAGGAAGAAAGCAACATAATGATTTTAATTCATGCAAAAAGGATTTAAATTTATTACCGACTAGGCAATCCAGGATACATAATACTCCCTCCACTTAAAACTATGTGCTGGTAGAGCTGTGAAAAACAAAACAAATTAGGGGTTAAAAATACTTGAAAATAAATTCAAATACATTATAAAGTGTATATTGTACAAGGCATGAAGTGGTCACATGATATAGAAAAAATCTATATAGCAAGACAAGTGTATCTTCATCAAAGTTGTAGGATATATATGTCATTGTTATAACTATTAAGATTGGTAATACTAAATGCTTTTAAGTAAAAAACTATAAGAATTATTGCTTACAAAATGACCTACATACCATCATTCGATTATTAATGTCCATTTCCTGAATACAACGAAATACCATGTCAGCCATTCCATCACCTTCGACATCTATGAGTTCCTGCAAGAAGAAAGCAATTCAAACTTCTACAAATTCCCACCTATCAAAGTATTATTAAAACTGTGTAACCTCATAGATCTAAAAATACTTCACTGAAATCAGCATTCTACATGTTGAGAATGCTCCAACAATGTTATAGTTGATGAGTTTTACTGAATATATTACCAATGATAAACCATCATTCACAGTTGATGAGTTTTACTCCTAATGGATAAGTTCTTTAATTTATCACAAAGTTCAATCCACAAAGTGAACAATGATTAAAAGGTAAAATGCTGGCCATAGATGATGAACAAGACAAGAATGACAATACCCAATTAATGTAACACCACAAACTCCATGTATGATATTAAGAAGGCTATGAAAGTAATTAACTAGAACAATTGAAACAATATAAACACTCCAAATTTTATAACAAAAACTAGAACATAATTAACAAGTCTAAAATAAACACATAGATAGGACACATTGTGTGGATTGCATAAGGAGCAAAAAGTAATTGCAATGCATACCATTAATATCATAAACAACATCAAAGCCTTCCTGAGAGACTAGCTTTCACGAATTCAATGTCCTTCCTGTCTCCTTTCAAGTGCAAGATCTATACTTAGAATACAATATTTCATTCCTCAACAAAGAAAAATATGAAACTGATCAAAAAGGGGAATAGAATTTTCCAGTGTATACGTCATAATTAATAACCTTGGAAGAAAAATCAGCACAATCCTTCTCTGATTCACCAGGCAGTTGTTGGGTGATGGGAGCTTTTCCTCTTGTGAACAGAGTCACCTGCATTATGACATAAAATTTGTTTATTAAAAAGTCAAAGACGTCAGCAAATATAAATTTGTGTAGTAATTTGTCAACCCAATTTTAATTGCACACCATAAGGTGGAAAAGCTGGTTAAGAAAGTTAAAACAATTGGGAAAAGAAAATCAGTACATGTAAATGTTAAAATGTAAAGAGAAGAGTTCATACCTGGTGGCCTTCTTTTACAAGAAGTCTTGACAAAAACACACCAATAAACCGAGTCCCTCCCATTATCAGGATTTTCTTGGCACTTGATGCTGAAACGTGTAACGCTCCTTTTGGTTGCCATACCTTTCTTCTATACTGCATGAGATATGGATATTAATAAATTGAGAAATACATAAATTGCTTGAAACACTGAGTAGGACATGTGCAGTGTGTGATTCTCAACTCCTATGACAAAAATCAAGCCAGATCTTGCTTTCGGAAGTAGAAAATTTTTCTTCCAAAACACGCCAACAAATGATGCCTAAATAAACCAACTAATTTGTTTGCTAATGAAACTGATGAGAGGCATTAACTTCATTAAGTTTTGAATAGATGCACACATCACATAGAACTAACTTTGGTAGACAAAAATAAGCAAAATGTTCATGTGTCCAATTCTTTTTTGCTTATTTTAGTATTTTTGGATACAAATAAGCACACAGTGACAAAAGTGAGGAATCAAAGAGAGAGATTTCAGCTTGCCTTAATATTGTGATTTGTAAGTGTTAATGAAGACACATTTCCCTTGGAAAGAACAACTAAAGTCATTCTTTTTCCACTATGCTTTAACATAAATTCAATACCTGGTAGCCAGAGAGAAAGTATAGCAATAATAGCATTCAATACGCTATCGTTTCGAAATAGAAAGCAAATCTAAACACAAGTTTACCAAATTTGTCATGTATTTGCCTAATCAAGAATAAGAATTGCAAATTATGATCACAAGAAAAAGCAATAGCATTTAATACACTATCTTTTGAAAATAGAAAGAAAATCTAAACACAAGTTTATTTCACTGTATTTGCCTAAGAAAGTACAAGAATTGCAAGTTAAGCATCAATCACACATGCACTTAAACTATTTCAAGTGACGAAAAAGTTAAAGAAATTCTCTAAACCCCAAGTTAGTCCTTCCTAATGGCTTCAAAAAAAAAAAAAATCAAAATCAAGAATTTCAAATCATGTTAAAAATAAAATAAAACAAAAAAAAAATCTAGTAAAAATTTCGTTACATTGCACTCGTGGTCTCCATTTTGTTTACTATTTATCTAAACAGAGCTTAAATTTTCATATTGTTACTACGCATCCATCAGCACTCACGCAAGTTCAAAATTGCTACAATCTTTGTTAAAAACTCAATATAGCTTGTAGGGCCGAGAAATACCTTGATAGAGAGTGAATCAACCAATTGATTTCCTCAAACTTGTGGAAATCTGCAAAAAAATTGAAGAAGATGAAGAATCAACCCATCGATTTCATGACGTATATATATGTGTGTGTGTGTGTTGGGAAAATGAAATTGATAGATATACTATATTGAAGCTTAAGATCTCTGTCATAGATATACCAAATACATTGATTTCGTCTTCGATTTTCTCATATCGAACAATACAGCTTGTAGGGCCGAGAAATACCTTGAGAGAGAGTGAATCAACCAATCGATTTCCTCAAACTCGTAGAAATCTACAGAAAATTTGAAGAAGATGAAGAATCAGTCCATCGATTTATGTGTGTGTGTGTGTGTGTGTGTGTTGGGAAAATGAAATTGATAGATCTACCATATTGTAGCTTAAGATCTACCAGATAAATCGATTTCATCATCTATTTCCTCACATTGAACTTCAAGCTTAAGATCTACCAGATACATCGATTTCATCATCTATTTCCTCACATTGAACTTCAGCCAAGAGATGAGAGAGAGTACTTTTTTTTTTGGGTGAATGAGAGAGGAGTTCTTGAGCCGAGTGACAATCGTAAAATTATTCATCCCAAAAAAATAAGAATCACAAAACTAGGGCAACACTGTTCATTTTAAGTTGCTTTTGTTTTTGTTTGGGACGAAACATTTGGTCCCTAAAAAGTCAATTCCATATTAGCAACCAAATTATTTTGTCTGTAAATAATTTATAAATATCAACGACGGGAATTTTTGAGAACCATATCAGATTGGATGTTAAAAGTGACTATTTCTATAATTTTATTTTAAATTTTGATTTTGTCCCTAAATGATTATTTTTAGAGACCAAATGCAATTGGTCCTTGAATATTAGTCTCTAAATCACTCATTTCTTGTAGTGAATGTCATAAATCATTATAATAGATAGTGATTTTTTTTAAAGATTAAATTAAATTATAAGAAATTTATTTGAAGTATTGAAAATGATACCTCATTTGTCAATTATACATTTTAATTAAAAAATAAAAAAAAATCACTATAAATTATTATATAACTCTCTATTTTTTTATATATTTTTATATAAAAAATTAAAAAATATTAAAATAATTTATTTCCAAACAAACAAAAAGTGATTCGACATACTTGCATCAATCAAGAATTTTTATTATTTTCCAAAATCTTATTACGGTTCATTACAGAGTACAAACATAAATGCACAAACAATTCAACAAAACACTCAAAAACCCTCACTAAATCATAAAGTAAATGTAGCAATTACATCAGAAAGCAAGGTTTAGACACTCAATAACATCAACCACACACCCTACTACATGACTGATTCACAATATAGGCACTCAATTCTAACCAGAGATATCAATAGACTTAGGGTTGTTTTGGGAAGATGGTAAAAATTAACTTTTTGGCTTTTAACTAAGCTTTTGGCTTTTTAGACAAATGATTTGGGAAGTTGGTAAAAAGTGACTTTTGACTTTTTTGATTAATATTTGTTTATGATGTCAAATCATAATCAAATGACCAAACTACCCCTATTAGTTTAAAATATTACAACTTCACCCATGTAGCATATTTTGACTCATGAGGGATAAAATTGTAATTTCACCCTTGGCTAAAAACCACCTTCCCAAATGAAAAAAATTCAAAAAAGCCAACTTTTGGCTTTTGCTACAAACCAAAAAAAGTGGCTAAAAGCCAACTTCCCAAACAAGCCTTAATTTCAGGCTTCTTCACTTCCTCCTTCGGAATCGTGACAGTCAGAACTCCGTTCTCCATGGAAGCTTTCACTTGATCCATCCTCCCGTTTTCTGGCAGCCTAAACCTCCTCATGAACTTCCCGCTGCTGCGCTCAACCCTGTGCCAAGTATCGTTCTCTTCCTCCTTCTCCACCTTTCTCTCTCCGCTAATCTGCAGAACTCTGTCGTCCTCGATCTCCACCTTCACTTCTTCTTCAGCCCCGGTAGATCAGCCTTAAATAAGTGAGCTTCCGGAGTCCCCTTCCAGTCCACGCGAGCGTTGGTGATTGCGGAATTTTCCTGGGAAAATTCAGAGAATGGAAAGTTTCTAAATGGGTCAAGAGAGAAAGGATCGAAGATGCTACTGCCATGTCGGTTGCCGAAGAAGCTTGGGATGATCGACATCTAAATTGCTGCGAGGTTTGATATGTGATCGGAATTCAAGGAAAGAATTAAGGATGTGATTTGTTTGTGGGAGCCTGAAGGACTCTATACGGATACCGAGAAATTTTTACACGGAAATGTTCTGTGAGGAGGGTGAAGGGACGTGTTTGGTGTTTATAGCAAGTAAGGGATTGTTCTAGTACTTTCGCGGCTTATCGACGCAGCTAACGAGCTTTTGTTTGTTTGTTTTTTTTTTTTTTTGGGAGTAAATGTTGACGAACTTTCTAGTACGTGTGAGAAATCTCCAGACAATATCCCAAATCCCAACTGAAATATCCACAAATCAGATAGCTAGGCCCAATTGGAAAATGAGTGGGAGCTCTAATTAGAGTTACCACTAATGATACCCATTGCCACAGTATATGTTGTGTCTATTTTTTTTTTGTCATCTCATTAGTGATGGGTTTAGAGCCACTAAATTAGTGGTCTCTAGCACCACTGTAGGGCCAATACGTGTAGTGGGCTTACCCTTCCTGACTACTCCAAAATTACATCCATATCTATATATCAAAACACAAATCAACTTGAGGTGAAGTCAAAAAGTCACTATCTTATTTAAATTATATCATTTTATTTAAGTTATATCACATCTCTACCATATCACTACAAATTCAATCCATATTTCATAAAAAGTAAAAAAGTGCACTTATTTAGATCATCCTAAATCACTCCAAAGTCTCGTTTAGGAATAGATTATTTTAATAATTTTTTAATTTTTTAAATAAAATATAAGATAAAAAAATTAGTATGTTTGAAATGACTTTTTGATTTTTACAAAAAGATGTACAAAAAATAGAATATTCAACTTTTTGGTATAAGTTGTTGGCTTTTTGATTTTTTTAGTGACTTTTTGATCTTTAGACTGAAATTGAATGTTGCCAAACGACGCCTTAGTCTATTTTTTAAATTAAATAATGTGTAAAACAAATGATTGATTGATAATTAGATAATCTATAAAAAAGAATTACCTAACATATTCAATAATTGAAATGAATTATTCCATAATTGAAATCAATTGCATTATAATTAAGAGTAATGCTAGAGATTTCAAAAATTTTATCGAAGTTTTTACCAAATATCTCACTCGTTGACAATAAATTACTAGTATTTAAAAATGAGAAATACTCCATCTCTCATTTCATCACCCCCAAATACACCTCTAATGAGGTGACAAACAATACTAACCAATCAATTTTGTTCAAACTCTTCTTTCTCCTTTCAAGATTGTTTGTCACTTCATTAAAAGTGTAATTGGAAGTAATGAAATCAGAACATGTAGCAAAGCTCTTTAAAAACAAATAAAAATTCATGAAAAGTGTATTAATGATTTATTTTGAATGTAAACCTTGTCATAATTGATTTAATGCCAACTATCTATTACATTTCAATAATACTATATTTACCACTTTTTTATACCACATTAATATACTACCTCATATGTCAACACATTATTGGTATAGAAGGTCCTACCACTCATGTTTGTGTTAAGTAATGTGTTAACAAATAAGATTGTATATTAAAAGTGGTATAAAAAAGTGATAAGTGTAGAATTATTCATTCCATTTCCAGTAAATTATTCTGTGACTCATTTAATATTAGTAGCATTGCTCTTTTGCCTCTCTAAAGTCTTCTTTCTTCTCATGCAACTAATAGATAAACTTTGAGACTATTAAAATCTAAAGTCTTCATGAAACAACCAGGTTCTTATTGAATGTAAAATTATGAAATGGTCATTTTGGAAATCACAAAGACAAAATAAATTCTACCAAGTCATTCAAGGAATTGTAGGAAGAACCACCTTCATTAACACAGACCTCAACATTTTTCTTCAAATCAGGAGCTCTCTGTCTCATCTCCTCTCCTTCTTCCCCTCCCATAAGCCTTCTCACCACTCTCTCTATCTCCCCTCTCTCCAATCCATCCCCCACTAGTTCCAAACCCACCTTCCACACACTACTAACATACCTTGCATTCACTTTCTGGTCTCCGAAACACGGCGAACATATCGTCGGAACCCCCTCCGAAACACCTTCCAAGACCGAATTCCACCCACATTGGCTCCAAAACCCGCCTACTCCGCCATGAGCCAACACCTTCTTCTGGGGTGCCTACTTCACAATGCACCATCTTTTACCAATCACATCATCAAAACCTTCTGGCAACAGTTCGATCCATTCAGACCCATGAACCAAATCGGGTCTAATAACCCACAAGAATGTCTGCCCACTGTTAGCCTGCCTCCAAGCCATCTCGACTAGCTCTGTCTCGTTCACAGAAGCTAAGCTTTCCAAGCTTATGTATAGAACAAAATTTGGGGCTTGCTTGTCAAGCCAAGAAATGCATTTATATTTTCCTCAAGTAAGGAAGTGCTCGAGGAGGGTGAGGAGATTTTGAACAGAGGGCTGATTGGGAAGAATGGGATTTGATGGTGGTGTTGGAGTTTGGACAATGCCGGGTTTTTGAGGGTGTCTAAGGTGTTCCAAATGATGGCAGAGGATGTTGTTTTGTTGCAGATAATGGATAGAAATTGGAGCAGGGATTCTACACTATCAGATTTAGAGATAGGTAGGTCTTTGAACCTCAGGAGATGGATGTAAAAATATAGGATCTATATACTAGAAATCAAAACACTATGAATATAATTAACTACTAAAATAAAAATTTAGATACATGTTGTTTGATTCCGTTATTGTCTTGAGTTTTGCTTCTTTGAAAGAAGATGGTATTTACAATTAGAAAACCTTAGCACCAGCTCTTCCCTTCCTTCTCCTAATCTTTACGTTATCTTTTCAATGGGGTTGACAACCCTTTGATCTACAAGTATATATAGATATATGTAAACCTTAATAAGGATAGGAGAGAGGACTGAGCCTAAATAAAACAATTACTGGGTCCTCCCATTAAAGAACCCAAATAACTTAAAACAGGCTTTACACCTCCATATCACGTATCCACATATAAAATAATATATACACTAAGATGGACCATGGCTTAAAACTTTATGCATCACAACAATAATTTTGGGCTCATACCAGTCAATCTATCGGAATCATGTTCAACCCGTTTTTCACAAACCAAACAAAATATAGTCAATGACAACCTAATTTAAGACAAATTCTTACATTCTCCCACTTTGGCAACATTGACTACTAATTTAAGAAAATAAACAATTTTAGTGGCCACATAAACATGATTCAGAATAAAAACATCTCAGCACAAAATCCCGTTGAATGAGAAATATTGATATCGAACTGTAGCGGTAATTATGCTATTGAACAACATAACACATTCCACAATTACAAACACTAATATCTCACCAACATGGATTCCTATATGTGGTAAAGTGTAGTGTGGAATTTTAGCATAATTAATCCAAAAATTATATAACACGCTAATTCCACATTTAGTCCCCTGTATGGTCTTGAAAAGACCCTTCAAGGAATCTCATTCCTTTCTCCACTTCTAAAAGAAGCCTTTATACCTCTAAGCCGAGGTCTTTCTTGCTTTAAACTAAGCATCATACTATATGGATCCATACACACTTCTAAACCAAAGTGTTAATGTTTATATCTCAAAATTAAAATATGACTATAAGAGCCCATATAAGAGGAATACATATTAACAATTACCATTTATGTGTACACACACATAACTATAAACAAAATGTGAATAAACACATTAAACTTTATTAACTAAAATATATCATAGATAATATTCATGGGTACAAATTTTCTTTAACCAAGCACATAAAAAAACTATAAAGTACCCATATGCCCATATATTTAGCAAACTAAAATTTGGCCTAAGCCTTATATTTAGAGCATTAACTAGTATGTGTTCTGTAACATGTGCTCATAAATAATATCATCTTTAACAACTTTCTAATTCTGAAGTACTTTAAATTTATATATTTAACACCATCAGAGCTTTTATTATTCTTCATAGAGAAAATTAAACCCATATATCATAATACATCTTTATAGGTTTGGAAATGAAATTAATAATTCCAAATTTTGAAATAAAATTCTTCAATTACATAATTCAAGTCGAGCTCTAAAACATGTTTTTATAGTGAAAAATTATAAGAGATTTTATGAAACTCTTTCATGAAACAAGACCTCATGCAAACATAAAAATGTAACCAGTATTAGACACTATATATCATTTGAGCAACTACCAAAGTCGACATTATACAATCAATAATATTAACACGATTAATTCTTCTATAGCCAATTGTATAATCTTTAATTCTCTATAAATATCATAACACTTTATGTGTTTCAACCCAATGGTCAAGGCTTAAATTAAAATAATAATTGTCTAACAAACTAATTCCATATGCACCAAGTTTAATTCAAACTTCATAATTCAGTAAACTCTCACAACACTAGCATACGAGACATTCCTCATGAACTCTTTCTCAAAATCATTTTATGAATACTGAATGTTACTTAATTAATCTCGATCATTAAGAAGAGCAATATAAAGCTTTCAATTTTGCATATTAAATTTAGTAAAAATGTGATCTAGGTATGCCCTTTGAGATGAGACAAATAATCCTCTAAGTTATTTTCAAGTATCTTAATGCCAAACACATAAAATACTTTATCAATATATTTTATATCAAAAATTTATTAACAACATCAAGTATTAATTCAAAATTATTACTAGTAGTAAAGTTCCATCGGTATAAAGGATGAAAAAAAATAAATTGCTCCTACTGACCTTGAGATATATGCATAAATTAACAATATTATCCATAAAGCCAAGTAATAATATTTGGTGAACCTTTAAATATCATTGCTCAGAAATTCATTTAAGACCATGGATAAATTTGTTTGACTTACAAATCAAATTTATTTTTTTTGGCGAAGTAATAGATAAAAATGTCACAATATCACTATAATCATTATAAACATATCTTTATGACAATGGTAAGGACAATACCCTTTTCAAATCATAGCCCCTTCAAATAGCTTTATATTTATTTATTTATCTTTAAAATATACTCATTAGGTTTTAAACTTTTAAAAAATATAGCATGATCGTATATCTAATTAATAATTTGTACCAATTCATTATAGTGATTCCGGTTTTTGGCCCGTCATTTGTTGTGTTCCGGACTCGGGTTGTATAGTTCTAAATAGTGATTCATATCTTGTTTCCCTTGTTTTCCCTTTATTCTGGTTATCGGGTTGTGGTTGTGTGTTTAGAATAGGTTGGTTGCGTGTTTTTCCAAACCTTTGATGCCTAGATTTTGGCTCTTCCACTCGAGCGGGCATTCTTGCGCTCGCTCGCTCAGGCGTGCTCCACAAATTTTGCTCCTCCGCTTGAGCGGCCACTCTTGCGCTCAAGCAGGATTTGTCAGCTCTCAGCATTTTTGTCGTTCTGCAAATACTGGAAGAGTTCATTGAACGCTCGAGCGTCCAGTCTCACGCTTGAGCGGGGTCCTTCGTCTGCAAAACTTCTAAAAGAGCGTATCCCACGCTCGAGCGCCACTTTTCACGCTAGAGCGGAACTTTGTGTCTGACACTCGAACATCACTTTCCACGTTCGAGCAGACTACGTGTATATCAGTCCGTGAAAATGACTCTTTGTTTCACTTTTTCATTTCTCTCTTTCTCTCTCTCTAAAACCTTGCAAAAACCTAGATCTAGGGTTTCTCTCTCTAAGACTCACATTCTCTCTTCGATTTCATCTAGATCTGTTAATCTCTTCACCCTAGTGTCTTTGAGAAAAAGGTAGAGTGCTTCAAGATCTTCATTTTGACCCTATTGAAGTTAGATTTCAGCATTTTCGAAGTCCCATCCTTGCTTGGCTCATCTTTTCTCTTTGAGGTAGGGATTTTCTACATTTTGTTATGGGTTTTAACTTAGTTATTTGTGATTGTGTAACAATGGTGGTATTTGGGAGAAATTTGAGCAAACCTAGGGTTTGGGTGAAATGTAAAAAAGGGGTTTTTTGTGGAAATGAATTAAATGAACATGGGGTTTGGAAATGAAGTTTTGTTGTGTCAAAATGGTTGATTTTGGGTACTTGGGTTGATATTTTGAAAAGGGAGATTTTTGCCCAAAAAGGACTATCATACCTATTTTGCATAAGCAGTTAAAATTGGTGTTGTAAACATGGAATTGAGTGAATATCAGAATTGATGGTGGAATTGAGTATGAAATGCTTCACACCCTTGATAATTTTGATTAAATTATTTGTCTTGAGAATGTATATCTGTTTAGAAATATCTGTATTGGGCTATCGGTGGAGGATAGCTTTGATTGTTGTAGAAAATGCATGTGGATTAGGTAAATTGAAACTAGTCCATAGTTGATTATCATTGAATATGATCATATTGTGAATACATTGTATATGTATGATTATTAGGGAGAAGAAAGAGGATGTGCTCCATGTGTGATTATGTGTTTATATACATTGCATATGTATATTGTTTGGGAGGAGAAAGATGATGGACTCCATTATAATTAAGTTGGCTGAAGTGTCCTGGGTGAAAGTTTCGAAATTTATACGTGGGTACCGATCTCGTGGACGAAATATCCATAACATGGTAAGTTGACATTATATATGGGTGCCGATCCCGCAGACGAAATATCCGTAAAATGGTAGTTGGAATTGTTTATGTGTTAATTGTGAAATTGGTGAACCTTTTGAGTTGTAGCCTCATTTGGGTTATTGAAAAATAATGAAATTGAATCATATACATGGAAATGAATTGGAAGAAAATGAAATGGAATATGGAACCGGTATTCTATGGCAATATATGGCATGAATGTTGTATCCCGGGCATTGTATATGCACATGTGCTTATATCTTTATTAAATCTCGTATATTGTGTTAGATTATTCTTACTGGGCTGTGGCTCACCCTATTTGGGAAAAATATTTTCAAGTAATGATGGTATGCCTCCACCAAGATAGTAGTTTGGAGGGATTTTTGGGAGCAAGAGCTTCTTTATCTTGATTATGTATTTTTGTATAGCCAGGGGCTTTAATTGTACGAGTTAATCTCATTTTTGTTGTAACCAAGTCAAGACTTGGAAAGGTGTAAGCCCGAAAGGCATTTATTTGTGTTAAACTCTCTAGTATTATTAACTTCATGTAATGAAAGGACTATTTTCACTCTAATTTATGTTATTGTATATATGCTTCTGGGATGTATTTATTGTATTATTTTGAGAACGTTACAATTTATCATATTATAAATCACCAATATCTTCATCATACGTAACAATCATCTTTTCAATTGATATTGCTCATTTAGAAGAAAAAATATATATAATCACAAGGATCTTTTAATTGTATGAAAATGTCTAGAAGGTTGCACGTGTCATACATGTTCAACTTATATCAATAGACTGAATAGACACTTCAGATTTGACTTGCACTCTCACTTTCTTTTTGTGAGAATGAACAGACCAATTTATTATAATAGGCACAAGTATACAGGAAGATTTATATATTTAAACTATTGACCAATCTAATAACTTCACATTTTAAAAGTTCAAAAGATTCTTATGTCAGAACCAAGACAATAGAACCATTGTCAACTTACAAAGTAACAACAAATAGCTATAGGTCCCATTTTGATTTCAAAAATACCATAAAACTTTTTACTTCTGTACAATCCCAAACTCAAAAGTTATTCTAAATTTTCTACTAGTTCACAGTTCAAAAGTGTTTTAAAAATATTTTTAACTTATTATTATATGTAAAGTATACACAAGTATATATATTAATTAAAAATATTCAATCACAAAAACACTCATATAATTTAAACGTGTTAACATACACATTATCATTTTATTAAAGTCCAATTATGACGCTCAAGTACTCAACTTTCTTCCGAAGTAACAACCATGATATATTTAAATTGATTCCACCATTTTGTAAAAATTAATAAGAGGTTACTACATTAACCAAAATTATCATGTTCACTATAATATCCACATTGAATTAATAATTTTAAAATCTTCACCAGTGTGTTTTTCAACGTAAATGAGATAGACAAATGAATAACATCAATACTCATTTATAAAATTAATAGAATAATTTCTCTCACACACTTTATGATAATTATCATCCAAGTCAAAATAAAATCTATTTCAATTATTATTATTTTTATTTTATTTTATTACCGAGGTGAAAAAAATTAAAAAATAATAATCATACTTATTTAGTTTTGACATTAAAATTAAATTGTTGCTTTACGGACAATATATAAAATAGCATTTTTTAAAATAAGATCAGTATTAGACTACAACTTAAATAACATGATCAAAATAAAATTTTGATTAACACAAGAGCTTTTAAGTAGTTTAAGAAACAAATAAGGAGATCTTAGAGGTAGCAAGAGTGTCATAGCTTACAAAAATTCTAAAGAATTTTTCTTACTGAAGTTAATAATATGTAAAAAGATTTGCGGAATATTCTGAAAAGAAAAACATAAAACACTAAAAAGAAATAATGATTTGTAAAAGTTGAAGGTATTATATAGAGCATTGTAGAGTATAATTTAGATTTTCTTATAAGAATCATCTAGTCGATATTTTAAAACTCTACTTCTTTAAATAGTTAACATTGAATATAATTTCAATCTTTCATACTATATTGAGATGTTAATATGAAGGATTAATAAGGTGCATTCTCGAGTATGTCAATATCTAAATAAGTTAGTTTTAAAGCTAACTCAATATCTTTTAACCGATTCATAATCAAAACTTTAATGGAGTAAATTTGATTATCATAAAAATAGCTCCTTTCATTGCCTTCAATTCAATATAATATCAATCAATTATATATGGACAAAAATAATCTCATCACCATAATTAATGTTCGAAAAATTTTGAAATGCATCACTTCTAGACTGAATATATAGAAAGTACTTTAATATCTCAAACTTTCAATGATACATAGGCAATTTCTATAATTCCACAAAATTATGCTGCGAATAAACTTTAGCAATATTCTCAGATGTACCAGACTTTATCACTATATAAACACCTTTGGGCTAAATATATAGGACACAATCAACATCTTTAAACTTCAACATAATCTTAATTAATTATACATGGGCAATAATTATAATTTCACAACAATGGGTTTCAAATAAATTTTAACAATATTGTTAGATGTTTCAAAATGTATTATATAAATACCTTCGGGCTAAATATATAAGACACATTTTAACACCTATAAACAAGTCAACTAGGAAGAATGATTTATCAAAAATTATCTCCTTTGCACAGATAAATTTTTTAAAATCAATAAAATTTCATTTACTAGTGACTCGCACTACCTCTAAAATTAATACACACAATTAACACCCTTTGCGTAAAAAAAACGTCATTGAGTGATATAATATTAGAAGAGCTTCCTAGAATTCTTATTAGTAAATCACTTTAAATCTCAAAAAGTTAACCACTTCGGCAATATCACCCATATTGATTCAAAAATCTTCCAACTGAGACTATGTGAAATAATAAATATTTGTTTATTTTTAAAACTTTATTTAACAAATGTAAGAGTACATATGATTGTCAAGTTTTGTTGTTGCATACTAGAAAATCACGACCTTAATTAGGCACTAATTGTTGTATAATAACAAATGAAAATTAACATAAAATTGAATTATTGCATTACATTATCATGTAAATTAAAATATGATTATCAACAATTAAACAACTATTTAATTCTATCAAGCAATAAACATATGTCCAATTAAATAAATATTACCCCATCAATTGTTTAGACTTGTAAACAATATACCGATGGCAAAATATGCACCATGCAACGCCCTTAAAACACAGTATAAATCAACCCAAGAGATTCACAAGCATAATATGAAATGTATTACTATCATTCATTAGAGTTTATATTACAAAAGAGATTACATGCATTATACTTTCATAAATATTCATTTCGAAACTACAACATGTAACACGAATTTAATAACAACAAAATAAATGCCCGATGGGCTTACATCTTTCCAAGAGATAACTTGGTTACAACAAAAGTAAGAGTCATAAGCTCTTTACAATTAAAGTCCTTGGCTTAAGAAGAAAACATATAAACATATAGGTAACAAAAATAGAGCCTTCAGCCCCGTCCTCTCAAACTATGCCCTTAGAGGTGGCATGTCACCTGTACCTAAAAATGGTTTCCCAAGTAGGGTGAGCCAAAACTCAGTAGAGATATGCTAAAACAATATATGAGAATTAACTAAGATATCAGCATCAGATAAATGTTTAATACTTGCAAACCAACTTACACCCTTTCCTTGACCACTCAATATCGACATCTATATTTCAGTCCATTTCTGTTCATTTATCCAAATCAATTTATTGATATAGTTCATCGTAATCTAAACAATTCAAAACGAGACTACAACTCATTTATTAACACTTTAAGAACAACCATTATTCAAACACTTCCATTTTCTTGTCATTTTACGAAATCACATCCGAGGGAACCGGCACCCATATATATATAAAATTTCAGGACTTTCACCCTGGACACTCCGGCCAACTTAATTTTCAATGGAGTCCATTCCCTATCTCCTCCCAAACAATGATACATATATAATGTATTTAAAAGCGTTGTCATATACAATGACTGACCAAATCACATATTTAATAGTTTAATCAAATCGTCATAATCAATGACACAATTTAAATAATTAGTTTCAATTCACCTAATCATCATGCAATTTCTACAACAATCATAGCTATCCTCCCCCGATAGCCCAAAACAGATATTTCTAAACAGATAAACAAATCTATCAAACAGATAATTTGCCAAATTTTCCATAGGTGAGTGATTTATCAAATCCAATTACACCATTCATTTATACACCCCTCCAATTTTATGTTTCCCACATCAATCCCATTATTTATACAAAATAATTTATTTAATCCAAATTAGGACAAGTTTTCCCCATTTTCCAAACATTAACCCCAAGACCTAATTTCACCAATTATACTCGAGTAAAATCATGTTCAAGACCACACATAGATATTAGGAGCCAAATATAGAAAACCTCTCTTTCAAAATTCAAACCCAAACCCTAGTTTCATCCAAAATCCTCTCAAATCCCACTATTTATACAAAATGACAAACACCTAGGTTAAAACTCATATTAAAGAGTAGAATATCCCTACCTCAAATATAGGAGCCCAAGGGAGAAACGGAGGAACTTCGAAGGTGCCCAAAACTCAACTTTTCTTGGACCAAATGGAAGCCCACGAGTTGCTCTACCTTTTTCTCAAATGAAGTAGGGTAGAGGTGCTTGGATCTTGGAGTATTTGTAGAGAGAGAGAGAGAGTTTTAGAGAGAGAGGTTGCTGGATTAGGGTTTTGAGTGAGAAGAGATACAAAAATCCTCTGCTGCGAACTGATATACGCAGTCCTCACTCGAGCGCAAGAAGCATCGCTTGAGCGCAAAATGCAAAGCTTCAAGTCTGCCACAGACGCACACGCACGTTCGAGCGCAAGAAGTCTCGTTTGAACAAAGAAGCAAATTCAGTAGACTCGCTCGAGCTCAAAAAGCTTTGCTCGAGCGAATAACTTCCCCTTCCTAGAAAAATTGTGTCTGGGAGAGAAACTTGAAGACCCTCAACCTCGCTCGGCGAAAAAGCCAATTACACAAGGCTCGCTTGAGCGCTAAAAGCCTCGCTTGAGCGAAAGAGCCAAAATTTGGGCAACAACAAATTAGACCAAGTAACAACCAACCTGTTCCAAACTCGCCCAACAAGTTCTAAAGCTCAAACACAAAGGGTCAAAGGGAGAAAATAAGACACAGACACAATAAGCAACTGCGGAACCTGAGTTCGAAACATAATAAGGGCCGAGGCAAAACCAAAATTGCTATAACCTCCCCCCTTAAAGAATTTCGTCCTCAAAATTTTAGTACAAGTTTCAAAACTATGATTACCAAATTTTCAAATGCTTTCAACTCAATTTACGACATCATGACCCACCCACCGGTCATCTAATCTCTTCACAAGAGAACAATTCCACCACATATCGCCCAACAAGTATTACCAATATGCATTCTTCCGGAATTTAACTAATTTCAATACATATATCTCATATTTTCAAAACATATTCAATGTTTATGATAAGTTTGTACTTCCAAAACTAGATAACATATACAATGTTCAAGTTAAACTTGTATTTCTGAAACATTTTTAACATTTACAATGTCTTCATAATCCAAAACATATACAATGTTTTATAGTTCATAAACACAACTAAAATCTCAACGTATACTAAAACATCAACAAATAAGTCAAGATATTTCTCCCGAACTTTCAACGCACTCTCCCAAGTTGCTTCCTTAACCCCGTGATGTTTCCACAACACTTTGACCAAGGGAATTGTCTTGCCTCACAAGACTTGATCCCGTCTATCCAAGACTCTCACTGGTCTCTCCTCATATGAGGCATCTTTGTCTACCTCTAAATCGGTCCAATCTAGCACAAGCGATGGATCTGGCTCATACTTCCGAAACATACTAACATGAAACACGTCATGCATTTCGGAAAGTTGTGGCGGCAACGCCAAACGATAGGCAACCTCCCCAATCCGCTCAAGGATCTCAAAAGGGCCAATAAATCGAGGGGATAACTTCCCACTTTTTCCAAATCTCATCAAACCCCGTCTTGGTGATATTTTCAAAAAGACATGATCACCCACCTCGAATGACAAAGGTCTCTTTCTACAGTCGGCATAACTCTTTTGGCGATTCTAGGCTGTAACCAACCTCTTACGAATAAGTGTCACTTTCTTTGTCGTTTCCTACACCAATTCTGGGCCCAACAAAGGTGCATCACCCACCTCAGCCGAACACACTAAAGATCTACACGGTCGGCCATACAAGGCCTCAAACGGTGCCATGCCAATACTCGATTGGAAATTGTTGTTATAGGCAAACTCCACTAAGGGTTAGTGTCTCTCCCACAACCCCTTAAAGTCAAGGACACAGGCTCGAAGCATATCCTCAAGGATCTGAATAGTATGCTCAGACTGCTCGTCAGTCTGATGATGGTACACAGTGCTAGAGGTCAACTAGTGCCCAAAGCACTCTGCAAACTCTGCCACAACCGGGTAGTGAAACGCGGATCTCTATCCGAAATGATCGTCACAGGGACCCCGTGCAACCTCACTATATCCCGAATATACAAGTTAACAAGGTAATCTATGGAATCTCTCACGTGCATAGGAATGAAATGCCCTGACTTAGTCAATCGATCAACTACTACCCAAATGGCATCACTACCCCGTTGAGTCCTCGGAAGGCCCACAACAAAATCCATCGTGACATGCTCCCACTTCCACTCAACTATAGGCAAAGGTTGCAACAAACCCGATGGCCTTTGATGTTTGGCCTTTACTTGCTGACAAGTTAGGCACTTCGATACAAACACTGCCACATTCTTCTTCATACCCCTCCACCAAAACTGGCGACTCAGATCATGATACATCTTCTTTGTGCCTCCCAGATGCACCGTAAGGCGTAAATGATGAACTCTCGAAGTACTTCCTCTCGGCAAGACTCCGGCACAAATAAGCAATCATGGAATCTCACACTCAGGTCGGGATACACAGCCAAATCCTTCTTTACCTTCCCACTGGAGATCATCTCCCGGAGGGATTCTACCTCAAAGTCACCCCTCTGCGCTTCTAACACTCGGTTCACAAGTGTAGGTTGTGCAACCACAGAGAACAAGGTTGCAGACTCAACAGACTCACCCAGATGCAAGTTAAACTCCCCAAAAGCACACAACATCTCCCATTCCCGGATGGCAATGTAAGCCACACTGTTAATAGATTTCCTACTTAAGGCGTCGGCCACTACATTGGCCTTCCCCGGATGGTAATGTAGCTCGAAGTCATAATCCTCTATGAACTACATCCACCTTCTCTACCTCAAATTTAAGTCCTTCTGTGTAAACAGATATTTCAGACTCTTATGATCAGAAAACACCTCAAATCTCTCACCATACAGATAGTGCCTCCAAATCTTCAAGGCAAAAATCACAGTCGTTAACTCTAAATCGTGAGTAGGGTAGTTTCTCTCGTGGATTTTCAACTGCCATGAGCCATAGGCTACTACTTTCCCTTCTTGCATCAATACACAACCCAAACCCTCTCGTGAGGCATCACAATACACTGAATAGCCCAAACCCCTCTCTGAAATAATCAAAACTAGAGTAGTGGTAATTCTAGCCTTAAACTCTTGGAACGACTTTTCACAAGTCTCACTCCACACAAATTTGATTCATTTCCTCGTCAATTTAGTTAAAGGTGAAGCTAATCTGAAGAAATCTTTTACAAACCGACGGTAATACCCGACCAACCCCAAGAAACTACGGCTCTCGAAAGCATTCTTAGGTTGTGCCCAATTCTGCACTGCCTTTATCTTGGATGAATCTACAGTCACCCTTCCCCCAAATACCACATGGCCCAAAAACTTAACCTGTTTTAGCCAGAACTCACACTTCCCAAGCTTAGCATACAGCTTATGGGCTCTAAGCAACTCGAGCACCACTCGCAAGTGTTCCTCGTGCTCCTCCTCAGAGGGTGAGTAAATCAAGATATCGTCCACAAAGACGACCACAAAACAATCTAAGAACTCTCGGAAGATTCGATTCATCAAGTCCATAAACACAGCTGGGGCATTGGTTAGCCCAAAAAGCATAACAAGAAACTCATAGTGGCCATACCACGTACGGAATGCGTCTTCGGGATATCTTCCTCCTTGACCCTCAACTGGTGGTAACTCAATCTTAGATTTATCTTGGAGAAACAACGAGATCCTTTCAACTGATCAAACAGATCATCTATACGAGGCATAGGATATTTGTTCTTAACCGTAACCCGGTTCAATTTTCAGTAATCAATACAAAGTCTTAAGGCCCCATTTTTCTTTTTAGCAAAGAGGGCCGGTGCTCCCCAAGGTGAAGCACAAGGGCGAATAAAACCCTTGTCTACTAATTCTTGGAGTTGAATCTTCAACTCACTCAACTCAGCTGGGGCAAAACGATACGGTGCCATAGAAATTGGTGCTATACCAAGCACTAAATCAATAGAGAACTCGATCTCACGGTAAGGTGGTAAACTAGTAAGATCCTCTGGAAAAGCATCCAAATACTTACAAACCACTCTTGGTAACTCGACCCGCACTTTATCATACTCTCCACTCAGGAAGCTAACAAGAAGACAACTAAGTTCACTCTGTCCCCGTGGATCATACACCGGTGGTAAAACTCTACTAACCCGATCTCCCAAGAAATGAAAACAATCACCGTTCAAGGTACATATAGTAACCCTCTGATGGTAGCAATCTATAATAGTCCGGTATGACAATAACCAGTCCACACCCAAAATAACATCAAAACCAGTCATATCCATTAATACAAAAGAAAATGGAAGCCGGCGATCAGCGACCTCTATATCACAGCCCCGACACCCCTGTTTCAAAACCATCTCACCCCTAACAGGCGACACAACACAAATAGGAGACGCTAACTACGCCAACTCCAACCCCAAAACAGATGCAAATGCAAACGAAATAAATGAATGGGATGCACCCGTATCAATCAACACATTAGCAACCGAGTTGCAAACAAAAAGGTACCTCTTACAACAGATGAAGTCGGTACAAGATCTGGCGCGGTAAAAGCATACACGCGTCCCGAAGGTCTCTGATCTACCTGCTCACCCCTCGGAGCATAAGACTGTTGCACTGATTGAGCCGAAGAGGCTCCCTGATTGGCCCTCGAGGCCTGTACTAACTGCGCTGGCTGGTGACTCTATGTCTGCCTCGAACTAGACGCACTAGATGTGCCACCCAACTGTGGGCAAAACCTCTTCAAGTGCCCCGCCTGCTCACACTGATAACAAGTGAGTGGCTGGCCTCTGCCCTGACTCTGGCCCTGAGAACAAGTCGAAGATGAAGATGCTCGCTGCCCTCCTCCCTTCTGTGGGCAAGCTGGACACTTGTGGCCCAATTGACCACATTTGAAACAAGTGATGTCTCCCTGACCGCCTCTCCTAGAACCCAAACTCGGCACTGGAAAGGTAGATCTCGAATGCACTCCCTGAAACTCTGAGGGTTAGAACCCCTCTGCCTCTTATTGTCCCCCTGTCCATCCTAACTCCTTCTGGAGCCCCTCATTCTCTCATTTTCCGTATGCATAATAGTCTCAAGATGGGCTGCAGCCTCCACAAGGCGTCCATAGTCTCTAATCATGGACTCGGCAACCCTAAACATGAGTTCGGTCCTCCGTCTCTTCTCGAACTTCAAACAACGGCGTTCCTCAGTCACCACTAACTCTGGTGCAAACCTAGACAAGCTAGTAAAGGTGGCCTCAAACTTAGCCACTGGTGTATTCAATTGCACCAACTTGGAGAATTGGTCCCTCAACTTCTCTCTCACTATCGCAGGTAGGTACTTGTCCTGGAACCCCCGTGCATACTTCCACCACTAACCCATGTCTCCTTTCAGTTGGAAGGACGCGAAGGTCACTTTCAGACCTCTGTCTTCGATGCCGAGCATCTCAAACGTTTTATTCATCTGCTCCAACCACTCGTCAGCCTTCAACGGCTTCTTGGGATCACCCAAAAACTCGTCCGGATTCGACCGGAAGAACTCCCTCTTTAAGAACGATGGCCCTATTTCAGCTACCTGGGCCTAGACTTGATTTTCAGCCCTGAGAATGTCCATAAATTCCCTCAACGCTTTGGCCATTTCACGAGCTAAGGTGCCCATGGTCTGCTGACCAACCAGTTCAGCCACATTGGCCTGACCAACTCCTTCCTCCTGCGCTGGAACCTCATCCGGTATAGGCATCTCGTGCCTCGTAGGCCTACCACGCCTACCACTACGACCTCGTCCTGACATCCTAATAAAGGTAACAAAAGAGATTGACACATTTACAAATGTGCCGAAACTATCTCACTCGCGTCCTAATTCGATAGACAACTGTAATTCACTCCACATAAGCACATAATCACGTAAACACATACGAATTTCATTTCTGAATAATGATCGTCCGTAGCGTCGCTAGAGTTCCTGTTAGAAACGGCAGTGATCAAGTGCCTTTCTAACCGGACTCCCAGAAACCCATGGACCCGATCAACATCCTAGAAATTAAATCTCATACCCGTATAGCCACATAAACATGTTATCATATACGCACATAACATCATATTTAAGTCTCTAACAAGCGAGACAAACCCATTGTGGTACTGACCATTTCCTACGTACCCAAAATATTCAAACCCGGTACACTCTAATACCAAGTTGTAACGCACTCAAACATAGTATAAATCAACCCAAGAGATTCACAATCATAATATAAAATGCATGACTTTCATTCATCAGAGTTTATATTACAAAAGAGATTACATGCATTATACTTTCATAAATATTCATTCTGAAACTACAGCTGTAGACACCCCATTTTTGACCGCCCTTAAGACTTGGACGCGACTGATGGTTTACATGGTGGAGAAAGGTGTGCAGGGGAAAGGTTCAGTTTCTTCGGCAAGGAGAGAGTCAAAGCTCAACTTCATACCCCTTTTTGGACCAAAACAATCTTGATAAAAAGATTTTAGACCTTAAAACCCTCTCTTTCAAAATGTTTTGAAATAAAGTTTCTACGATGTTCCAATGCTCGCATTTCGTTAAATGTTGCGCTTTTCGGTAAATCGAGCAAGGACAAAGTGGAAATGAATGAAAGAGAGATGAAATCTTTGAAAAATCTTTCAAAACAGCCTGCTTAGGGGTTTGAAGTTAAAGAAAAGGGGAGAAGAGGGAAGAAATCCAGTTGGGGGAGAAAATGGGCATGAACCGTTAAGAGAGAGTCGAGCAGCCCTCGCCGAATCGGACCTATTCATTTGCATACTTGGAATCAAGCTATGAGGCCACCACCGTTGGAAAGAAGACTTCCGGGGCTTCATTTTGCACTCAAGAATCTCTTAAAGCCAATCCCAGACGGGGGAGATATGGTTGATTGAAGTAGGGCATCACTCCGATTGGACCGAATCTGTGCGGCTTCACCAAAACAGGCATAACTTTTTGCACAGGAGGAATTTTAATGCAAGGTTTGCGCCATTGGAAAGCTAACTTCCGGGGCTTCAATTCAGACACCTGGCCGGCCACCTTTGGACTTCCAATCACTGGCCGGCCACCTTTCTTTCCGGCAGATCCATTTTTTGTCCTGAAAAACTAGGAAAAGTAGCAGGCCGACCAGAAAAAAGATGGCAGGCCGGCCACTTGAACCTTTTGAACTGGCCGGCCGACCAGGGGAGGTGGCCGGCCGGCCACCTGAACCTTTTGCACCTGGCCGGCCATTTTTGTCTCTCCTGGTGCATTACAGCTGTGCCAGCTGTTTTGCACCAGACCCTCTGTCCGAGGGTCTGCCTTTTTGGCTCCATTTTTGAATTGTTTTTCCCCCCTTTTCTTTCACTCCTCTCCCTTTATATAACTAACCCCCCACCTCCATTTCTAAGGGTTAGAAAACCAGCTGGAGCATTATACATACATCTTCATATATCTCTCTTTTGTGCTAAAAGTCCACATTTTCTTGCACATTTACCCTACACCTCATAGCTTATCACTTCCACCACTCATCCCAGCACCTTGGGGCCATTTGCAGAGCTTGGAAGCTCAGAATTTTGGACCAAAAGCTGCTGGAAAGCTGATCTTCAAGGGTGAGTCCCTATTTCCCCTTTTCTTGCTTTATTTTGCATGATATCCTAGCTCCTTCTTACATTTTTGGGCTTCGACCTGAACTGAAAATAGTCCTATTTTGAGCTCATCTTCATGTTTGATCAAGGACTTTTCTCTGTTTGAGGTTTTCTACTCACCCTTTGTGCTCTATCCCTCTTTTAAGGCTTATCTTGCATAATATATTAGCCTTATTTGTAAGCATTTCTGGGCTTCGAGATAAACTGTAAAGTGCCTTATTTTGAGCCTCTCTTCAACTTTGTTGAAGGGCTCTTTACTGTTTGAGGCCATATACTACCCCTTTCCCTTTATCTCTCTTTTAGGGCTATTTTTGCATCATGTTTTAGCCTTACTTGTGAGCATATTCGAGATTTTCTATAAACTGAAAATAGTCTTATTTTGAGCCTCTCTTCAACTTTGTTGAAGGGCTCTTTGCTGTTTGAGGCCTTTTACTACCCTGTTTGTTCAATCCCTCTTTTAGGGCTGTTTTTGCATGATATATTAGCCTTGCTTGTGAGCCCTTTTGGACCTCGACCTAAACTGAAAAAAGTCTTGTTTTGACATCATCTTCATGTTTTATTAAGGTCTATTTTCTGTTTGGGGCCATCTTCCCCCTATGCATGCTTCATCTCTCCATGATTAGGGCTATGCATTAGAGCTCTTGCATTGGCCATGGCTTGGCCTCTTAGCCACTGAAATCCAGTGCATTTTCAGTGGCTTAGGTGTTTTCTTGAAGGCCAAAAGCAGAGGGGGGTGACCCCCTCTCACCTTGTTTTGCTTGATGGTCTTTTTGGCCTTCCAAAGAGGCCCTATCTTGCATGCTTTGTTGACTGATTTCAGGGCCATCATATTTGATTTCCAAAGTTAATTTTGCCATGCTAAGTGTCCTTGATGCATGTGCTTAATAACCCCTTGTATGCCCTTCCAAAAGAACCCATCATTTGTGCATGTGTTGGCTGCATTTCAGAGGTTATTTGGGCATTTTTTGGCATGTTTTATTCACTGATTTTTGTTGGTTTGATGAGTTCTCACCTGCTTCATGTACATGCCATGTAACCCATGTTTGCTAGTCAAAGTTGCATGCTATTTTAGTCCATCTTGCTAGCATCTTTTGGCCGTGCTTTGAACTAGAAATGTTCATGTTTTGGGACTGCCTTGGTTCTGTATTTATTTCATGATCAAATAATGCATGCTTTGTATAGTATAGGTCAATGCATGTGCCTAGTTTTGTGTTTCGAGACCATTCCATGCATCGGGTGCCATGTTTCCATGTTTCGGGATCATTTTGCATCACATTTCAGTGCTGGAACTTGCATGTTTGTATGCCATATTTCATGCCTTGCCATGCCTTGTTAGAGTGGCATTTGTGCCTTAGGATCGGTCCTCGGTTTGCGCGCATGTGTGCACGCATCTCGAGTGTCTCATTTTCATCTTATGGCTACTGATATGAGTGTGGCTGAGGTCCACTCATGTTGGTGTAAGTCCATCGTGCATTGTGTATGCCATTTCAATTCATAGCATTGTGTATGCTAGGTTGCATGTCAGAGCATCATGTATGCCATGTTACATCAAGCATTGTGTATGCCATTTCATAGCATTGCGCATGCTAGGTTGTATGTTAGTCACATTGTGTATGCATCTCATTTGCATGGTGTTTGGGATAGGAGTTAGCCCAAGCACGGGAAACGAGGGACGTTTCGTACTCCGAGTGACGGAACGTGTCTCAATTCCCGATCGCCGACACTCCGGATTACCATGATGGGGTCTAGGCCTTGTTTTGTTTATATGTGCATTCATTTCACATTGAGTCATGCAATTCGACTCTTCGGCCATCATGCATCGAGATGCATGATTGGTGGCACGAGGATCGAAGACTACACTCCCTGAAGAGTAGTCAAGCATACATATGTGAAAATACATTGCCATGCCCCTTTCTTGCTCTCTGTTGCAGCAAATCCGAAACCGGCAGTCTTTTGGAGCTTTGTGCAAATATTCCGAGCTTAATTGTAAACAGAGGCTAATTGGGGCATTGCAATGGATTTCCGCGCAAGGCAACTCAAGCATACATCATTCATCATCCGGAGCAGAGCTGAGGTAGTCCATAGGCTTGCATGCTAATTTACTGCTTTCCTAGATTAATTTGTTAATTAATTAGGGTTTTGTACTATTCGGACTGTATTACTTATTTGGGACTGTATTATTTATTCAGACCCTCTGCGCGAGGGCAATGTTGTAATAAGTGTGGTGTGTGTGTGATGTATGTCTTCCAACCCCACGTCTTTCTCCCTTTTATTTACCAGCTTATGATGGTTAGATTAGGGCATGTTTCAATTAGCATACAGTATGATAGCATGTTTGCATTCATTCATCTGTTTTGCATGCACCGGGCTCGGCGCATCATACTCACTGCATCGTATTTCAATTCCGAGTTGAATACATGTTAGCTGTAGCATTTCATATGCCATGGTTAGAATAGCCGAGCCTATCTTAGTTGCATTTTGCATGTGTTGCATTAGGCATTTCTGTATAGTTAGGATCATGCATGGATTTCTAACATAGCTTCTATTTTGGCTTGGAGTACTTGGTAAGTTTTATGCTTTAGCATCCTTGCATGCGTGTGAGTGACTGCCATGATAGCATGCTTACCATGAGGCTATGTGCTTATATGATATAACTGCCTGAATGCCTGTGGGTGAAGGTTGGGTTATTTGGATTGGAATAATGCATTGACTGTGAGTTTTAAGCCCACTAGATAGTGGCAAAACCATCTTTTCTAAGCCCACCCGAGGGTGGCAAAATCCGCATTTTGAGCCTACTTGCGAGTAGCAAACCATCTTTCAAAAACAAACATGAAATGTTTTGTTCCAATTCAGGCAACCTGGTCTATACTTGTATGTTGTGCGCATCACATAGTAAATCTAGGCTAATAACCGGAATAAGAATGCATAATGTTTTCAAAACTAGATATCATGGTTAGTAGAGGCCGATCTTTGATCGGGCGAGCGGGGGTGCTCACGAAGTGACCTTCCCCAATCGTACCCAAGTTCCCGAGCCGAGGCAACTTTGGTGATGACGGACACGTGGCCTTAGGCAACGAGTCAGGGTTTCCTAAATTTTCCAAAAATAAAATATTTAGGTGGCAACTCTGTATCTGGCAAAGCAGTCCATGTTTGACACTTCTTTCAAAAATCTGTTTTCTCAAAATGATTTGCCGGATTTGGACTCTTTGGTTCAGATTACGAACCGTGACAATTTGAGTCCAACTGTAGTGAGCCCAAAATGAACAGAACGGGACTCATCCTCCCAGGATGTTCGGGGACGTCTACAGTTTCTGGCGACTCCGCTGGGGATTTAGAGAACTTGACTCAAACTTATGATATCTTGTTTTGATTACACTTATGTGTTTCTTTGCATTGCATGTGCATTGGTGCGCCTAGGACACCGTGTTTGCCATCTGCGATTCCTAAGCGGTTTGCCAGAGGCTGCGTGCCATAAGGCTTACCGGTTACGGGCTCTGCCAGTATGGAAACACAAACCCCGGTTTTACCGGGGCACCCTTTTGACCATTCGACCTAGTGCATATTCGGAATCCATAGTGACCATTCCAAACTAGGACAGGTTGCTTACTCGATATAGGTTGTTTGAAACCGCTGCGTACGTAGTGAAACCCTAGCTCCTGACAAAATAGGACAGGGAAACCCTACCCCAACATAGGGGTGTTTTGGCTCTCACTTATCTGTTATGTGCTTTTAGAGTGCGTCTCTACAGGGAAATGCATGTATCAGTTTACAAGTTTGGGCATCAGGCCTGCGGGCACCAGTTCAGTATTTTGGGAATCAGTTATCTGCGGGTATCAGGTTCAGTTTGGGGCAGTGATTTAGGAACAGTGATCAGTAGTAGAGGGCACAGTCATCCTGTTATGCTCATATCTGTTTTGGTGAAATCAGACTGAGATGCTGCATGTTTTCTCTTTTGCTAGATAGTCCTGGAACTATAGCTTCAGAAGGCTTCGATATCCCTCGGGTACATTGGACTAGTGCTGATAGACTTTGTTAGGTCAGAAATTCGATTCAAGGGAAACCGGTGTTCTTTCGCTGAGGCAAGGCAAAGAAAGGCCAATCAGGGCTCACCGGTTCATCTGATCCGTCAGTCGCCAGTCACATCACCTTTGTTCAGACTCAGCAGACCGTGATGGCACAAGGTTCGGAAGAATTAGTGGCCGTGATAGCAGCGTTAAATCAGGGAACTGCCGTGCAGGATGAGACTAATGCTGAAACGCAACGCCCATCTGGGGCATCTGCCTCACATCTAGCTTCGGGACCCCAGCCGAACTTTGACCCACTTCCGCCAGCTGAAAATTTGCAGGGTCCGGATCCCCAAGAAGGGTTGACTCAAGCTCAGGTGCTCAGACCCCTGGTGCAGCCTAATTAGAGGCTTTATTCCCTTGATGTTAATGAGCTCGATCCGACCGCGGTGAAAATTGCGAATCTTGATAAGCAATTCAAGAAGGCACATGGCCTTAACTCCATTCCCGACATTGAGGATGGGCATACTAAGTCTGCCGTACGGCTCCCAGACAGATTTAAAATGCCATATATTGACCGTTTTGACGGGTCTGGAGACCCAATGGTACATATCCGACTTTTCTTGGATGTCCTGAAGCCGATGGGTCTGACTAAGCTACATAAACTCTCTCTGTATGGAAGAACCCTGTCGGGTGTAGCAGCCACTTGGTATGCCAAGTTGGAGGATACAGTGAAGCAAAACTGGAAAGAACTGGCTGAGGCCTTTGTCGATCAGTATTCCTACAATACCCAAGTTGAAATGACCATCCAAGAGCTTGAAGCAACTCGCCAGAACCCAACAGAGCCTTTTGTGGAATTCGTTGCGAGGTGGAAAGCAAAGGCAGCACAAATGACAGATCGTCGCCCTTTTGAGAGGGATCAAGTGCAGATGATGGTGCGAAACCTCGAGCATGATATGTTGCAAAAGTTGATAGTCGCTCCGCTATTCACTTTCAAAAGTTTGCATGAACTAGGGGTTCAGATCGAGAATGCGTTCAACAATGAGATCATTCCCAGAACAAGTGAAGCGACAAGGAGGGTGATTTCAGGAGTGCCAATGCTGGTAGTAGCGCTATTCCCAAAACCCGCAGAAATCAATACAGTTGCCACAACCAACCCTTTTGCCAACCAAGCCTACAAACCGTTGGCCCAGCCCGAGCTCAGGGCAGAACTTTCACCCCTCTCTATATGAGCCTGACTAGCGCACTAAAAGTCCTGATGGAAAGAGGGTATCTCAAACCCCTCGATCCTCAACCTCTGCCTGACCCACTCCCAGCCAGACATAACCCCTCCAAGTACTGTGTGTACCATCAGCAGCGCGGTTATGGCACCGACCATTTCTACCGCCTTCGTCATGAGGTCCAAAATCTCATCGACAATCAGACGATAGCTCCACCTTCAGACCCCAATGACCAAACATCTCCTGCCTACCTCAATCTTATCAATATACTGCCATCCACCTATGACCCCAGCATATACATCACCCCAGCCCATCTACCCAAGCCTGAGGTGTTTATCCCAAAAAGCATGGACTTATCCATGATGGGTGCACCTGAACCTCAATCATCTCAAACCCGTGAACCCACTACTTCTGAGCTGAAGAGAATGATCGAAGATCTTCAGAGAATTGTGACAGATTTGGCCTCCGGGACATTGGCTCCGTCATCAAACCACATCACATACCAGGGAGTTCATGTCAAAAGGCTCCCCAGTCTTGGAACGGGCTGCATTTGAGGAATGCCAATCCCTTGGCAAAGTGGAGGCGAGTGGAAAGAACAAGATAGGGGCGGACATGGATCCCATGAACATCTTCTGTTGGCTGTTGAGGCTTTGAAAGCCGAGGGACTGAATAAAGAGCAAGTGCTCGCAGTTGTTGCAAAAACTGTGGACGACATTTTCGCCACTCACGTTGGGGGCAGTTTGAATCAAGGGGCAAGCTGGGAGAAGGGTCGTTGTATCAGAAACGTTCCTTTCAGCTATAATCCTGCACTCGGAAGAGATCAACAAACCAGGCCAGCACCTGCCAATCCCTTTACTAGTGCGTCCAGCAAAAATACACAAACCTTGAAGTACCAACCCCGAGGTCAGAGGGTCTTCCATGCCCTCTATATGCCTTTGCCCAAAGCTCTCCAAGTCCTTGTTGGACAAGGCCATCTCAAACCCCTTGAGCCTCGGCCTCTCCCAAATCCTCTTCCGGCTACGCATGATGCCGCCCAGTACTGTGCCTTCCATCAGCAAACTGGCCATACTACCGACAACTACTTCCTTCTTCGCCATGAAGTACAGGATCTATTTGACAACGGGGACATTGTTGTCACGACCCGAACCCGCCCCCGTGGGTTAAGGACGTAACCGGCCAGCAATCATGAGATTACCTACAGCCTCAAACCAAACCAAACATATTTCGACAGAGTTAATGGGGGGCCAAACGGAAGCAATTTAAAACTTTGTCCATAGAGCTGTGCTTACATGGCACGTCATGACAAACCATACTGATACATGTTAATAACTCACTTCAAAATATGTACTAACACAAAGCTCCGTACATACAGGATCATAATAGTCTAAGTCACCCCGTCAAAACTATATACAACAGATACAAAGTCTTCGCCAACATGACAGAATATAAATACAAAGCAGAAGGCGAAGACGGGTCTCGTACGTGAGACGCAGGGGCTGACTCTGAAAAGACTTGGTTGTTCCATACTGGCTTCACAGGGGCTCGGTCTGGACCTCTCATAGCTCACCTACAAAACACACGAATGAGCGTGAGCGAAAGCCAATGAATAATATCAAATAAGAAGATACAACAATATGTAGAACAACATATTCCGAACGGCCTTGGCCCAATTCATATTTCTAATTAACATATATATACACAAAGTAAGTCGAGTGACTGTGGTTCTAAACATACTGGCCTTTGGCCTCTTATCTTTCATTTATGTCAAAACGGCCTCTGGCCCACTCATTGTTCTTGTCAAAACGGCCTTTGGCCCAATCACACTTTCGTGTCGAAACGGCGCTTAGGCCCAAATACAATTTCGTGTCAAAACGGCGCTTAGGCCCAAATACACTTTCGTGTCAAACGGCTCTTAGGCCCAAATACACTTTCGTTTCAAAACAGCTCTTAGGCCCAAATACACTTTCGTGTCAAAACGGCCTTCGGCCCATATTTATATCAATCGGCCTTCGGCCCACATTTTATATCAAACGGCCTTCGGCCCATATTATATCAATCTGGCTCATAGGCCTTCCATTTCAAACTGGCTCATAGGCCTTTCATGTCAAACTGGCTCATAGGCCTTTCATATCAAAACTGGCACATAGGCCTTATATACCAACTTGTCCACCATTCAAATTAATGAACTTTACAAAACTTACATAAGAGTAAGCAAATGGGACAATAACATAATTTAGATATACTCACAGTGTCGGCTTGTGGATTTGCCCTGGAGCTTGACCCTACGTATCACATAACACATACGGGTCACAAATAGTTCAATCTGTTCTTTAATTTACATATTCCTCTTTAGGCTTTATTCTTATCTCTTTACTCAATCACAATGCTCAATGCATGCCTAAGAGTGTTTAGAAGTGAAAGGAACGGAAAATAGAACACAGAATGCATTTCAAAATTTCAGAAAAAGGGTCCCCGCTCGAGCGGACCCTTAAGCCTGCAAAAGTGTGGTTACCTCAAATTCCCGCTCAAGCGTGAACTCAACCGCTCGAGCGGACTACCTGTCTACATAGCTCCCGCTCGAGCGGGAACCATGTCTGTCAAAAGTGTTGGGAGCACGATTTTCCCGCTCGAGCGGCACTTCCCCCGCTCCAGCGGATACTAAAAATCTGGTTTCCCAGATTGGTTCTTGAGTTCCTTCGAGCTCCAATTTGATGTTTCAACCAACCAATTTTCATGTCACTCATCTCAAAATTTACATTTACACATGCTAACATGCTACCAATACAAGATTACAACATTAGGAAGCTCAATTCCTTATATCATTTACATGCATGTCTCCAATTAATCCAAATTCATCACCAACATATCAAATTCCAACATGCAAAGCTCATACCTCCATGATCTACTCTTGCATGTGAGAAATATACATTCATATTAACTTAATTGGTGAAGAGAGGTTCAAATACATGGTTTTCAAACAATATCCAACATAAATCACACACATTGTGCTCAAACATGGAGATTCATGTCCATTTCTTACATGCATGTGTTCTAAGCCTCTAAATTCAACATATATAACTCAATTCCCTTACATTCAAACTAATTCATGCTCTGGCCATCTATTAAACTTGAATTCACAAATTTACAAACAAAAAGCCATGAGTTTACTTACCTAGAGTTCAATCTCCCAAATTATAACAAAATCTTGGGTTTAATCTTCAAGTTCCCCAATCCTTGAGCCAAAATCACCCAATTCTCTCCCCCTCTCTCTAACAGCCGGCCCTCTCTTATTTTCTCTTAGAGTTGATCAGCCAAAACGCACTAAGGGGAGAGATTTGAGGTGTAGAGTTTATACAATATAACCCACTAACTATCATTTAATAATATTAAATAATTGGGGACTAAATCATCAATATCAATCTGATTAATTTGATCCAAATAAATTTTCAATTAAATTTCACCGTAGGTTCTAAAAATCATGCCAATCACAATGGCGTAACCAATTCCGGGTTCTGTGGCCGATAAGGCCTCCAATTTAATTTCCAAAGCAGATTATTCAAACAGATATTCCTACGGTGAACAGATAGGACTTCGAAATCACATATGGCACATAAAATCATGCTAAACACATAATCATACTCATATTAGGGACCAATTAACATAATACAGAACAGGGGTATTACAGTCTTCCCCCCTTTAGGAAGTTTGGTTCTCCAAACTTATTTTACCTTTAGTCAAAACAATTCGAAACACTTTTCATTCAACGGTTCCAATCCTTCTTAATAGTCATTCACTTAGTCTCAAAATCAAGCAACGCTCTATTCTTAATCAGTCAGAGACTTACCATTTTTCCGCCATACAAGGCTTGTATGGTGCCATGCCAAAACTAGAGTGTGAGCTGTTGTTGCAAGCAAAGTTTGCCAACGATGGATAGATCTTTCCAACTTCCCCGAAAAATCTAATGCATATCTTTGGAGCATTCCTCCCAAAAATCTAAAAAGTTTTTCTGATCATACATCAATTTGCGGATGGAAAATAGCGCCGAATCATAATTCAGTTTCATATCAAATTCATAATTCGTCCAGATCATATACAGAAATCATAAGTCACGATTAAATTTACGTGATACATCCATTAGCATTAACAGAACAGAACAGAACATATACACGTAAGAGGTTACGGATAACCAGTTCCATAAAGGAACCTCCGGAGCCAGGTAACATAACAGAACAGAAGCTGAGCCCCCATTGCCTCTTGAAGGCCTTTTAGAATTCAGACACATTTTAGAATTTCTGTCTAAACAATAGATACTGGGACCCCATGCAAACGAGCAATCTTATCGATGTAAATAGTGGCTAGTCTACAAGCATCATACAAAATTTTATAGGGAGATCTACCTACAATAGTCCAAACAGGAGTTATACCTTGGGTGCTCAAGGTGGCCCCACAACGAAATTCGTAGCCACATATTCCTATTTCCATTCCAAAATAGAGAGATTGAAGTAGTTCCGCCACTATCTGAAATTCAACCTCGACCTGTTGGCCCGAAAAATATTTAGACACACATTCACCAACTGCCCTTTCAAAGTAGGTCACCAACATATTTATTTCAAATGTCAGCTAACTTATCACAGAAGTTCGGTCTATTCCTTGTCACAAAAGTTCAATTCATTCTTCAATAATTCCACAATTCACAATCGATTTGGTATTTAGTCAGTGACTCATCACAATTATCCAAGGTCAATCAAAAGTCTTCAGGAATATAAGGTGGATCCAGATACTGATTCCCGAATCAACAAAAGTAACATCGAAGTAATTACCCACACAATACACATAGTCCAGACATCCCCATAATACTGATTGTAAAGTACAATAACATCGAAGCAGGCAATTTCTGACACAATACACGAGTTCTCAATTCATTCAACAGTTTACAGTTTACAATTCAGTTCAATATTCAATTCCCTGTTCTATCGAGTCCTTCCATATCATCGGATAGCCATCAAAAGGATAAGGTAATTCATATATAAACCTCCATAATGGCAAAGGCAATATCAAAGGAGTCAATCACATGTTAAGCGCAATTTACACATCCCCAGGGCCCCAATTACAGAATATAATGGCATTAGGCAGGTATTCACAAGGCGTACTGAATTCGCACACTTACGGACAACCAGGATTTCTCACAGCTTCTTGGATGTCTATAACATCTGCATAATACCAAAGGATGACATTCCAGACAAAACAGAGGAACAATCGTCTCGGAATCAAGCACACCTGTTCACGACCGTCGGTGGCCGACTCGAGATCGATTAGTCAAACCCACCCGTACGAAACCGTCGGTGGCAAAAAGTATCTCAATCAAAGGTGCTACATAGGCTTAACGTCCCCTAGCACGAAAGGACACCTCAAGAATGTCATCCAAACAGACACAATACCACTTACTATAACCTGATTTCCCGAAATCCGATAACACTGAAGCAAACACATGAAACATATTCTGATGAGTCGAGGATAAATATTCAGTACGGTTCACAATCAAATCAATCTGTTGTCATCGGTTTCCGTAGTGTCAAACAAGCAAGGATATGACAACACACACGCGTTGTTCCTTAAGACACCCAATCACTGGATTTGCACAATTCAGTTCATCTACAACACATATGTCCTCAACGGTTCTCAATGGTGTTCATAGGTAGATCAATCTATTGATAGCCCACAAATGGTCTTTCAAATAAGTCAAGTACTCCAAACGGATTCAAGTTTTGGGTCCATCAGTTTTCCTGCCAATAATAATCTGGCCATTTATTTATAGACAATTCTTAACCCCCTTTACAAAATCAACTCAGATAGAGGTTCTTATCAATCAATCCAAGTAAAGGTCTGTGATTAAGATTAAATCAACAAAGGTCCCATCAAATTATATCCAATGAGGGTTCTATCGGGCCAAATCAGACAAAGGTTCTATTGGATCAAGTCAGATAGAAGTTTTCTCAAATAGGGTACATTCGGTTCCGTAAGGCTCACTTCGTTTGTTTAGGCACATGGCTGATAGTTTCACAACTGCCCTAAGTTTATCAGTTCTCAAGGTCATATCAGAATCATTATTACAACTGTTCATATCAAAGTGTTTCAAATCATGTACAATACGGTATTGTCCACATAAGTTCAGGTATAGTTACATAAGCATGCAAGTGTTCATATCAGGAGGTACGCATCATAATCAGTATAGCAGTTCCCAGATAAGTCTTATATGTAAGAACATGGTGCACATTAACACATTAAACAGAGTTCCTTAGGTACATATGGTATAGGATTGTTATGCAAAAGTTCCAAATTGGCCACCAAAGCATAGGTTCAGATGTACATGTGCATGTGCAGAGTTGATCGATACTCCAATACATATTTCACAAATTTCCCCAAACGGAACATATACATTCAATGAATACGGTCTTGATCTTGTGGGTCCAACCAATCTAAATACACATGCAACAGATACGAAAAGATATGCCGATTCGAATCAAATAATATCCCAAGCAAAGATGTACACATGTACTAATTCAAAATCGATCAACACATAAGCATTCGTTTGTAAACAAGATAGATACCTGGGATCACAATCACAGTATTCTGAGTGCTTTCTGGGATAAGTGTAATTACTCTATCCTGAGTAGCAATTCCTACCACTGGCACGAATCTAGCTGAGGCAGAACATTTATTCACATTTTGCTCAGTTCGGGGACAGTTCTTTACCATACGGTCCATTTACCACACCTATAACAAGCCCAAAAATCCGATAACAAACTCCCGGTGTTTGTACACTGGTGGTGGCAAAGGTTCTCGCTGTAGCGGCAACTGACATTGTGTCTTAAGATTCATCCATTTCTTGTACTATTCTTTCCAGTCTATCAAGTCGGGCTGCGGAAGAGCCTTCCAGCTTGTATGCCCTTATTTAACCATCCTCTACACAATTCTCACTAAACCTTGCCAAATACGGGTGCCCAATACAAAAATAAACACAATACATATCATATTCGTACATAGGCACGTCTTTATATTCTCATTTCACATATCGTACGCAATTAATCACATACGTAACAGATAATTGCATACTTATCAGATATCACATGCTGAACATTTACTAAGTAATTATATACTCAAATCATGTTCATATTTCACATAGACACCCATTGGCAAAATGAATGCACATAAACAACTTTTCATGGTTCATATATTCATGTATGTGCATTATAGCAAAACGAACTTGTTGTACACATTAGTGTAACAATTCATATCTGATATTCGAATCATGGTGGTACTTCCTTTAGCGTGACATATCATGTTGGTCAAGCATATCAACATATCTCATACATAGGCCACGGTATTATTTCCCCGGGCTAGGGCCTCATGACCATAAGCCACAGTATTATGTCCCCTGGGCGAGGGCCTCCGCTAAGGATACCACAATTATGTTCAAGAAGAATTTAGGCAATCATTCATTTATACCAAACATAGCATTATACTTTATACAAAGATTCACAAGTATGCATATACCAGAGAACATACGTATTCCAAAGGTTCACCATGCAAGCAATTTACAAATTATAGCACATAACTGTTCATATCGAATCACTTAAGCATGTTCTTGATGCTTTCAGATATATATTTATCACATGGATGCATCCTAGATCTTTTCTAGACGCTTATTGCTCTTTTGGACAAGTGTGTGAGTTATTAACTCGTGCTCTGATACCACTCTGTCACGACCCGAACCCGCCCCCGTGGGTTAAGGACATAACCGGCCAGCAATCATGAGATTACCTACGGCCTCAAACCAAACCAAACATATTTCGACAGAGTTAATAGGGGGCCAAACGGAAGCAATTTAAAACTTTGTCCATAGAGCTGTGCTTACATGGCACGTCATGACAAACCATACTGATACATGTTAATAACTCACTTCAAAATATGTACTAACACAAAGCTCCGTACATAAAGGATCATAATAGTCTAAGTCACCCCGTCAAAACTATATACAACAGATATAAAGTCTTCGCCAACATGACAGAATATAAATACAAAGCAGAAGGCGAAGACTGGTCTCGTACGTGAGACGCAGGGGCTGACTCTCAAAGACTTGGTTGTTCCATACTGGCTTCACAGGGGTTGGGTCTGGACCTCTCATAGCTCACCTACAAACACACGAATGAGCGTGAGCGAAAGCCTAGTGAATAATATCAAATAAGAAGATACAACAATATGTAGAACAACATATTCCGAATGGCCTTAGGCCCAATTCATATTTCTAATTAACATATATATACACAAAGTAAGTCGAGTGACTGTGGTTCTAAACATACTGGCCTTTTGGCCTCTTTATCTTTCATTTATGTCAAAACGGCCTCTGGCCCACTCATTCGTTCTTGTCAAAACGGCCTTTGGCCCAATCACACTTTCATGTCAAAACGGTGCTTAGGCCCAAATACACTTTCGTGTCAAAACGGCGCTTAGGCCCAAATACACTTTCGTATCAAAACGGCTCTTAGGCCCAAATACACTTTCGTGTCAAAATGGCGCTTAGGCCTAAATACACTTTCGTGTCAAACGGCTCTTAGGCCCAAATACACTTTCGTGTCAAAACGGCTCTTAGGCCCAAATACACTTTCGTGTCAAAACGGCCTTCGCCCACATTTTATCAATCGGCCTTCGGCCCCATTTTATATCAAACGGCCTTCGGCCCATATTTATATCAATCGGCCTTCGGCCCACATTTTACATCAAACGGCCTTCGGTCCATATTTATATCAATCGGCCTTCGGCCCACATTTTATATCAAATGGCATTCGGTCCATATTTATATCAATCTGGCTCATAGGCCTTCCATTTCAAACTGGCTCATAGGCCTTTCATATCAAACTGGCTCATAGGCCTTTCATATCAAACTGGCACATAGGCCTTTATATCCAACTTGTCTACCATTCAAATTAATGAACTTTACAAAACTTACATAAGAGTAAGCAAATGGGACAATAACATAATTTAGATATTACTCACAGTAGTCGGCATGTGGATTTGCCCTGGAGCTTGACCCTACGTATCACATAACACATATGGGTCACAAATAGTTCAATCCGTTCTTTAATTCACATATTCCTTTTTAGGTTTTATTCTTATCTCTTTAATTCAATCACAATGCTCAATGCATGCCTAAGAGTGTTTAGAAGTGAAAGGGAACGGAAAACAAAACACAGAATGCATTTTCAAAATTTTAGAAAATAGGGTTCCCGCTCGAGCGGACCCTTAAGCCTGCAAAAGTGATGGTTACCTCAAATTCCCGCTCAAGCGTGAACTCAACCGCTCGAGCGGACTGCCTGTCTACATAGCTCCCCGCTCGAGCGGGAACCATGTCTGTCAAAAGTGCTGGGAGCACGATTTTCCCGCTCGAGCGGCACTTCCCCCGCTCGAGCGGACACCAAAAATCTGGGTTTCCCAGATTGAGTTCTTGAGCTCCAATTCGATTTTCAACCAACAATTCATGCATGTTATGGCTCAAAATTTACATTTACACATGCTAACATGCTACCAATACAAGATTACAACATTAGGAAGCTCAATTCCTTATATCATTTACATGCATGTCTCCAATTAATCCAAATTCATCACCAACATATCAAATTCCAACATGCAAAGCTCATACCTCCATGATCTACTCTGCATGTGAGAAATATACATTCATATTAACTTAATTGGTGAAGAGAGGTTCAAATACATGGTTTCAAACAATATCCAACATAAATCACACACATTGTGCTCAAACATGGAGATTCATGTCCATTTCTTACATGCATGTGTTCTAAGCCTCTAAATTCAACATATATAACTCAATTCCCTTACATTCAAACTAATTCATGCTCTTGGCCATCTATTAAACTTGAATTCACAAATTTACAAACAAAAAGCCATGAGTTTACTTACCTAGAGTTCAATCTCCCAAATTATAACAAAATCTTGGGTTTAATCTTCAAGTTCCCCAATCCTTGAGCCAAAATCACCCAATTCTCTCCCCCTCTCTCTAACAGCCGGCCCTCTCTTATTTTCTTTTAGAGTTGATCAGCCAAAATGCACTAAGGGGAGAGATTTGAGGATATAGAGTTTATACAATATAACCCACTAACTATCATTTAATAATATTAAATAATTGGGAACTAAATCATCAATATCAATCTGATTAATTTGATCCAAATAAATTTTCAATTAAATTTCACCGTAGGTTCTAAAAATCATGCCAATCACAATGGCGTTACCAATTCCGGGTTCTGTGGCCGATAAGGCCTCCAATTTAATTTCCAAAGCAGATTATTCAAACAGATATTCCTACGGTGAACAGATAGGACTTCGAAATCACATATGGCACATAAAATCATGCTAAACACATAATCATACTCATATTAGGGACCAATTAATATAATACAGAACAAGGGTATTACAATTGCCGAGCCAATCTCTGCAAAGTCTATCGGCACTAGATCGGTGAACTTGGGGGATAATGTGACCATCTGATCGGGGGATGAACCAGCTGCGGGTGGCACTCGATTAAACTCCAGACGTGGGAATGGCACGCACTGTTCTGAGCAATACGCAAACACCAGTTTTTGTGCTTTCTAACTTGGCATTGGGTCAGTCTTGTTGTTTTGTATAGAGTCAGTCTTTTCTTACTGAGTCAGTTGGGTCTGTCTTGTCGTACCGAGTTAATTCTATTTTGTTAGAGTCGGGTGATTTCGGGGGTGTTACCTCGGACATCACTTGCTTGTTTTGTGTTTGTCTTTTCGTTTTCTTTTGAGTCTGTTTTTGCCTTGGAGCCAGTAATGCCAACAGATTTGAATGAACAGCAGTGATTTTCACATTCTTGTGTTCGCTTCTGCCTTGTGCCAGTTGTGCTAGAAGTTCTGAATGAAATGGCAGTGCTTTTCGCCTACTTTTCTGTGCCTCGAACTCATTGCATTGACCTAAGTTTTTCAAAACCTTTTGAACACTGTGATGAAAACGAAGAGGAAAGAATTCCTCGGGATTTGCAAAAATTTGATCAATTGAGAGAAAGAGAGGCATGCTAAGCCCTTAATGAATGAAATCATGTTTGTTAACGTGAGTACTGAGAAGGCTCGCTTGATCCAGATTGGTTCTACATTGTCTTCCGCGCGAGCGATTAGTCGCTTTCTTAAAAGATTTCAAAAAAAATGTTTTGCGCAGTCCTGCGAAGACCTGTGTGGAATCGCTCTTGAGATTGTGCAGCTTAGGATCGCTCTCAGCCTTGAGACTCGACCCCCCTTTGCTTTCCGACCTTGAACCTTAACTCAGAATGTTCAACGGTCAACCGCAATGTGAGGCCTGTGTGGCCAGATTCGAAGCAGCCCTCGACCTACGGGCAGAAAAATGTCAGATGTGCACGGAGAGCCAAATATGGATCATCCTGCAAATCAATAAAGACTGGCAAGAATGCTAAATCCCAGAAGAGAAGAAAGAAGAAAGTATTGATGAAGAACAACTGAATTCCTATCCACAACACTATGGGCAAATTTAGCTCCCATGGGATGGACTCCTGCATCGTCAGCGAATAGCAGTCACTCTCCTGGATTTAGACGGATTCGAGATCTCAGAACCATTTGACATAGACCAAGCTACACTTATACCCTTGAGAGGCTCGCTGGGCCGAAAACCCGAAAGGGCGACCCAGGCAAAAGTTAGAGCGAGAAAAAAGAGAAGAAAAGAACAAAAGAGAAAAATGCAAAAAAAAAAAAATGAAGAAAATGTAAAAAAAAAAGAAAAGAAAAAAAGAAAAAGATGGAAAAAAGAAGAAAAGAAATGAAAAAGAATTGAAGAATATAGCTCGCAAGGTTGAAAACCCGCAAAGGGCGGCCTTGGCAAAAGTTAGAGCGCAAAAGGAGAGGTTAATACCCGAGTGTACCTTAACCCCGAACTACGTGAGGCTTGATTCCCATCTTTGGGGATACGTAGGCAACTTCATTCTGAAGTCCAGCCGTAAAACACTTCAAAATTCGACTGTGTCCATGTAATGGTTTTGATCATCTTTGCTTTCTCTGAATCCGAGAATTTGGTTGTGTTCGCCACTCTGAGGACTGACTACAATGCGCCGCGGTGCTATCCAAACAAGGGGCAACTTTCCGTTTCCATTCAATACGCTGCGGTGCCGTTCAAACAAGGGGCAACTTTCCGTTGCCAGGAAGCTCTCTTCAAGCAGGGAGCAATTTTCCTTCGGATCTGAAGTTGTGCATCTCAAGAGCGGGTTCCGTGCTCATTGAGCAGTGGCCGTTTGCAAAAATAGTTTTTGAGAATTTTTAATGAGGTTGACTAATTTTCTCTCAAAAATTATTCCATTTTTTTAAAACTGGACCATTCCTTGGACCCAAAAACGGAAAATTTTCAGTGCTCATAGCCTGACTTGCATGATTTTAAATCAGAAAATTGAACAAGCATGTTAATCTAACTCTCATTTTGGTCAAAATTGTTTTAGTAGAAAGCCAAAAACAAAAAATGGTCAAAATGATGAACAATGGGCACAGTTGAGTCAGGTGTTCTGTCTCTTCCCCATTGTCAACATACTTGCCAGAAAGGGCACCATACTTGCGAAGAAGGGCACTCTACCTGCCAGAAAAGGCACAACTGAAGCGACAACGAAGGGCTGAAAGTTCTTTCACCCTCCGAGCAACGAGGTATCAAGCCAAGTGCGAAGCACGAACTGGAATGGATCAAGATATTCCACTCCCTCATCTGGACAAATCTGATCACGTCCAAACCCCAGCAGAGCATCGTCAACCGATGTCAGCTGCAGATTTGCTACACACCCAGTTGTAGCACAGCCCCTCTGTGGGAGAAACTCACTAGCTGCGTGCAGAAAAAGAAGAATCTAGCGGAATGCTAGGGGCAAGAGCCCACAACTTTCTGTTTATCCATCAACCACCCGGGGAGGGATTTAAAATGAGTGATTGAAGAATAGAGAGGTGTGCGCTGAGAGAAAAAGTGAGGAAAGGGCTTTTTTTGAAAAACAGAGCTTGAGGGCCGAGTGATATGAGAATCACAAATGAGAAAGGATGGGAAACAATACCCAGAGAAACTGGCTCCTCGTGCACCGAGAGGTCTCTCGCCTTTGTAACAAGCTGAGTGTTGTGTTTGTGAGTTTTGTTTGTCTCGTTTCTTGTTTTAAGTCGTTTGAGTGTCAACAAATGTGTTTAGGTCATTTTACCTTGTTTTTCCTTTGTTAAGTTGTGTTTAGGTCGTTCTACCTTTGTTTTCCACTGTTGAGTCGTTTTGGCTGTGGTCAGTTGTAGGCTCAATACCCGGTTGAGAACCCTTTTCTCATTTCAATTTCAAAAATCGTTTTGTGTTCAGAGTGCCATGTCGTTCTCCACATTTGTGCAAAAAAGGACAGTTCTTTCATAAAGCCGCAAGGTTCAACCCAGGTCATGTCAGAATAGTAAAACAAGGACCTATCTGAAGCTATTTAGGTTCCAGACTACAAAGCAAAAGAAAAGAGGGAAAATTTGAAGCATCTTAGCATGTTTCAACTTTAGCAAAATCAGAGACTGCATTCCAGGTGCACCTTCTCAGGCCTTGCTGTTTCTCTGGAGTATGAGTGTATCTCGACCCCAAGTGTAAGCCTGCTTCAAGTCAGAATGGCAGACCAAGCAGCACCCGAGGGTTTCACATGCAGATGTTATCTCTCGCCAATATGAACATGGTGTGCCCTTTTTGAGCTGAGTGAGTTGCGAAGTCCTCTAAGAGGCAAATTAGAGGCACCAGAGTACATATTTGATGCTCCTCTATTGCATAGAATGTGAACTTTCATATACACTGTTGTTGCCTGCGTGCCGCGCATCATTATGATTCATGCGTAGAATATGCTTGCTTTCGATTCCGCATAGAATATACTTTGCTTGTTTCATGCATAGAATATGCTTGCTTTCAATATTGCATAGAATGTGCTTCCATACTTGCATAGAAAATGCTCGTATCTTTTGCATGGAAAATGCCCCCTTACTTGCATAGAAGATGCATTTTATCGCACTTTCTTGTGCATTTTATCTCGCTCGCACTGTCTTGTGCACTTACACTTTGTATCTCACTAGCACTGTCTTGTGCATCTTGTGGTTGTATCTCACTCGCACTATCTTGTGCATTTCAAATCACTCGCGCTGTTTAGCATATCGCGCTGTTTAGCGTATCACACTGTCTTGTGCATTTCAAATCGCTCGCGCTGTTTAGCGTATCGCACTGTTTTGTGCATTTCTAATCATTCGCGCTATTTTGCGCACCTCAATTGCACTGTTTTGTGCAGTTTATCATTCGCGCTATTTTGCGCACCTCCATCGCACTGTTTTGTGCAGTTTACATTCGTGCTATTTTGCGCTATTTTGCGCATCGCACTGTTCTGTGCAGTTTATCACTCGCGCTATTTTGCGCACCACAATCGCACTGTTTTGTGCAGTTTATCATTCGCGCTATTTTGCGCACCTCCACCACACTGTCTTGTGCATTGCATTCATCGCGCTATTTTGTGCTTTGCATATCACATCGCACTATCTTGTGCATTTCAAATCAATCGCGCTGTTTAGCGTATCGCACTATTTTGTGCATTGTATCATTCGCGCTATCTTGCGCACCTCACCTGCACTTGTTAGTGTATTGCATCACGCTATCTTGCGCCGTGACCATTACTTGCATTGTGCATGCATTTTATCGCGTTATCTTGCGCACCTCACCTTTAGCATCGCACTGTTTTGTGCACCTTTAGCTCGCACTATCTTGTGCACTCACCTGGTCCAGGAGACCTTAAATCCTCCGGTCTAAGGAGACCTTAAATCCTGCATCATCATCCGCGCTGTTTTGCGCATCGCACTTGCATTTATTCGCACTGTCTTGTGCACTCACCTGGTCCAGGAGACCTTAAATCCTCCGGTCTAAGGAGACCTTAAATCCTGCATCATCATTCGCGCTGTTTTGCGCATCGCACTTGCATTTATTCACACCGTCTCGTGCACTTTCCGGTCTAGGAGACCTTAAATCCTCTAAAGGTGCAATTCCTTTGGTGTTTGTCATGCCCGAACGACTTTCGATGGTCTGGTATAGCCACCTGCCTGTGTTAGTAGTGAGTTCCTAGGAGACCAACTGAGACGGTGGAAACTAGAGTTCGAATGGCTCTTGCCTAGAACGCAAAGGTTCATGATTTCCGAGACTAAAGTCTGGTTTAAATACCCAGGGGTATATCCTCTGCTTGAAATCTGTATGGCAGCCCCATAGATTGAGATAGCATATGTATGCGCCTCAATTCTGGATATCGAATCAACCTAGTCTGTCACCCTGTTGGAGAATAGGGAAAGCTGCGACCATAGTCAGGGAGAAAAGTAGTACCTGTGGTTCAACTGAGAAGAAGAGGAAGATTCCCACATCAGCATGAGGTAGGACATTGTCGAGGTAAGTCATTGCCAATTGCCCCTGTAAGGTACCTCCCTTTTCCTAGCTATCACATTGCATTTTAGTCATTACAGTGCATTACATAAATCCTGAATTTTCAAACCGGCTTCGCGTAGCGTATAAGTCCAATTTTCAAACCGGCTTCGCGTAGCATATAAGTCCAATTTTCAAACCGGCTTCGCGTAGCGTATAAGTCCAATTTTCAAACCGGCTTCGCGTAGCATATAAGTCCAATTTTCAAACCGGCTTCGCGTAGCGTATAAGTCCAATTATCAAAATCTTTCTGCATATCATTTTATCCTACCCCTGAACTACGCTGGTTTGATTCCTTGCAAAAGGATACGTAGGCAGCCTGTGGGCGCAACCATTTATTTGTCTGTACTTTGTTTGTTTCTCTAAGTCTTCGGCCTTGTCAAAAATGGGTCGTCTCTGGGCTTTGACATTCACTCCCGTCACTTCTTGACTTCCAAGTTCTGTCAAAGAGGGGCAACTGTAGACACCCCATTTTTGACCGCCTTTAAGACTTGGACGCGACTGATGGTTTACATGGTGGAGAAAGGTGTGCAGGGGAAAGGTTCAGTTTCTTCGGCAATGAGAGAGTCAAAGCTCAACTTCATACCCCTTTTTGGACCAAAACAATCTTGATAAAAAAGATTTTAGACCTTAAAACCCTCTCTTTCAAAACATTTTTGAAATAAAGTTTCTACGATGTTCCAACGCTCGCATTTCGTTAAATGTTGCCCTTTTCGGTAAATCGAGCAAGCACAAAGTGGAAACGAATGAAAGAGAGATGAAATCTTTGAAAAATCTTTCAAAACACCTTGCTTAGGGGTTTGAAGTTAAAGAAAAGAGGAGAAGAGGGAAGAAATCCAGTTGGGGGAGAAAATGGGCATGAACCGTTAAGAGAGAGTCGAGCAGCCCTCGCCGAATCGGGCCTATTCATTTGCATACTTGGAATCAAGCTATGAGGCCACCACCGTTGGAAAGAAGACTTCTAGGGCTTCATTTTGCACTCAAGAATCTCCTAAAGCCAATCCCGGACGGGGGAGATATGGTTGATTGAAGTAGGACATCACTCCGGTTGGACCGAATTTGCGCGGCTTCACCAAAACAGGCATAACGTTTTGCATAGGAGGAATTTTAATGCAAGGTTTGCGCCATTGGAAAGCTAACTTCCGGGGCTTCAATTTGGAAACCTGTCCGACCACCTTTGGACTTCCCAATCACTGGCCTGCCACCTTTCTTTCCGGCAGATCCATTTTTTGTCCTGAAAACCAGGAAAAGTAGCAGGCCGACCAGAAAAGATGGCAGGCCGGCCACCTGAACCTTTTGAACTTGCCAGCCGACCAGGGGAGGTGGCCGATCGCCACCTGAACCTTTTGCACCTGGCTGGCCATTTTTGTCCCTCCTGGTGCATTACAGCTGTGCCAGTTGTTTTGCACCAAACCCTCTGTCCGAGGGTCTGCCTTTTTGGCTCCATTTTTGAATTGTTTTTCCCCCCTTTTCTTTCACTCCTCTCCCTCTATATAACTAACCCCCCCACCTCCATTTCTAAGGGTTAGAAAACCAGCTGGAGCATTATACATACATCTCCATATATCTCTCTCTTTTGTGCTAAAAGTCCACATTTTCTTGCACATTTACCCTACACCTCATAGCCTACCACTTCCACCACTCATCCCAGCATCTTGGGGGCCATTTGTAGAGCTTGGAAGCTCAGAATTTTGGACCAAAAGCTGCAGGAAAGCTGATCTTCAAGGGTGAGTCCCTATTTCCCCTTTTCTTGCTTTATTTTGCATGATATCCTAGCTCCTTCTTCTTAAAAAAACTTGCTCTATAATAATAATAATAATTTATTCCTTCTCATTGTATATAAAAAAAAAATTTACTGAAATAATCTGTCATGATTTTGATTCTAATATAAACTTGCTCTAATACCACATGTAAGAATATAGGATCTATATACTAGAAATCAAAACACTATGAATATAATTAACTACAAAAATATAAATTTAGATACATATCTTTTGATTTCGTTATTGTCTTGAGTTTTGCTTCCTTGAAAGAAGATTATATTCACAATTGGAAAACCTTAGCACCAGCTCTTCCCCTCTTTCTCCTAATCTTTACGTTGTCTTTTCAATGGGGTTGACAGCCCTTTGATCTACAAATATATATAGATATATGTAAACACTAATAAGGATAGGAGAGGGGATTGGGCCTAAATAAAACAATTATTGAGCCCTCCCATTAAAGAACCCAAATCACTTAAAACAGGCCTTACACCTTCATATCACATATTCACATATAAAATAATATACACACTAAGATGGACCATGGCCCAAAACTTTATGGATTACAATAATAATTTTGGGCTCATATTAGTCAATCTATCTGAGTCACGTTCAACCCGTTTTTCACAAATCAAACAAAATATAGTCAATAACAGCCTAATTTAGAACAAATTCTTACAATGGAGTCCCGGGGCTAGGTCTTGCAATTTAGAATTTGGATATATGGAGTTTATGGTTAGTGAATAATCTTAATTTTTTGCTATATATAAAGGGTATATAGGGCATAGAATTTTCCTTATATAAGATAAATTATACTTGTTAATATCTATCGTTTATTTCTATTAAATCTACCAATCTATTTAAAATTTTCAGATAGCCATGTTGTTATCATTATAGCTGTAGTTTTTTTTTTTTTTCCTTCTCTTTTGTGGAGTAACTTCTACATTTCTGTGTAGCTATATTTTTTATTTTGCCATTATCTCTTTCACGTTGTATTTGGTTAGAAAATTTAGAGAGAGATTTGGAAAGAAAAAAAGAAGAGATGTGTGAAACTAAGTGAAATATATGTATATTTTATTCATATTACACCTAATTTTTTCATTTTTCTTTCCAAATCCCTTCTCAAATCTCTCAACCAAACATGGCATTCTTTAGGCAGTCAGGGCTTGTGTCTGCTTAATTTTTGTCAGTTAGTTTTTGTTTTGCTATTTTCTTCTTATTTTGTCATCATGGTTGAGATATGTATAATTTCCATTATGTACTATTATTCTTTTTTTAAAAAAAAAAATTAAATTGGTGAAACTTTATATTAGAACCCTTTTCTGATTTTTGAAAATCTCCACATAAGAGTTGTTATGCCAAAATTGCTTCATTTCTTCTTCTTCTTCTTCTTTTATTTATTTATTATTATTATTATTAAATATATATATATATATATATATATATATATAAACTCTCAACCACATGGATTGTAATTTCATGATACAGCCTGTGCAGAACAATATATATATATATACACTAATGTTTTGACATAAAAATGTAGATATATTGAATTTTACAATTGCCTTCTACAATTTTTCATAATTACGAATTTTTTGCATGATAACATCATTATTAATATTATCAAAAACTATTTTCATCCAGTGGGTTGGGTGTTCAAATTTTAATAAAATGAGTTCATGCCAACAATCTAAGCCCTTGTTTGGCATGAGGATTTTTGAGACCAAAAAGGTTAAAATAATAAAAAAAATAAAATTTGTCAAAAAGTCAATAAAATAAAATGTTTTTTTTTTTCTCACAAAAGTCAAAAAATTTTAAAAACTCATCCAACAAGACTTTTAAATCCCAAATTTAGCTAAAAAGTCAAAAACAAACCCACATCCCAAATGAAACCTAAGATGATCAACAAACAAACAAACTAAAAATATAGATAACAAGTGATCATTAGTAAATGTTGTATATATGATTTTTTTTCATTATAATCAAGTGAATACCCTTAACCCTAATAAGGTGTGTGAGAGAGAGTGAGTTAGTGGGTTAATTGTAGGGTATATATACCTTGCAAAGGAAAGTAGCCTGCCTAATGGAGCCTAGTCATGGAACCACAAACAACCACAGCAGAAGCACCACTAGTCCGCAACACTATGGTCGGAATCTTCAGATGATTAGCGACGGTCTCCGTGGCGTGCATGAGTGTGTCGTAGATCATACAGGCCACCTCATTCCTCCTACTCTCTTCTTGGTTTATTATTTGAGCCAAGCATTCTCTGAGTGGTGCTTCACAGTTGGTGTTAATAGTTGACACAAGAGCTAGGAAATCTTCGGAAAAGGTGTCGCGGTCGGTTAGGCCATCTAGGATAGGGAGGTAGGATAGTGAGAGGGTAATTTATATGGAAATTGGGCCGAAATGGGCAATGGGCCGTCATGGGCCACAGTACGAAGGGCTGAGTAAAAAAAGCTTCGAAGATAGTCCGGACCGGAAGAGACTTGAGGTCAGTTCGGTCTGAAAGAGACATAAGGTTACTCCGGTTCCAAAGAGGTTAGCTCGGTCACCATACTAGAACTTATACCGGTTATGGCGCAGTATGGTTAGTTCGGTCTAAAGCCTTACTAGAAGTTAGCTCGGTTTAGACTTACCACGGTTTTACGCAGGAGGAACTGAGGTAAGGGCATTGAAGGAAGAACCGAACTAACGATAGTTCGGTCTACTCTGTGGCTCGGCGTGGCCATGCTTACTTCGGTCGTATTGGAGTCCGGCCATGGTAAAACCATCTCACTTGGTTTAAGCAGTGAGGGGGGTGTTGAAGGATAAGCATTATCTTTCAGGGGTATGAATCCTAGGAGGACTCTGCATGGAGGAGTAAAAGTCCTACTAGGATTGTGCCACACAAAACCTATAAAAGCTCACAAACATCACCTATGGGGAGGTGACACAACTTTGATTTCCAAATACACAGAGCTTTTGTCTATTTGTTTAGTTTGCTGACTTAGGCATCGGAGAGGTTTCCGGCACACACCCACCGGCTAGCTCACGTTTGTGTTTTCAGGCGATAAAGCGACGACGTACGAATGAGCGCAGACTTGATCAACAGAATTACGAGAAGGTTTATTTCTTTCCCATACAGATAGGGAGGAAGGTGAGATAGGAGTGGTTGGGAGAGTTGAAGAGGGTGTGTGCAATTGTGATAGAGAAGCCCTTATAGTGAAGGGCAGTGCCCAGTTCAATCATAGGACTTATGTGCCCTTGTAATGGACATGGCACTAGCACCAGCACCCTTCCACGACCTCTTTCTCTTCCTGGATTTTCCATTCTCTTTCTAAATTAGTGGTTGCAATATTGATTTAACAACCCTTTTGAAGTTTATATATTGAGCAAGGTAAGAACACAGCTTCTTATTATTAGACGGCCACACTAAAATTTATAGTAGACTAAATAATTTTTTGAACTTGGGGCCATTATTTAAAAAAAAAATTGAACTAAGCATTTACTAACATTTCTCTTTACCAAATTCTTACCCACAAGGTTTCCATGAACTTTAATATTTTAATCTTAATTTTTTAATTTTTGAATTAAGAAAAAAATAAATTACAAATACACCCCTTGAGGTTTGCTTAAAATACGAATTGCCCCCTGAGGTTTGAAAAATTACAAATAACTCTATGTCAGAATTTTTTATTTAACAAAATTAATTAAAAAAGTAAAATATCTAACAGTTCACCTATAAAATAATAAAATTATCTGAATTATTAATTGAAATAAATTTTAACATTATTAAAACTGTTAATTAACTTGATGATTTATTAATAAAATGACCTATTTATTATGAAATTAGAAACCTTAGGGAACATAATGTAATTTTGAAAATTACAGGTAATAATTTGTAATTTAAGTAAACCACATAAGATGTGTTTATAATTTACCCTATAAAAAAATAAAAAAAAAAATAAAAAACACTCTGCCTACCCTTCAATTATAGATTTTTTGAATTTTAAAAACCCCTAAACCCAAATTTTCCTAAACCATATCTTTTTTTTTATTTTCCTTCGATTTCCGCCAACTATAACTTTAGTTGAAACAATTATCAATTGATAAAATTTACTTTATTGCTTTTCTTTTCATTGATTTTTTAATCCTTGCTTTTCTTTTCATTGTTACAATTTTTTTTTTCTTCTTATGATCAATGAATGGACTATACTATTAATTTTTTTCTCATCTATTCTTTTATTGTGAGTGTTGAAGATTTATTAGAAATTGTGAAAAAAATGTTATTGTATTTTTTAATTGATTGTATTTTCTCATCTATTTTATTAACTATAATCGAGGGTAAAATAAGAAGGTAGCGTTTGGTAACATTTACGTTTTTTATTTATGTTTACAAAAATTTTATAAACTGATTTTTATTTATTTTAAAAAAAATATAAATTACAAACGCGTTTGGTTTAAACAAAATATGGGGAAGTGGTTTGGAAATACTCCTTGGATCCAATGGGACACTCGAGATCCTCAGCTAAAAACCTAAAAAGGAATGAACACTCCGATCGGGGGTGCCGGAATTAACACTCCGACGGACAAGTCAGTGTATGCTCTTTTTGTTACTTGTCTCTTAAGTAAAACGTACTAATTCTCACATACCTCTCTTTGGTTGTTGTTCTTCTATTTATATACGCTCATGGTCCTCAGGGTAGAGCCCACTTTTGACCCGTCATGTGATTGTTCACTCGTCCCCCCCTCTTTTGCCGTATTCCAACTTTCAATCAGCCCATCGCGCAACTGATCTTTATGGCTGATTAAGTTATTTGGCATCCAGAACGTACAAGACGGGAGCAAGTATAATATATACCGATTAGCCAAATGTATACTCGGCCTATCTGCGTCTCCTATTATTCGGCTCCCACAATTGCCCCCCAAACTCCCCACTAACACTGTTTAGTCGGCGTGTTTGGTTTCGAGCTTGAAAAGTCAAAAATTCGGCGGTTAACATCATTCCAAAGCGTGTCAGAGTGCACACGTTTCCTAGTCATCATTACAAGTTCCCGCCTCTTCGTACGCTTCCTCTATTTAATGTGGTTTAAAACTTTGTCTCTTCGAATGTATATTTTGAATACTCGAAGTTTTTGGCTCGCCTTCTAGTACAACTCCTCCACTTTGCGACCTCTACAACTTCCTCCTGTCTCTCATTGGCCTTGTTTGGTACAGCTTAATTTCAGCTTTCAGGTTAATTTAAGCTATTTTGATGTGTTTGGTTTAGCTTAGCAATACAGCTTATAGCTTTTTGTAAGTCAGAAATCAACTTATTCTTTGAGTAGGGTAGGAGAAGCTTAATTTATAAGTCAGAAATCAGCTTATGTTCATAGTTATAAGCTATAAGCTGTTAAGGTATAAGCTATAAGCACTTTCCCACAGCTCTACCAAACAGGGCCATTATCCCTTCTGCTTCCTGTAAGTTCTCTTCTCTTTCACTTCCAATACCATTTCCTTGTTTACTTTTAGTTTTGCATAATGCTTAGGCTGTCTATGATGGCAAAAAATTGAAAGAGCTCCTTTCTGCGGATCAAATTTCCGGCTTCTGACGCCATTATTCCATCCCCAATGACGTCCATTTGTCACTCGTGGTAGACAGCACCACTGATATGCAGAGGACCGATGAGAGCACAATCATCTTTCCTCTCTTATCGATTGTTGAGAGCGGAGTCCATTTTCCCCTTCATCCATTTTTAACGGCCGTCCTTCGACATTGAGGCCTAATTTCTTCCCAGCCTAACGTGAATTTTTTTCGCATCATAATGGGGATTATAGAGTTGAACCGTCGTCTTAGGATTAACCTAGGCATACCTGGAATTCGGCATTGCTATGCCTTAGCCAAGTCTACTGGCCGGCTGGGACGCTATTTTCTTAGGGCCAAGGACACCGACCATCATTTAGTGTCCATGCTTGCCAGCTCTGGCAAGTGTGTTGACGACGTGATGGTCGTTGTTCGAGGCAACTGGAAATTCGGCGAGGGTGAAGATCGCCTAGATCCCGTGCCAAGGCGAAAAGGCGATCTAGGTGGCCGTATAGCTCACTCTAGTTGTTTCTATTTCCGTATATGTATTCGGCTCTCCTTCAATGTACTTACCGTTTTGTTTGTGCAAGCAACGATTTGAAGAAAGTGTTGGTTTCGGCCGACGACGCTGTACTTGCGAAAATTAAAATCGCTCTTCATTGGTCCTCCAAATGTTTAGAAACAAGGAAGGGTGGCTCATATTCTCTTGCGATACGTGCCAACCTACGCAACTTTTTCGGTGGCAGACCATATTCCTATTCTGAGAGGCGAAGATCATCTTACAGCCCTTATCTTCCCCAGCTTCAAAAGCCTAAAGGAGATTGGTTTAGAAGCCTCTGATTCGGAACACGTGGAAGAATAAGTAGCCGATCAGATCATCGAGGACCCGAATCAGTTTGAAGCCGAGGTAGACGAAGCCCTTAACTCGGCGTTTGAGGAAGCTGGGCTGAATTTACCCGACCGTCCATCCATATCAGGCCGAGGGGACGTCATATTTGAAGACATTTTTATGAACTTAGGAAACCTTCCCAGGGCTTACCATGAGGATATGGCTGGGGAATCACTTTCGCAACTTGCTGTAGACGCGCTCCCGGGAACTCTCTGATATCCGCGTGCGCGAGGGGGTGTGAATCTCGTTTTGTTCTGAGCTACTATAGTTCGGACTCAATGTCACGGTTCTGAATCTAATCTCGCAAAGTGCAATGCAAGACCGATAAATCACCAAAGAGTTCAAATCCGGCAAATCGTTTTGGAAAACTAATTTTAATAAAGAAGGGCCAAACATGGAGTTCAAAGTTTGAAAGCAAGGGGTCGGGTCTCGAGGCTGAGAGCGATCCTAGGTTGTACAATCTCAAGAGTGATTCCATACAGGTCTTCGTAGAACCACGCAAAACATTTTTTGAAATCTTTTAAGAAAGCGACTAGTCGCTCGTGTCGAAGACAATGCGGAACCAATCTGGATCAAGCCAGGATCCTTCTCAGTACTCACATTAATAAGCATGATCTCGTTCATTAAGGGCTTAGCACCCCTCTCTTTCTCTGAAATTGATCAAATTTTTACAAAACCCAAGGAATTCCTTCCTCTTTGTTTTCATCATAATGTTCAAAAAGTTTTGAAAAACTTAGGTCAACGCAATAATTTCAAGGCACAGAAGAGCAGGTGAAATGTACTGCCGTTTCATTCAAACTTGCTGGCACAACAGGTTTAAGACAGAAACAAACACAAAAGCGTGAAAACCACCGCTGTTTCATTCAGATCTTCTAGTGTAACTGGCTCCACGGCAAAAACATACTCAAAAGAGTTTAAAAAACAAACACAAAACAAGCAAGTGATATCCGAGGTAACACCCCCTGGAATCACTCGACTCCTATACAACAGGACTGACTCGATACAATAAGACAGACCCAACCAACTTAGTACAAAAAGACTGACTATATACAACACAACAAGATTGACTGAACACCCAAGTTAGAAAACACAAAACTAGCATTCGCAAATGCTCAGAATAGTACGTGCCATACGCCACATCTGGAGTAATACTGAACGCCGCCCGCAGGTGGTTCATTCCCTGATCACATCACACTATCCTCCAAGTTAACTGATCCAATGACGATATACTTTGCTGAGCTTAGTGGAATGATGACTTCGTTGTCAAACAAATCTTGTACTTCGTGGCAAAGACGGAAGCAATTGTCGGTGCTATGACCGGTTTGTTGATGGTACGCACAGTACTGGGTAGTATCATGACCGGGTAAAAGACGACTAGGGAAAGGCCGAGGCTCGAGGGGTTTGAGATGGCCTTTTTCAACAAGGATTTGAAGAGCCTTGGACAAAGGCATATAGAGGGCATAGAAGACCATGCGGCCTCGGGGTAGATACTTCGAGGTTTGCGGATTTTTGCTAGGCGCACTAGCAAAGGAGTCGGCAGGTGCTGACTTGGTTTTCTAATCTCTTTCGGGTGTAGACTTAGAGCTCAAAGGATCGTTTCTGGTACGACGGCCCTTCTCCCGGTTTTCCCCTTGATTTGAGCTGTTCTCATTCTGAGTGATGAAAGTGTCGTCTACAGTTTTCGCAATAACTGCGAGCACTTGCTATTTGTTCCATCCTTCAGCTTTCAAAGCCTCGACAGCCTGTAGAAGGTGTTCGTAGGGATCGATGATTGCCTCCACCTTGTTCTTTCCACTCGCCTCAGCTTGGTCGAAGGTTTGGGTTGCTACATCAGTGCGAAGCCCGGTTGTTGCCGACACGTCATTGCCCGAATTTGGGATGGCTTCAGGTTGGCTGAGTTCAATTACAATTCGTCCAATTCAAGGCGTGCGGCCAAAGGCTCCAAAAATCGGAAACTAGTCTCCGAGCGGAAAAAGTGGTCTACAACCACAAAAAGGGGTTTACAAGACCTCTCATTCCCTCAGGCAAGGAAAGCAAGGCTTGGTCCGTAAACCGAGCGAAAGCACAAAGAGTTCAGAGGCCAGGAGGCAAGGCTCTCAGCCAAAAACTCCGAAACCTCAAAACGAGCACAACATGCACAATCACCGAGCGCTCAATCGATGACGTCTGAGTCTTAAGGTCGGTCAAAAATGGGGTGTCTACAGTTGCTCCTCTTTGACAGAACTCAGAAGTCATAAATGACGGAAGTGAATGTCAAAGTCCAGAGACAACCATTTTTGACAACGCCAAAGACTTAGACAAACAGGCAAGATAACAAAGAGATGTGCCCGCAGGCAGGGGCAAAATGCAAATGACATGCAAGATGCCGAACATAACTTATGATCATGCAAAGAAAGCTGTAATGAAGCAATTATACACAATAAATGCAACAGTTTAAGCGAACAAATACAAATGAAACTACACCACATGCAGAAAAGATGTAAGAGAATTATACAATTCTCGCTACATCTCACGCGGAGTAGATACAATACCGTCCGGTTCGTCTGGTCGCGCCAACTTCAAATGAACCGTACATACAATATCGTCTGGTTCGTCTGGTCGCGCCAGCTTCAAATGAACCGTACATATAATATCGTGCCTGCATAAGAGAGAAACTCAACAGGTACAATGTCGTTAGAAGCATGCATAGCAATGCAAGTGAAAAGTGCGCGACAACGCAAGTGGAGGGGTGCATGACAATGCAACCTAAGTGTGCGCATAACAATGCGAGGGGGTGCATGACAATGCAACCTAAGTGTGACGCATAACAATGCGGGTAAAACAAGCATAACAATGCAAGTGAAGTGTGCATAACAAACAGACAAAATATGCGCGACAATACAAGTGAAGAGTGCACGACAATGCAGGTGGAAGGGGTGCATGACAATGCAGCCTAAGTGTGACGCATAAGAATGCGGTAAAGGGGTACATGACAATGTAACCTAAGGGTGACGCATAACAATGCGGAAAGGGGTGCATGACAATGCAACCTAAGCGTGACGCATAACAATGCGGAAAGGGATGCATGACAATGCAACCTAAGCGTGACGCATAACAATGTGGAAAGGGGTGCATGACAATGCAACCTAAGTGTGACGCAAAACAATACGGAAAGGGGTGCATGACAATGCAACCTAAGTGTGACGTATAACAATGCAGAAAGGGGTGCATGACAATACAACCTAAGTGTGACACATAACAATGCGGAAAAGAGGTGTATGACAATGCAATGCAATAACAAGTGCAAATAAGGTGCGCAAGAAAGTGCGAAGAATACTATGCAACGCACAAAACAGTGTGATGCGCTAAACAGTGCGAATGCACAAAATAGTGCGATGCGCAAAATAGCGTGATAAAATACATGCTCAATGCAAGTAAGGCGCACAAAACAGTGCGATGCGCAAAATAGCGCGATAAAATGCATGCACAATGCAAGTAAGGTGCACAAAACAGTGCGATGCGCAAACAAGCGCGATGCGCTAAACAGCGTGAGTGCACAAAACAGTGCGATGCGCAAAATAGCGCGATAAAATGCATGCACAATGCAAGTAAATTGCACAAAATAGTGCGAATACACAAGACAGTGCGATGCGCAAGACAGTGCGATGTCCTAAACAGTGCGAGTGCACAAAACAGTGCGATGCGCTAAACAGCGCGAGTGCACAAAGCTGTGCGATGCGCTAAACAACGCAAGTGCAAAAAGCAGTACGATGTGCTAAACAGCGCGAGTGCACAAAACAGTGCGATGCGCTAAACAGCGCGAGTGCACAAAACAGTGCGATGCGCAAAACAGCGCGAGTGCACAAAACAGCGCGATGCGCAAAATAGCGCGATAAAATGCATGCACAATGCAAATAAGATGCACAAAACAGTGCGATGCGCAAAATAACACGATAAAATGCATGCACAATGCAAGTAAGGTGCACAAAACAGTGCGATGAAACAGATAGTACAGTAGGTGCAATGGGGGACATACTCCAACCATGCTGGAATCATGAGAGAAGGAAAAACAAACAATCAAGCGCGTACACAACGCAACTTGAGAAATTCCAAACACGCTGAAATCGTGTGAGGAAAGGGACACTCAAATCACGCTAAAAAGGTGAGAGAAGGTCCAAAAACAACCCGCCCAGGTGTGTGCACGACACAACCTGAGATAAATTCCAAACACGCTGAAATCGTGTGAGGAAAGGGACACTCAAACCACGCTGAAATCGTGAGAGGAGGTCCAAAAAAAACCCGCCCAAGCGCGTACACGACGCAACCTGAGATAAATTCCAAACACGCTAAAATCGTGTGAGGAAAGGGAGAGAGGGAGAAACATAGGGACATATCCCGGTGTTTCGGAAAGGCTCAAGCAATGGAACATATTCCAAATGCTCTTAACCGGAAAGAAAGAAACATAGGGACGTATCCCGGTGTTTTGGAATGGCTCAAGCATTGGAACATATTCCAAATGCTCTTAATCGAAAATGGAGAAACATAGGGACATATCCCGGTGTTTCAGAATGGCTTAAGCATTGGAACATATTCCAAACGCTCTTAACCGAAAAGGGAGAAACATAGGGACATATCCCGGTGTTTCGGAATAAAGGAGAAACATAGGGACATATCCCCGTGTTTCGGAAAGAAGGAGAAACATAGGGACGTATCCCGGTGTTTCGGAATAGCTCAAGCATTGGAACGTATTCCAAATGCTCTTAACCGAAAAGGGAGAAACATAGGGACGTATCCCGGTGTTTCAAAATAAATGAGAAACATAGGGACATATCCTCGTGTTTCGGAAAGAAGGAGAAACATAGGGACATATCCCCGTGTTTCGAAAAGGAAGGAGAAACATAAGAACATATCCCCGTGTTTCAGAAAGAATGAGAGTATGCATAACAATGAAACAAAAGGAAAGGCACACCTCTCAGTGTATCACACCCGAGAGAGGAGAGGGAAAAATCTCTCAGCGTATCACACGGGAGAGAGGAAAAAGAAAATCTCCCAGTGTATCACACGCGAGAGAGGAAAGGGTAAACCTCTCAGCGTATCACACGCGAGAGAGGAAAGGGAAAAATCTCTCAGCGTATCACACGGGAGAGAGGAAAAAGAAAATCTCCCAGCGTATCACACGCGAGAGAGGAAAGGTATCCAAACGCGCGCCAAACGTGAGAGGAGAAAGGTTTCAGTCAAACTAAACCGGAACCTCTGAATGAACAGTACATACAATACCGTTCACAAAAGAAACCTGATAGGTAGAATGCAATACAATGCAAGATGTTCAAGGAATGCAATAAACAAACAAAACAGCGCTTTAGAAAGCACCTCATGAGGTGAGTGGCGGTGAACCGCTCTGCTCTGACGGGGATCTCCCCTTTGTGTTCTTCGAACTCTTACCTTCAACTCGCGGTACAAAGGTCCTGAAATGTTGACAACGAGCAACATCTGCTGGGGAAACCACGGATGCCATTTTCCTTCCTGATCACATTCACAACTTTCCCTATTCTTCAATGGGGTGACAGACTAGGTTGGTTCAGTATCCAGAATTGAGATGCATACCCGCTACCTCAACCTATGGGGCTTCCATACAGATTTCAAGCCGGGGATACACACCTGGGTATTTAAACCAGACTTTAGTCTCGGAAATTCCAAACCTTTGTGTTCTAGGCAACAGCAATTCGAATTCTAGTTTCCACCGTCGCAATTGATCTCCTAGGAACTCATTACAAACACAGCCAAGATGCCCCTGGCAGGGACGGTGCTCAGGAAGAGCACTTCTGATCGCCATTCTGGCATGGAAATAGCCAACACAGTATTCTGTTCACTTTGAACACACAGCTCTTACAGCACACTGCTCATTCTGAACACACAGAATAACACAAGAACCCGGTTTACTTTGAACACACAGCTCATATAGCGCACTGCTCATTCTAAACATACAGCTTATAACACAGTACTCGGTTTACTTTGGCACACAGCTGATATAGCACACTGTTCATTCTGAACACACAGCTTATAACACAGTACTCGGTTTACTTTGGCATACAGCTGATATAGCACACTGTTTATTCTGAACACACAGCTCATAATATAGTACCCGGTTTACTTGGCACGCAGCTCATATAGCACACTGCTCATTCTGAACACACAGCTCATTCTGAACACACAGTTCATTCTGAAAATACGGGATGTAGTAACGGAACTTGCAGAGGTTGAAACAAACTCAAATGCTCCAAATTTTCCCTCTTTTCTTTTGCTTCGCAGCCTGGAACCCATATAGCTTCAGATAGGTCCTGGTTTTACTGTTCTCATATGACCTGGGTTGAACCCTACAGTTTATGAAAGAACAAATTTTGTTTTACACAAATGTGGAGAATGACACAGCACTCCGAGCACAAAAAGATTTTATTTTGAAATTGAGAAATGAATTCTCGACCGGGTATTAAGCCTACGACTGGACACGGCGCACCACGACTCAACAAATGAAAACAAAAGGTAAACAACCTAACCACATCGAGAAACACTCGAAACGACTTAAAACAAGAATCGAGACAAACAAAACAACAGACACGACACTCAGACGTGTTCCAAAGACGAGAGACCTCTCAGATCACGAGGAGCCATTTTCTCCGTGTATTGTTTCCCACCCTTTCTCATTTGTGATTCTCACATCACTCGGCCCTCAAGCTCTATTTTTCTAAAAAAGCTATTTTCTCACTTTTCTCTCAACGCACATCTCTCTATTCTTTAATTTCTCTTCTTTTTTATCCCTCCCCTGGGTGGTTGATGGATAAACAGGAAGTTGTGGGCTTATGCCCAGCATATTCAGCTCGCGGCTATTTCCTCCGGTGACGTCTAGTCGATGCCCTGGATGAGGGAGTGGAATATATTGATCCATTCCAATTTGTGCTTCGCACTTAGCTTGATACCTCGCTGCTCGGAGGATATGAGAGTTTTCAACCCTTTGTTGTTAGCTCCGGTTGTGCCCTTTCTAAGTAGAGTGCCCTTTCTAGCAAGTATGTTGACAATGGGCAAAAGACATAACACCTGACTCAACTGTGCCCCTAGTTCATCATTTTTACTATTTTTTTTGTTTTAGCTTTCTACTAAAACAACTTTGACCAATATGAGAATTAGATCAACAAACTTGTTCGATTTTCTGATTTGAAATCATGCAAGTCAGGTTATGAGCACTGAAAATTTTCCTTTTTGGGTCCAAGAAATGGTCCAGTTTTGAAAAAATGGAATAATTTTCGAGAGAATTAATCAACCTCAGTAAAAATTCTCAAAAACTGTTTTTGCAAATGGCCACTGCTTGACCAACACAGAATTTACACTTGAGATGCACAACCTCAGATCCAAAACAATGGATAATTGCCCCTTGTCTAAATGGCACTTCATGGCAACGGAAAGTTGCCCCTTATCTGGATAACACCGCAGCACATTGTAACCAGTTCTCACAGTGACGATCACAATCGAACTCTTGGATACAGAAAAGACAAAGATGATCAGAACCATTACATGGACACAATTGATTTGGAAGTGTTTACGGCTGCACTTCAAAATGAAGTTGCCTACGTATCCCAAACATGGGAATCAAGCCTTACGTAGTTCGGGGTAAGGTACACTCGAGTATTAACCTCTCCTTTTATGCTCTAACTTTTGCCAAGGCCACCCTTCTGGGTTTTCAACCTTGCGAGCTTTGTTTTTCTTTTCTTTTCATTTCTTTTCTATTTTCATCTTTTCTTTTGTCTTCATTTCTTTTCTTTTCTTTTTTTTTTCTTTTTTCATTTTTTTTCTCTTTTGTTCTTTTTCTTTTCTTTTTCTCTTGCTCTAACTTTTGCCTGAGTCGTCCTTCCGGGTTTTTGGCCTAGCGAGCCTCTCAAGGGTAAAAGTGTAGCTTTGTCAATGTCGAATGGTTTTGAGATCTCGAAACCATCTGAATCTAGGAGAATGGCTGATGTTCGCTGATGATGTAAAAGTCCATCCGATAGGGACTGAATTTCCCCCTAGTGTTGTGGATGGGAACTTGGTTGTCCTTCAACAATACTTTCTTCTTTCCTCCCTTCTGGGATTTGGCATTCTTGCCGATCTTCGTTGGCTTGAGAAATGTCTCGATTTTTGACTCTTCGAGCACATTGGACATTTTTGCCCCTAGTTCGAGGGGGAGCTTCTGATCTAGCTTCGCAAGCTTCGTTTAATAACATCTGATCTTCTTGATCTGACTTTCTTGCCCCTAGTTCAAGGGTTGCTTCTGATCTGGCCATACAGGCCTCTCATCATGATTGACCGTTGAACATTCTGAATCCGAGTTCAAAGTTTGAAAGCAAGGGGTCGGGTCTCGAGGCTGAGAGTGATCCTAGGCTGCACAATCTCAAGAGTGATTCCACACAGGTCTTCGCAGAACCACGCAAAACATTTTTTGAAATCTTTTAAGAAAGCGACTAGTCGCTCGCCTAAGACAATACGGAACCAATCTGGATCAAGCCAGGATCATTCTCAGTACTCACATTAACAAGCATGATCTCATTCATTAAGGGCTTAGCACACCTCTCTTTCTCTCAAATTGATCAAATTTTTGCAAAACCCGAGGAATTCCTTCCTCTTTGTTTTCATCATAATGTTCAAAAAGTTTTGAAAAACTTAGGTCAACGCAATAATTTCAAGGCACAGAAGAGCAGGTGAAATGTACTGCCGTTTCATTCAAACTTGCTGGCACAACAGGTTTAAGACAGAAACAAACACAAAAGCGTGAAAATCACCGCTGTTTCATTCAGATCTTCTAGTGTAACTGGCTCCACGGCAGAAACATACTCAAAAGAGTTTAAAAGACAAACACAAAACAAGCAAGTGATATCCGAGGTAACACCCCCTGGAATCACTCGACTCCTATACAACAGGACTGACTCGATACAACAAGACAGACCCAACCAACTTAGTACAAAAAGACTGACTATATACAACACAACAAGACAGACCCAACCAACTTAGTACAAAAAGACTGACTATATACAACACAACAAGACTGACTGAACACCCAAGTCAGAAAGCATAAAACTAGCATTCGCAAATGCTCATAGTCCGTGCCATACGCCACATCTGGAGTAATACTGAATGCCGCTCGCAGGTGGTTCATTCCCTGATCACATCACAGTATCCCCCAAGTTCACTGATCCAATGATGATAGACTTTGCTGAGCTTGGTGGAATGATGACTTCGTTGTCAAACAAATCCTATACTTCGTGGCAAAGACGGAAGCAATTGTCGGTGCTATGACCGGTTTGTTGATGGTACGCACAGTACTGGATAGTATCATGACCGGGTAGAAGACGACTAGGGAGAGACCGAGGCTCGAGGGGTTTGAGATGGCCTTTTTCAACAAGGATTTGAAGAGCCTTGGACAAAGGCATATAGAGGGCATGGAAGACCCTGCGGCCTCGGGGTAGATACTTCGAGGTTTGCGGATTTTTGCTGGGCGCACTAGCAAAGGGGTCGGCAGGTGCTGACTTGGTTTTCTAATCTCTTCTGGGTGTAGACTTAGAGCTCAAAGGATCGTTTATGGTACGACGGCCCTTCTCCCGGTTTTCCCCTTGATTTGAACTGTTCTCATTCTAAGTGATGAAAGTGTCCTCCACAGTTTTCGCAATAACTGCAAGCACTTGCTGTTTGTTCAGTCCTTCAGCTTTCAAAGCCTCGACAACCTATAGAAGGTGTTCATAGGGATCGATGATTGCCTCCACCTTGTTCTTTCCACTCACCTCAGCTTGGTCGAAGGTTTGGGTTGCTACATCAGTGCGAAGCCCGGTTGTTGCCGACACGTCATTGCCTAAATTTGGGATGGCTTCAGGTTGGCTGAGTTCAATTACAATTCGCCCCAATAGTGGGGGGTCCTCTGGCATGAAATTTTCAGCATGTGATATGGTCGACAGCGGAGCCGACATTCCGAAGACTAAATCAGCGACAGATTTCTGAAGATCGCCAATCATTCCCATCAGCTCGAAAGTAGTGGGCTTACGAGTTTGAAATGATTGGGGTTCCAAGACTGGATATGCGGTAACTGCCCCAGATGGGTGTGCATTTCAGCATCGGTCTCACCCCGCATAGTGATTCCCTGGTTTAATGCCGCTGTCATGACTACAATTTCTTCTGAACTCTGCATCATCATGAGTCTGTTGAACTGAACAGAGGTGATGTGACTGGTGACTAACGGATCAGATGAACTGGTAAACCTTGACTGGCCTTTCTCTACCTTGCCTCAGCAAAGGAAAACACTAGCTGCTCTGAACTAAATCTCTGACCCGACAAAGTCTATTAGTAAAAGTCCAATGTACCCGGGGAATATTTGGAGCCTCCTTAAGCTATAGTTCCAAGACTACATTGCAAAAGAGAAAACAGACAGTATCTCAGCTTGATTTCACCAGAACAGATATGAGCAAAGCTGAATGACTGTACTCTTTACTGAATTCTGCTCAAAATTCTGCCTGTAACTTGATACCCTTTGGTAACACTGATTCCCAAATATTGATGCCCTCAGGCCTGATACCCAGACTTGCAAACTGATACATGCATTCCTGTAGAGGCACACTCTAAAAGCACATAGCAAGCAAATGAGAGCCAAAACACCCTTATGTTGGAGTAGGTTTTTCCTGTCCTATTTTGTCAGAAGCTAGGGTTTCACTACGTACACAGCGGTTTCAAACAACTTATAATCGGATAAGCAACCTGTCCTAGTTTGGAATGGTCACTATGGATTCCGACATGCACTAGGTCGAATGGTCAAAAAGGGTGCCTCGGTAACAACCGGGGTTTGTGTTCCCATCGTGGCAGAGCCCATAACCGGTCAACCTTATGGCACACAGCCTCAGGCTAACCGTTCAGGAATAGCAGACAGCGAACACAGTGACTTAGGTGCACCAATGCAAATGCAATGCAAAGAAACACATAAGTGTAGTCAAAACAAGATATCATGAGTTCGAGTCAAGTTCTCTAAGTCCCCAGCAGAGTTGCTAGAAACTGTAGACGCGCTCCCGGGAACTCTCCGATATCGGCGCGGGCGAGGGGGCGCGAATCTCGTTTTGTTCTGAGCTACTACAGTTCGGACTCAATGTCACGGTTCTGAATCTAATCTCGCAAAGTGCAATACAAGACCGATAAATCACTACAGAGTCCAAATCCGGCAAATCGTTTTGGAAAACTGATTTTAATAAAAAAGTGCCAAACATGGACTGCTTTGCCAGATATAGAGTCGCCACCTAAATATTTTATTTTGGGGGAATTTAGAAAACCCTTACTCGTGTCTAAGGCCAGGTGTCCGTCATCACCAAAGTTGCCTCGGCTTGGGAACTTGGGTACAAGAGGGGAAGGTCATGCAATGAGCACCCCCGCTCGCCCGATCAAAGATCGGCCTGTACTAAGCATGATATTTTGTTTTTGAAAACATATGTGCTCTTATTCCGGTTAATTAGCTAATCTTACTACGTGATGCGCACAGCATACAAGTATAGACTAGATCGCCTAATTTGGAACAAAACATTGCATGTTCGTTTGTAAAAATGATTTGAAGTTTGCTACTCACAAATAGGCTAAATTCAGGATTCAATGAATTGTTCCAATTCAAGTAATCCAACCTTCACCCACAGACATTCAGGCAGCTATATCATGTAAGTAGTTAGCCTCATAGCAAGCATGCTTTCATGGCAGTCAATAACACACATGCAGTATGCTAAAACGTAAACACTCACAGTGTACTCCAAGCCAAAACAGAGAACTAGTTAGAAATCATGCATGATCCTAGTTCATGTTAAGATGGCTAATGCAACACATGCGAAAATGCAACTTAGATAGGCTTGGCTATTCTAAGATGTCATGTGAAATGCAACTTGGTACATGTATTCAACTTGGAATTAAAATACAATGCAGTTAGTATGATGCGCCGAACCCGGTGCATGCAAAACAGATGAATGGATGCACGCATGCAAGCATAAGGTATACTAAACAAAATATACCCTAAAACTAACCATCATAAGCGGTTAAGTAAAAGGGAGAAAGAAATGGAGGTTGGAAGACATGCATCACACACACGCACGCTTATTACAACCATTGGCCCTCTCGACGGAGGGTCCAAATAAAGAGCTAACTAGCTAATCTAAGCTAATTAAACTAATTATTACATCACAATGAAGCTAATTAACTAATCCTAGTTAACTAACTATTATAAAACAAATTGAACAGTTAACGCATTAACTAATTAAGTACAAACCAAAGCGTAAACTAGCTAAGCAAATTAGCTAAGTAAAGCAGTAAATCAGGGGCCTCAGAGGGAGAAGAATGCATGCATGCCCGGTCGCCTCATTCGAAAATCCGTCGCGATGCCCCAACTTGCTTCTGTTTGCAATTGTTCTCAGAACTTTGCACCAAGCTCCAGAAAGCTTAAACTCCACCATGGGAACCTGTGGGAGGGTGGCCGACCACCTAGGGATGCCATCAGCCATGGCCGACCACCTATCTCTGCTGTGAACTAGAAAAAGTGGTCGGCCAGCTAGTTTTTCTGGCTGGCCGACCAGTTGTTGTTGCCAAACTCCAATTTTCTGCAACAGAGAGCAAGAAAGGGCACGGCAATGTATTTGCAAGATATGTGTGCACAACTACCCTCCCTATCATTTCATAAGCTCAAGGGGGTGTGGTTCTCGACCCTCGGGCCACCAATCGCACATCTCGATGTATGATGGCCAAGAGGCGAAGTTGCACAATTCAATGTAAAAATGAATGCACAAGTAACACATAAGGCCTAAAACTCTATCATGTATGATCAAGAGCATCGGCGACCGAGAATTGAGGCACGTTTCATCACTTTAAGTATGAAACGCCCCTCGTTTCTCGTGTTTGGACTAACACCTATTCCAAATACAATGCAACACATAACATGGCATGCACAATGCTATGTAACATGGAATATGTGAAAATGCAATGCAACACAAGCATGCGAATACGCAATATGACTTGAGCATGCAAACATGCAATGCAACATGAACAACCTAACAAGGCTAATGTCATGCACAATGCACAATACTAATGCATGCAAGCATAATGGAATGTAACATAAGTATGCAAACATGCAATGCAAGGGACAAGCATGCAACAACATGATCAAACCACCAATGCCAATAGCATGCATACTCAATGTAAAGGAACATAAGCATGCTAACAACAATATGGCATACACAATGCAAACAACATAACATGTACGATGCGAGGTGGCATGGCATACACAATGCTCAATGGACTTAAACCGAATGTGGGTAGACCTCAGCCATGCCCAAATCAGTGGCCATAACACCAAAATAAAGGCACAAAAGGCAAGGCATGCATGCACAATGCATTGGCCAACCAAGTAGGCCTAAGAGCACAACCCTCAAGAAGGTTCAAGGAATGATAAATGCGGAAGTGTAACAACACTATATGCACTGAAATTAAGTAAGAAATGATGGCAAATCATTCAAACAAACACAAGTATAGCATGCAAAGGTCCTAAAGCATGAAGGCTAATAAAGAGGACTACAAATAAGGCATGCAATACAGGCAAATATGCGTGAACCAACCACAAACAGAGCTCAAGTAAGTCTAAACATGGACCAAAACATGCTAAGTTGGGGGCTCAAAGGCCTAGGCAAGATGGCATACATGCTAGGCCATAAGTAAGGCAACAATGCACAACACTTTAAGGCATTCAAAGCATGAAAGAAGTGGGAACATGGCAATGCTATAAGCTCTGAAATGAAGTATTAAATGATGCCAAATCATCTAAATAGCTCAAAGATAGCATGCATGAGTCAACAAAACACAAAGCTAGCAAGACCAATTGCACTACAGCTATACAAAGCATGAAGGATATGGCAAAGGCAACCCAAAACAGTCCTAGAACATGCCAAAATGATACTAAAACATGCATGGAAGGAAGCCAGAACAAGCTAGCATGAAGGGCATAAGGCATGACGCATACAAGGCAAATAAGGTGGATTACACTACACCTATTAAGACCAAGCATGGGATGACTTAACCAACAAAAATTAAAGTTATATCATGGCAAGATAACCCCAAAAACACATTGAAATGATGGCTCACAAGCTAAGGCATGAAGGCATACGCAGTGATTCATGTTAAGGAGGTTTGCCGATACGAGAACCGGGGGTTCAAGCACAATCGGGTTAAGGCCCTTCGTGCCATGGAGGCTCTTCGGGCAGTAGGCATTGACTCGACGTCGCTGTTATACCAGAGCAACGATTTTCCTTTTGCGGCTTACGAAATCAAAAAGAGTGACGACGAAGGTGATTGTAGCGTTTTTAACGCAAGTTGAATGTAAATTATGTAATTTCGATCAATTTAATAAAACGTATCATTTTAAATGTTGGAATATTGTTTCTGCTCTTTTACCGTTCTTCGTCTATTGCGTCTATGCTTGTTAATCATAATACAAATTAAAGAAACGCCGAGTTCCGAGGCGTCTTGCCTCGCCCAATCGTGGCTTCTACGAGGGGTGCTCCGAATCAGGAGATTTATTCGGCCCAATCGTGGTGTCCACGAAGTGCACTCCGAATCCGGAGGATTATTCGGCCTAAAAGTGGCCTGCACAGTTGGCATTCCGAATTCGGAATATTAATCGGCCTAAAAGTTCTCACTGATGGGGCTCCAAATTCGGAGACTTAACTGGGTCAATCGTGATATCCACAAAGGGAGCTCCGAATCTGGAGGTTTAATCGGCCCAAAAGTGTCATGCACCGATTGCGTTCCGAATTCAGAATATTAATCGGCCCAAAAGTTCTCACTGATAGGGCTCTGAATTCGGAGACTTAACTGGGCCAATCGTGTTATCCAAGAAGGACGCTCCGAATCCGGAGGCTTAATCGGCCCAAAAGTGTCATGCACTGATAGGGCTCCGAACTTGGAGACTTAGCTTGGCCAGTCGTGTTATCCACGAAGGGCGCTCCGAATCCGGAGGCTTAATCGGCCCAAAAGTGTCATGCACTGATGGGGCTCCGAATTCGGAGGCTTAGCTTGGCCAATCGTGTTATCCATGAAAGGTGCTCCGAATCCGAAGGCTTAATCGGCCCAAAAGTGTCATGCACTGATGGGGCTCCGAATTCGGAGACTTAGCTTGGCCAATCGTAATATCCACGAAGGGCGCTCCGAATCCGGAGGCTTACTTGGCCCAAAAGTGTCATGCACTGATGGGGCTCCGAATTCAGAGACTTAGCTTGGCCAATCATGTTATCCACGAAGGGCGCTCCGAATCCGAAGGCTTAATCGGCCCAAAAGTGTTATGCACTGATGGGGCTCCAAATTCGGAGACTTAGCTTGGCCAATCGTGATATCCACGAAGGGCGGTCCGAATCCGGAGGCTTAATCGGCCCAAAAGTGTCATGCACTGATGAGGCTCTAAATTCGGAGACTTAGCTTGGCCAATCGTGTTATCCAAGGTATTCAAACCCGGACCGGACCGGCCGGTCGGACTCGTCGAACCGGGAACCGGCCTGGTTCCGATCCGAACAGCCCAGCAAACTCGGAGGAGGCTCAAAACTGCTCTTAAACGAGAGAACCGGATGGCCCGCCGGTTCAACCGGAAAACCCGGTGACCCGGACGAGTTTTGACGAACCGGCCGGGTTGATTGAAGTTATATATAACACTGAAAAAACCCAAATTCTAGGGCTGCATCAGATTTTATTCGGCTCATCTCTCTCTCAAAGAGGGTGCTCATTTCGTTGGTTTTGGCCTGAATCCTCACTCTCTCTCTGTGAAATTCTGGTGGTCACAAATCCGGCGGTGACCGATGACCTCTGCACTTCCCTTTTTCTGCTCTGCTCTTCCTTTGGTAAGTATTCTCTTTCTTTCCCCCTTCTCTTCCTCTTTTGCTGCTCTGCTCTTCCCTTTTTCTCTTTTCCGCTGGTTTTTTTATTTTTTATATTTTTTATATTTTTATATGTATATATCAGATTCAGATCAGAGAGACAACCCCTGTTTCTTTGGTTTTTCCCTTTCTCTTCAAGGGTGGTGACCGAAGACCCCTGTTTCTTTGGGTTTTTTTTTCTCTGAACGGAAGTTACAATTTTTTTTTAATTTTTTTTACTCTTTCTTTCCCTAATTTAATTTTAATAATAATACATAATAAAAAAAATTTGAAAGAATATAAGAAACATAGGGTAATAATAAATTATAAATTATAAGAATTTGTGTTAAAATTATGCTTCAGGTTGCCTAATAAAGGAAGTTGAAGTTGTCATTAAATTTAACTATTCTTTAAGTTGAAGTTGTCATTAAATTTAACTATTCTTTAAGTTGATACTTGTACAGCAACAAACAGAGGGTTGTTCAATGGGATGTAAAAATCAGAACTTGAAATTGGATATACATTCAGAATTTAGGGATACCTAAGAAATTCCATGTGTTTTAGGTGGAAAGCATAACTCTGGCAGTCCCAATAATAGTGATAATAGTAGTTGGCATGTCAGATCTCCATGAAAATTGATATCAACTTAACATGGTAAAGACCAAAACAGAGGTCCCTGTTTATTAAACATTGTTATTCTTGCTAGGCATCCGTATTAATTTCAATAATTCTTAAAGGTTGCATTTGGATTCGTGAATTTGAATTTAATTATGTGAAATGGATTCATGAAAAGTAATTATTGTATTAAACATTTGGATCCATTAAACATAGTAATTATTGTATTTCAAATATTATATAGGGCTGTTTTAGGTGAAATGGATTCATCTGGCCATAATTCAACTGCACACTCTAATACCCATCATCAACAAGAGGTAAATCTGATCCAGCATGGGACCATGTAACTGAGGGGCGAGCTCCCGATGGGAAGAAAACTTTAACATGTTTGTATTGTGGGAAAACTATCAAAGGTGGAGGGATTAATAGAATGAAGCAACATCTTGCAGGATAGTCTGGTGAGGTTGGGCCATGTAAGAAAGTTCCAGGTGATGTTAGGTATCGAATGGAAGAGGCTTTAAAAGCAATTATTGAGAAAAATAAACGAAGTGAGGAATCTAATCCCTTTGGTCGGGCTGTTTTCGAATTTGAGGATGATTCTGAAATTGAAGAAATAATTCCACAACGCAATAAGGGCATCTTAATTAATGAAGGTGGTGGTAATAGGAATAAAAGTAAGGCAACAATGACACAAAGAGGAAAAGGAAAGGACCCTGCAAAAATTGATAGTTTTTTTGCACCAAGGACCACTCCAGGCTCTCAACCAACTATCAAAAGTGCCCTTGCAACTAAAGAAGCTATACATAGGGCACATATGATTGTGGCAAAATTTTTGTATGATACATGTGTTCCAATGAATGTTGTCAATTCCATATACTTTCAGCCCATGTTTGATGCTGCAATCGCCATTGGTCCAGGATTTAAAGTTCCTCCCTACCATGAAGTTCGAGTTCCTTTATTGAGTGACTCAAAGAAAGAGCTTCAATTGTTTATTGACTCTGTAAAGAGTACTTGGGCTGATTCTGGGTGTACAATTATGGGTGATGGTTGGACTGATGGTAGACATAGAACTCTCATTAATTTTCTTGTCTATTGTCCTAGAGGAATCACTTTTGTTAAATCTGTTGATGCCTCTGATGTTGTAAAAGATGTTCCTCTTCTTTTTAAATTGTTTGAAGAAATTATTGAGTGGGTGGGAGCAAGCAATATTGTGCACATGGTGACAGATAATGGGGCAAATTATGTTGCTGCTGGAAGGCTTGTTAATGAAACTTACAAGAATATTAATTGGTCTCCTTGTGCAGCACATTGTTTGAACTTAGTGTTAAGTGATATTTCCAAGTTGAATCATGTGAAAGAGCTTGCGTCTAGAGCATCAAGTGTGACAAGATTTATTTACAATCGCCCATGGTTGATAGCTTGGTTGAGGAAAAGGAAAGGATGGACTGAAATTGTTCACCCAGGAGCAACCCGTTTTGCCACTACTTTCATTGCATTGCATAGTATTCAAAAACATATGCATGATTTGAAAGCCTTAGTGACAAGTAAGGATTTTGTCGATTCAAGGCATGCAAAAGATAAGAAAGCAAAAGAAGTTGTTGCTATCATTTTAGATAGTAAGTTTTCAAATGATTGCTTGATCGTTGTTAAGATTGTTGAGCCACTCATGAGATTGTTGCGTATTGTTGATGGAGATAAAAAACCTTCAATGGGATATGTATATGAGGGCATGTATAGGGCAATAATAGCAATTAAGAATGTTTTCATGAAGAAAAAAAGATTGTACAAGCCTTATACAAGTATTGTCAAAGATCGTTGGGATAGGACATTACGCAAAAATATCCATGCTGCGGCTTATTGGTTGAATCCGGCTTTTCAATATGATCAATCATCATTTTGCAAAAAACCAGAGGTTATGGCAAGTGTGCTTGATGTGATAGAAACAAAAGCTACATGTAGCAAGACAAAACTCTTGGATGAAGCAAGATTGTTTCGAGATCAATTAGAAAGTTTTGGAAGAGAGCTTGCTACTATTACATCAAGACAACACACACCAGGTAAAATTATTTATTACATTTAATTTTTTTTCATTGTGATTGCTTAATAATTCTTTAAGTTTAATATTAGATCTAATTTATTTATTTCTTCTTTTCTTTTAATAATAAGATGAATGGTGGAGGTTATTTGGCCATAGTGCTCCAAATTTGCAAAAGTTGGCTATTCGAATTCTTAGCCAAACTAGTAGCTCTTCTGGATGTGAAAGGAACTGGAGTGTTTTTGAACGTATTCATACGAAGAAGAGAAATAGATTGGAACATCAAAGGCTTAATGATCTTGTATACATTCATTATATTTGCGATTGAAGAATAGGTAAATGAACCATTTACCTTGTCATACATTTAGTAATAGAATATTTATTCAAGTAATCTTACTTCTAAGTGAAAATTATAGGCATTTCAACAACATGAAGAACTATGATCCGGTTGACATTGAAAATATTGAGAAAATCGAGTTTTGGATTGTTGAAGATGAAGAAGAGCCTCCTCTTCTTGATTTTGATGAGTTGGAACAAATGCTTTATCAAGAAAGTTCGGCTCCACAAAATAAGAGGCAATGTCATGGTCTACGTGATGGTTAGTAATTAATTATTTCATTATTATATAACAATGTTTTTGTTATTATTAAATTGATTACTTATTGATTTCGTCGTAACTATTGTAGAAGATGACGAGGATGATGTGGTCTTAGAGGTTGGAGATGATATTGACCTTGGATCATTTGGTGATGTCAACATGGATGATAGATCTAATGCTCAAAGTGGTGAAGTTGGCACAAGCAACAATGCAAATGAGGATGACGATGCTTGGCTAATGGAGGGCTTGCCAAGGAATTAGGAAAAAAAAGCAATGTTTTTGTGGCATGATGTGTTTGTAGTGGATTGGTTTTGAACTTTTTTTTTATTTTTATTTTATATTTATTTGTCTACTTTCATTTAGAAAGGATAGATGCTCATTATTGTGTTTTAAGATTTGGAATTATAGATCTTATCTCTATGCTTGCTTGTTTATGTTTGTGTTTGAAATTGACTCTTAATTGATGTAGTAAAACTAAAGTATTTTTATTTGATTATGTTTGTGTTTTATTTGACAAATAGGTAATCTTAATTGCTTTTAGTATAATGCTTTTATTACTTTCATTATTATGATTGTATTTAGAATATATTCTATTTTCTAACTTTGATATATGTGTAGATTGTATAGTGATTTTTGCTTGTGAAAAGGTTGTGCAACCCATTTAGAGAAAGGTCTTCAACAAATAAAAATAAGGTATGTCACATTATTAGTGCAAATTACAATTTCATTGTGAATGATATTCGAAAATTTTATTATTTTGTTGAATTTAATTTTTTTTTTCATTTTTACATTTATATTTTTATTATATATTATTATATATATTTAAATATATTTATGACGTAATTATGACGTCACGGTTCGACCGCTTTAACCCGACGGTTGAACTGGTGACCCGTCCACCCAGTCACTTTTCCGGTTCGCTCACCGGTCCGGGTTTCAAAACATTGGTGTTATCCACGAAAGGGTGCTCCGAATCTAGAGGCTTAATCGGCCCAAAAGTGTCATGCACTGATGGGGCTTCGAATTCGGAGACTTAGCTTGGCCAATCGTGTTATCCACGAAGGGCGCTCCGAATCTGGAGGCTTAATCGGCCCAAAAGTGTCATGCACTGATGGGGCTTCGAATTCAGAGACTTAACTTGGCCAATCGTGATATCCACGAAGGGCGCTCCAAATCTGAAGGCTTACTCGGCCCAAAAGTGTTTTGCACTGATAGGGCTCCAAATTCGGAGACTTAGCTTGGCCAATCGTGTCATCCACGAAGGGAGCTCCGAATCTGGAGGCTTAATCGGCCCAAAAGTGTCATGCACTGATAGGGCTCTGAATTTGGAGACTTAGCTTGGCCAATCGTGTTATCCACAAAGGGCGCTCCGAATCCGAAGGCTTAGTCGGAAGACTTGTTTTAATAAGCTGAATTTAAGTGAGGAAACGACAAACTTTGTATTGCAAAAAATGAAACTTGTACACTACAAACATTCAAAACAAGTATCATGCCCCACAAGTTGGGTTAATGATAGAATTTACGCAAATGCGTGGAATTCCAAGGCTATGGCAGACTTCTCCCAGACATGTCTTTGAGCCGATATGCCCCTACTCCTGCGATTGAGTCGATCTGATAGGGGCCATCCCAGTTAGGACCCAATTTTCCATCAGTCGGATTCTTGGCAGCTAGAAACATTTTCTTCAGGACCAACTCTCCTGGTGTGTAGCGGTGCAGTTGAACACGCTGATTATATGACATAGCAAGCTGCTGCTGGTACCGTGCCATGGATGCAAGGGCACGGACTCTTCGTTCTTCAATCAGAATCAAATCCAAGGTGTAGACACCCCATTTTTGACCGACCGTAAGACTCAGACGTCACCGATTGAGCGCTTGGTGATGTTGCATATCGTGCTCGTTCAGAGGTTTCAGAGTCTCGGCTGCGAGCCTTGCCTCCGGACTTCCGGACTCTTTCATGCCTTGCCTCGGTTTGCGAACCAGGCTCTGTTTTCTCTGTTTTCTCTTCCCGAAGGGAGGGAGAGGTCTCGTAGATCATCTCTCAGTGGCCGTAGGCTACGTTTCGCGGTCGTAGGCCATTTTGCCCGTTTGGAGCCCGGTTTCTGATTTTTCGGAGCCGTTGGCCGTGTGCCTCGGTTCGGGACCGCTTAACCACCTCCGTTTGCTCCGGTTTTTGGCACATACCTTATTTCCTCCCTTTTGAGGGACACTGTGGTCCGAGAGACCAACTTCGTGGTCGAACACCACTTCCGGTGCCTAACAGCCTGTTTTCGGGGCCCCGAACTGCGTGTTTTGGCCCCCGAACCTTCGTTTTGCATCCGTCTTGGTCCATTTTTGGCAGGGACCTTATTTTCATTGTTAGAAAGCTTGTAGGAGGGTGGGAGGCCAGCAATTTTGCTGAAAAGCCAACTTTTTTTGAGTCCAAAGTGGCAGCATGAATCCGGGAAGGAGAAAAATCTGCGCGGCTTCACCGAAATGGGCATAACTCTTTGCACAAGAGGAATTAAGATATGAGGCCACCACCATTGGAAAGCTTACTTCCGGGGCTTCATTTTGCACTCAAGAATCTCCTAAGTCCAGGTCTGGGGGAGGAGATATGGTTGGTTGAAGTCCGGTTGGACCGAATCTGCGCGGCTTCACGGAAACTGCATAACTTTTTCCACAGGAGGAATTTTGATGCAAGGTTTGCGGCATTGGAAAGCTAACTTCTGGGGCTTCATCCTAGGGGGTGGCCGGCCACTTTACCCCTTTGACCTGGCCGCCGGCCACCTTTTTCTGGCCGGCCGGCCACTTACCTGGTGGATGACCTTTTTTGCCCTTTTGAGTTGGCCGGCCATGATCCTTGTCCCAAGTGCATTCCAGCCATGTATTTTGTTCTGCACTTCACCCATGTCCGAGGGTTTGGCCTTTTGGGGGGGAAAATTGAATTTGAATCTCCCCCCCATTTTCCCCCCTTTTCTCCACTCCTTTGCCTATAAAACCAGCCCCTCCCCTTCAGTTTTAAGGTTAGAAATTTTGGTTTAAGCCTCTTGCATCAAATCTCTCCCCCTCTCTACTCCAAGCACCAAAACTCTTCAAATCCTACACCATTTTACACTACACCTCATAGCACAAGGCCTCCATACTCCATACCAGCAACTTGAGGCTGTTTTTCAGAGCTTAGGAGCACCCAAACTTGGTCCAAAGGCTGTCAAAGATTGGTTCTTCAAGGGTAAGTCTTCTTCTCCTCTTTTTGGCCCTATTTTTGCATACAATCTAAGCTTACTTGCTTGCATATTTGGGCTCCGACCCAACTGTAAATAGCATTATTTTGAGCTCTTTTCATGTTTGTTTAAGGGCTCTCCCTGTTTGAGGCTTCCTTTTACACTTGCTTCTTTACCTCTCTTGTATGCCTCTTTCTTGCATAGTATTTTAGGCTATTTGTAAATTGTTTTGAGCTTGGTTAAAACTGAAAAGTGGCTTATTTTGAGCCCTTCTTCAACATTGTTGAAGGGCTCTTCACTGTTTGAGGCTTCCTTTTGTCACTTGCCTCTTTATCCCTCTTTTGGCCTTATTTTTGCATGTTTTGTTAGCCCTTGTGCTTGTATTTTTGGGCTCTGGTCCGAACTGTAAATAGCCTTATTTTGACCCCTCTTCATGTTTGATCAAGGGACTTTTGCTGTTTGAAGCTCCCTTTTTGCTCTTTGTGTTTAAACCTCTTTTTAGGCCTTATTTTGCATAGTATTTTAAGCTTGCATGTGCACTGTTTTGGGTTTGGTCACTAACTGTAAAATACCATTTTGGGCCCTCTTCAACTTTGTTGAAGGGCCCTCCTCTGTTTGAGGCCAGCCATCACTTGCTTCTTTGTCCCTCTTTTGGCCCATTTCTTGCATAATAGTTTAGCCATACTTGTGTTTGTTTTCGTGGCTTGTTGTAAACTGTAAAGTGCTTCATTTTGAGCCCCTCTTCAACTTTGTTGAAGGGCTCTTGGCCATTTAGGGCCAGAAGCTGCTACTTGCTTCATTATCTCTCTTACGGGGCCATTTTTGCATGCTAGCTTAGTCCTATTTGTGTTCACTGTTTGGCCTTGCTTAAAACTGTAAATATGCTTGTTTTGGGACTGTCTTGATTCTGTCTTCACACTTCATGTTCAAATAACGCATGCTTTGCATAGCCATAGGTCATTCCATGCATCTAATTTCATGTTTCGGGATTTATTTCATGCATCGGGTGCCATGTTTCCACGATTCGGGGCTGTTTTGCATCATATTTTGCTACTGAAATTTGCATGCTAGTATGCCATATTCCATGCCTTGCCATGTTTGTTAGAGTGGCATTTGTGCCTTAGGTCGGTCCTCGGTTTGCGTGCACGTGTGCACGCATTTCGAGTGTCTCATTTTCATCTAATGGCCTCTATGTGAGTGTGGCTGAGGTCCACTTGTGTTGGTGTAAGTCCATTATGCATTGTGTATGCCATTTCATTCATAGCATTGTGTATGCTAGGTTGTATGTTAGCGCATTGTGTATGCCATGTTACCTCGTGCATCGTGTATGCCATTTCATAGCATTGTGCATGTTAGGTTGTATCTTAGTTGCATTCATGCATGTCATGCATATTGCATTGTGTTTGGGATAGGAGTTAGCCCGAGCACGGGAAACGAGGTACGTTTCGTACTCCGAGTGACGGAACGTGTCTCAATTCCCCAGTCACCGACACTCCGGATTACCATGATGGAGTTAGGTCTTGTTGTGTTTTCATGTGCATTCATTCATATTGAGTTGTGCAATTCGACTCCTCGGCCATCATGCATCGAGATGCGTGATTGGTGGCACGAGGATCGAGGCATGCATACATGTGAAAATACATTGCCATGCCCCTTTCCTGCTCTCTGTTGCAGCAAATCAAGAATCAGCAGCCTTCCGGAGCTTGGCGCGCTTTCCAAGAAAATTGCAAACAGAGGCTAATTGGGGCATCGCGATGGATTTCCGCGCCGAACATGCATCATTCATCATCCGGAAGAGTCGAGGCAGTCCCTAGCTTGCATGCTAGTTTAATGCTTTCCTAGTTAATTTGTAAATTAATTAGGATTTGTATTTATTCGGACTGTACTATTCATTTGGGACTGTATATTATTTATTCGGACCCTCTGCGCGAGGGCAATTGTAATAAGTGTGCGTGAGTGTGATGTATGTCTTCCAACCCCACGTCTTTCTTCCCTTTTATTTACCGCTTATGATGGTTAGATTAGGGCATGTTTCAATTAGCATACAGTATGATAGCATGTTTGCATTCATTCATCTGTTTTGCATGCACCGGGCTCGGCGCATCATACTAACTGCATTTGTATTTCAATTCCAGTTGAATACTTGATAGCTGTTGCATCTCATATGCCATGTTTAGAATAGCCGAGCCTGCTATAGTTGCATTTTTGCATGTGTTGCATTAGGCATTTCTGTATATTAGGATCATGCATGGATTTCTAATCAGTTCTGTTTTGGCTTGGAGTACTCGGTGAGTTTTATGCTTTAGCATCCTTGCATGCGTGTGAGTGACTGCCATGAATAGCATGCTTACCATGAGGCTATGCTTATGTGATATAACTGCCTGAATGCCTGTGGGTGAAGGTTGGGTTATTTGGATTGGAACAATCATCACTGTGAGTTTTAAGCCCACTAGATAGTGGCAAAACCATTTTTCTAAGCCCACCTGAGGGTGGCAAAATCTGCATTTTAAGCCTACTTGCGGGTAGCAAACCATCTTTCAAAAACAAACATGAAATGTTTTGTTCCAATTCAGGCGACCCGGTCTATACTTGTATGCTGTGCGCATCACATAGTAAATCTAGGCTAATAACCGGAATAAGAGCACACAATGTTTTCAAAACTAGATATCATGGTTAGTAGAGGCCGATCTTTGATCGGGCGAGCGGGGGTGCTCACGAAGTGACCTTCCCCAATCGTACCCAAGTTCCCGAGCCGAGGCAACTTTGGTGATGACGGACACGTGGCCTTAGGCAACGAGTCAGGGTTTCCTAAATTTCCCAAAAATAAAATATTTAGGTGGCGACTCTGTATCTGGCAAAGCAGTCCATGTTTGGCACTTCTTTCAAAAATCTGTTTTCTCAAAACGATTTGCCGGATTTGGACTCTTTGGTTCAGATTAAGAACCGTGACAAAATCGAGTCCGAACTGTAGCGAGGTCCCCCGCGGGCTTGTTACAGTTTCTGGCGACTCTGCTGGGGATTTAGAGAACTTGACTCGAACTCATGATATCTGGTTTTGACTACACTTGTGTGTTTCTTTGCATTGCATTTGCATTGGTGCGCCTAGGACACCGTGTTTGCCATCTGCTATTCCTGAACGGTTTGCCGGAGGCTTGTCTTGTCAAGGCATGACCATAAGGCTGACCGGTTGTGGGCTCTGCCAGTATGGGAACACAAACCCCGGTTTTACCGGGGCACCCTTTTGACCATTCGACCTAGTGCATATCGAAATCCAGTGACCATTCCAAACTAGGACAGGTTGCTTACCCGATATAGGTTGTTTGAAACCGCTGCGTGCGTAGTGAAACCCTAGCTCCTGACAAAATAGGACAGGGAAACCCTACCCCAACATAGGGGTGTTTTGGCTCTCACTTGCTTGTTATGTGCTTTTAGAGTGCGTCTCTACAGGAATGCATGTATCAGTTTGCAGGTTTGGGCATCAGGCCTGCGGGCACCAGTTCAATATTTTGGGGTTCAGTTTTACCCGAGGGTATCAGATTTGAGGCAGAATTTTGGGGGCAGAATTCAGTAGAGGGCACAGTCATCCTGCTATGCTCGTATCTGTTTTGGTGAAGTTGAGCTGAGGTGCTATCTGTTTTCTCTTTTGCTAGGTAGTCCTGGAACCATAGCTTCAGAAGGCTCCGATATCCCCCGAGGTTCATCGAACTTGTGCTGATAGACTTTGTCAGGTCAGAGATTCAGTTCAAGGGCCATCAGTGTTCCTTTGCCAGAGGCAGGGTAAAAGGGCCAGTCAAGCACAGATCACCAGTTACCAGATCAGTAGCCCTTATCCACCCCCAGTGAACAGTCAGGCTGAGGTCTCAGTTTCTACTGCAGGGATAGATACCAGTCAGTTAGATGGATCAGCAGAACACGTCAGGGATGGAGGCAATGATGCGTCAGATGCAAGAAAGTATGAAACTCATGCAGCAAGACGCTGTCCGCCAAGCGGAATTTTCCAAGCAGCAGGCTGCAATCATGGCTCAGCAGGCTGAGCTCATCACCAGGCTGCAACAGCAAAGCGGCGCGTCTGCTTCCCAACAAGTTCCTCCTCCAGCAGGAGCTCCCGCACCCGGGGAAACGACGAATGTTCAGAATACCCAGGAGGGTACAGACATTCCTACAGGGGCAGCTCCGCCCCCGATCTTACCCCAGCTGTCCAAAACACCTACCAATCTACTGGACTCACCCTTCGAGACTGAGGTCGACCCTACAGCGTTGAAATTGAGCAAGCTTGAGAAGTTGTTCAAGAAATCCCAGGGGGTAAAATCCATCCCGGACATTGAGGACGGGTACACCGACGCAGTTGTGACACTGCCGGACAGGTTCAAGATGCCTCACATCGACCGTTTTGACGGGTCAGGAGATCCCATGGTCCACTTGAGTTTGTTTTCAGATGTTCTGCGCCCGATGGGCTTGACAAGATTACAGAAGCTGTCGGGGATCGCGGCCATCTGGTACGCCAAATTGGAGGATTCAGTGAAACGAAGCTGGGAGGAGATGGCCGAGGCCTTCGTCGCACAATATTCGTACAATACCCAAATCGAGATTACGACCCGTGATCTTGAGACGACGAGGCAGGAGCCTAAGGAGAGCTTCTCAGAATTCGTGGCCCGCTGGAGGGCCAAGGCCTCAATGATGACCATTAGGCCAACGGATAAGGATCAGATACGGATGGTTGTGCGCAACCTCCAGCCCAAACTAATGCAGAAAATGATCGTGCTCCCCTTCCCTACCTTTTCAGATTTGCATGAGATGGGAGTACAGATCGAGGACGCTATGAAGCAGGGCCTCATTGACCAGGAGAAGGAGCAGCCCAGGAGGGCGTTTACCCGCAGTTCGAATGCGACCACCAGCAGTGACGCAGCTGCAAGATCTTCCGAAGTGGGCATGGTCGCCACCACCACACCAAGAGCAGCCACCCCCTTTGTTGGTGCATCCACTTCAAACCCCCGAACTTCAGACTATCTACCCCGAGGCAAGAGGGTTTTCACCCCACTCTATATGTCTTTATCTAAAGCCCTGGGGGTACTACTCAGGAAAGGACATCTGAAACCGTTAGAGCAACGGCCTCTACCCGATCCTCTCCCTCCAAAGCATGACCCGACTAAGTACTGTGCTTTCCATCAACAAACCGGTCATGACACCGACAGTTGCGTCCGTCTTCGCCACGAGATACAAAATTTGATTGACAACGGGGTCATCCCCGCACCAGGTCCTGCAAAGTCTATCGGCACTTGATCAGTGAACTTGTGGGGGATAATGTGATGTGATCGAGGGATGAACCACCTGCGGGCGGCGTTCAGTTTATTTCAGATATGGTGTATGGCACGCACTGTTTTGAGCATTTGTGAATGCTGGTTTTTGTACATTCTGACTTAGGTATTGGGTCAGTCTTATTGTTTTGTTTTTGAGCCTGTCTTTTTGTTTTGAGTCAGTCTCTTTTGTTTTGGGTCTGTCTTGCTGTATCGAGTCAGTCCTGTTGTATAGGAGTTGGGTGATTCCGGGGGGTGTTACCTCGGGCGTCACCATTTTGTTTTTGTGTTTGTCTTTTCGTTTTGTTTTGAGTCTATTTCTGCCTTGGAGCCAGTAACGCCAACAGATTTGAATGAACAGCAGTGGTTTTTCATGCTTTTGTGTTTGCTTCTGCCGTGTGCCAGTTGTACCAGAAATTCCAAATGAGATGGCAGTATTTGACTAGAAGCTGTGTCTTTTCTGTGCCTTGAATTCATTGCATCGACCTAAGTTTTCCAAAAGCTTTTTGAACACTGCGGTGAAAACGAAGAGGAAGGAATTCCTCGGGTTTTGCAAAATTTTGATCAATTGAGAGAAAGAGAGGCGTGCTAAGCCCTTAATGAATGAAATCATGCTTGTTAGTGTGAGTACTGGGAAGGATCCTGGCTTGATCCAGATTGGTTCTACACTGTCTTCAGCGCGAGCGATTTGTCGCTTTCTTAAAAACTTTCAAAAAATGTTTTGCGCGGTCCTGCGAAGACCTGTGTAGAATCGCTCTTGAGATTTTACAGCTTAGGATCGCTCTCAGCCTCGAGACTCGACCCCTCACTTTCAAACCTTGAACTGGGATTCAGAATGTTCAACGGTCAACTACAATGTGAGGCCTGTGTGGCCAGATTTGAAGCAGCCCTCGAACAAGAGGCCAGGAAAGTCGGATCAAGAAGATCAGAAGATCAGAAGAAGCTTGCAAAGCTAGAACAGAAGTACCCTTCGAACTAGGGGCAAAGATGTCAGATGTGCTCGAAGAGCCGAAGATGAGTCCTCTTGCAAATCAACAGCCACTCTCCTGGATACGGATGGCCTCAAAACCTTACAACCATTTGGCATGGACCAAGCTACACTTTTACCCTTTGAGAGGCTCGCTGGGCCGAAAACCCGGAAGGGCGACCCAGGCAAAAGTTAGAGCAAGAAAAATATATACAAAAAGCAAAAAAGAAAAAAGAAGAAAAGAGAAGAATGAAAAAAAAATGAAGAAAAAGAAAAAAGGGAAAAGAAGAAAAGAAATGAAAATGAAAAGAAGAATGAAAAGAAAAGAAAAACAAAGCTCGCAAGGTTGAAAACCTGCAACGGGCGCCTTGGCAAAAGTTAGAGCCTAAAAAGGAGAGGTTAAATACCCGAGTGTACCTTAACCCCGAACTACGTAGGCTTGATTCCCATCTTTGGGATACGTAGGCAACTTCATTCTGAAGTCCAGCCGTAAACACTTCAAATTCGATTGTGTCCATGTAATGGTTTGATCATCTTTGCTTCTCTGTATCTGAGGATTGGTTGTGTTCGTCGCTTGAGGACTGACTACAATGCGCTGCGGTGCCATTCAAACAAGGGGCAACTTTCCGTTGCCATTCAATGCGCCGCGGTGCCGTTCAAACAAGGGGCAACTTTCCGTTGCCATGCAGCTCTCTTCAAGCAAGGGGCAATTTTCCTTTGGATCCGAGGTTGTGCATCTCAGAGTAGGTTTCATGCTCGTTGAGCAGTGGCCGTTTGCAAAAATAGTTTTTGAGAATTTTTACTGAGGTTGACTAATTTTCTCGAAAATTTCATTTTTCCAAAACTGGACCATTTCTTGGACCCAAAAAAGGAAAATTTTCAGTGCTCATAGCCTGACTTGCATGATTTCAAATCAAAAATTGAACAAGCATGTTAATCAACTCTCATTTGGTCAAAATTGTTTTAGTAGAAACAAAACAAAAAATGGTCAAAATGATGAACTAGGGGCACAGTTGAGTCAGGTTCTGTCTTTTCCCTTTGTCAATTTGCAGAAGGGCATCTTGCCGAAAGGGCACCTATTCGCCAGAAAAGGGCACCACTGAAGCTAATTGCAAAGGGCTGAAAGCTCTCTCATCCTCCAAGCAGCAGGTATCGAGCCAAGTGCGAAGCACGAATTGGAATGGATCAAGATATTCCACTCCCTCATCTGGACAGATCTGATCACGTCTAAACTCCCCAGCAGAGCATCGTCAATCGATGTCAGCTGCAGATTTGCTACACACCCAGTTGTAGCACAGCCCCTCTGTGGGAGAAACTCACTAGCTGCGTGCAGAAGAAGAAGAATCTAGCTGAGTGCTAGGGGGCAAGAGCCAGCAACTTTTTGTTTATCCATTGACCACCCAGGGGAGGGATAAAAAATGAGAGATTAAAGAATAGAGAGATGTGCGCTGAGAGAAAAAGTGAGGAAAAGGGCTTTTTTTTCAGAAAAACAGAGCCTGAGGGCCGAGTGATGTGAGAATCACAAATGAGAAAGGGTAGGAAACACTACCCGGTGAAACAGGCTCCCTGTGCACGTCTGAGTGTCATGTCTTTTTGTTTTATCTCAATTCTTGTTTTGAGTCATTTCGAGTGTTACTCGATGTGTCTAGGTTGTGTGCCTTTTATTTCCTTGTTGAGTCATTTTGCTGTGTTCAGTCGTAGGCCCAATACCTGGTCGAAAACTCATCTCTCAATTTCAAAAATGAAATCGTTTTGTGCTCAAAGTGTTGTGCCATTCTTCACGTTTGTGCAAAACAAGTTTCGTTCTTTCATAAAACCGCACGGTTCAGCCCAGGTCATGTGAGAACAGTAAAACCAGGACCTATCTGAAGCTACATGGGTTCCGGACTGCAAAGCAAAAGAAAAGAGGGAAAATGGAAGCATCTGAGTGTGCTTCAACTTCAGAAAATTCCGTGATTGTATTCCAGATATACCTTTTCAGGCCTCGCCATTTCTCTGGAGTATGAGTGTACCTCGACCCCAAGCTTAAGCCTGCTTCAAGTCAGAACAGCGATTAAAGCAACTGCAGATGTTATCTCTCGCCAATATAGACAGGGTGTCCCCTTTTGAGCTGAGCGTGTTGCCAAGTCCTCTGAGAGGTAAATCGGAGGCACCAGAGTACATGTTTGATGCCCCTCTATTGCATAGCATGTGAGCTTTCATATACACTTTTGTTGCATGCGTGCCGCGCCTCGTTATGATTCATGCATAGAATATGCTTGCTTTCGATTCTGCATAGAATATGCTTGTCTTCAATATCGCATAGAATATGCTTTCCATGTTGCATAGAAAATGCCCCCATACTCGCATAGAAAGTGCATTTTATTGCACTTCTCCTGTACACCTCACTCGCACTGCCTTGTGCACCTATATTGCATCGTCATAAACACTCTTTACTTGCATTGTTATGCACCCATTTCGCTTGCATTGCGATGCACTTCCACCTGCATTGTTATGCACCCACTTCACTTGCATTGTGATGCACGTTCCAATTGCATTGTTATGCACCCACTTCACTAGCATTGTTATGCTCATTCATTGCATTGATTATGCACATCTATCTAGCATTGTTATGCTCATTACTTGCATTGTTATGCACCTTTTCACTTGCAATTATCATTCTTTCCCCTCGCGCGTGCGACGGGTTAGACCTCCTTTGGTTAAAAGCGTTCGGAATACGTTCCAATGCTCACACCATTCTGAAACGCCGGGATACGTCCCTATGTTTCTCCCTCTTCGGTTAAAAGCGTTCGGAATACGTTCCAATGCTCACACCATTCTGAAACGCCGGGATACGTCCCTATGTTTCTCCCTCTTCGGTTAAAAGCGTTCGGAATACGTTCCAATGCTCACACCATTCTGAAACGCCGGGATACGTCCCTATGTTTCTCCCTCTTCGGTTAAAAGCGTTCGGAATACGTTCCAATGCTCACACCATTCTGAAACGCCGGGATACGTCCCTAGTTTCTCCCTCTTTGGTTAAAAGCGTTCGGAATACGTTCCAATGCTCACACCATTCCGAAACCGGGATACGTCCCTAGTTTCTCCCTCTTTGGTTAAAAGCGTTCGGAATACGTTCCAATGCTCACACCATTCTGAAACGCCGGGATACGTCCCTAGGTTTCTCCCTCTTTGGTTAAAAGCGTTCGGAATACGTTCCAATGCTCACACCATTCTGAAACGCCGGGATACGTCCTATGTTTCTCCCTCTTCGGTTAAAAGTGTTCGGAATACGTTCCAATGCTCACACCATTCCGAAACACTGGGATAAGTCCCTATGTTTCTCTCTTTGTCCCTTCCTTACACGATTTCAGCGTGTCTGGAATTTATCTTAGGTCGCGTGGAACGCGCTCTTGATTAATTTTCTTTGTTCTTCCTCCACTCACGAGTCCAGCGTGGTTGGAGTATGTCACCATTTTACATCTATTGTACTCTCTGTTGCATTGCATCTATTATCTATTGCATCACATCTATTACATCCATGGCATCATATATGTTTTATTACCCGGTCTAGGAGACCTTAAAATCCTCTAAAGGTGCAATTCCTTTGGTGTTTGTCGTGCCCGAACGACTTCCGGTGGTCTGGTATAGCCACCTGCCTGTGTTAGCGGTGAGTTCCTAGGAGACCAACTGAGACGGTGGAAACTAGAGTTCGAATGGCTCATGCCTAGAACACAAAGGTTCGGGATTTCCGAGACTAAAGTCTGGTTTAAATACCCAGGGGTATATCCTCGGCTTGAAATCTGTATGGCAGCCCCATAGATTGAGATAGCATCTATATGCGCCTCAATTCTGGATACTGATCCAACCTAGTCTGTCACCCTGTTGGAGAATAGGGAAAGCTGCAACCATAGTCAGGGAGAAAAGTAGTACCTGTGGTTCAACTGAGAAGAAGAGGAAGATTCCCACATCAGCATGAGGTAGGATATTGCCGAGGGAAGTCATTGCCAATTGCCCCTGTAAGGTACCTTTACCTCTTAGCTATTACATTGCATCTTAGCCACTACATTGCAGTGCATTGCATGAGTCCTCAATTTTCAAACCGGCTTCGCATAGCGTATAAATCCAATTTTCATACCGGCTTCGCGTAGCGTATAAGTCCAATTATCAAACCGGCTTCGCGCAGCGTATAAGTCCAATCTTCAAACCGGCTTCGCGTAGCGTATAAGTCCAATTATCAAATCGGCTTCGCGTAGCGTATAAGTCCAATTATCAAAATATTTCTGCATCCTGCCCCTGAACTACGCTGGTTTGATTCCTTGCAAAGGCTAGCGTAGGCAGCCTGCGGGCACAACCATTTATTTATCTATACTTCGTTTGCTTGTCTAAGTCTTCGGCCTTGTCAAAAATGGGTCGTCTCTGGGCTTTGACATCACTCCCGTCACTTATGACTTTCGAGTTCTGTCAAAGAGGGGCAACTGTAGACACCCCATTTTTGACCGACCGTAAGACTCAGACGTCACCGATTGAGCGCTTGGTGATGTTGCATATCGTGCTCGTTCAGAGGTTTCAGAGTCTCGGCTGCGAGCCTTGCCTCCGGACTTCCGGACTCTTTCATGCCTTGCCTCGGTTTGCAAACCAGGCTCTGTTTTCTCTGTTTTCTCTTCCCGAAGGGAGGGAGAGATCTCGTAGATCATCTCTTAGTGGCCGTAGGCTACGTTTCGTGGTCGTAGGCCATTTTGCCCGTTTGGAGCCCGATTTCCGATTTTTCGGAGCCGTTAGCCGTGCGCCTCGGTTCGGGACCGCTTAACCACCTCCGTTTGCTCCGGTTTTTGGCACATACCTTATTTCCTCCCTTTTGAGGGACACTGTGGTCCGAGAGACCAACTTCGTGGTCGAACACCACTTCCGGTGCCTAACAGCCTGTTTTCGGGGCCCCGAACTGCGTGTTTTGGCCCCCGAACCTTCATTTTGCATCCGTCTTGGTCCATTTTTGGCAGGGACCTTATTTTCATTGTTAGAAAGCTTGTAGGAGGGTGGGAGGCCAGCAATTTTGCTGAAAAGCCAACTTTTTTTGAGTCCAAAGTGGCTCAGCATGAATCCGGGAAGGAGAAAAATCTGCGCGGCTTCACCGAAATGGGCATCACTCTTTGCACAAGAGGAATTAAGATATGAGGCCACCACCATTGGAAAGCTTACTTCCGGGGCTTCATTTTGCACTCAAGAATCTCCTAAGTCCAGGTCCGGGGGAGGAGATATGGTTGGTTGAAGTCCGGTTGGACCAAATCTGCGCGGCTTCACGGAAACTGGCATAACTTTTTCCACAGGAGGAATTTTGATGCAAGGTTTGCGGCATTGGAAAGCTAACTTCTGAGACTTCATCCAAGGTGGTGGCTGGCCACTTTACCCCTTTGACCTGGCCGGCCGGCCACCTTTTTCTGGCCGGCCGGCCGGCCACTTACCTGGTGGATGACCTTTTTTGCCCTTTTGAGTTGGCCGGCCATGATCCTTATCCCAAGTGCATTCCAGCCCTGTATTTTGTTCTGCACTTCACCCATGTCCGAGGGTTTGGCCTTTTTTGGGGGGGGGGGGGGGAAAGTTGAATTTGAATCTCCCCCCCATTTTTCCCTCCTTTTCTCCACTCCTTTGCCTATAAAACCAGCCGCTCCCCTTCAGTTTTAGAGGTTAGAAATTTTGGTTTAAGCCTCTTGCATCAAATCTCTCCCCCTCTCTACTCCAAGCACCAAAACTTTTCAAATCCTACACCATTTTACACTACACCTCATAGCACAAGGCCTCCATACTCTATACCAGTAACTTGAGGCTGTTTTTCAGAGCCTAGGAGCACCCAAACTTGATCCAAAGGCTGTCAAAGATTGGTTCTTCAAAGGTAAGTCTTCTTCTCCTCTTTTTGGCCCTATTTTTGCATACAATCTAAGCTATCCTTGCTTGCATATTTGGGCTCCGACCCAAACTGTAAATAGAATTATTTTGAGCTCCTTTTCATGTTTGTTTAAGGGTCTCTCCCTATTTGAGGCTTCCTTTTTACACTTGCTTCTTTACCTCTCTTGTATGCCTCTTTCTTGCATAGTATTTTAGGCTCATTTGTAAATTGTTTTGAGCTTGGTTACAAACTGAAAAGTGGCTTATTTTGAGCCCTTCTTCAACATTGTTGAAGTTCTCTTCACTGTTTGAGGCTTCCTTTTGTCACTTGCCTCTTTATCCCTCTTTTGGCCTTATTTTTGCATGTTTTGTTAGCCCCTTGTGCTTGTATTTTTGGGCTCTGGTCCGAACTGTAAATAGCCTTATTTTGACCCCCTCTTCATGTTTGATCAAGGGACTTTTGCTGTTTGAAGCTCCCTTTTTGCTCTTTGTGTTTAAACCTCTTTTTAGGCCTTATTTTGCATAGTATTTTAAGCTTGCATGTGCACTGTTTTGGGTTTGGTCACTAACTGTAAAATACCATGTTTTGGGCCCATCTTCAACATTGTTGAAGGGCCCTCCTCTGTTTGAGGCCAGCAGCCATCACTTGCTTCTTTGTCCCTCTTTAGGCCCATTTCTTGCATAATAGTTTAGCCATACTTGTGTTTGTTTTCGTGGCTTGTTGTAAACTGTAAAGTGCTTCATTTTGAGCCCCTATTCAACTTTGTTGAAGGGCTCTTGGCCATTTAGGGCCAGAAGCTACTACGTGCTTCATTATCTCTCTTACAGGGCCATTTTTGCATGCTAGCTTAGTCCTATTTGTGTTCACTGTTTGGCCTTGCTTAAAACTGTAAATATGCTTATTTTGGGACTGTCTTGATTCTGTCTTCATACTTCATTTTCAAATAACGCATGCTTTGCATAGCCATAGGTCATTCCATGTACCTAATTTCATGTTTCGGGTCTCATTCCATGTATCGGGTGCCATGTTTCCATGTTTTGGGGCTGTTTTGCATCATATTTTGCTACTGAAATTTGCATGCTAATATGCCATATTCCATGCCTTGCCATGTCTCGTTAGAGTGGCATTTGGTGCCTTAGGGTCAGTCCTCGGTTTGCGTGCACGTGATCACGCATTTCGAGTTGTCTCATTTTCATCTTATGGCCTCCTATGTGAGTGTGGCCGAGGTCCACTTGTGTTGGTGTAAGTCCATTATGCATTGTGTATGCCATTTCATTTCATAGCATTGTGTATGCTAGGTTGTATGTTAGCGCATTGTGTATGCCGTGTTACCTCGTGCATCGTGTATGCCATTTCATAGCATTGTGCATGTTAGGTTGTATCTTAGTTGCATTCATGCATGTCATGCATATTGCATTGTGTTTGGGATAGGAGTTAGCCCGAGCACGGGAAACGAGGTACGTTTCGTACTCCGACTGACAGAACGTGTCTCAATTCCCCAGTCGCCGACACTCCGGATTACCCATGATGGAATTTAGGTTTTGTTGTGTTTTCAGGTGCATTCATTTCATATTGGGTCGTGCAATTCGACTCCTCGGCCATCGTACATCGAGATGCGTGATTGGTGGCACGAGGATCGAGGCATGCACACATATGTGAAAATACATTGCTATGTCCCTTTCCTGCTCTCTGTTGCAGCAAATCAAAAACCAGCAGCCTTCCGGAGCTTGGCGCACTTTCCGAGAACAATTGCAAACAGAGGCTAATTGGGGCATCGCGATGGATTTCCATGCCGAACATGCATCATTCATCATCCGGAACGGAGTCGAGGCAGTCCCTAGCTTGCATGCTAGTTTTAATGCTTTTCTAGATTAATTTGTAAATTAATTAGGATTTTGTATTTATTCGAACTGTACTATTCATTTGGGACTGTATATTATTTATTCAGACCCTCTGTGTGAGGGCATAATTGTAATAAGTGTGCGTGTGTGTGATGTATGTCTTCCAACCCCACGTCTTTCTCCCCTTTTATTTACCCGCTTATGATGGTTAGATTAGGGCATGTTTCAATTAGCATACAGTATGATAGCATGTTTGCATTCATTCATCTGTTTTGCATGCACTGGGCTCGGCGCATCATACTAACTGCATTTGTATTTCAATTCTGAGTTGAATACTTGATAGCTGTTGCATCTCATATGCCATGTTTAGAATAGCCGAGCCTGCTATAGTTGCATTTTTGCATGTGTTGCATCAGGCATTTCTGTATAATTAGGATTATGCATGGATTTCTAATTAGCTTCTTTTTTGGCTTGGAGTACTCGGTAAGTTTTTATGCTTTAGCATCCTTGCATGTGTGTGAGTGACTGTCATGATAGCATGCTTACCATGAGGCTACGTGCTTATGTGATATAACTGCCTGAATGCCTGTGGGTGAAGGTTGGGTTATTTGGATTGGAACAAATCATCGACTGTGAGTTTTAAGCCCACTAGATAGTGGCAAAACCATTTTTTTTCTAAGCCCACCTGAGGGTGGCAAAATCTGCATTTTAAGCCTACTTACGGGTAGCAAACCATCTTTCAAAAACAAGCATGAAATGTTTCGTTCCAATTCAGGCGACCCGGTCTATACTTGTATGCTGTGCGCATCATATAGTAAATCTAGGCTAATAACCGGAATAAGAGCACACAATGTTTTCAAAACTAAATATCATGGTTAGTAGAGACCGATCTTTGATCGGGCGAGCGGGGGTGCTCACGAAGTGACCTTCCCCAATCGTATCCAAGTTCCCAAGCCAAGGCAACTTTGGTGATGACGGACACGTGGCCTTAGGCAAACGAGTCAGGGTTTCCTAAATTTCCCAAAAATAAAATATTTAGGTGGCGACTCTGTATCTGGCAAAGCAGTCCATGTTTGGCACTTCTTTCAAAAATCTGTTTTCTCAAAACGATTTGCCGGATTTGGACTCTTTGGTTCAGATTAAGAACCGTGACACAAATCGAGTCCGAGCTGTAGCGAGGTCCCCCGCGGACTTGTTACACAAGGCCAACATAATGTCGTTTCAGCCCAAATCAAAAACTTTTGATTTCAAGGTTGGGAGGCTGATCTCCAAGGGGATGATTACCTGCGTTCCGAAGCACAAAGCGAACGGCGTTTCCCCAGTGGACCGCCTCGGAGTAATGCGATGAACCCATAACACACTTGGCAATTCTTCAACCCATCTGCCTTTAGCTTTCTCTAGCCTCTTCTTGATGCCGTCCAAAATAGATTTGTTGGAGGCTTCAGTTTGGCCATTACTCTACGAACAAGCCGGGATGGAATAATAAGGCCGAATACCATACTTGCTGCACAGTTCCCGGTAGACATCGCAATCAAACTAGGTGCCATTGTTTGAAATAAGTGCTCTTCTAATGCCGAATCGCGTTATGATATTTCTCCATACAAAGCGCTTCACATCATTATCTCGAATGTACGTTAGTGCCTCCGCTTCCACCCATTTTGTGAAATAATCTGTTGCGACAATCAAAAATCGCTTGTTGCCCGGGGGTGCAAAGCAATGGTTTGACGATGTCAAGTCCCCATTGGGTGAACAGCCAAGGACTGGTTATAGAGTTTAACTCTTCAGTAGGCAGATCGGTTAAGGGAGAAAACTTCAAGCTCTCATTGTCGGCCAATAATATCCCTGTGTCACAGAACGATGGGCCAAAGAGCGCCCGCCAGAATGGGCACCACAACTACCTTCATGTATTTCAGTCAGTAGTCCCTCGACTTTACCCGGATGAATGCATTCTAGGTACGGGCCAGAAATTGATTTTTTGTAAAGTTTTCCTTGCGGATCCAAATAGTATCGCAGGGCTTTGTTTCGCAGCTTATGTGTTTCTTTCTTATCCGACGGGAGCTATTCGGAAGATAGGAATGCAGCAATGGAGTCGATCCAACTCGGCTCTGACTCTATGACATTAATCTGGACTTCCTTTGAATGGCCAATGCTCAACTTAGGGATGAAACCCACTTCAATTGTCCATTTAATCTCTGAGTTAATGGTGGAGGCTAGGCGAGCCAGGGCGTCTGCATGTGTGTTCTGATCACGGGTTATTTGGTTCAATTCATGATGGTCAAATTTTGCCAACAAGGAATTTGCCGTTTTCATGTAAGCGGCCATACGGTCATTTTTTGCCGCGTATTTCCCGTTTAGCTGATTGATCACCAGTTTTGAATCGCAAAATATAAGTAGACGCCGAGCACCTAGGAGATGTGCATTCCGCAAGCCAGTTAGCAGGGCCTCGTATTCGGCCTCATTATTCGATGCTTCGAAGCCGAGTTTGACAGCCTGCTCAATTATTGTCCCGTCGGGAGCCATTATCACTACTCCGGCCCCGCTGCCGCGTTGATTGGACGATCCATCACAGTACAACTGCCAAATGTCCCCAACATAAATTCTCCAGTTCGGCTTAGGTTGAATTTTATCAGACTTGAAGTCGACAACACCCCTAGTGAATTCGGCCACAAAGTCGGCAAGCACTTGCCCCTTGATTGAGGTTCTAGGCAGAAACTGAATATCATACTAGCCGAGTTCAAGAGCCCACTTTGAAACGCGCCCTGATGCTTCTGCACTACAGAGTACCGACCGGAGGGGGTGGTCTGTTAGTACCCCGATGGTATGCCCCTGAAAGTAATGCATGAGCTTTCTTGCTGCCATGACGAGGGCTACGATGAGTTTTTCCAATGGAAGGTAACATGTTTCGGTGTCAACCATTGCCTTGCTCACATAATACACTGGCCGTTGCTCACCAAGCTCTTCTTTTAACAGTACGGCGCTGACGCCCCGGTCGGAAACTGCCAGATATAAAATGAGCGGGTCACCTGCCGAAGGTATTGTCAAGAGTGGAACTGATCGGAGGTAGGTCTTCAGGCCGTTGAAAGTGGCTTCACAGTCGGAGGTCCATTCAAAAGCCTTACCCTGCCATAGAGTATGAAAGAATTGTCGGCAGCGATCTGTGGAACGACTGATGAACCTGTTGAGTACGGCGGCTATCCCCATCAACTTTTGAACCTCTTTCACCGAACGAGGGGAGCCGAGTTCCAAGATTGCTGTGATTTGCCTCGGGTTGGCTTCGATTCCTCGGTGGTTGACAATGTAGCCAAGAAATTTTCCGAATCCAATCCCAAAAGCACACTTGGAAGCATTCAGTTTCATTTTGTACTTGCATAAAATGTCGAATGTCTCTTCCAGATCGGCCACATGAGTTTGCTCTTCTTTAGACTTGACCACCATATCGTCAATGTACACTTCCATAGTTCGGCCAAGTTGCTCCTTGAACATGGCAGTGACTAGTCTTTAGTACGTTGCCCCTGCATTCTTCAGCCCAAAAGGCATTATCTTATAGCAATAGGTCCCTCTTGGGGTGAGGAATGCAGCTTTGTCTTGGTCTTCCGGATGCATAGCAATTTGATGGTAGCCTCTATAGGCATCAAGGAAGCTCATACGTTGATGATGCGTCGTGGCGTCCACGAGTTTGTCTATTCTGGGAAGAGGAAAACAATCCTTGGGACAAGCTTTATTTAGGTCGGTAAAATCCACACAAACACGCCAAGTCCCATTTTTCTTCTTGACAACCACAGTGTTCGACAGCCATGTAGGATAGGTAACCTCCCGGATTGCCTCGGCATCAAGTAACTGGTTAACTTCCTCAACAACGGCAGCAGTGTGTTCTGCGGCTAACCGCCGACTTTTCTGAATTATTGGCTTACATTTAGGGTCAACGTTTAAATAGTGCTGCGAAACAGACGGATCCACACCCAACATCTCATATGGTGTCCACGCAAATACATCAAGGTTGCTGAGCAAGAAGGAAATTAGCTGCTGCTTGTCGGCTTCATTCAGGAAAGCGCCGATCATGAAGAAACTGTCTGGATTCCCGTCAATGTCAACTCGATCCAGGGCTTCCGTGGCCTTTTCACTTAGGAGTCGCCCAACATCGTTGAGGCTCTCTCGATCTGGCACCTCAATTGAATTTACTTCCAACTCTTTTGGTGTCTTTGCGGCAAGGAGATAGCATGCTTGTGCCAATTTCTGGGAACCACGGATTTGCTCAATGCCGTACTCTGTCGGAAAGCAAAGCAGTTGATGATAGGTGCTTGGCACGGCCCGTATGGTATGCAACCAAGTTCACCCCATAATGAGATTATATGGCGAAGGAAGCTTGACAACCAAGAATTCCACATCCACTGATCAGGAGCCTGCACGAACTAGTAGTGTGATTTTGCCCAACGGGTACTCCGGATTAGCATTGAAGCCCAATAGTGGATAAGGAGCCGGAGACAGGTCCGACTCGGCGAACCCGAGCTTGATGAAGGTCTTGTAATACATAACCTCCAAAGTACTCCCCTGGTCTATGAGAACGCGTTCAACGGTGAATCAGTTTACGCATAGTTCGATGACCAATGGATCAATGTAGGGGAGTGTTACGTCGATCAAATCAGAATCGTCGAAGGTAATGTTTGGAGCTTCTTGGGGCCATTTTGCTGGTGTGATTTGCTTTTGGGGGTCAGGATGTGACTGAATTGTATGTACTGTGGATGACGTCTACAGGCTGTATATCATATAGATTACGCCGAGTAGAGGTGAATCCTGCCGTAAAGCTACTGCTTTTGTCGAGTTGTCTCTTCGGACGTACTGCTTAAGCCAACCATCTTGTACCAATTCCTCTAGGTGATCCTTCAATGCATAACAACTTTCTGTATCATGGTCGTGGTCTTTATGATACTCGCACCGCCTATCCCGTTTCCTCGTGTCGGGAGGTCCCACCATTTTGGATGGCTATTTGAAGAACGGAATGTGTTGGACTTTGGACATAACCGTGCCGATCGGTTGTGACAACTCCGTATATTTCTTGTCCGTGCACCTTGTGCGCCTGCTATCTACTTGAAGTTGTTCACTAGTTCGGTGGGAACAATGGTCATTTGTTCGGCGCGAATCCCGTCTCTTGTCTCGTTTAGCCCGACTCCGTGATTCGAGGCTCTGTGATGGTACAGAGTTTATCGGCTGAACAATCTCAGAAGGGGCCGTCTTGTTGGCCTTGTTCCCGGCTTTAACCCGCAGAGCGTCATCTTCCACTTTACAGTATTCCTCAACTTTCTTCATCAATGACCAAACTGTTTTGGGGGGCCTTCTAGTCAAGGAACTGCGGAGGGCACTATTAGGATGCAACCCTATTTTAAAGGCGGTGATGGCCATGGAGTCGTTGCAGGCGTCATCTACAAGATTGAAGCATTTCCAATAGCGTGTCAAATACGCTCGTAAGGTTTTCCCTGGTTGGATTTGCATCGCCTAGAGAGAGTCGGCTTGCTTCGGCTGGACCTCATTGGTGATGAATCTTACCTTGAAGGATTTCTGTAATTGATGGAAGCTCTTAATTGACGCCGGTTCCAACTTGTAATACCATCTAACGGCCAATGGTCCCAAGCTGCTCGGAAATATTCGGCACATAAGAGCCTCGTCATTTGCATGCAGCGTCATGACTTGCCTATAATGACGGATGTGGTCAGTGGGATCCGATTTTCCGTCGTATAGGGTGAATGATGGAGCCTTGAACTTTTTGGGTAGTACTGCCTTTGCGATCCGTCGCACAAAGGGGTCATGGTGGTCCTCATCATCTAAACCATTTCGTCTTCGTTTATGGCGTGCACGTGGACTCTCTTCAAAGGAGCTGGTAGTTTTGACTTGTCCCTGTTTTTTGGGTTCTGGGGATAATAAGTCAGAATCACTGTCACTTTCTCGTCTTCGGGCTCGAAGTCGTCGACCATCTTCCCTCATAGGTCGTCCCGGATCTTGGCGTACAACTTGTTTGGACTTTGCCACTTCCAAGGTCAAATCCTGACGGAGACACTCGTTCTCAGCGATCATGTTTTCCAACCTCTGTTCGTTTGACTTTGCCTATTCCATGATCGCTTGCATGGTCTCATGTGATGAAGTCGAGGGTGAGGTATGGGCCACTGAGTCGAAGTTCAAGGCACGTCTTGCGGTGATATTCTCCGGTCCCAGCATGTTTGTTGGAGTGAGGTCATCTCTCGGTGTGGTTTCGTTAGCGACTATCAGAGGATCTTCCGTTACGCCCGCCATGGATGTAGTTGAGTATTCCCACAGACGGCGCCAATTGTGGGGAAGTTGTTTGAAAATACACCTTGGATCCAATGGGACGCTTGAGATCTTCAGCTAAGAACCTGAAAATGAATGAACACTCCGGTCGGGGGTGCCAGAATTAGCACTCCGACGGACAAGTCAGTGTATGCTCTCTTTGTTACTTGTATCTTAAGTAAAACGTACTAATTCTCACATACCTCTATTTGGTTGTTGTTCTTCTATTTATATACGCTCCTGGTCTTTAGGGTAGGGCCCACTTTTGACCCGTCATGTGATTGTTCACTCTGCCCCCTCTTTTGTCGTATTCCAACTTTCAATCTGCCCCTCACTCAACTGATCTTTATGGCCGATTAAGTTATTCGGCATCCAGAACGTACGAGACGAGAGTGAGTATAATATATACTGATTAACCAAATGTGTACTCAGCCTATCTGCGTCTCCTATTATTCGGCTCCCACACAAAATGTTTGAAGAATTTTAAAAACATAAACTAAAAAATATGTTTATTCAGATTTAAAATATTTATATTTATTTTTTATTATTTATAACAATGGAATCATACACATTATAATTGAAAAAAAAATTAATTAAAAAAAATTAATTGAAAAAAAATTAAGTGAAAAAAAAATTGTTAGTCAAATTTTTAAATTTTTGTTTAAAAATCAACGTTTATAAATTAAACTGAGACAATTATTTATAATTAATTAAAAAAATTATCAAACAAATTTTTTTTGATAATTTTTAAATTTTTTATAAATATAAACTAAAAATGAGATGATTACCTGTGTTGCGAAAGCTCTGGAATGGTTGCTCCTCTCCTTTGGAATCAGTTTGCACGTATTATTTTGGCCTGATTTAAAAAGTTGACTATTTGAGTATGTATTTTAATTTTTAACTATTTTAATAGATTAGAATTTTTTTGTTTAGAAAGATGGTTAATTTTTTTTATAGTTAGATGTAATGTTTGTGAAAGAAAAAAATCAAATGGTTGGGAATTTGATGTGATATTTTATCTTATTAAAGCTATGTTTGGTTTTGATTTTTTGGCTAAAAAAAATACAAAAAACAAAATTAACTACATAAATCAATAAGACAAAATGTCACATATAAACTATAATCATTACTATTTTTCTCTCACAAAAATCAAAATAAAAATCAAACGAGACTAAAAGAACTAAGCTAAAATAACCAAAAAAATAAAAAGTCAGACTATTTTAACTCTTCTCAAACGAAAACTGATTATTTTAGCTTATTTATAAATTTTAGCCTAAAATTAACTATTTAAACCTTTGCCAAACAAGCCGTTTATATTTCTGCAGAGATATATCCTAATTCTCCTAAAAGAAACATTTATTCACCATGTCTTAAATTTAATTAGGGTTGTTTTGGAAGTACTAGGAAGTTGTTTGAGATAAGCTATATAAATATATTTTTTGAATTTTATATTTAAAAAAATACAGGAAAAAAAAGATAATTATTTAAGATAATTTTTTAATTTTTTATAATAAAAAAAATATGTAATAAAATATTATATAAAATACCAAAATTACTTCCTTACTCTATGAGTACTGACATGCTTTTTGTACATGTTCATGGGATTGCACAGTTGAGAGTTTTTTTTTTTTAATTTCCGTGCATGTCAGCATGAGTTTTTTAGTCTTTTTGCCGACTGTGTATACTGACTTTTTTCTCGTCCACTTGATTAGTAAATAGTATTAATTTTTTTACTTTAATAACTTTTCAATTTTTTTATGTTTTTTAAAGAATCCCAAACAAACACTAAATTCTTTATATAATCTACTTCATTGCACGACGTTATAAATCATTATGATTTCATTTGGTTGGAACTCTTTTAATTACAAAAAAATAAAATAAATTTTTTAATTTAATAAAATAGAATATTACATCTAACTTATAATCATTAAATTCTCTCTCTTATAAAAAATTAAAAAAACCAAAAAAATCCTTCCCAAATAAAATTTTTTAACTCCAAACTAAAATAATAAAAAAAAATTAAAAAACAAACCCACTTTCTAAACTAATCTTTAAAATAGATAGCAATTTTTTTTTAAAGATTAAATTAGATTATAAGAAATTTATTTGAAATATTGAAAATAAAGCAAACAAAAAGTGATTCGCCATTACTTGCATCAATCAAGAATTTTTATTATTTTCTGAAATCTGGTTGTGGTTCAGTACAGCGTACAAACATAAATGCACAAATAATTCAACAAAACACTGAAAATCCTCACTAAATCGTAAAGTAAGCATAGCAATTACATCGCGAAGCAATGGTTAGACACTCTCACTAACATCAATCACACACCCTACTACATGACTTGACTGATTCACAATATAGGCACTCAACTCTAACTAGAGATATCAATAGACCTGATTTCAGGCTTCTTCACTTCCTCCTTCGGAATCGTGACAGTCAGAACTCCGTTCTCTATGGAAGCTTTCACTTGATCCATCTTCGCGTTTTCCGGCAGCCTAAACCTCCTCATGAACTTCCCGCTGCTGCGCTCAACCCTGTGCCAAGTATCGTTCTTCTCCTCCGTCTCTACCTTTCTCTCTCCGCTAATCTGCAGAACTCTGTCGTCCTCGATCTCCACCTTCACTTCCTCCTTCTTCAGCCCCGGTAGATCGGCCTTGAACAAGTGAGCTTCCGGAGTTTCCTTCCAGTCGCGGGCATTGGCGATTGCAGAATTTTCTTGGCAAAATTCGGAGAATGGGAATTTTCTGAAGGGGTCGAGAGAGAAGGGATCGAAGATGCTGCTGCCTTGTCGGTTGCCGAAGAAGCTTGGGATCATCGACATCTTACTTGCTGCTAGGAAAGAATTAAGGAATGTGATTTGTGGGAATGTGATTTGTGGGAGCCTTAAGTACTCTGCTTGGATACCGATAAATTTTTACTCGTAAATGTTCTGCAACGAGAGGGAAGGGACGTGTTTGGCATTTATAGCAAGTAAGGGATTGTTCCAGTACTTTCGCGGCTTATCGACCTTTCTTTTTTTTTTTTTTTTTGTTGGGAGTAAATGCTGACGAACTTTCTAGTACGTGCGAGAAATCTCTAGACTAATGTCCCAAATCCCAACTGAAATATCCACAACAAAGAAGCTATCTCGGGCTAATGGCCCCCGTTTGGTAGAGTTGTGGTTAACTTAAACTGTACTAAACACAATATTTTAACTTAAATTAAATTAAAAATTGAATTAACCAGTTTATAAATCCTACCAAACAGTCCTAATACATGTAGTGGAGCTTATACTTTCTGATTACTCCAAAGTTATATTCATATACAAAAACACAAACAAACCTGAGGTGAAGTGTAAATAAGACTAGAAAAATTTATGATATCGTTGGAGAACATATTCTTTTAATAATTTTTAATTTTTTAAATAAAATATAAAGTAAATATTAGTTTATTTGGAATGATTTTTAATTTTTATGAAAAGATGTAGAAAAAATAGAGAGAAAATAGAAGCTTTAACCTTTTGGTATAGGTTGTTGGCTTTTTAATTTTTTTAGTGACTTTTTGATTTTTAAGCTAAAATTGAATGTTGCCAAACGAGATCTAAGTCTATTTTTTAAATTCAATAATGTGTAAAACTAGGGATGAGCAATAGATATATCGATTTGCCCAAACCGACCGAACCGAACCGATTCGTTACATTTTGGACAGATGCATGATGACGAACGGACGGTTGCAGATTGATTTTTTATAATACGCCTAGTTTTGGACGGATGGCAGATTTGAGGTTTCTTTGACCGCAATCGAACTGTCAAACCGCGAACACCCCCAGTAATTTATAAAACTTTGTGTTTTTAATTTATTTAGATATTCTATTTGTATTTTCAATTGAAAAAGAATTTAAATATTTTATTGAATATATTTTTTTGAAAAAGAGTTTTCAACTTGAATATATTTTTTGAATTGAAAAAAATAAATGTATTATTTATCTATATTTTTTAGTTTTTAAATCTAACTCTAAAAATAATAAATACCGATTCACCCAAACCAAACCGATCCGCCGCATTTTGGACGGATGCGTTTTTTTTCCAATCTGCCTAGTTTTGGATGGATGGAGGATTTGAGGTTCTTTTGGCTGCAATCGAACCTCGAGCACCCCTAGCAAATTTGTAAGATTTTGTGTTTTTAATTTATTTAGATATTTTATTTGTGTTTTCAATTGAAAAAGAATTTAAATATTTTATTGAATATATTCTATTGAAAAAAGTTTTCAACTTGAATATATTTTTTGAATTGAAAAAAATAAATATATTTTTTATCTATATTTTTTTGTTTTTAAATCTAACTCTAAAAATAATAAATAAAAAAAATGATATATGCCGGTTAGTTTTTGTTTTAAAAAGTAGATATAAATGTAACAATATAGAGGCATACAATGTCTATTACTGCTCTGTTCATGGTTTTGGTGGTTTGAATTGTTTTTATATTTTAAAAACCAGAGATTGTAATACTTTATGTAATACTTTATGTAGATGAGACATACTGTGATTGTAATATGTGGATGAGGCATACAACGATTGTAATATTCTAAAGTTTCAAACTTTCTTTCTTTGAATGAGACATGCAGTGATTATAATACTTTTTTTAAGTCATTGACTGTAATACTTTTTTTTTTTTTTTTTTTGAGGAAGTGCACAAGTTGAATTATATTGAAAATTTATAAAATTTTAAACCGCCAAATCAATTCGCTTTTATCTGCCAATCCGCTTAATCCACATTCGCCAGATTGGCGGACAGATGCGAGTTGATTTTCTCCAATCCGCCAATCTGGCAGACGGATGGCGAATTTGAGGTTCTATGGTCGCAACCGACCCGCACCCACCCCTATGTAAAACAAATGATTGATTAATAATTAGAAAATATATAAAAAAGAATTACCTAACATGTTCAATTATTGAAATCAATGGCATTATAATTAAATCATATTCAGGGAAAATTGATTTACTCATTGACAATAAATTTGTAGTATTTAAAAATGAGAAATATTCCATCTCTCATTTCATCACCCCCAATTACATCTCTAATGAGGTGACAAACAATGCTAACCAATCAATTTTGTTCAAACTCTCTTTTCTCCTTTCAAAATTGTTTGTTACTTCATTAAAAGTGTAATTGGAAGCAATGAAATCAGAGCATGTAGCAAAGCTCGTTAAAAACAAATAAAAATTCATGAAAAGTGTATTAATGATTTATTTTGAATGTGAACCTTGTCATAATTGAATTTAATGCCAACTAGTATCTATTACATTTCAATAATGCTATATTTATCACTTTTTTATATCATGTTAATATACTATCTGTGTCAACATATTATTGGTGTAATAGGTCTCACCACTCATATTTATGTTAAGTAATGTGCTAACAAATAAGATTGTATATTAAATATGGTATAAAAAAGTGATAACTATAGAATTACAAAAAATGTTATAGGCTCCAAATTTTCTACCAAACAAATGACCAAATATCTCGAATGGGTGTAGGATCCACAAAAAAGTAGACTCCACACCTATATGAAACATTTGGTCATTTATTTGATAAAAAATTTGGCATCCCTAACATTACCCATAGAATTACTCATTCAATTTCCAGTAAATTATTCTGTGACTGATTTAATATTAGTATCATTGCTCTTTTGCCTCTCTAAAGTCTTCTTTTTTCTCGTGCAACAAGTAGATAAACTCTGAGACCATTAAAATCGAGAGTCTTCATGAAACAACCAACTTCTTATTGAATGTAAGATCATGAAATGGTCATTTTGGAATCACAAAGACAAAATAAATTCTATCAAGTCATTCAAGGAATTGTAGGAAGAACCACCTTCATTAACACAGACCTTAACCTTTTTCTTCAAATTAGTAGCTTTCTCTCATCTCCTCCCCTTCTTCCACTCCCATAAGCCTTTTCACCATTCTCTCTATCTCCCCTCTCAACAATCCATCCCCCACTAGTTCCAGACCCACCTTCCACACACTATTACCATACCTCGCATTCACTTTCTGGTCTCCAAAACACGGCGAACATATCATCTGAACCCCCTCCGAAACACTTTCTAGGATCGAGTTCCACCCACAGTGGCTCCAAAACCCGCCTACTCCACCGTGAGCCAACACCTCCTTTTGGGGTGCCTACTTTACAATGCATCCTCTCTCACCAATCACATCATCAAAACCTTCTGGCAATAGCTCGATCTATTCAGACCTATGAACTGAACTGGATCGAATCACCCACAAGAATGTCTGCCCACTATTAGCCAGTCCCAAGCCATCTCTGCTAGCTCTGTCTCGTTCACAAAAGCTAAGCTTCCCAAGCTTTTGTATAGAACAGAGTTTTGGGCTTGCTTGTCAAGCCAGGAAATGCAGTTGATATTTTCCTCAAGTAAGGAAGTGCTCGAAGAGGGTGAGGAGATTTTGAACAGAGGGCCGATTGGGAAGAATGGGATTTGATGGTGGTGTTGGAGTTTGGACAATGCCGGGTTCTCTGGAAGTCCAAGGTGTTCCAGATGATGACAGAGGATGTTGTTTCGTTGCAGACAATGGATAGAAGAAGTTGGAGCAGGGATTCTACACTGTCGGATTTAGAGATGGGTAGGTCTTTGAACCTCAGGGGATGGAGTCCCGGGACTAGGTCCTACAATTTAGAATCTGGATATATGGAGTTTATGGTTAGTGAATAATCTTAATTTTTTGCAATATATAAAGTGTATATAGGTGTTGGCTACATATTTTGAAAAGCCAGTTACAGTTCGACACGTGGCGAAGTAAGGGCAATACAGGAAGAATGTTTAATCTTCGATTATGATCGTACACGTGGCGGTTAATATTGGTTCTTGCGTGGTCTGAGTAGCATTGGATCAACGAAGAGATACAAGGTGACGTGGCTTCAACGGTTACTCACATTCAAATTCAAATATAGGAGGGAAGCCCAACTGCAAGTAATGGCGTAGTGGAACTACTTCTAAGGCAGCATGATCAAGCAATCATGGAGGAGCAGTTCGACGATTTGAAGTGCAGTTCGATGGTCATCCTTGAGGAGTATAAATAGCAGGGAAACCCCCGGAAAACCCCCCCAGACTCAGATCCAACAAACCAGTCATTTACTTCATATTTTCTTTTTCCAGTTTTACATTTCCAGTCTTTACATTTCCTGCACTTTAAATACCTGCTCTTTACATTCCTGCACTTTAAATTCCTACACTGCACTTCGTTCATAGGAGTAGTTTCAAGTAGATTGTCGCTGTAAACCTCTACGAGGCTGAGTTTGGATCATTGTAAGTTTTCATCTTAATGAAATACTTCAATTGTTCGTCATTTAACTGTTATTTTGCTTAATTTCTCCTAAGTCAAGCCACCAGTAAAAGTCATCTTCATTGAGGCTGAAAGAACTAAAACACAATCGTCTGATAATTGGTTGGCAATTATAATTTCTGTAAGGACTGATTGATCCTTGCTGGCACGCTCGCATTTACAAAAATACCCTTCGAAAGCCAAAAAGCCAACATATATTTTTGGCACGCCCAGTGGGACTCATTGAAATGGCTAAACGAAGAAGACAAGGAGAAAATGAACGCTTGGAAGAAGGCGTAGAATGAGAGGTAGAAATACCTAATCCAGAGGATAATGTGGTAACACATCCTGTGGAAACTCCCATGTTATCAGAATTTATGGTCGAACAGACCAGTACTTCGGGACAAGAACCATATGTTCATAATATTGGACGAAACCAAGGAATTGGACCATCCACTATTCCATCTACTCAGCCAATAAATCCATGGGATGGCCTAGTAGATGCTATGGGACAACAATTAATGAACACAATGGAAAGGTGGGCAACATCCTTTTTGGATCGAATGAATAACCACCAACCAACAAACACAAGACACACAGAGGAAGTTTTAAATGTCCCTCAGCAAAGATTGGCTAGAGATAAACAGCCTATGCAAGTTAATGGACATTCTAATGGTCAAACTAGTAATCAGAACTATGAAAGACCATCACCTCAGTCTTGGTATGAACCCATTTCGAGGCCTATAGCAGGCCAAAATGCCTCAGTACTCAACAATGAAGCCACACAAGTTGGTGGATCTGGTCAAGTACAAGAAATCGGCGTAAGAATGGTTACAACTCCCATGTTCGAAGCCATACCTGGCACTAGGGGTATAATAATCCCTTATTCAAATTTATACCCGGGGGGTTGGAAGGTTTTCCCATAAATAGAAGGGACACAACGCCTGTTCCAGCACCTTTCGCAGGACAGGCCCAAAGGGGTTACCCATACCCCCAACAGCAACCTGCACCACAGCGACAACCAGTCCCAAATGTACCACCTTATGGACCAAGAGGACCACAGGCACAAGTTTGTCCACCAAACTCTATGTTTGTTCCTCCAGTAGTGGTTCAGCAGGCACAAAATATGGTCCTTAGGGACCAAATTGCTGATATTGTTAGGGAGATGTGTGGACCGATGGCTCGGGGGGTCCAGACTCCTGTATACAGAAAACCATACCCAGAATGGGTAGATAGGGTACATGAATGCCCAAGGGGGTTCAGGATACCAGATTTTACCCTTTTCTATGGGACTGGAAATCAATCAACAATAGAGCATATTGCTAGGTTTGCTGCTCAATGCGGTGAATTTACTAATCATGACTATGAAACTAAGATTATTCCCAAATTCTCTAACTGGGGGAGCGTTTGCATGGTACATCAACCTTACACCTGGCTCCATTCAAAATTGGCAACAAATGGAAGAGGCATTTCATACCCAATTCTTCCAGTCGGAGCCAGAGGTTTCTATGGCAGACTTGGCTAGATTGAGTCAAAGGCCTGAAGAAAAGGCAACTCAATTTATTGCTAGATTTAAAAGGGCTCGAAATAAATGTAGAGTCATCCTACCAGAGCTAGAATTCGTAAGATTGGCTCAAAATGGTTTAGAGTTCAGGCTTCGAAAGAAGTTTGACTCAACTGAATTCAGAGATTTGGTGGAACTAACCTATAAGGTGTATAGATATGAAGCATTACTAGAGGAGGAACAAGATCGAAATAATGCCTCGTACAAGACATATTAAAGAGATCCAAATTATGAGATCGATGCAGCAGAGATTGTGGGCAAAGAACCTGTGATCTGTGAAGCATTGATTCATAAGGATACAACAATTGACCAGCAGTTTAAAAAGAAAGACTTTCACAGAAAGTATTCTTTCGATTTAACAAAGGCAGACGACATCTTTGATCATTTGCTCGCGGCCAACTTCTTTAAGTTACCTAAAGGAGTAAAATTGCCATCTCCAGATGAACTTAAGGGAAAATTATATTGTAAATGGCATAACTCTTGGTCTCACTCGACTAAAAACTGCATTGTTTTTCGAGACAGGATCCAAGAACAAATTCGGAAAGGAAGTTTGAAGTTCCCAGCCAAAACAGAAAAGGCCATGGGAATCGACAGTAATCCATTTCCAGAAGTTGGAGAGGCGGCAGCCAATGTCATTACGTCAGACTTCCAGAACTTGTCCTTGACAGAATTGGAAGAAGTCAATGTGCAGATGCATGTTGCTAACCAGACAACCATCAAGAAGGACACCAGAAACCCACCAGCTATTGGACAAGGTTTCTCACACCGAAGGGAACACTCTGATGAAGAATCACTGGATGATGATTCCTTAGAGGCAGCAGTGATGCAAAGGATGTGTCCCAGGTGCAGACTGAGTTATAAATGGTTGAAGGGGCTTCCAATTGATGCGAAGCAATACTACAGGGATGTTCAGAGACGTCCCAAATCAACCAATGCTTACAACAAAAGGCCGTATTCGGCTAGTGATAGGCAGCGACCACTAGTGGTTGAGCCTGCAATGGACAGAACGCATGCTAAAGGCAAGAGGCCCTTATATGAATCCAGGCCACCTAACTATTACAGAATGGAGAGCAGTCATTCTGAAAGAAGACTGGAGAAAGGCTCAGTTCATGGGATCAAAGCCAGAGATTGGCCCCCTAGACCAGCCTCACGTAAGACAGAAAGTGGCTACCTTCATCGAAGGTCTGAATCAGGCTCAAAACATGAGGTCAGAGCCAAGCACTTACCTTCACAGCCAACTTCGAAGATGGCTTCAAAGGTAGGAAAAAGCAGTTCAACATCTGAGTCAGTAAGTTCGTGGGTACCTGGAGTTCCAGACTGGTTTGTAATGCAAAACAAACCTAGGGAAGTGCCTGCCCGGAGAGATGTTGGAATCCAAGGCAGGATGGTCAAGCCTCCTTTGGTGGCTCCGAACAATTGGGTATTGCTTAAACACCCAAAGACAAAGGACCAGATATGGTCCCAGTCATTTCGAGATCACAAAGGAGAAAGATTCAGCGCAGGTACACTCAGTACCAGAACGATATGAAAGAAAATGGAGAGAGCTCTTCATTGGTCCAGACAGAAGGAAAGAAACTCCAAAGTAAGACCATACTCAAAGCAACTCTACAAAGCAAAGTGGGTTGCAGCAGAGAAAGTTGGCCAAGGTTCATTCTGAACTAAAAGCCAGAGAGAAGTCTAGCTTAACAGGATTGGAGAAAGCTCTGATGGAGAGTGATAGCGAGACAGAAGAAGAAATTGGCATAAGCCAAAGAAGAAATGGTGGAGAAATGTTCGAAGCCTTCATGGCTGAGCAAACATTTTTGGTTGAAAAACCAGTTGAGAAAGATCCTTCGAAGGAATCAGTTACACAAAGTGCCAGAGTGCAGCATGGAGAATGTTTTGAAGTAACTGAACAAGGTGGCCAAGGGAGGAAGCAGGTACAACCAGCCATCCTAATTTGGCCTCATTTCCTCCAGTATCAGTCAATATGGTACACATACTGCCTCATGAGTTCCAGGCTAGAGATGAGGACCAAGATGACCAAGACAGGATCCTATTCCTGTCTCTAGTGAAAACTCACAAGTAAGTATGGTACGAGATGATTCTGGAATGGCTACCCCAATGGAAACTGAATATGAGAGTAAGAAGAGGTGAGCATTAACCTCTCGTATCCTTTTGAGTATCCCTCGATTCTATGACACAACATGTCAAGCCTTTGTACATCAGGCTTTTTCTTCGATGGTGATACAACTGAATCCGAGTCCTGATAGACAATGGGGCAACAGTGAACTTACTACCGAAATCTTCTTTGAAGAAACTAGGGAAAAAGAATCCCAGGTTGATCCCACCAACACAACCATCGCTGGCTTTGCTGGGAGACAAACAGATGGCTCATGGGATTCTACCCATTAACTTAAGTGTGGGAACCAGGGACTGCATAACAGCATTCTTCGTAATCGACAAGTAATGCTAAATACAATGCTTTACTTGGGAGAGATGGATCCACACTAACAAATGTGTGCCTTCTTCTCTGCATCAGAAAATTATGATGGCCTTAGGCAATGGAGAGACAGAGGAAATTGATGCAGATCATCAACCCTTCATAGCCTGTGCAGACTTTGCAGAGGTCCAAGTTGTATATTGAGGGAGTGACACCACTCAGTATACTGAGGAAAGCTGATGGCTCAGCCGAAGTGACGGCTGATGAGGAAGTGACACACCTGAAGCACTTAGTCCAAGAAAGTGCTGATGAAGAGATTGTCATTAAGGATGACAATGATGCCTGGTTGTAGGCAAAGAGATGAAGAACAAGAAGCCAAGTCTTTGGCTCTAATTAAGTTTTTCAACATTGGATGTAAATCAATAGTCCAGCAAGTACAGGAGCAAGAGAGAAAAGCCATGATAATTGCTGCAAACAGGAAGCAACAGTCAGAATTTTGACCCTTGGTAATACTGTGCATTGGACATTGAAACAAAGTCCAGGAGATACAGGAAGAGGATGCCTTATGGACAGATTTTGTCTATGAGGAGGAGGAAAAGATGTTCTAATAACCTGGGAGCAAAACAAGCGAGAAGGTTGCTTCGAAGGTAGAAGAAACCAAGGAAGAAGCTTCAATAAGTTCTCAGACACAAGACCCCTTAGAAGAAGTAAATTTAGGGGAAGGTTCTATGCAACAGCCCACCTATATAAGTGCTTGTTTGAATGATCTAGACAGGGACCAGTTATTGGTTGTTCTAAAGAAATATAAAGATTGCTTTGCATGGTCTTATAATGAACTACCAGGATTGGATAGGTCATTAGTGGAACATAGGCTCCCTATGAAGCCTAATTTCAAGCCATACAAGCAGAAACCAAGAAGAATGAGTCCAGAAGTAATTCAAAAAGTCAAGAAGAGATTCTTAGACTACTCAAGGCAGGCTTTATTAGGACAGCCAGGTATGTTGAATGGCTATCTAATATTGTGCCTGTAGTCAAGAAGAATGGTAAAATGAGGGTATGCATTGATTTCAGAAACTTAAATCTAGCAACTCCAAAAGATGAGTACCCTATGCCTATAGTGGATTTGTTGGTAGACAGTTTCAGCAGGCATCAAGTTTTATCAATGATGGATGGCACTCTGGTTATAACCAGATCTGCATTGCAGAAGGGATGTCCACAAGATAGCATTCAGAATGTCCTGGAAATATTGGCACCTTCGAATGGGTTAAAATGCCATTTGGCCTGAAGAATGCTGGAGCTACATATCAGAGGGCTACACTATCTTTCATGACCTCATTGGAGGGTATTTAGAGTGTTATATTGATGACATTGTATTAAATCCCAATCCATGGAGGAGCATCTGTTTCACTTAGAAGCAGCCTTTGAAAGAATGAGAAAGTTCAAATTGAAGCTCAATCCTCTTAAGTGTGCTTTTGGTGTATCATCTGGAAACTTCTTGGGCTATGTAGTACACAAGAAAGGAATACAGATTGACCAGAATAAAGCCAAGCCATCATTGAAGCCAACCTCCATCAAGTAAGAAAGAATTACAAAGGTTCCTTGGACAGGTTAACTTTCTTCGAAGGTTCATTTCTAACACTGCAGGGAAACTAAAGTATTTTCTTTCCTTGTTAAGGCTGAAAGATGAAGAGGAATTTGTGTGGACAGCAGAGCATCAAATTGCTTTCGAAGGTATCAAAGCCTACTTGGCCAACCCTCCAGTGCTGATGCCACCAAAGGGTGATAAGCCCTTGAAGTTGTACATAGCTGCAGCAGAAGATTCATTGGGAGCTTTCTTGGCCCAAGATAATGAAGAAGGCAAGGAGCAAGCTGTTTATTACCTTAGTAGGTTTTTAAATTCTTGTGAATGTAAATATTCAGCTGTTGAAAAGCTGTGTCTTGCTTTGTATTTTGCTGCAATGAATTAAGATACTATCTTTTACCTACAACTGTCTTGGTAATTGAACACCACAGATTTGGTTAAGTACATGTTATCTAGACCTATGTTGAGGGGAGAATTGGCAAGTGGATACTAGCCTTATCAGAGTTTCATCTAGAATTGTCCCAAAGGGCAGTAAAGGGCAAGTTTTAGCCAATTTTCTGGCAGACCATCCATCTCAAACAGAGAGCCAAGAGATAATGGAACTTGGTATGGCTAGTGTTGAGCCATGGCAGATGTGGTTCGATGGGTCGAAAGCCAATGGCTTTAACTGAATTGGGTTGTGATTAGGTCTCCACAAGGGTAGAACCACACATGGTTTCAGAGTGGATGAAGCTACCTGTTCTATAATACCAAGCTGAATACGAAGCCTTAATAGTGGGACTAGAAATTCTTATTGGATTACAAGTTCATGCAGTTGACATATTTGGAGATTCTCAATTGGTGGTTAACCAAGTGAAAGGGATTTTCAAGTGTCAAAGCATAAGCATTTTACCATACTATGTTGTTGCATTACATCTGCTTTCTCAATTTCAAATAGCAAATGTAACTCATGTTCCAAGATTCTTGAATAATAGAGCTAATGATGTGCTCAGAAAGCTTCGAACTTCAAGAGAAGGGATATGCCCAAAGGGACATAAGCCAAACAACATATCAGAAATTGATACCACCTTTGAATAAAAGGAATGTGGTCTTGGAAGTCAATCATAATGACTTACAAGAACAAGATTGGAGGCATCCAATAATGCAGTACTTGGCTGGTCCATCTTCGAAGGCCAGCAGGAAAATTAAATTGCAGTCTATGCAATATATGATATATGGCAATGCTCTCTACAAAAGGGGGGGAGATGGCTTATTGCTGGAATTTTAGGCCCAAAAGAAGCATTAACAGCTATGGCTGAGGTTCATGAAGGCATCTGTGGTGCTCATCAGCCTGGTGTGAAGATGAGATGGTTGCTTCGAAGGCATTCCTACTATTGGCCAACTATCCTTAAAGATGCATAGAATATGCAAAGGGTTGCCAGGCATGCCAAAAGCATGGCACAATAAGGCATGTGCCCATAACTGACCTACATGCAGTAGTGAAGCCTTGGCCATTCAGAGGATGGGCCATGGATATGATGGGAAAATACACCCACCTTCTTCGAAGCATCATTGTTTCATTCTAGTGGCCACTGATTACTTTACTAAGTGGGTCGAAGCCAAGCCATACAAGGCTGTAGACCAGACAGGTCATTGGGTTCATTAAGAGATTGATCCATAGATTTGGCATCCCACAAACCATAACTGTGGATAATGGGACTGTGTTCGATGGGAAAATGGTGAGTCTTTTGTGGTAGAGTTGGAATTAGCCTTGTTAATTCCACACCCTATTATGCACAAGCCAATGGTCAAGCTGAATCATCCAATAAGTCCTTGAAAAAAGGAATACAAAAGGTTGTGGAAGATAATCCTAGGATTGGCATAACCTGTTGTTGGATGTTTTGTGGGCTTACAGAACTTCCCCAAGGTCAAGCACAGGAGTCACTCCTTATGCCTTAGTATATGGGCATGATGCAGTGTTACCTGTGGAGATTAATGTTAAATCTTTAAGGGTAAGATGCCAAGATCAGTTAGATCCTGAGCAGTACCATCAAAATATGTGTTTGGAGTTAGAAAGCATAGATGAAGCCAGAATTTTGGCATTAAATAGCATTCTTTTCCAAAAGAGGAAAGCAGCCAAGAATTATAATAAGAAAGTCAAACACATTGGCTTTGATGAAGGTGATTTGTATGAAAACAATACTCCCAATAGGAATTAAAAGCCATAAGTTTGGCAAATGGTCACCTAACTGGGAAGGACCATATCAAATTCATAGAGTTCTGCCTTTTGGAGCATACCATTTGAGAAATTTGAATGGGTATATACATCCCAAAAATATTAATGGCAGATATTTAAAGCCTTATTTTCCAACCATTTGGGAAACACAAGGAATAAAATAAACATTAAGTACAAGAACATAAGATTACTCAGATGACAAATAAAAATTTGTTCTTTCATAAAGAATTAAGTACATTTTGCCACAAATTGGCCCAAAAATTATTACAGTGTCTTAGTTCTTTTACAATGGATTTCCTATTGCTAAGTGATGAAACTAGTTGAATAGTTGTAGCCATCTCTTCTTTTCAATCAGCCAGTCCTTGGTTGGTGATTTGCAATTTGGTGTCAGTCGGACTAAGGCTTGATTCACTGCAGACAGCTCCTCTTCAAGCTGAGCTTTCCTTTCCAGTAGCTGGACTCGAAAATGGGAGGCAGAGGAGTGTTGTTCTTTCAGATTTGACACTTCGGTGTGCACTTGGGAAACAAAACTCTGATCTCTAGCCAGTTTCTTATCCGCAGCCTTAGCAGCATGACAAATGCTGAGGTAGAAGTCGATAGTAGCTGATGCCTGAGATAGATGACTTGAAATATTCATGCCAGACTGTTCAGCAATTTTGCAGCATTGAAGGAACCCATTTCTGATTATAGGCCTTTGCAGAGCCTCGAAGGGAATCCTCGAAAAAGAAATCAACAGTTCCAGGCATGTGTCTAGGTCTATCAAAGGTGCAGAAGGCTTGCTGCTGGCAAAAGAAGAGCTCTCAAAAATTTTCAGCAAGGAGTCAGCCAAAACTAATGGCTCAGCTTCAACATTCAATGTTGGAGAGGTAGAGGGTACGTCGAAGAGACTAGCTAGTCTGGCTTCGAAGATGTCTACCTCATCCGTAGACATAAGGAGTGCAGAGAGAGTTATGGTAGAAGGCATAAGGACTGCATAGGGATAAGAGAAGTGGATGGAGCATCTTTGGCAGTCTCTATGGTCTTAGCCACCAATGAACCAAGTGAAGAGGGGCTGGAAGTAGGTAAAGGTAATGAACTATGAGTTGGAGAACTACCAGCACCCTCTGTAGGAGAATCAACTGCCATTAGAGATGGGGTAGCAGTTGGAATTTCTGTGAAAGAATGAGGAGGAGCAAGGCTCGAAGGAGAAGTGGACTGAGGTAGGTCAAAGGTCAAGAAAGGGAGGTATGGCTCTAATCCAAGAAGAAGAGATGCAGGAATGCTGGGGCTCAAAGAAGGTACATCGAATGTAGGCCTTGGAAGTGGGAGTACGATTTGAATAACCCTGACATTCTGCATTTGATCAACTTCAACTGAAATTGAGGGAGACCTCATTGGAAGATAAACGCAGTAGTGTTGCTGCAAGAGAAAAAGATGTAAAGCAATGTCAAACTTTAATACCAAAAGCTGACAAGGGAAAAACAGTAGAAGTATGAAAGAATTACTTGTTTCAGAAATAATGGAAGAGCTGCGAAGGGAATAATGTTCGGCAATCTGTTGCCTTCGTGCCGTTTCCCTTTGTAATGCATCAGCAGCAGCAGCTTCCTCTCTCAGAAATTGTTGCTGCCGTCTCTTCTCAGCCCTCTCAAAGACAATCATGGCTTTGGAATGTTCCTGCTCTACTGCCATGGCAGCTGCTTCATGAATAGGGTCTTCAACCAAGTCAGTAGCAGGAACAGTCACTTTCTTTCTCTTCCTCTTGGCAGTGATACTACCGGCTCCTTTTCAACCCCCTTTCTTCAACCTGGGGTTCAGATTCTTCAGAGGTAAGTTCTTTCTCCACTATTGTAGTAGTTGCCTCGTGAACAGGATTTTCGATTATATCGGATGAGGAGACAGCCACCTTTTGTCTCTTTGTTCTTTGCAAAGGTACTTCTTGTTCTTGCTCAACCTCTCTCTCTTCTGCCTGAGATTCAGATTCCTCAGGAGAGAGGATTAGCTTCCTTTTCTGTTTCTGTTGTTGTCTCTCTTTAAGAGTAGCTAGAGTTTCAGCTCTCTTGGGGGATTCTTCTTGTGGGGACCCTGCACCAAAGAAAAATATGAGTGTAAAGGAAACAAACAAAAGATTCAAAAAGAAAGAAGGACATGAAAATACTAACCCTTTTTTGAGGCAGCTCTAGTGACTCTAGATGGAAGGGGTGAAGCTGCAGGAGCAGTTTTGGCAGTTTCAGGAAGAGGGGAAGTGTTCTCAACTGTTGCTGACTTAGCCTTCGAAGGCACTCCTAACCCTATTAGCAAGTCATGAGGGTGTACAGATAGGCACACTTCCATATTGGCTGTCCACCAGTTCTGGAATCTTTTCAAAACTAAACCAGATGGGAGAAAAGGGACAAATTGAAATTCATTCATTCCTTCAGCAGTTTGAATATTGCTGCCTCTAGCTTTGATTTAGATATTCTCAAGTCTCTAGCCGTAAGGTGGACATTCGAGAGAGCAAAGTGGAACAGGTATCCCTTGAGTGAGCCCAAAATGTCTGGCAAACTGAGAAGGGCAGTACACCTCAGATATGCACTCATAACCTCGAGGGTTTTAAAGTGCCAATGAACAACTCCCTCGTGTAGACGCGCCCGTGGGCTTCGCTCTACAGTTCGGACTCCCTGGTGTTGTGTCGCGGTTCTAAATCTGAACCAAAGAGTCCAACTCTGGCAAATCGTTTTGAAGAAAAACAGATTTTCGAAAAGTAAGTGCCAAACATGGACTGCTTTGCCAGATTACAGAGTCGCCACCTAAATATTTTTAAAATGGGAAATCTAGGAAACCCTGACTCGGCGCCGAAGGCCACGTGTCCGTCATCACCAAAGTGATCTTGGCTCGGGAGCTTGGGTACGATCGGGGAAGGTCACTATGAGCACCCCCTTTCGCCCGGTCGAAGACCGGCCTCTACTAACCGTGATATCCAATTTTGAAAACTTTATGCGTTCTTATTCCGATTATTTAACCTAGAATTACTATGTGATGCGCACAACACAAAAGTATAGACTAGATTGCCTAACTTGGAAGTAAAACATTGCATATCCGTTTTATCTCGAAAAACGTGTTGGTTTTTGCTACTCGCAAGTAGGCTAAAATACGGATTTCAATGAGTTGTTCCAACTCACGCAATCCAACCTCACCCACAGGCATTTAAAGCAGTTATAACACATAAGCATTAGCCGCATGGTAAGCATACTGTCATGTTAGCATTCACACGCATGCAAAGTGCTAAAGCATAAAATAATTACATCGTACTCTGTGCAAAAAACAATAACCCGGTTAGCAAACATGCATGACCTAGTTCATGTTAAGTGATTAATGCAACACAGGCATAAATGCATTCTAGAGTAGGCTCGGCTAACCCAAGCATGGCATGTGAAATGCAACAACTATCACGTATTCATTTGGAATTGAAAATACGATGCAGTTTGTATGATGTGCCGAGCCCGATGCATGTAGACAAATGCATGGATGCACACATGCATTGCATAAGGTATGCTAAAAATAAATGTGCCCTAATCTACCATCGTAAGCAGGTAATAAAAGGGATAGAAAGAATGGGGATTGGAGGACATACACCACTCACACACACTTATTACATTTGCCCTCGCTCGGAGGGACCAAAATAATGATACAATAATATAATACTACGCAAGCTAATTAATTATTACAAATTCACTAAATTAATTAGACAAATAATTAATCTAATTAAAAACAGTAAATGCCTCGGGAGGAGGGCCCAAATGCAGCGCGCGCTCGGAATGGGCTCGAATCGCACTGTCATGCAAGTGTGCCTCTGTTTTCCCTGCTACCTCCTCTGAAAATTTCCAAAGTCCCAAGAGTGCCTCTCAGGGCCTGGGGGAGTACCACCGGCTGGGGTACACACCCACGGCCAGGAGGACCGGGCACACGACTTCGAGGTATCGGCTGCCAATTGCTCGGTCGGCACTAAAAAGTGCCGGTCGGCACAAACTACCTGCAGAACCTGCAACTCACAGCAGCAGAGGGCAACAAATTGCATGGCAATGTAATTCAAAGTCATTGTATGCACGAACACATCCTTATACATTTATACTCAAAGGGGGATGTGCCTCGTGTCCCGGACCACCAATCAGCGATTTCCATGCGTGATGGCCCAAAGAATCCAAGAGATGCAACTTTAATTTCAAATGTATGCAATGCAAATCAAGCAAACAAGGGTGCTCAAACCTCTATCATTTCATCTTCAAGAGGCCAAGCTGCTGTAATGCGAATGCGTAACTAGCTAGCATGTTAGCACTGGCAATCATTGTATATGCAACATACTATGTAAAGGTTCAAACACAGTATGCAAGGTGAGCTGCAAACCAATGGAATGATGGACTTAGATGACATTAGGCAACTCAAAAAGGCCTAAAAATCAGTAGCCAAAATGCCAAGTTATGGGGGCCCAAACAAACATGCACACATGCACAAATCAAGGCACCAATACTTAGGCATAAACAAGACGACATTCAAGCACACTTGAAATGAGTCAAACATGGACTATTAGCATGCATGAAAGCTCTGAAATTCATGCCAAACATAGTGCTAAACCAAGCAACAAAACAAGCCAAATAAAGCATGCAAATGGTCTAAGGTTCAATAGCAAACCAATGAGGCTTTAAACCACACTTAACACAACCACACATGGCAATACTTAAACACTCAAGAACAGAGTTTTAACACATAAACTAAGCCTAAATGACCACCTAGATGGCATCTAGATGACATGAATCCAAAGGCATGCATTAAAGCCAAAACATGGAGCATTTAACACATACTCTTAAGGCATTAAAGGGGCATGCAAGGCAGCCGAACAAGCACATCACAAGGTCTGAAATGGCATGTTAGATGATTTCAAATCATTGAAAATAGTGCAAGCATGGCATACTACACATGCATACTCCTAAGGTCAACAAGCCAAATACAAAGGGGCTATGTAATGCATGCTAAGATTGACCAAAGCAACTATGGACAGAGCTAAATCATGGCAAAATAAGCATGCAAGCTTCACAAATGCGAGCCTAAAAACATGCTTGAAGCTAAGGCATGCAACCTAGGCATATTAAGGCAATAAGGGGCATTACAAGGCAACTATGCTAAGCATGCATAGGGACCTAAACCAACTTGAAATCATGTTATAACATGGCAATATAAGCATGGAAAAACAAGTCAAACATGCTCAACACACACTCAAGCATGAAGCTACAAAAGGAAGCAAAACTTGCCCTTTTCAAGGACATCAAGGAGAGGGGGGTGGCCCTCCCTTTCTAGGACTTTAAGGCACCATCTCCACCATTGAAATCCCTCAAGATTTCAGTGGTGGAGAGGTCCAAGCACACAAGTCCCGGATCTCTCCAAAATAGCACAAAAATGAGCCCTTTTCAAGGCCTAAGGGTGGTCAAACTTGCTCAAACCACAAAACACTCTTAATATACAATGAAGAGGCTAAAAAAACAGAACTTTTTTGTGTTATATACCAGGCACAAAAACTGTTTTAAAGCAAGCAAAAATGGAGTGCAAAAATGGGGTAAATAAAGTAAGTTTCTTACCCTTGAAGCTTTTCTTCACAAAGGTTGGAGTAGTTGGTCCCCTGAGCTCCAAACCAGTCAAGAACACTCAAAATAGTCCTTAGAACCTCAGTTGCAAGGAGAAGGTGAGACACTAGGTGCTTGTGTGCAATAGTGTGAACTAAGGCACCTAGTGTACTAAATAAGCAAGAAAGGAGAGAGATAAGATAGATATATGATCTAACCTAAAACCAGAGCTTGCTCTCTCTCTAAAATGGCTGAAACCTCTCAAGAAATCCCAACCTTAAGCCAAGAGGAAGAGCCTTCCTCTTATAGAACTTGTAAGACTTACAAGCTAAGCAACTAAGGGCTCATCCCTCCATACACGTGTATGGAGGGGAAGCAAATTGCACACAGCTGTCTGAAAATATCTCAGAAAGCAAGTGCACAGTAGTCGGCAGGGCAAAATGGTCATTTTGCCAAAAAGAGTGCCGACCGGCACAAAATAGTGCCGACCGGCACAATATAGTGCCGGTGGAAACTACAAGCCAGCCGGTGGCCTCTAGCCACAGCCGGTGGTGTGTGGGGATGCCTCACAAAGCATTCCCTGCCCTCCCAAGGCAAAACACAAGTGTTTGGTGCAAAACCAGACACAAAACGATCGAGTTCGGAGGTCCTGAGGCAAGGCGCGCGAGCCGAGAACTCCGGGAACTCCAAACGAACACAAACATGGATGATCACCGAGTGTTCAAACGGTGACGTCCAAGTCTTGAGGACGGTCAAAAATGGGGTGTCTACACCTCGGTAGCAAAATTGAAGCCCACATATCTTTGTGTGGTGAGGTGGAGCACTCTTTATCAGCCAGAAAAGTTTGCAGCCAAGCAGGTCCTTTATTGGCATCAAAAGGACAAAAAAGGGAAGCAGGAGGAGAAATAGGGAGTTGGTAAAAGAAGGCAAAGTAATAATCAAAAGAAGCTGGGTAAAGAACAATCCTAGCATACTTTTCCCCATAGGTGCTAGGATCCTGAACAAGGAATTTTAGGCATTTTTGATGCAAATCAGTGAAATAAGCAAAGAGCCAAAACAGGAGCATCCAGAGGGGACCTCCTTGGTTAACATCAAGAGGTTTTTCACAAAATTGGGAACAAGCTCTGTAAACATGACCTAAAAGATAAGGAGCAAGAGCTATACGTTTTTTTAAGACAAGTGCCTTCGCGAGTGGAGCAAACTCAAGCATAATCCTCTGAGACGATGTGCAAAAGAGAAATTTGCATAACCAGTATAAAATGAAGGAAAATAGTTCTCTGTCTCTCACAAGGCCTTCCCTTTTATTTTCAACATTTACGAAGTCGCTGTAAGAAGAGTTTAAGGCTGGAAGGGAAAATTTGACAGGGAGGTCCGGGTAGTTGGGAGTAAAAGGAGAGCCATGGGGTGAAAGCCCTAAAAGATGGCAAATATCAAGAACGGTGGGGGCCATCATGCCGCACTGAAATTGGAAGAAATTAAAAGCCATATTCCAAAAACATAGAGTAGCAGGAATTAAAAATGGGTCTTCAGGAATGATGAACCTGGAAAGACGAAGAGCATCGAGGATGCAGAGCTCCTGTAGGTCATCTTCTCTCGCAGGCACAACCCTGTCATACCATTCCTCCCATTCGGTTCTCAATGTCGACCAGCAGCGATGAGGCCGGGTCATTCTCCAATTGCTCCAGTCAAGCCCTCCCTCGTAGAGAAGAAAGTGATCCTCCAAACGAGGGTATAAAGCTGGGAGTTGGTCAGGGGCCTCCTGAAAGATGGGACCTAGGATGTACTCTTGTTGGTTGTTGTGGCGAGGAACAAAGAGACGTCCATCTATGGCGCTCGACCCACCAGTTGTTAGCTTGGCAATTTCTTCATCAATGCATTTCTTCAAAGCCATGGTAGAGCTGATACGGTCGCCAGCGAGCACTTTCAGCGAGGAAGGATCCATTGATAGCAAGTAGCAAGGAAGAGAGGGTTAAGAGAAGATCGGTAGGGTTTGTGTGTTAAAAGAGCAAGTGATTTCAGAGCACGAAATAAAATGGTTTTTAAAAGCTTTTATGTCTGAAAAATATATTGCGTAAGTCGTTAAGTACTAGAAGTACGAATACGATGAGTTTCCTTCAATATTGATACTCTTGGAGGGAAAAAAAACACAGCCCAGATGCTGAGACCAGCTTCGAAGTAAGGTATTTGGCTTCAAAAACCAGATTTTGGCGCCAAAAGTCAAATAACATCGACTTCGAAACAGAGAAGCCGGCTTCGAAGCACATTCCATACTTGAGGATGCAAGAATGCTCAAGTATTTGTTTACTTCAGAAAGTGAAGTCCTTCGAAACAAAACTTAAGGCCTCTTAAGGATGTGAATTGTTGTTCGAAACATCAAAACCAATAGTTGGTTAATTTTATCTTTTGAACTAAAACAGCATGAACTGTTGTTCGAAGCAAAAGATGGTCAATTTAAAACTAAATTGATCATACTAACCATGGTCAGATGTTGATTATGGTTGAAACAAGCTTTAAGTATAAGATTGCTAGATTCGACACACTGATTCTGATTGAAAATTAGCCAAAAACTGTCAACTTTATTCCATAAATTGGAAAAGTTCATAATTGGTTCTTTGCAGTGTTTCATTTAAGACAATTGAGTCCAGGTTCGAAGGATAAGATTGTTCAGTTCAAAGTCTTGAATTTGCTTTTAAAGGCAAACAGAGACAATGCCGAACAGAGGAAAAGTCTTAATTATATTTAAGCAAAAGTGATTACATCGAATAACCTTATTTGGGTACAAACTCAAGCTCATAAAAATAGGGAATGGAATAAATAACAAGATCATGAAACTTAGTCCAACTATGATCAATAAATTTCTGTTCTTTTTTTATTCTATCCTCTATTTTTTCTAACATTGGCTGCATGAGTTGATGTGTCCTCACTTCATAAAAAAGCTCCTCAGCCTTTATTTCGAACGCCGTTTCTCTTAGTCCTTGTTCCAACTCATCCATTTCCAAATCATCCCAGTACGCAGAATCCTTATTTTGAAAGTCGTTGTATTCTTCGACGAGGTTCTCTGCTTCATATTGAGAATGAACTCGGAGCGATGAAAGTTGATCCAAGGATTGAGTGGTGGCCAAAGAAGTGCGGTGCCAATGGAGAAGTGATGAAAGTTGGTCCAAAAACGTGTGAAGTTCTGCTTGAGCAATGGGGTTGAGAACGTGGCCCCGAGTCAGAATATTACAAGCCCATCGAAAGTTCTTAAGGGGAACATCTTCCTCAAGAACATTGAAGGGTAGGTGAGAAAAGGCTGCAAGCAGGAGTTGGGCTTGCTTTTGTTGAACTGGAGTAGGAGAAGGTGGAAGCTCATAAGGAGGGAAAACTTTCTCTGCAGAAAGGGTAAGCCTCAACTTCTCTATCCAGGAAAGTTTTTTCGAAGGAGAAGGTATAAAGGCCCCCATTTCGAAAGAAAGAGGAAATTGAGGAACATTGACACAATCAAGCCAATCAGAAGGATGAAGCTTCGCCTTCTTGGCTAAAAATGAAAGGTTATACCCCTGTGCCTCTTCTGGACGAGGAGCAGATCGTACCATTTTTGTAGGCATGGATGATGTGTACCATGCCACGAGTAGACTGTCCTCTAAACTGCATCGACAGTCGATAGGCATGTAAGGATAAACCACCGAGCTTCGCGCATAAGAAGGAAAATCCAATGGGTCGGTGAATTCGACAAAGTGATGGTTGATTCGCTTCCTCAATTCCCAGACCTCAGGTTCTGACCAGCTTGACCAGCCTGAAGCCCCGGAGGAATTTGAAACCACAGCCTTATCCCATGCAGAGGATTGTGGAGAGGGGCCTCCTATGTCCATATTTGCAACCTTCTGAATCAAAGGACTAAGGGCAGTTTGTTCACAATCCAAGGGTGAATCAGAAGAAGAATTTCCCATGTCCATGTTTGCAACTTTCTGAATCGAAGGATTAAGGGCAATATGTTCGTAATCCAAAGGTTGGTAATTTGCAGAGGCATCCATGACCTGAATATAGAAAGGCGGGTAAAGGTGGCTAATGAATGCATGGAAGTTCTTTCGAGGGGAGGCAGCATCATCAAATGACTCTTCATGTACTTGATCAATAGAGAAGAAGTTTGGTTCAGTCATGAGAGATATTAGTCCGTTCGATTACTAAGGTGGTGGAGATGTTCCAAAGGACGGAAACGAAATTAATGCAAGTAATCATCAATGGATGACGGTTGTGTTTCCAGAATATAGACTCCATGCACGTTCCAAAAAGCGCGGGAAAGGCTTTGATCCACTAATATCATCAAGTATTGGGTATATTAGTGCAGGGGGTAATGTTGACTACATATTTTGTAAAAGCCAGTTACAGTTCGACACGTGGCGAAGTAAGGGCAATACAGGAAGAATGTTTAATCTTCGATCATGATCGTACACGTGGCGGTTAATATTGGTTCTTGCGTGGTCTGAGTAGCATTGGATCAGCGAAGAGATACAATGTGACGTAGCTTCAATGGTTACTCACATTCAAATTCAAATATAGGAGGGAAGCCCAACTGCAAGTAATGGCGTAGTGGAACTACTTCTAAGGCAGCATGATCAAGCAATCATGGAGGAGCAGTTCAATGGTTTGAAGTGCAATTCGATGGTCATCCTTGAGGAGTATAAATAGCAGGGAAACCCCAGGAAAAACCCCCCAGACTCAGATCCAACAAACCAGTCATTTACTTCATATTTTCTTTTCCAGTTTTACATTTCCAGTCTTTACATTTCCTGCACTTTAAATACCTGCTCTTTACATTCCTGCACTTTAAATTCCTGCACTGCACTTCGTTCATAGGAGTAGTTTCAAGTAGATTGTCGCTGTAAGCCTCTACGAGGCTGAGTTTGGATCATTGTAAGTTTTCATCTTAATGAAATACTTCAATTGTTCGTCATTTAACTGTTATTTTGCTTAATTTCTCCTAAGTCAAGCTACCAGTAAAAGTCATCTTCATTGAGGCTGAAAGAACTAAAACACAATCGTCTAATAATTGGTTGGCAATTATAATTTCTGTAAGGACTGATTGATCCTTACTGGCACGCTCGCATTTACAAAAATACCCTTCGAAAGCCAAAAAGCCAAAAAGCCAACAATAGGGCATTGAATTCTCCTTATATAAGATTATACTTGTTAATATCTATCGTTTATTTCTACTAATCTACTAATTTATTTAAAATTTTCAGATAGCCGTGTTGTTATCATTATAGCAGTAGTGTTTTTTTTCTTCTCTTTTGTGAAGTAAGTTCTACATTTCTGTCTAGCTATGTTTTTGTTTTGCCATTATTTCTTTTACGTTGTGTTTGATTAGGAGATTTAGGCGGTCAGGGCTTGTGTCTGCTTAATATTTGTCAATTAGTTTTTTGTTTGCTATTTTCTTCTTGTTTTGTCATCATGGTTGAGATATGTATAATTTCCTTTACGTACTGTTATTCTATTTTTTTTTTGGTTTTTTTAAACTAAATTGGTGAAACTTTATATTAGAACCCTTTTCTGATTTTTGAAAATCCCCTCATAAGAGTTATGATGCCAAAATTGCTTCATTTCTTTTTCTTCTTCTTCTATTTATTATTTATAATTATTATTAAAAAATAAAAAAAATCTCTCAACCGCATGGATTGTAATTTCATAATATAACCTGTGCACAACCATATATATACACTAATGTTTTGACATAAAAATGTAGATATATTGAATTTTACAATTGCCTTCTACAATTTTTCATAATTACGAATTTTTCGCATGACAACATCATTATTAATATTATCAAAAACTGTTTTCATCCAGTGGGTTGGGTGTTCAAATTTTAATAAAATGAGTTCATGCCAACAATCTAAGCCCTTGTTTGGCCTGAGGATTTTTTAGGCTAAAAAGATTTAAATAATCATAAAAAGATAAAATATACTAAGAAGTCAATAAAATAAAATATTTTTTTCTCATAAAAGTCAAAAAAGTTGAAAAACTCATCCAAACGAGACTTTTTAATCGCAGATATAGCTAAAAAGTCAAAAACCAACCCACATCCCAAATGAACCTAAGATGATCAACAAACAAACAAACAAACTAAAAAATTCATAGATAACAAGTGATCATGAAAACATATTGTATATATGATTTTTTTTTTCATTATAATCAAGTTAATACCCTTAACCTTAATAAGGTGCGTGAGAGAGAATGAGTTAGTGGGTTAATTGTAAGGTATATATACCTTGCAAAAGAAATTAGACGGCCTCATGGAGGCTAGTCATGGAACCATAAACAACCATAGCAGAAGCACCACTGGTTTGCAACACTATGGTCGGAATCTTCAGATGATTAGCGACGGTGTCAATGGCATGCATGAGTGTGTCGTAGATAATACAGGCCAGCTCATTTCTCTTCCTCTCTCCTTGGTTCATCATTTGAGCCAAGCATTCTCTAAGTGGTGCTTCACAGTTGGTGTTAATAGTCGATACAAGAGCTGGGAAATCTCCGAAGAGGTGTCGCGGTCGGTTAGGCCGTTTGGGATAGGGCGGAAGATGAGATGGGAGTGGTTGGAAGGGTTGGGAGAGTTGAAGGAGGTGTGTGCAATTGTGATGGAGAAGCCTTTAGAGTGAAGGGTAGTGCCCAGTTCAATCATAGGACTTATGTGCCCTTGTAATGGACATGGTACTAGCACCACCACCGTCCACCACCTCTTTCTCTTCCTTGATTTTTCATTCTCTTTCTAAATTGGTGGTTGCAATATTACTTTAAGAACCCTTTCGAAGTTTATATACTGAGTAATGTAAATACACAGTTTCTTATTATTGGATGGTCACACTAAAATTCGCAATAGATTAGGAATTGGTTTGGGGAGTGGGTTGATTTTTTAATTTTTTGATTATTTTATTCTGGAATTAAAAAGTCTCGTTCAGAAATGACTTTTTAGTTTTTTTTACTTTTTGTTAGAGAAATAATATAATGATTGTGATTTGAATGTGATGTTTTGTTTTATTAAGTTAAAAAGTCTATTTTATCTTTTTGTGACTAAAATAATCCTAAATCCAATCCAATCTTTCTTTTCAAATTTTTCCTAAATACACAGTTTTTTTTAGCTTTTTAGTATGTTTAGAAAGAATTTTTTTATTTTTACGAAAAGATGTAAGGAAGTAATATAAATAAAGGCAAAATAGGTAAATTGATTTTTCAACAATGATAGAGACCACTAATTTTGGAGCTCTACAAAGACCACTAATGACATGGCACACAATAAAAAAAGAAAAAAAATATAACACCAAGGCCAAAATATCAAATCATTCATGGTGAGACCCACTGCCACATCATTAATGGTAGCACTAATTAGTGTTCTCACTCATTTTCCTTGATTTTTACCCTTCAATGTACACAACTCTATATCCGCCACCATGTGACTTCACCTGACATGCTCTCAGGTGAAGTGATAAAGACAAGAGGCGCGGCATGTGCAGCAACACATGGAGGGGAAATACGGGGTTGTTAGCATCATATAATGTTGGTACGGATATAATATAATGGACTTAACCGATTTTGATATGTAAGAATATGTTTTAAAAAAAATTAGAATAAATCCTAAATTAATAACTTATATACTGTTTAGTCTTAATAGTTTTTTTATATATTGAAAGGTCCCATTATAATGTTTCAAACATCAGATTAATGTTTCGAACATTAGATTTCGAACATCAGATTAATGTTTCGAACATTAGATTTCGAACATCAGATTAATATTTCGAACATTAGATTGATGTGCAAATAGGACTAAATGGAACATAAGAAAACTTCTAAGACTAAATGATTTAACTTTTCAGAAACTATGACTTATGGGTAAATTTTCCAAAAAAAGTTATACAAATCGGACCTCACCAATTTTCTAACTCTGAAAAATAGTTATAAAGGAAATTTTTTTTATAATTTCATTGGTGAATTATGTTAAAATTTGTGGAATGTAATAATTATATTAAATTTTTTTCCAAAAAATCATTTCAGGCAATTTTTTTCACAACTTCCCTAGTAATTATACATATGTCCGAACTCTTGTCAAACGTTCATTACAATTCAATGACCACATCGATACCAAATTATTTGCAAAACTCAGATTTTTCCCAACAAATATATAGAAACAAAGCAAAGATTAGACTTCACCAATTTGGTATTCCAAAATAATTTCTCATTAAAAAAAATAAATATTTAACAAAAATGTTTAATTTATGATTTGTGAAATATAATCAGTTTGTTTGATTTGACTTTTCAAGATTCACTTATCAGAAAAATAGAATTCGTTTGTATCGCTTATGTTTTGTGTGGTGCACCTTGAATAATTTTACTATGCTAATTCATTTAACTATTACATACACGTAACATAAAAACACTGAAAAAATATAATTAGCGTGAAAAGAATCTTTACAAATTTAAATAGCAATAATATAAGCAGTCCCGCTACGTAGGCCGAATTCATTGTGGCCCGAATGGCTTGGGGTGCCAAAACGACGTCGTTTTGGCATCTTCTTTTCTTTTTTCTTCTCCTTTTCCCCTCATCCCCCTCTTCTTCCTCTTCTTCCTTCTTTGATCTGTTCTGCTCTACTCTTCAAAAAAATCTAAATCTAAATCAAAAAATCGAAATAAAAAAAAAAAACCCACCAAATCCAAAAACAAATCAAAATAAAAAACAAACCCACAACAATTGAGGAGATGAAAGGAAAGAGATAGAGTAGAGACAGATCTATGTGTGTATCTGTGTATACACACATAGATCTGTTGAAAGAAAAGGGAGGAAGAGACCTACCGTCGTGCCATCATCGTCGTGCCATCGCCTCCGTCGGGCCACCATTACCTCCATCACGCCGCCATCACCTCTTCTCTCTTTCTTCTCTCTTCCTCCATCTTCTCTCTTTCTTCTCTCTGTTCTATTCTTTCTTCACTCTTCTCCTTTTTTCAAAGAGAGGCAAAAAAAATTCTAAACGACGTCGTTTTGAATTTGGGCCACTTGAGCCTTAGAAATTTCGAGCTCTGAAGCATTTTTCCAATATAAAAAATATTGTTCATCAATACAGTATATGTGTTGTAGTTCTAGTGTAATCAAAAAATTGTTAGAAAAAAACACGGAAACACGAAAATTGCTGACTTCAAATGTATTCACTTAAAGAAAACATATAAAAGAACACGGAAACACAAAAACCCCAAAAAAAAAAGAGGAAATTTGAATGTAGAAAATTTGAACCACACAGAGTGTGAAATTTTGTGAATCTTATGTTTTACAAATATTTTCAAAAATCACTACCAACATGTTTTCAGAATTGCATTGACAATTACATCTATACACACTTTTTGCAATACTTTTTAATGAACTCTTTTCAAACTTGACAATAAAACTAGTTTGAACTTCTCTGTGCAAAACTCCATTAAAAAGTAATGCCAAAACTTATCTGTAAAACTCTAACCAAACTCTACTACCAACAGCTTCCACCATATAAAAACTTAAAGTTAAAAAAAATACACAAGTTGTCTTCTCCAATTTCCTAAAACATAGCACAGTGTTGACATGCATCACTTAACATTTGCAGCTAATGAGCATTACGGCTAATTTGGACCAACTCTACTCTGATCTGAGCCCACACCTGTGCCATCTCAATGTCGTCATCCCCAGATATCAGGGCATCGTCAAGGGCAGACAAATCATCTCGGTCAGGCATATCCGGATAAGCATACTTTGTCGCATTGGTGACAACTATAACTATCTCATCGTCTTGACTGTTTCTACATATAAAATTATGTAAAGCCATGGATACTGCAACCAATGGCACCTGCACTTTACGAAAATCAAACCAAGGCATATCTTTAAGAAATCTCCATCGTGCCTTCCAAGCACCCGCTCAATCACACTTCGCAAAGATGAGTGTGCAGGGTTGAACAACTCATCATGGTTCCTTGAATTGTGCCTTTGAAATTCCAGTTTGTGGTATTGGTTGCCTTTGTATGGTGCTAGGACGCCCTTCTTATTACTGTATCCACAAGATAATAGCAGCCTGTCAAACACGAAATGTTCATAACATTTATATAGGCACACGTATGGGTAATCAAATGGAACCTGATAAGGTACAAAAATTGGAATAATTTTTCACTCTCTATGAAAGAAATATTTTTTTCGTCGCAACATCAAGTCATATTTTTATATGCTTCCAACATCAAGTCATATTCTTAGTTGATTTTTGAGAAAAATAAAACAATTGATATTAATCGTGACCTAATTTAATTTTTTCATATAAGCCAAAAGATAATAATCCATCATAACATAAATTTTCAATTCACACCAACTGTATTTGAGCAAATCAAAAGATATTCACAAAAATATGGATTTGGATGTACGTACCATCGAGTGGAGTTGGGAAATTTTATTGTGCATCCTCGGTTACATTGCTCAAAACCCGACTGTCATGCATGATGCCCTCTCACCCGTAAGATACAAACACGAAGCACATGTTAACGTCACACACCGCCAAAATGTTCTGAGAGTGGCACCCATTTCGACTGAAATGCAGGGCTGCTTCTGACCCCTTTATGCATGCTAGCACGTGTGTCCCATCCAAGGCACCTAAGCAATCCTACTGTAGATGCGCTCCCGAGGAACTCTCCGATATCCGCGCCTGCGAGGGGCGCGGAATCTCGTTTTGTTCTGAGCTACTACAGTTCAGACTCAAATATCACGGTTCTGAATCTAATCTCACAATGTGCGATGTGAGACCGATAAATCACCAAAGAGTCCAAATCCGGCAAATCGTTTTGGAAAACTGATTTTTATAAAGAAGTGTCAAACATGGACTGCTTTGCCAGATACAGAGTCGCCACCTAAATATTTTATTTTTGGGGAATTTAGGAAACCCTAACTCGTGCCTAAGGCCACGTATCCGTCATCACCAAAGTTGCCTCGGCTCGGGAACTTGGGTACGATTGGGAAAGGTCATTTAATGAGCACCCCCGCTCGCCCGATCAAAGATCGGCCTGTACTAAGCATGATATTTTATTTTTCAAAACACATGTGCTCTTATTCCGGTTAATTAGCTAATCTTACTATGTGATGCGCACAGCAAACAAGTATAGACTAGATCGCTTAATTTGGAACAAAGCATCATATATCCGTTTGTTTGGAAAATGGTTTGAAGTTTGCTACTCGCAAGTAGGCTAAAATGCGGATTTCAATGAATTGTTCCAATTCAGGTAATCCAACCTTCACCCATAGGTATTCAGGCAGTTAATCAACTAAGCAGTTAGCCTCATGGTAAGCATGCTTTCATGGCAATCAATAACACACATGCAGTATGCTAAAGCGTAAACACTCACAGTGTACTCCAAGCCAAAACAAAGAACTAGTTACAAATCAATGCATGATCCTAGTTCATGTTAAGATGGCTAATGCAACACATGCGGAAATGCAACTAAAATAGGCTCGGCTATTCTAGAATGGCATATGAAATGCAACTTGGTACATGTATTCAAATTGGAATTGAAATACAATGCAGTTAGTATGATGCGCCGAGCCCGGTGCATGCAATACAGATGAATGGATGCACACATGCAAGCATAAGGTATGCTAAATGAAATATGCCCTAAAACTAACCATCGTAAGCGGTTAAGTAAAAGGGAGAAAGAAATGGGGATTGGAAGACATGCATCACACACACGCACGCTTATTACAACACTACGCCCTCTCGAAGGAGGGACCGAATAAGAAGCTAACTAGCTAATCTAAGCTAATTAAACTAATTATTACACAACAAATTAATTAACTAATCCTAGTTAACTAATTATTACAGAACGAATTGAATAGCTACCGCATTAACTAATTAAAGTACAAACCAAAGCAAAAGTGAGCTATCTAAGCATGGTAGCTAAGGAAAGCAATAATTCAGGAGCCTCAGAGGAAGAGGAATGCATGCAAGCCCGGTCACCTTGTTCGGAAATCCAATGCGATGCCCCTATTTGCCTCTGTTTTCAATTGTTCTCAGAACTCTGCACCAAGCTCCAGAAAGCTGAAACTCCACCTTAGGAATCCTGTGAGAGGATGGCCGACCACTTTTGGTCTCTAGAAACACCTGCCGACCACTTTTGGTTGTTGAAAAACCAAAAAAGTGGTCGGCCAGCTACTTTTTCTGGCTGGCCGACCAGTTGTTGCTGCTGAACTGCAATTTGCTGCAACAAAAAGCAAGAAAGGGCATGGCAATGTATTTGTAAGATATGTGTGCACAACCACCCTCCATATCATGTGATAAACTCAAGGGGGTGTGGTTCTCGACCCTCGGGCCACCAATTGCGCATTTCAATGCATGATGGCCGAGAGGTGAAGTTACACAATTCAATATGGAAATGAATGCACAAGTAAACACATAAAGCCTAAAACTCTATCATGTATGATCAAGAACGTCGGCGACCAGGAATTAAGGCACGTTTTATCACTTTAAGTATGAAACGTCTCTCGTTTCCCGTGTTTGGACTAACACCTATTCCAAACACAATGCAACACATAACATAGCATGCTCAATGCAATGTAATGCAACCTTTGCATGCAAACATGCAACTACATGGCATACTCAATGCAACTAGCAACCTAGCATACACAATGCGACTCAAGCATGCAAGCATGGAATGCAACTCAAGCATGGAATGCAACTCAAGCATGCGAATATGCAATATGACTTAAGCATACAAACATGCAAGGTGTAACATGCCCGGGGGATACCCGCGCGCGTTAAACAGTTCGGACCCCCGAGATCTCTTTGATCTCAAGTCTCACGAGTGCAATGTGAAATATAGATGAGAGTCTAGATTTGGCAACTTTTATTGAAAATCCATTTTATTGCAATTTTGTCAAAAGTGGACTGCGTCATCAAATCTCAGAGTCGCCACCTAATATTTTGGGAAATTAGGAAACCCATGACTCAGTGCCAAGGCCACTATTCGTCGTAACCAAGGATGCTTGGCTCGGAACCTTAGGTATGAGAGGGGAAGGTCAATAATGAGCACCCCCGCTCACCCGATCAAAAGATCGGCCTCTACTAAACCATGATATGACTTTATTTTCTTTATATGTTTATGTTCTGATTATTTTAGTAAATCCTAAAATTTACTATGTGAAGCATACAAGTATAGACTAATTTGCTCAAATTGGAACAATTCAATTTCATGTTTGTTTTGAAAAGGGTTTGATTTTGCCACTTGACAAAGTGGGCTTAAAGTTTGTGAATTTGCCACTACAAAGTGGGCTTAAAACGTACATTTATTGAATTATTCCAATTCAAACAACAAGCCTTCATCCACAGGCATTCATACAGTTTATCACTTAAGCAAATAGCCACATGGTAGGATGCTAAACATAATAAGAAAATCACACACAAATGAGATGCTAAAGCATAAAACTCACAGATTTACCGACGTCCCTCGAACAACTACAAACAAAGTTAGTAAAATATGCATGATCTTATATACAGAATCCTAATGCAATTCACTCATGAGATGCACTAAAGATTCGGCTTCTAAAATATGGCATGTGAATCATCTCAATAACATGAGGTAGCGCATAGAATCACAGAAGAATTGATTAAATCCACACATGTAAATGTAGCCGAATCTTAATGCATGAGACATGAATGTAAAACAGGGATATGCATGGCATGTCAGTTAAGGAAAACGATTAAAGAATGGAATAGATAAGAAGCGGGGTGGGGGGTTATTACAATACTTGAATTATTACAGATCCGAATAAAGAAGGGGGAAGAAAGTAAATATTACAGCAAAAATGTAAAAATCCTCACAAACTCTCAAAAGAAAAATAAAATCAAACAGTGACACCTATCATTCTTGGTAGAGATGGCTCAAGCACAACCCCATATAGAGTCACATGAGACGCACGAGTTCAATCACCATAAATAAATTGATGCAATAAATACCGCTGCTCAGTGGTTCAACAAAAAATCACCTCATAAGGCCCTGCCACTTATAACAAGCAGCACCTCCATTCAATCAAACGGGCCCAGCGCAAAATAACTATCAACTTGCAAGCCCAAACGAAATTAGCCCAATAGAAAAACTTTTCACATAAACCCACGGTGTGGGTCAGACCCACTTGACCATGCAATGCAATTGGAAAACACTACACACAGAATGATTTCCTTCCAAGCAGCCACGTGCTATACATGAAAATTGTAGAACTAAATTCCATTTACTTCTTTGAGCAGCATTCCAGTACAACAAATATGGAGCTTAAAGTTCAAACTCAAAATCACCTAAGATATTCTCCACAAGATTATCTGTATTTCGTCGATTCATAACAATGAACTGGAACCGCGGCTGAGTGTTCCTCCTGACCACGAATAAAGACCCTTCAACGTCCTTCCGACTCCATTGGTTGAGATCAATGTTGAATTCGTAGAAGATGATGTGGACGGCAGAGAGTTCGAGGACGACGGTGGAGGCGGAGAAGCGACTGGCGCTACGGGTGGTGAAGGAGAAGTGAATGGCGCGGCGAGGTGGTGTTGGATTCACGTTGCGATGGTGACGAGCAGTTATTATCCACCGCCTACAGATGCATCGGTGATGCCTGTGGTTGTAGTTATGGCAACAGAGGAGAAGCTGGATGAGAGAGAGATTGATTTGTGCAATTTTGTGTTTTTGTTTTAGCCCAGCTGCTGTTCTCTTCCATGAACACCGAGAGAGAGAGAGAGGAATCAGTTCCATCCCTGTGTGTGTATGGTGTGTCGTGTGCAGCGGTGGTGGAAGACGAAGATGACCGAGATGGTGGTGTGTATGTGTGTTGCTGCCGTGTGTGAGTGATGGCAGTGGTGGTGTGGTAAGAGTGTGTTATGCATGGTTGTGATGTGTGTGTGAATGGTGATGGTAGCGGTGGGTGCTAGGTGTGTAGCAGTGCCGTGTGTGGCTGTGTGGGTGTGTGTTGAGTGGTGTGTTGGGTCTGTGAGTGTGTGTGAATGGTGATGGCAGCGGTGGTATATGTGTTGCATGTGTATGCATAGGTTGTGTGGGTGTCGGTTGTCGTGTGTCTGTGGCTGTGGAGAATGGAGCTGGGTATGTGTGTATCTGGTTGATGCCGAGAGTGAGAGGGAGAGAGATTAGTCTGTGTTGTGTGCCGTGTGGGTGGTGATGGGTCTGTGCGTGAATGTGCGCATGTGTGTGAGTGTCCTCTCTCTCTCCCTCTGAACCCGTGTGTGTGTTTTAGCTCAGATAAAGAATCTCCCCCTCCCCCCCCCCCCCCGAGAGCATAGATTGAGAGTGAGTGTGAGAGATAATGGAGATGCTTGTGCCTCGTGGGTGTTGAGTGTATGCCTCGTGTATGCATGTGTGTGTTAGCTTTTTGTTTATTAATCCCCACCCACAGAGATATAATGCAAATGTGCGTTGTCCCTTATATCATTCATTTTAAAACTCCTCCACCACCTCCCTCTTTTTCCAAAAGAATATTTTGCACCACCGCCCCATGATATTCTTTTTTGTTATTTTCTATTTTTTTATCATCATTTTTTTTGTTATAAATATTTATCAATTTATATAAAACACACCTAAATATATATATCACACATAAAATTATACAAAAATAATAAAATATTAGTATTATAAAATAATTTGACCAAAATAGTTGAGATTTGGGATTAAAGCTTCACTTTGATTTTTCTGCTGAGAGTGGTCAAATAAAGTGCCCAAGTCTTAGGACATGTCAAAATGGGGTGTCTACACAAGGCAACATGAACAACCTAACAAGACTAATGGCATGCACAATGCTAATGCATGCAACAACTAGCATACGCAATGCAAATATCAATTAGCATGCACAATGCAATGATGTAACCTAAGCATACACAATGCAAGGTATAAGGCATATACAATGCTAGATGCTAAGAACTAGATGGCATACTCAATGCAAGGCAATCATAGGGTTCTTAACACAATGTGATGCATGCATGCACAATGCAATGCAACAAGGGCAACAATATGCAATATACCAAACATGCAAGCCACAAACTCAATGGACTTAAACCAAAATGGACAGACCTTGGTCATGCCAAAACAGTGGCCATAATGCTAAAATGAAGACACCGAAAACACATGCAAACATGCATGTTAATTGGCTTACCAATTAAGGCACTAAGGTGCAACTCTCAAGAGTGCTCAAAGAGTGAAAAACATGGAAGTGTAACAACACTAAGGGCACTGAAATGAGATAAGAAATGATGCCAAATCATTCAAACAACACAAGTATGGCATGCTAGGGTCCTTAAAGCATGAAGCTAGTAAAGAGGACTACAAAGGAGGCATGCAATACATGGCAAATATGCATGAACTAAGCATGGACAGAGCTCAAGTAGGTCAAAATAAGGACCTAAACATGTTGAGACGAGGGCTCAAATACCTAGGCATGCAAGCATACAAGCTAGGCTACAAGTAAGGCAACAATGCACAACCCTTAGAGGCACTCAAAGGGTGAATGAAGTGAGAACATGACAAGTCTATATGCTTTGAAATGAAGTATTAAATGATGCCAAATCATGTATACAACACAAATGAAGCATGCAATGGTGCTCAAAGCTTGAGGCAAGCAAGAGCATTTGTATTACAAGTATACAAAACATGAAGCATGTGACCAAGGCAACCCAAAACAGTCCTAGAACATGTTAAAATGAGTTTAAAACATGCATGGAAGTAGACCAAAATATGCTAGCATGAAGGGCATGAAGCATGGTGAATGCAAGGCAAATAAGGTGGATTACACTACACCTATTAAGACCAAGCATGGGATGACTCGACCAATAAAAATCAGAGTTATATCATGGCAAAATAACCCCAAAAACACATTGAAATGATGGCTCGCAAGCTAAGGCATGAAGGCATACACAATGGTTCATGTTAAGGCATAAAGGGGGAAACCCTCCAACGCATTGAATGAGTGACAAATGTGAATGCATGGCCAAGAAACATGGACTAAAATCACATAATAAATGATGCCAAATCATTGAAATAGTCCAAGTAATGCATGCTAGTGGACTCAATACACAAAGCTAACAAGCTTGGTTGAACCATAGCTATACAAAGCAAGTCATGCATGGCGAAAACAACACAAATCAAACCTTAAACATGGTAAAACATGAACAATGTCTTCTCAGAGCTAGGCCAAAAGCATGCTAAAATGACATGTTACAACATGATGCATGTTAGGCTATTTCATGGCATTACACTACAAGTGCATGAGGCATGCAAGGGCCAACCAAACCAAATCAAAACAGAGTCATGACATGGCAAAACATCACCAAAAACATGCTGAAACAGAAAGAAAACAAGCTACAATGGCATGCTACTTCATGAGGCATACAAAGCTAGTTTGTGTGATTTACACTACAAGTGTATTAACCATGCATGGGGTGACCAAACTAAGCAAAAAAAGTGGTATGCCTCAGCAAAATAACCACAAATACAAGCTAAGATATGGCCAAGACAAGCTTAACAAAGGTGCTCAAACATGAGGCATATGAAGTAAGTAAACAAGACACAAGGATAGGGGATGACCCTCTCCTATTTAGGACACCAAAACCACATTTCCACCACTGAAAATCCTCTGGATTTCAGTGGTAGAAAGGTCATGCAAAGGGTTCAACAAGAGCCTAAAGGGATGGCTCAAAATAAGGCCTAACAAGGCCTAAGAGGGGGTAAATCACCCCAAACCAAAAAGTGACCTAAAACAACTATTTTAAGCACTTAAAAATGGAACTTTTTTCAGTTATAAGTTAAGCTCAAAACAGCATGAAAATAGGCTCAAAAGCTTAAGCAAGAATGGGAGTTTTAAAGGTCAAAGACTCACCCTTGAAGACCTTCTTTACTACTACAACTCCAGCAAGTTCTTTGAGCTTAAATCAGTCCAAGAACACCAAAAACAACTCCTTAGCACCTCAGCTACCCAAGGATGGTGTTTGAGTGTGTGTTTGTGTGTTAAACTAAGACAAATCTACACTTTTGAAGCACAAAAATGAAGAACCAAGCAAGATAGATACAAAACTATATATATCTCTCTAAGGGCAATTTTTCTGAACCTAGAGAAGGGAGGGGGAGCTTCCCTCTTATAGAAGAGGAAAGGAAAAGCTTCTAGGAGAAGCTAAGTACCAAGGCAATCCCTCCATACACGTGTATGGAGGATGGCCCTAATGTCCTCTAGCTGTGCCAACTGGAGGAAAATATCTCCAAAAAGGTGTCAAAAAGCAGCCGACCACTTGAAGTGGTCGGCCTGCTACTTAAAGTGGTCGGCCAACCACTTCAAATGGCCTCTCAGAGAAATAACTAGTCGGCCATGGTGGGAGAGAGTCCAGGGCATGAAAGAAAGCTAGTGGTGTGGTGGTCGACCAGAAAATATGGCCCAAAGACCAAGAAAGCCAATTATCCGACCAGAAAACTGGCTGGCAGAGGAAGAAGTGGTCGGCCAGGAGAAATACTGGTCTTCCACCCTTGGACCACCTTCCAAACAAGGAAAACAAGGTTTGTACTAAAAACAAACCAAAGCCGATGCAAGACGAGAGATCGGGAGGCAAAGCACGCGGCCGAAAGCCTCGAAAACTAGTCTATGAGCACCAAAAGTGGTATGTAACCACAAAAGTGGTCTCTTGGACCACAGTGTTCCTCTAGGCAGAGGCAACAAGGTATGGTTCAAAAACCACGCCAAACAGAGAACGTTAAGCGGTCCCGAGACAAGGCGCGCGGCCAAAGGCTCCAAAAATCGGAAACTAGTCTCCAAACGGGAAAAGTGGTCTACGACCACGAAAAGTGGTCTACGACCACAAAGAGATGGTCTACAAGACCTCTCCCTCCCTCCGGGAAGAGAAACAAAGTTCGGTCCACAAATCGAGCTGAAGAACAAAAGAGTTCAGAGGCCCGGAGGCAAGGCTCTCAGCCAAAACTCTGAAACCTCTAAATAAGCACAACATGCACCATCACCGAGCGCTCAATCGATGACGTCTGAGTCTTAAGGTCGGTCAAAAATGGGGTGTCTACACCTACACATCACGTAAGCGGCAGTCGCACATTAATATCAACAAATAAATTGAATGTGTAATTGCATCTTCAAAGTCACATCTTCATACGAACATAATCCAAAACGTTGAATAATAGTTTTGTGCACCTTGAACGGCAAATATTGTGGTTAGGACTGCAGATAGGGATCCTTGTACGTATGAAACTGAGAGGGGGGCTTGCAGTGAGCGATGGTGAACTTTTTCATTGCTTTTGATACATTATGAAAATACCGTGAAATTGTTTCACCGAAGTGTTGGAATCGTTCTTGTAGCTGCCGGTTTGGCAGGTTTTTAAGCACATAAATGCATATTGCAACACTCTCCTTGACGTGCAAGCCGTGTGCACGCTCGGGTACACACAACTGGAAGTCATTTACCAATGTAGCACATAACCAAGTGAACACATGTTTGGGCATGCACAATTCGTATCGGAATAGGCCACTGTGCAATCCATGTCCGCCCTGTCAAGATGGAATGCTATGCACTTCAATATAAGCATAGTTCAATTCATTCTGCCACTATGTTGCGAGCGCAGCGACATCATATAACATTTGATTCATCTGTGCACTATCGTCATCGTCATCGTTCATCTCTAGTAAAAATACGACCACAATAGGTTAGCATAAGTTCATTTGTTGTAAAGATGGCATTATATGATGAATGGCAATGGGCCAGACTGGGGCTGGGGATCACATTCCTCGTCCCCAATCCCCGAATATAAAAAACTCTTCGTCCTTGCCCCCGATCCCTGACAGGAGCCAATAAACCCCCCCGACCCCCACCCCCGCCCCATAATGGGGATAGGGTTTCCCTGACCCTGAAAAATCCTCGACATCACCATCTTCCCAAGCAGACAGAAAGAGAGAAAACGCAGGAGAGAACCCAGAATGTCAAATGCTCATACTCATCAAATGCTCTATAATTGTATCAATCCAAGAAGTACAAAACCCAAGAAGTATCAACCTAAGAATTATAAAACCTCATACTCATCAAATGCTCTGTAACTGCATCAATCAACAAGTATGAAAACAAATCAGAATGTCAAATCTATCATATACCCAGTTGCAAATTACTTCTAAAGACCCCAATGATCCAAATTTTCAAAGAAATCTGAAACAAGAATTTTCACACAACTTCAAAAAACCCCAGAAACTTTCAAGTTGTGAACAAATCTAAAATGGGCATTTGACAAATCCATATCAAATACCATCAGGGAAGACTAGAAAAAACTTCAAATTTGTTAGAAATCCTAAAATGGTTATGCTGTAAAATAGAAGAAAATAAATTTTAAATTTACCTACACTGTCTTTAAAGAGCCTTTGCCAAGGATTTCATCGTACTACAAAAAAAATAAAATAAAAACAACAAGCAGAAACGAGAGAGAGAGAGAGAAAGAGAGAGAGAGACAGAAAAGAAAACCATTAAAACGTAGTCTAACCCATCTGTAAATCTGAAAAGCTCACCAAACGGTGAGTGACGCGAGATTGAAGGAGAGATGAGATGAGGAAAAGGAGGGCAGATCCGAGATAGTTTCGAAACCAGATCTAAGGTGGCAAAGTCCAGATCTGAAGCGGAAGAGAGCAGTAGATTCTAGATTTGAGTCGTCATCATCATCACAGAGAGAAAGATGAGAACGAGGTAGAGATTGGTGGTGCTTCGATCGACGACAATGGGAATTAGAGATGGGCGCGGAGAGAGAGGAAGAGAGAAATGAGATGAGAGACAATTTGTATTGTATGTGAAGTAAGGTTTGGTTTATATATGTATATATATATATATATATATAAAGGGTTATAATGGTAATTTCAGTTCTGGGAAAATGGGGATGGGGACCGACCGAGGCTGGGGCCCGACCGAGGCTGGGGCCGAGGAACGTATCCCCGTCCCCAGCTCGAAAATGGTCGGGGATTTATTTTCAAATACCATTCCTGGCCCATCGAGGGTATTTTTCGGGAAACACCCATTATAATAGGGATTGGGGAGTCAAGTCCCTATCAGGTCGATTTCAAATTGCCATCCCTACATTATATACAAAGTCCTTGGTATAAACAATTTTTTTTTTTTTTTTAGTATACAAAATGGGTTTGCACATAACGTTGGAAATAACCAAATGGAGAAGTGGAAACCCTTACTGCACATGCTATCTAAATAATTGGTCAAACAGAACTTTACAAATATTCATGCATACACAAACATACATACCAAAATTTGAAATGCAAAAATTCCAAAGCTGTTCATAATGGGTATTGGAGAAAAAATTTGCCTACCACAAATTAAATTAACATTGCATCAAATCCCATACAAATCATGGTTACCACAAACAGGTTTTTCAAACAAAAAAACTGTTTACTTGGCCAGCTAGGCCATCTCCTCTGCGCAATCAACACAGAAAACCAGCAAAGACAATACACCTGTTGCATAACTCCATACTATGTGGATAAACAAACTGAAATAAAAAAACAAATTAAAATTAATAAACCAAACCACCATGTCCAGTGTTGACATGTAGCAGTTACATGTCCCAGTCTTCAGTTGGTGCAACAACAGTAAAATATAACCAAGAAGGAAAAAAGAAAAAAAAGGTCAACAGACACAACAACATTCAAGTAAAAATAAACAGAGTCGTTGGAGTTATTGCTTGAGCAGATTTAAAAGCGAAGTCCTTCATTACTCAACAAACTCACAAGAGTTACACCTCCACTCCTTTCTTTGTCCGTTTTCTTTGCCTGCAGCCACCTGATAATGCCTTGGTCCGTGGGAATACTTATAAGCATCTCCCTATTGTTCAGTAGCTCCATAAGCATCACTCCGAAATGGAGAAGTGGATAAGTGGGTCCACTCCCTATATTTCATACAGCCGTGCAATAGCCTGCCCATTGTGTAACTGTGTGTGCCGACAACGTAGTTAATAGTTAGTTCCTTGTTTTGTGCCTTCACCGAATTTACCAAGTCATCTGTAACGCCCAGAAATAAATCATAAATCCAACCAAGAACATACATGAATAACAGCATGAATCAGAGTGTAATGTTCTTGCATTTCATAGAGTTGATAGTATAAAAGAGTTTAGCAAAAGTAAATGTCCTATAGACTTACATCTTTCTAAGTCATGGCTTGGTTACAACAAAAGTGAAACTAGCTCAATACAAATAAAGGTCGTGGCTATAAAAAATATATATATATACAACAAAATGAAGCCTTTGCTCCAAAGTCCCTCCAAACTATTGCCTTGGCGGAGGCATATCACTAGCACCTGAAAATAATTTTTCCCAAGTAGGGTGAGCCAAAGCCCAGTAGAAACAAACTAACACAATATATGGATCTTAACAAAGATATAAGTATGACATGCCTATATGTAGACACCTTATTTTTTACCGCTCTTAAGACTTGGGCGCCACTGATTGTTTACTTGATAGTGCAGGCTATCTAGTGCAAAGGTTTGATTTCTTTGGCAAGGAGAACGTCAAATCCCAAACCTCACACCCCATTTTTGGACCAAAACATTTTTTACCAAAAAGATTTTTAGACCTTAAAACCCTCTCTTTCAAAATATTTTTGAAACAAAGTTCTTACGATATTCCGAGGCTCGCATTTCGTTAAATGTTGCATTTTTCGGTAAACCGAGCAAGGACAAAGTGAAATGAATGAAAGGGAGGTGAACTCTTTGAAAAATCTTTAAAACATCTTGTTTAGGGGTTTGGAGTTGAAGAAAATGGGAGGAGAGGGAAGAAACCTAGTTGGGGGAGAAGATGAACATGAACCGTTAAGAGAGAGAGTCGGGCAGCCTTCGCTAAATCGGGCCTATCCATTTGTACACTTGGATTTCAAATATGAGGCCATCACTGTTGGAAAGTGGACTTCTGGGGCTTCATTTTACACTCAAGAATCTCCTAAAGCCGAGTCCGAATGAGGGAGATATAGCTGGTTGAAGTTAGACATTAATCCAATTGGACTGAAACTGAGCAGTCTTCACTAAAAGAGGGATATCTCTTAGGACACTTGGAATTTTGATGTGAGGCTTCCACCATTGGAAATAAGACTTCCGGGGCTTCAATTTAGGCTCAAGAATGACCTGAAAATGAGTCCAGATGAAAGAGTTATACTTGTTTGAATTCGGGGACAGGAACCGGTTTTTGTTGTCAGCCACTGGGAGAGTGTGCCGGCCATAAGTCGGCCAACAATGTGGCCAGTCGGCCAAAAATGTCCAGAAAGCTCAGAATTTGCAGATATTTCTCATCCAGCTGTCCTACACTGCTCCAACTGTCTCTAAATCAGATAGTTCGACCTGAGGCTTGTATATTGCTATATATAGAGGCCATATCTCTCATATTTGAAGGTGAGAAATTTTGGGAGCCTCTCTTTCTAAAATCTCTCTCTCTCTCTATAATCTTCTCTCTCTAGATTTCTCTTTCTCTTGAGCATTTGTGCTTAGAAGTTTGTATACTTCCAACTTTAACCTATCAACCCTTAACCAAAGTGGTTCATCCTCGGGCTGAGGTTGCTTGAAGCTCTCTTGGAGCCTCCTTTGAGCTCTAAAATGGTGGTTCAAGCTCAGATTTGTGCCTATTGTGTACTTTGCTTCAAATGTATAGAACTTACCCCTTTTAAGCTTATTTTGCACACTTGTTTTGCCACCTTTGCAAACTGTTTTTGGCCTGGTTTTCAACTACAAAAACCTCTGTTTTTAAGGTTTAAAAATGGTGGTTTATGCCCTTTTTGGAGTTAGGGGTGGTCCGCCCTTCTTGTAGCTTGCTTGCTAAGTTGTTGTGCCATCTTTCAAAGTTGTTTTAAATCAAACTTTTTGGCATTTCTAACCACTGAAAATCAGAGAATTTTAGTGGTAAAAACCATGTTTTGAGGTCCAAAATAGGAGGGGGTGGCCTCCCCTCCTTGTGTCTTGTTTGCATATGTAGATAGCCTAACATGTGAGCATGTTCTTCTACCATTTTGTGACTTGATCTCAGCATGTTTTTGCTACTTTTTTGACTAGCTTTATCTCTGTTTTGAGCTGGTTTGGCCACTTGAGACTTGCCTTGTATGCTTGTAGTGCAACTGTGCTTAATAGACTAGTTTGTGCCGTGTGTTGGCCTTTCATTCTTGCTCTTTTTAGCTTACTTTAAGCATGTTTTAGAACTCTTTTTAAGTTGTTTTAGCACTGTTTTGGACTGTTTGTCCCTTTTGAGCTTATAAATGGTTATAGTGTAATGCCTTCACTAGTTTAGTGTTTTGGGCTTTTGAACATGTTTTGCTTGAGATGATTGCATGCCATAGCATCATTTGACTTGTGATTTCAGTGCATATATCTCTGTCACACTCTTACATATCTCACTTTTTCATTGCTTTTGAGAGTTATGCTTTATGCCTTGCTTGCGAGCCAACATGTGCGCATGATTTTCTTGTCTTTTATGCTTCTATCTTAGCATGTTTTGGCTACTAATTTGGCATGGTTAAGCTCTGTCCAGAGCTGGTTTGGTCCTTTAAGCTTGATATTGCATGCCTCTAGTGTAATGTTATTCACTAGTTTTGATGTTTTTAGCTTTGAACATGTTGTGCATGCGTTGCTTGCATGGTTTAGCATCTTTCGCATGCCATTTCAACATTAAAAAGTCAGCAACCTCCCTGATTTCTCTATTTTTTCCATTTGTTTTGAGGGTTGGTTCACCTTATGATTGTGTTTAAGCTTAAGATAGAGCTTGTGCTCAATGGCTTTAACCCTTTTTTGAGGATTCCTCCTAGCCAAAGGCATAATCTCTCTCTTGTCTTAAACCATCCTTTGGTTGATCTCTCTCGCATTAGAGGACAATCACATTGGACTTAATCGATTAAAGGATTAATTGGTAATCTAAAATGAGTAAATAAAATGAACCATGTAAAATATGAACAAGATAAGCATATTTTGTTACATTGCATGTGTTTGGATCAAACGTTAATCCAAACACAAGAAATATGGGACGTTTCATACTCAAAGGGATGAAACGTGTCACATTTCTTGGTCGCCGTCACCCTTGATCATGCATGATAGGGTGGTGGCCATTTGAGTCTTATGTACGCATTCATTAACTTGTACAAACTTGGTTCTTTGGCCATCATGCATTGAGATGCTTGATTGGTGGCTTGAGAGCCAAGTGCCAAACTCCTTTGAGCTTGAAAAATGATAAGGAGGGTGGCAGTACACACATTCCTTGAAAAATACATTGCTTTGCCTCTGTTGCTCTCTGTTGCAGCAAAAATAGAATTTTGGAGAAATGGGTGGCCGACTGGCCACTTGAGGTAGCCAACCGGCCATTAAACTAGCCGACCGGCCAGTGTTTGTGGCCGACAGCCACCTTTTGTGGCTGACCGGCCAACAGTCCTTTTTTGGTGCAAAAGTGTTCCTGTTTTGGAGCAGAAGCAGTTTGGAAGTTGGTTCGATATTCAGAAAATAGAAAAAGTGCAAATAGAGGCAACTGGTGGCAAGGCGATGGATTTTCGAGAAAGAAGCAACCGAGCATGCATGTCTCCCTCGCCCGCGAGGCCAATTCATTACTTTGTTGGCTAGTTATAGCTGATTAATACATGTGTTGTAATTAATTAGTTTCATCTGTAATCTATTTTGTAATATTTTAATTAGCTTAGCATAGCTAGTTATTTAATTGTGTTGTAATTAATTAGCTAAGTTAGTTAATTAGTTGTTTTGTAATAATTAGCTTAGCTTAGATTAGCTTATCTTATTTATTCGGACCCTCCTTCGTGAGGGCGCAATGTTGTAATAAGCGTGTGTATGTGTGTGCATGTCTTTCAACCCCACGTCTTTCTTCCTTTTATTTATCCACTTTCGATGGTTAGATTAGGGCACGTTTTGATTAGCATACCTTATGCTTGCATATTTGCATCCATTCATTTGTATTGCATGCACCGGGCTCGGCGCATTATTCAAACCGCATTATATTTCAATACCTATTTGAATACGTGTTTCAAAGCATGTTATCAATTTGTTGCATTCATATGCCATCTTAGATAGCCGAGCCTATTGGTTACATTATTGTATGTGTTGCATTAGGCATTTTACATAGTTAGGATCATGCATATTTCTAACTAGCTTTGTTTTGGCTTGGAGTACACTGTAAGTTTACGCTTTAGGATACTTGCATGAGTGTGAGTGATGCCATGTTTCGCATGCTTACCATGAGGCTATGTGCTTAAATGATTAGCCGCATGAATGCCTGTGGATGAAGGCTTTGTTGCTTAAATTGGAACAAATTCATCAAATGTGAGTTTCAAGTCCACTTTGCAAAGTGGCAAATCATCATGTTTTAAGCCCACTTGAGGATGGCATCTTCAAACCATTTTCAAAAACAAACATGAGTTGAATTCGTTCCAATTCTTATGATTTAGTCTATACTTGCTTGTGTGCGTCACATAGTAAAAATAGCTAATAACCGGAACAAGAACACATGTGTTTATAAAACAACATATCATGTTTAGTAGAGGTCGATCTTTGATCGGGTGAGCGGGGGTGCTCATTTCAGGACCTTCCCCTCTCGTACCTAAGTTTCCGAGCCGAGGCAACTTTGGTGATGACGGACACGTGGCCTTTGGCACGAGTCAAGGTTACCTAAATTTTCCAAAATAAAATATTTAGGTGGCGACTCTGTAATCTGGCAAAGCAGTCCAGTTTTGGCATTATTTGATTTAAAATCTGATTTTTCAAAATGATTTGCCGGATTAGACTCTTTGGTGTTTATCAGTTTCACATTGTACTTTGTGAGACTGGATTCAGAACCATGACAGGAGTCCGAACTATAAAACCAATTCGAGCTCTCCGAAAGGGGGCGCAAAGAAATTGAGTCTACAATATACCATGCCCGTAATATAATCATCAATATTGTAAAGAATTATGATATGCCAAGTTCTATATCTCAATTCATTTCAAGTTAGTTCATTTCATCTCAATTCATGAGTCACATTCATTATTATCCGAACAACCCAAATGAGACTACAACTCAGTGGTTCACCATTCAAGACAATCATTATCCAAACACTTCAATTTGCCATTTTATGAAATTTTCGTCCGTGGGATAGGCACCCATGTATACACAGTACTTTCGGGACTTTCACTTTGAACACACAGGCCAACTTAATTCAACGGAGTGCACCTCCTATCTCCTCCCAAACATGGAGTACATCCCCTTTCTCCTCACAAACATCATACATATATAATGTATTGAAACACCGTCATATTCAATGATATCAAAAATAGATTAGTTTCAATTTATCTAATCCACATACAATTTCTACAATAATCATAGCTATCCTCCACTGATAGCCCAATACAGATATTTCTAAACAGATATTCAATCTCAAGACAGATAATTCATTCAAATTTCCATAGGTGTGAGGTAATACATATCCAACTCCATCATTTATATCGACATCCATCTAATTCCACATTTACAATACCAATTTCATTCACTTATACAAAATAAATCTTTGAAGCATTTTAAGGCAAATTTCCCCCATTCTCAAATTTCAACTCAAATACCAAAATTGACTATTTTGTCTCAATATAACCTCATTTTCAAACCCCATAACCATTTATATCACATTCACTTAGAAACCATTATTTTGATTCTAAATCCCAAATCCTAGGTTTGTCCAAAATATTCCCAAATCCCACCATAGTTACACAACAACAAATAACTAAGTTAAAAACCATATGAAAGTGTAGAAAATCCCTACCTCAAAGAGAGAAGACGAGCAAGGCAAAGATGAAACTTCAAAGATGCTCAAACCCAACTCTATTCAGATCAAAATGGAGATCTTGAGATGCTCACTCTTTTTAACAAAGGTAAGTAGGTAGAGAGATCACTAGAACTAGGTGAAAATATAAAGAGATAGTGTGTGTTTTAGAGAGAGAAGGTCCTGATCTAGGGTTTTTAGGAAAAAGAAGTATGAAAAGTGATGTAAAAAGTCACTTTCTCGATCTGATATACGCACAGCCCGCTCGAGCACAAGAAGTGACGCTCAAGCGTCAGACACAATAAGTTGTTCCACTCGAGTGCAAGAAGTGACGCTCGAGCGCAGAATATGCGCATCCAGTAGTTTTAAGACAATAGACCAAGGCACAGCGTAAGAAAATGCCGCTCGAGTGCCCATCCGCTCTAACGTAGGAAACGCCGCTCAAGCATAGAATACAACCTCCTAGTAATTTTACAGACCTGCAAAAGTACTGAGTGTTTGCAAATCCCGCTCGAGCGCAAGAAGTGTCGCTCGGGCGGAAGACCAAAATCCTGGGCAACAAAAGTTTGAAAACTACGCAACCAACCTGTTCCAAACATGCTCAATATAACCGAATAGTCAAACTCAAGGAAGAATAAGAGGGAAAAGACATAATCAACCATACGAGGCTATGAAACCCAAGTCCGGGATACACAATGGGTCGAGTCTAAACCAGAAACGCTATAACCTCCCCCCTTAAGGAATTTCGTCCCCGAAATTACAAATCACATTTCAAAACCATGTTTTAACCAATTTCCACAATGATTACAACTGAATTTTCAACACCATGACCCATCTACCGGTCATTCAATCCCATAACATGATGAACAAGTTGTCAATATACATCTTAACATACATTTCCAATATACATTTCCAGTAATTTTAACCAATTTCAATATATATTTCATATTTCCAAAACATATTCAATATTTATGATAAATTCGTATTTCCAAAGCTTAAACAACATATACAATGTTTCCATATTCTCAAAACATATACAATGCTTTCATATTTCATTAACGTAACAAAATTTCATTACATGCTCAAACATTAACAAATAGATCCAGATACTTCTCACGGACTTCCAACTCACGTTCCCAAGTTGCTTTCTTAACCCCGTGATGTTTTCACAAAACCTTAACTAAGGAAATTGTCTTGCCTCGCAAGACTTGGTCCCGGGTATCTAAGACTCTCACCGGTCTCTCCTCATACGAGGCATCCTCATCTACCTCTAAGTTGGTCTAATCCAACATGTGCGATTGATCTGGCTCATACTTCCAAAGCATGCTAATATGAAACACATCATGAATCCCGAAAAGTTATAGTGGTAAGGCCAAACGGTAAGCTAAAAGGCCTAATGAATTGAGGGGACAACTTCCTACTCTTTGCAAACCTCATCAAACCCTTCCTAAGTGATATCTTCAAGAACACATGGTCTCCCACCTCAAAAGATAAGGGTCTCCTCCTACAGTCGACATAACTTTTCTGGCGACTCTGAGCCGTAACCAACCTATTACGGATAAGTGCAACTTTCTCCGTCATTTCCTAGACTAACTCTGGACCCAGCATAGGTGCATCACCCACCTCGGCCCAACACACAGGAGATCTACAAGGCTTCAAATGGTGCCATGCCAATACTCGACTGCAAACTGTTATTATAGGCAAACTCCACTAAGAACAGATGTCTCTCCCACGACCCCTTAAAGTCAAGGACACAACCTCGAAGCATATTTTCAAGTATCTGAATAGTACGCTCGGACTGCCCGTCAGTTTGAAGACGATACATAGTGCTAAAGGTCAATCTCGTGCCCAAGGCACTCTATAGGCTCTGCCACAACTGAGCCGTAAAACACGGATCTCTATCCGAAACAATCGTCACAGGGACCCCGTGCAGCCTCACTATGTCCCTAATGTAAAGGTTGGCAAGGTAATCTACTGAGTCACTCACGCACATAGGTATAAAGTGCGCCAACTTGGTCAACCGATCCACTACCACCCAAATCGCATCACTACCCAGTTGAGTCCTTGGAAGGCCTACAAGAAAATTCATCGTGACATGCTCCCACTTTTACTTGGCTATAGGCAAAGGTTGCAATAAACCCACTGGCCTCTGATGCTCGGCCTTCACTTGTTGACAACTAAGACACTTTGACACAAACACGGCCACATCCCTCTTCATTCCCCTCCATCAAAACTGGCGGCTAAGGTTGTGATATATGTTCGTGCCTCCCAGATGCATCGCAAGGCGTGAATGGCAAAACTCTCGAAGTACTTCCTCCCAGTAAGACTACGGCATGAAGAGACGATCAAAATATCTAACACTCAAGTCGGAGTACACATTCAAGCCTCTTTCTACCTTCCTACTGAAAATCTTCTCCCGAAGGGATTCTACCTCAAGGTCACTCCTCTGTGCTTCTATCACTCGGTTCACTAGTGTGGATTGTACAACAACTGAAAATAAGACTGTAGACTCAATGGACCCGCCAAGATGCAAGTCAAACTCCCCAATGGCACCCAACATCTCTCATTCCCGAATGGCGATACAAGCCACACTGCTAATTGATTTCCTACTCAAGGCATCGGCCACTATACTGGCTTTCCTGGGATGATAATGTAACTCAAACTCATAATCCTCTATAAACTCCATCCACCTCATTTGCCTCAAATTCAAGTTCTTCTGTGTAAACAAATATTTTAGACTCTTATGATCAGAAAACACTTCAAACTTCTCTCCATACAAGTAATGCTTCCAAATCTTCAAGGCAAAAATCACTGCCACTAACTCTAGGTCATGAGTAAGGTAGTTCTTCTCATGTGTTTTCAACTGTTGCGAGCCATAGGCTACTACTTTCCCCTCTTGCATCAAAACACAACCCAAACCTTCCCGTGAGGTATCACAATACACTGAATAACCCAAATCCCTCTCCGGGATAATCAACACCGGAGCAATGGTAAGTCTAACCTTTAGCTCTTGAAAAGATTTTTCACAAGTCTCACTCCATACAAACTTAATCCCTTTCCTTGTCAACCTAGTTAGCGGTGAAACTAGCCTAGAGAAATATTTTACAAATCTACGATAATACTCGACCAACCCCAAGAAACTACGGATCTCGAAAGCATTCTTAGGTGGCTCCCAATCTTGCACTGCCTCTATCTTGGATGAATCTACAGTCATCCCTTCCCCAGATACCATATGGCCTAAGAACTTAATCTCTTTCAGCCAAAATTCACACTTCCCAAATTTAGCATACAGTTTGTGGGCTCTAAGCAACTCAAGTATTACCCGCAAGTGTTCCTCATGCTCCTCGTAGGGTGAGTAAATTAGAATGTAGTCCACAAAGACGACCACAAAACGGTCTAGGAACTCACGGAATATTCGGTTCATCAAATCCATAAACACAACTAGTGCATTGGTTAGCCCAAAAGGCATCACTAGAAACTCAAAATGGCTATACTGCGTATGGAATGTCGTTTTCTGGATATCCTACTCCCTTACCCTCAACTGGTGATAACTCTATCTCAGGCCTATCTTCGAAAAACAATGAGACCCCTTCAACTGATCAAACAGATCATCTATACGAGGCATCGAGTACTTGTTCTTAACAATTACCCAGTTCAACTTCCGGTAATCGATACAAAGTCGTAACGCACCATCTATCTTTTTAGCAAAAAGGGTCGGTTCTCCCCAAGGTGAAGTACTAGGGCCGATAAAACCCTTATATAACAATTCCTAGAGTTGAACCTTCAACTCACTCAACTTAGCGATATGGTGCCATAGAAATCGATGCCGTACCAGGCATCAAGTCAATAGAGAACCTGATCTCTCGATAAGGTGGTAAACTAGTAAGATTCTCTGGAAAAACGTCCGGGTATTCACAAACTACCCTTGGTAACTCGACTCGAACTTCATCACATTCAGTACTCAAGAAGTTGGCAAGAAGGCAATTAAGCGCACTTCGCCTATGCTGATCACACACTAGTGATAAGACTCTATCAACCTGGTCTCCCAAGAAATAAAAGTACTCACCGCTCAAGATACATATAGTAACCCTCTGACGGTATCAATCTATAACAACCCGGTAGGATGACAACCAATCAATACCCAGTATAACGTCAAAACTAGACATATCAATCAATACAAATGTAAAAAAAAGTCGACGATAGGCAACCTCAATGTCACAGCCTCGACAACCATGTTTCAAAACAACCTCACCACCAATAGGTGACTCTACACAGATAGGAGATACTAACTGAGCCAACTCTAATCCCAAAACCGATGTAAATGCAAACGAGATAAAATAATGGGATGCACCCGTATCAATCAACACATTAGCAACTGAATTGCAAAACAAGAAGGTACCTCTCACTACTGAAGGTGCTAGTATAAGCTCTGGCACAGTAACAACATACACACGCCTTGCCGGCCTCTGATTTACCTGCTCACCCCTCGGAGCATAGGTCTGATACACAGACTGAACCGAAAAGGCTTCCTGATTGGCCCTCGAGGCCTGTGCTGACTGTGCTAATTGGTGACTCTGTATCATTTTCGAACCAAACACACCAGGTGTGCCACCCAACTGTGGGCAAAACCTCTTCAGGTGCCCGCCTACCCACACTAATAGCAAGTAAGCAGTTGGCCTCTCCCCTGACTCTGGCCCTGAAAGCGAGCCGAAGATGATGCAGATTGTTGCCCTCCTCCTTTCTATGGGCAACTAGGAGACTTGTGGCCCAACTGACCATATTTGAAATAGGTTAAATCTCTCTAATCTCCTCTCCCAAAACCTGAACTCGGTACCGGAAAAGTGGACCTAGACTGTACTCCCTGGGATTGCTAAGGGTTAGAACCCCTTTGCCTCTTATTGTCCCTCTGCACCTCCTGGCCCCTCTTAGAGCCCCCCATCCTCTCCTCCTCCGTATGCATCAGGGTCTTAAGATGAGCTGACGCCTCCACAAGGCGTCCGTAATCTCTAATCATAGACCCGGCCACTCTGAACAAAAGTTCGGTCCTCAACCTCATCTTAAACTCTAGACAACAGCGCTCCTCAGTCGCCATGAGTTTCGGTACAAACCTTGACAGGCTAGTAAAAGCTGCCTTAAACTCAGTCACCAGAATGTTCAACTGCTTGAGCTGAGCAAACTAATCCCTCAACTTCTCCCTAACAATGGGAGGCAAGAACTTGTCATGGAAAGCGTTGACAAAAGCCTCCCAAGTTACCCCAATGCACCCATGTGCATACTTCCACCACCGACCCACATTTGCCTTCAGTTGGAAGGATGCCAAAGTCACTTTCAGCTGGTTGTCCTCGATGCCAAGCATCTCGAATGTCTTCACTATCTGTTCTAGCCACTCATCCGCCTTCAGTGGCTCCTTGGGATCACCCATAAATTCATCTAGATTCGACTAGAAAAACTGTCGCTTCAAGAAAAAAGACCCAGCCTCAGCTTGAGCCTGGACTTGATTCTCAGCTTTGAGAATGTCCATGGATTCCCTCAATGCTCCGGCCATTTCACGAACTAAGGCGTCCATGGCCTGTTGACTAACTGGCTCGGCCACATTGGCCTAACCAATCCCTTCTTCCTATGCCGGAATATCATCCAGTATCGGTATCTCCTACCGTCTAGGCCTACCACGCCTACCACCACAACCACATCCTAACATCATAATGAAGGTAACAAAAAAAATTAGCACATTTACAAAGGTGCCCAAGCTAACTAACTCACTCACGTCCTAATGCGGTAGACAACAGTAATTCACTCCAAATAAACACGTAATCACATAAACACATACGAATTTCATTCCCGATAATGACCGTCCCGTGGCGTTGCCAGAGTTCCAATTAGAAACAACAGTGATCAAGTGCCTTTCTAATAAGACTCCTAGAAACCCGTAGACTTGATCAACATCCTAGAAATTAAATCTCATACCCACATGATCACATTAACATGTTATCACATAACATTACAAACACTTAAACATCTCTGTCAGCGAGATAAACCCATTATAATACTAACCACTTCCCACGTACCCAAAATATTCAAACCTGGTAAGCTCTGATACCAAGGTGTAACGGCCCGAAATAAATCATAAATCCAACCAAGAACATACATGGATAATAGCATGAATCAAAGTGTAATGTTCTTGCATTTCATAGAGTTAATGGTACAAAAGAGTTTAGCAAAAGTAAATGTAGATCTTTCTAAGTCATGGCTTGGTTACAACAAAAGTGAAACTAGCTCAATACAAATAAAGGCCGAGGCTATAAAAAAGAAAATATACAACAAAAAAAAGCCTTTGCTCCAAAGTCCCTCCAAGCTATTGCCTTGGCGGAGGCATATCACCAGCACCTGAAAATGATTTTTCCCAAGTAGGGTGAGCCAAAGCCTAGTAGAAACAAACTAACACAATATATGGATCTTAACAAAGATATAAGTATGAAATGCATATACCATGCCCGTAATATAATCATCAATTTTCTACAGAATTATGATATGCCAAGTTCTATATCTCAATTCATTTCAAGTCAGTTCATTTTATCTCAATTCATGAGTCACATTCATTATTATCCAAATAACCCAAATGAGACTACAACTCAGTGGTTCACCATTCAAGATAATCATTATCCAAATACTTCAATTTGCCATTTTACGAAAATTTCGTCCGCGGGTTTGGCACCCATGTATACACAATACTTTCGGGACTTTCACCCTAGACACATAGGCCAACTTAATTCAATGGAGTCCATCCTCTATTTCCTCCCAAACATGGAGTACATCCCATTTCTCATCGCAAACATCATACATATACAATGTATTAAAACACCGTCATATTCAATGACATCAAAAATAGATTAGATTCAATTCACCTAATCCACATGCAATTTCTATAGCAATCATACCTATCCTCCTCCGATTGCCCAATACAAATATTTCTAAACAGATATTCAATGTCAAGATAGATAATTCATTCAAATTGTCACAGGTGTGAGGTAATACATATCCAACTCCACCATTTATATCGACATCCATCTAATTCCACATTTATAATACCAATTTCATTCATTTATACAAAATCAATCTTTGAAGCATTTTAGGGCAAACTTCCCTCATTCCCAACTATCAACTCAAATACCAAAATTGACTATTTTGTCCTAATATAACCTCATTTTCAAACCCCATAACCATTTATATCACATTCCCCTTCTTTTGATTCTAAATCCCAAATCCTAGGTTTGTCTAAAGTATTCCCAAATCTCACCATAGTTACACAACAACAAACAACTAATTAAAAATCATATGAAAGTGTAGAAAATCCCTACCTCAAAGAGAGAAGACGAGCAAGGCAAAGATGAAACTTCAAAGATACTCAAACCTAACTCTGCTCGGATCAAAATAGAGATCTTGAGATGCTCACTCTTTTTAACAAAGGTAAGTGGATAGAGAGATCACTAGAACTAAATGAAAATTTAGAGAGAGAGAGTGTGTGTGTGTTTTAGAGAGAGAAGGTCCTGATCTAGGGTTTTTAGGAAAAAGAAGTATGAAAAATGATGTAAAAAGTCACTTTCGCGATTTGATATACGCACAGTCCGCTTGAGCGCAAGAAGTGACGCTGGAGCGCAAAATACGCGCATCCAGTAGTTTTGTAGACAATAGACCAAGGCCAAGCGCGAGAAAATGCCGCTCGAACGCCCACCCGCTCGAGCGTAGAATACAACCTCCCAATAGTTTTGCAGACCTGCAACAGTACTAAGGATTTGCAAATCCGACTCGAGCGCTGCTCAAGCGGAGGACCAAAATCCTGGGCAACAAAAGTTTTAAAACTCCGCAACCAACATGTTCCAAACATGCTCGATACAACCCAATAGTCAAACTCAATTAAGAATAAGAGGGAAGAGACAAGATTAACCATACGAGGCTATGAAACCCAAGTCCGAAATACACAATGGGTCTAGTCTAAACCAAAAACACTACGAATTTATATATATATATATATACACACAAAATGGGTTTGCGCATAATATTGGAAATAACCAAATGGAAAAGTGGAAACCATTACCACACATGCTGTCCAAATAATTGGTCAAACAGAACTTTAAAAATATTCATGTAAACACAAACACACATTCCAAAATCTGAAATGCAAAAATTCCAAAGCTGTTCATAATGGGTATTAGGGAAAAAATTTGCCTACCACAAATTAAATTAACATTGAATCAAATCCCGTACAAATCATGGTTACCACAAACAGGTTTTTCAAATAAAAAACTGTTTACTTGGCCGGCTAGGCCATCTCCTCTGCGCAATCAACACAGAAAACTAGCAAAGACAATAAACATGTTGCATAACTTCATACTGTGTGCATAAACAAACCGAAATAACAAAAAAAATTAAAATTAATAAACCAAACCACCATGTCCAGTGTTGACATGCAGTAGTTGCATGTCCCAGTCTTCAATTAGTGCAGCAATAGTAAAATACAACCAAGAAGGAAAGAAGAAAAAAAGGTCAACAGACACAACAGTGTTCAAGTAAAAATAAACAGAGCCGTTAGAGTTGTTGCTTGAGCAGATTTAAAAGCGAAGTCCTTCATTGCGTATCAAACTCGCAAGAGTTACACCCCCACTCCTTTCTTTGTCCGCTTTCTTCGCCTGCAGCCACCCGATAATGCCTTGGTTCGTGGGAATAGTCATAAGCATCTCCCTATTGTTCGGTACCTCCATAAGCATCACTCTGAAATAAAGAAGTGGATCGGTGGCGTCCACTCCCTATATTTCATACAGCCGTGCAATAGCCTATCCCATTGTGTAACTGTGCATGCTGACAACGTGGTTGACAGTTAGTTCCTTGCTTTGTGTCTTCACCGAATTTACCAAGTTATCCATGCTGCTTGCCAAGGCAGCTACCCCAGTTATGCGCTTGTTTTGCACTGTTTTGCCCGATGAATGCTTCTGTTTGCTTCCACTACCCGTGGCATTGATGTTGACCAAGTTCATCATGTCAGCCATTTCCGATGCTCCCAAATCATTGCTATCACTGGAAAATTCTAGACTGTCAGACACTCCTTCCAACTCCAACGGGTTGCGAGTCTCGCCGGGCGTCCATACATTTTTTTTGCGTTGTCGTTGCCCCAGTGAAGACGCGCAGCATCAAATCCGGATGGTCTAAGGTTTTAGTCCTGAACTTGTAACATTCTTTGTCAATCTGTGAATGAACACAATGACAAAAATAAATTCAAACACTGAAATAGAAGAAATTGCACACACATAAGGCTGAAATGGATTCGGATGTATAACTCCAACATTTACAATTGCTTGATAAGAATACAACAAATTTTAAGCATAAAACCAAGCAAAATAATCAAAATTCCAAATATAATAAATTCCACCACTGTAGGATAGTATAACAGTGTTGCACCATAGTAGCAGTAACACAGTGTTGGAAAAGAACAAATAGAAAAAACCTGTACCAAAGAACAAATACATTTACTACATGTGGGAGCCGAATAAATGGCTGAATCGGAAGGGGCATATTTTAGTAGATTGACATTAACCGGCTGCATTCTGCAGACATTAACCGACTGCATCCTGCAAGACTAGGATGAGCCGAATACAATACGTAAGCCGATTAAGAAAGGATCTTTGAGGCCGAATAAAAGAACGGGTAATGATTGAAAAGTAGGCCCAGGCCCCGAGGCCTCAGAAGGAACAGATATAAATAAAGAAGCAGCGTTCTTGGAATGGTATGTAAGAATCACTTCACTAAACTTAGTAAACAAGCTTTCTTGAGTATAAGAACTGACTTGCCCGTCGGAGTGCTAACCCCGGCACCCCGACCGGAGTGTTTGTCCTTGCAGGTGACTAGCTGAGGATCAAGAGCGTCTCCCAGGATCGGAAGAGTATTTCCTAAACCACTTCCCCACAATTGGCGCCGTCTGTGGGAATACTCAAGTACATCCATGGAAGGCGTGACGCAAGATCCTCCGATAGCCACCGACGAGACTACACAGAGAGACGACATCACTCTGGCAAATATGCTCGGGAAGGAAACCATCGCTGCGAGACGCGCCTTGAATTTTGACTCGCCAACGACTTCAGCGCAGGAGACGATGCAAGCCATCATAGAACAAGCTAAACAGAATGAACAAAGGCTGGAAAATATGATCGCAGAAAACGAACGCCTCCGTCAAGATTTGGCCCTGGAAGTAGCAAAATCCAAAGAAGCCGCGCGCCAAGACCCCAAACGACCCCTGAGGGCAGGTAGACAACGACCTCGAGCCCGACTAAGGGAAACCGACAGCGACTCCAACTCATTATCCACGGAGCATAACAAGGGACACTCAGACACTTCCAGCTCCTCTGAAAAAAATCCACACACAAGGAACAAGCGCAAAAGAAGCAGTTCAGACGAAGAGGACCGGCACGATCCTTTTATCCAACGAATTGCGAGGGCGGCCCTGCCCAAGAAGTTCAAAGCTCCATCATTTACTCTCTATGACGGAAAATCAGACCCCACTGATCATATACGTCACTACAAGCAGGCCATGACGTTGCATGCAGACAATGAAGCCCTCATGTGCCGAATATTCCCCAGCAGCTTGGGGCCATTAGCTGTCAGATGGTATTACAAGCTGGAGCCAGCTTCGATCAGAAGTTTCCATCAATTACAAAAATCCTTCAGGGCCAGGTTCATCACCAACGAGGTACAGCCGAAACAGGCCGACTCTCTCTGGGCTATGCAAATCCAACCAGGAGAAACGCTGAGAGCATATTCGACGCGATATTGGGAGTGCTTCAATCTCGTTGACGACGCTTGCAACGACTCCATGGCCGTCACCGCCTTCAAAATGGGACTACATCCTGACAGTGCTCTTCGCAATTCCCTGACCAGAAGACCCCCCAAAACAGTCTGGGCGTTGATGAAGAAAGTCGAAGAGTATTGCAAAGTGGAAGACGATGCTTGAGGATTAAAGCCAGACAAGTGTCCACCAAACCGACACCTCCTGAAATTGCTCAACCAATAAGTTTCGTGCCACCTCTGAGCCCTGAGCCGCGACAACGTGCTAAACGAGACAAAAGGCAGGACTCTCGCCGATCGAGTGATCAATGCTCCCACCCGACGAATGAACAATTGCAAGTCGACAGTAGACGCTCGAGGCGCGCTGACAAAAAGTACACGGAACTGTCAGAGCAATCACCGCGGTAATGACCAAAATCCAACACCTTCCATTCTTCAAATGGCCGTCAAAGATGGTGGGGCCACCCGATACACGACGAAGAGACCGGAGGTGCGAATATCACAAAGATCACGGCCACGAAACAGAGAGTTGCTACGCATTAAAAGATCACCTGGAAGAACTGGTGCAAGACGGCCGACTGCAGCAGTATGTGAAACAGGGAAGGCCAACCAAGGCATTAGCACTGAGGCAGGACTCTCCCCCACTTGGCGTGGTCCATGTAATCTACAGCCTGCCTACACCCCTAGCCGTGCACACAATTCAATCGTATCCAACTCTACAGGGGCGCCGTACTTCGACTGAACGGTCTGAAGAAGCTCTGACAATTGCCTTCAACGACTCCGACCTCAATGACGCAACGGCTTACTACATTGATCCGTTGATCATTGGATTACGCATAAACCGGTTCATCATTGAACGAATTCTCATAGACCCAGGGAGTAGTTCAGAGGTCATGTACTACCAAACTTTCATCAAGCTCGGCCTCAACGAGTCGGATCTATCTCCGGCGCCTCACCCACTGTTCGGCTTTAATAGGAATCCCGAATATCCATTGGGCAAGGTCACATTACCAGTTCGAGCAGGTTCCAGAACGGTCGAAGCGGAATTCCTGGTCGTGAAGCTCCCCTCGCCGTATAATGCCATCATGGGAAGAACCTGGCTACATATTGAAGGCCGTCCCAAGCACCTACCATCAGATCCTGTGTTCCCAACAACCCACGGCATTGAAGAAATACGTGGTTCCCCCTAATCGGCACAAGCAGAGTTCTGATGAAAACCCTATCACTGACCCGATCTGTGGGCTCTGATACCTGTAAATATATTTCGCCTCTGCAATACAAACTATTTTTCCTCATCGCTCAAAATCATATGTCAATTCCCAGTGGGGCACTCGCTAAGATTGGCCAAATTAAGTCTCCGGATTCGGAGCGCCCTTCGTGGATATCACGATCGGCCAAATCAAGTCTCCGGATTCAGAGTCCCCTTTGGCGCATGACGCCTTAGGGCCGATTAAGTTTCCGGATTCGGAGCGCCCTTCGTGGATATCACGTTCGGCCAAATCAAGTCTCCGGATTCGAAGCCCCCTTTGGCGCATGACGCCTTAGGGCCGATTAAGTCTCCGGATTCGGAGCGCCCTTCGTGGATATCACGTTCGGCCAGATCAAGTCTCCAGATTCGGAGCCCCCTTTGGCGCATGACACCTTAAGGCCGATTAAGTCTCCAAATTCGGAGCGCCCTTCATGGATATCACGATCGGCCAAATCAAGTCTCCGGATTCGGAGCCCCCCTTTGGCGCATGACGCCTTAGGGCCGATCAAGTCTCCGGATTCGGAGCGCCCTTTGTGGATATCACGATCAGCCAAATCAAGTCTCCGGATTCGGAGCGCCCTTCGTGGATATCACGATCGGCCAAATCAAGTCTCCGGATTCGGAGCCCCCTTTGGCGCATAACGCCTTAGGGCCGATTAAGTCTTCGGATTCGGAGCGCCCTTCGTGGATATCACGTTCGGCCAAATCAGGTCTCCGGATTCGGAGCCCCCTTTGGCGCATGATGCCTTAGGGCCGATTAAGTCTCTGGATTCGGAGCGCCCGTCGTGGATATCACGATCGGCCAAATCAAGTCTCCGGATTCGGAGCCCCCTTTGGCGCATGACGCCTTAGGGCCGATTAAGACTTCGGATTCGAGCCGATTAATCTCCTTAAGGCCGAATGGGCCCTGGGTTCAAGCCTCCAAATACGGAGCCCGCTTTAGTGCTTCAGAGGATTATTGCATTAATCCGTTCGGCCATACTAATCGGTCTACTGTGCTAAGTGCTAATTACGTCTCCGAATTCGGAGCAAACGTTGGCACGAACAAATATTGATAATTGATCCTATGTAACACACTAGAACATATCATACATTCGAAGTAATGTGCTTTAGTACACAAGCAAAATTCAGAATAACACGCAAATAGATTTAAAATAAAACCATTTATTTGATTAAATAGTTGTTACATAAACACAACCCGCATTCGAGCATTACAATATCGAAAGCAAAAAAGGAGCATTAAGACGCGCCGGTAAAGCAGCAGCATCGCCGGATCGACAACCGTCGCCCTAAACCCCTCCACGGCGTGCAATACCTTGAACCAGTTATGCTTAAGCCCACGACTTGCATAGCGCCAAACTTCCCCTGATACCATTGACAATGTCAAGGCAAAGATCCAGGACAAGGAAGAATGAACTTGACAGTTGTTGACTCTCCTTTCGGGGTGATCTGCTTCGACGACTTGGAGACTCACAGATCTCAGGCTCTTTGGATGACCTAACTCCCTCACGGGTAGGTTTTCTGCTGCAAACCATCTCAACACCAAACTTGACCGAAGTTTGAGCCTCTGTAACCAAAATCACCATCCCACACAAGGAATGATGAGTCAAGTGGGATTATTGGTGCGAAGCGCCTACTCCTTTTATTCTCAGCAACGACCGCGATCTCGAGGTCCCAATCCCAAGAAAATTTTATTAACGCCAAAAAACGCATTGGCTGAATAAGACGAGCGTCAATTGACATTCGCCACAACCGCCATCCCGACGGCTGGCCGAAACGCGCACTGGCTGGGCCAAAGCGAAATAGATTTATTAAACCAGTCGGCCAAGTCTTCACATGCCGATCACCCTCGACCAGCCCACTAATCCAACTGGCCAAGCATCAATGCGCTGACCCAAGTCAAAGATAAATGGCCGTTGAAATAGCTCAATAAAACCTTAACGGTCGTCGCGAATGTGTCGATCCTGACCATGTGCAGATCCTGCCGATAAGCCCGCGTATCGCAGGACAGTTAACAGCTACCTGGGTCGGTAATATTTAGACATTCATTCAAACATTTAAGCAACACGAAAACACATATGCCGAATATGAATGACAACGAAACATTTATAATGAAGCGTTTTTTATTCAATAAAACAATAAGTTACATAGTTTCAAACGCGCCCTGCGTTCCAATCTTACAACTATTAAACTCATACGGCGTCACCCTCATCCTCACTCTTCTCAACTTCAAAAGCAGAAAACGGAAAATCTTTACTCCTGTAGCGTGGTGATGCCAAATCAATTCCGACGCCGAAGAGCTTCTCGGCTTGAGAGGCCTTGATCCAACCGTGCCTAAACCCACGGTTTTCACATCGGCACACTTCTTCGGCCAATTTTTCCCTGGTTTTCTCGATTCCCACTTTTCGGCCCTTGGAAACCTTTCTCATAGGCCCTTCCCTTCGCGCTCTCTATTGCGAACATACTTGCCGTCTCTCGATCGGCAAGTGCGGAGCTGATAAGCCGACTAGTAACCCTCTCTTCCACAATTGGGTTCGCGTGCGCGGTGGATTGTGCCTGAGCCGCCTTGGTCTTCCTTAGTTCCCGCTCGGCCGCCTCCACGCGAGCCTCCAAACTTTGAATACGTTCTTCCTTCTTCTCCATCTCTTGACGGGCAACGCACAGTCACATGCCGACTTCGTAAGCAGTGTAAAGCCCCTTCACCGCGCCGTGAATGCCCTCGCGAAACACCTCGTAGTCCTGTCGACCCAGCATTGATTGCTGAACCTCAGGAGGAAATATTTGTCGGGCAAAGTCGACCGCTACGTCTGGGTCTCGAACGATCGAGTCCGCCTCCGTCATGGGTCTATTCTTCACAAATACCGCAAAGCTTAATGGGCACGGATTCGCGTTAGACCTCCTCTCGACTCGGGACTGTGGAGATTTACCCTGCGACTGCTTGTCTCGCCTGGGTGATCTACTGCGACGTCGGGGAGACTGACGCCTCTCTCGACCCCTGGAACTCCTACTTCCTGTACGCGAGGGTTCACCACCTCGATTCATATCTCCGCCCAGCTCAGCTAGGGTCTTCGCTTCCCCTTTACTGTTAAAGAAGAGTCGGTTCGACATTCGCGCAATCAGTCTTCCTCCAGGAGCTCGAGTCAGTTGTCTACCAAGCTCATAAAGGATGTACCCTTGTTCATTTATCCTTCACAGAGGTAGCACGATCGAGGCAATCTCATTAATTGGAGATCCTGAATCGCCTGACGCCGGCTGAGTCGACGGCAGGGGCACGATTTTACCATCTATTCGAATATCGCGAACCGCCTGGAAAAATGGCAGATTCATCAATCTATTCGGCTCAAGTAACCCAGCCGGCTCACGAATCGCCCCAACCGGCTCACGAATCGATTCTAACCTTTGCAGGAACCGCCTGGGGCAAGGGCAGATTCATCAATCTATTCGGCTCAAGTACCCCAGCCCGCTCATGAATCGATTCTAACCTCTGCAGGAACCGCCTGGGACAATGGCAGATTCATCAATCTATTCGGCTCAAGTACCCCAGCCGGCTCACGAATCGATTCTAACCTCTGCAGGAACTGCCTGGGGCAAGGGCAGATTCATCAATATATTCGGCTCAGGTACCCCAGCCGGCTCACAAATCGATTCTCCAAACCTCTGCAGGAACCGCCTGGAGCAAGGGCAGATTCATCAACCTATTCGGATCCAGTCGGCATGAGAAAGACGAATCAATATTGCCACAGGATATTCAATCTCTAAAGACGAATCAATATTGTTTCATTAACATAAACCACACAAATTGTGTACAAGTAGTAGTGAAAGTCAAAATGTTTCATTAACATAACCACACAAATTGTGTACGAGTAGTAATGAAATTACAAGGAAATTTTCATTAATAAATTGCGCACAAGATAGTAACCAATTTATACATGAAAACCACCCTGAACCAACAAAACTCTACCAAACAAAAATCAAAAAAACTAAATGAATTAGGAAACGCCTCCCATATCACTCCTCGGTGTCAGATTCAAGGGGCTCAACATCCACTTGCTCGTAAGGAATTGGCAAATCCAATGTAATCCCAGCGGCAGCAAGGGCTTTGAGCCACCCGTGTTTGAACCCCCGATTCTCAAATTTGGGAACTTCATCAACGTATTCCGTGAAGGCGGCTCTTTTTCCCACCTCAAAAGCCTCAGATTCGGCTTTCTCCTAGGCCGCCTTGAGCTCCTCCAACTGACTCTTCGCCTCGGCAAGTTCGTCTTTGGAGAGCTTGAGTGATTCCTCACTCGCACTCGCTCTGGCCTCAACGTCAGAACGAAGCTGTTCGGTAGTGCGAGCCCTCTCCTTCTCCGCTTCGGCTCGTGCGCTCTCCATTGCGGCTCTCATCTTCTCAAACTCGGCCCTACTCTTCTGACCGTCCACTTCTGTTTGCAAACGGTCAATTCTGCCAAGAGCATCATGCAGGCGGCGGCCTAAGTCGGCGATCCTGCCGACGGTCTGCAAAGAACAAGCGATCGTTAGATACCTCTATAAAAATAAATTTTAGCGAATTTGAAATCACCTACCAAAAGTGCCGACTGCGCAGACAGAGCTACGGCCATAATATCCGGCACGGCGCAAAAGGTTGCATTGTCAGCCGGCAAGGAAATTGAAGCCGCCAGGCTCAATGCAACGGCCGGATCCTCCATGGCCGAAGCATTGGATGGAATCGGCGTATCTCTGATCCTAGGCTGAATAACAAAAGGAGCAACCACGTTCGATTCTTCGAGGCGAGGCCGTTTGTCAATGGGACTAATTTCTGAACTAGCCTCCTCATCGGCGCTACGTTTTTGGCCGCGTCCCTTCGGAATCAGCCGTTCTTCGCCGGTCTGCTGTTCAACCACTTTTTCCATTTCGACCGGCGTAACCTGAGTCGTTTCTTCAATAATGGGTACAGAGGCCTTAGTCAAGCTGGGATCGGATTCGGCGGCCTCGGCCTTTTTTCGAGCAGCCATCCGCTCGGCATTTCGCTTACGCGTCATTTGCGTAAGGCTTTCCTTTGCCATACCTCTGAAGAAATCGCCGGGTAGATCTCCTAAGTTCGCGAAAATATCCCCGGAAGAAAACTCTGCCCGACCCGAAGCGGATGGTGAGGAAGGCTGGTTGAGTCTGGCAGCCTCGAACGCCGAACGCACGGCCTCGTCAACTTCTTCGCCCTCCTCAGTGAATTCTCTGGCCGGGTCGGCAACTACCTCTATCACCGGCTCTGCGTCTTGCCCCGAATCAGAAGCTTCGAGACCAATTTGCCTAAGGTTCTTGTAGCTGGGGAAGATAAGAGCCGAGAGGTACTGATCGCCGGATGGAATTGGGATGTTGTCCACAGCCGAGAATGTGGTATAAGTGGGTTCGTACCGGAGTAAAATGTAGGCGGCTCTCCCTTGTTTTTGCACGTTTGGGCGACCGAAGTAGTCGAGTGCAGTCTTAATGTCCCTAAGGACCGCGTCGTCAACTGAAGTCAGAATCTTCTTCAATTTGTTACCTGCAAAAGATAAGGAGAGCTTAAGGAAATAGAGCCGATTAAAAGACAGATCGACAAACATAAGATACTACGTGGCAACCTGGATCACCCTTATGTCTGAGAATGGGGTCTAGGCGATCTTCGCCTTCAGCGAACTCCCAATTACCTCGGACATTGACCATTACATCGTCAACCCTCTTACCAGAACTGGCAAGCATAGTCACCAAATGATGGTCAGTATCCTTGTCCCTGAGGAAGTACCGCCCCAGCCGACCAGAGGATTTGGCTAAAGCATAGCAGTGCCGAATGGCCGGAATTCCGAGATTGATCCTAAGGCGTCGATTCAACTCTATAACCCCCATAATGATTCGAAAGAAATTTACATTGGGTTGAGAAGGAATCAGACTCCAATAGCGAAGAACAGCCCTAAGCAATGGATGTAAGGGGAAACGAACTCCGCCCTCCGCAATGGACAGGAGGGGGAATACGATCGTATTCTGATCCTCTCTCTCCATATCTAGAGTGTTGTCCGTTACGAGAGACAAATGGACGTCATCGGGAATGGAAAAATGTCGCCGGAATCCGGAAATGCGACTCTCAAAAAGGAGATCTTTCAAGTGTTTAGCCATTCCAACGGGGACCCAAGGATTCGCCGAAAGTAAAAACGATAAATAGAGAATAGGATTACAAAGAAAAGGGAAGAAGACTTACGAAGAGCAGATAAAGCAAAGGCAGACGGACGAAAGTTGCAAAAAATGTGAGTCAGAGGAGAGATGCGCGCTGGCGGTCCAAACGTATCAGATGATCGACGAAATGTGCACCCAAAAAGACTGAAGTTTCAAACTGCAATAAATGCGAGAGACACATGAATGGCGCGGGAAAGTGTAATGATAAACGAAAAGGTGTGCGTCTTCTGACATCCTCTGACGTCTTGGGGAACGCGAAGCCGCCTGATCTATGCTAAGCTTTTCGAATTCTAGACCAAACACGCCGATTAACTACCGTCAATAGGGAGTTCGGGGGGCAATTGTGGGAGCCGAATAAATGGCTGAATCGGAAGGGGCATATTTTAGTAGATTGACATTAACCGGCTGCATCCTGCAGACATTAACCAGCTGCATCCTGCAAGACTAGGATGAGCCGAATACAATACGTAAGCCGATTAAGAAAGGATCTTTGAGGCCGAATAAAAGAACGGGTAATGATTGCAAAGTAGGCCCAGGCCCCGAGGCCTCAGAAGGAACAGATGTAAATAAAGAAGTAGCGTTCTTGGAATGGTATGTAAGAATCACTTCACTAAACTTAGTAAACAAGCTTTCTTGAGTATAAGAACTGACTTGCCCGTCGGAGTGCTAACCCCGGCACCCCCAACCGGAGTGTTTGTCCTTGCAGGTGACTAGCTGAGGATCAAGAGCGTCTCCCAGGATCGGAAGAGTATTTCCTAAACCACTTCCCCACACTACATATTAATTCCTACAGTAGATAAGTGAAGTAGTCAGCACACACTACATGGTAAGGCAACCATTTCTTTATATTTGTCCTCTACAAACTTGAAAATGCAACACAACAAGAAACTGTGACATTTTACACGTGTTTGTTTGAAAATGCTGTAAAGTACAAGTGTTTTTCGTTTGACAATTCTCTCAACTTTTCCAAAACTATAAACTTATAAACATATGTCTTTCATAAGTATTTGTTTGAAATTGCAACAGCCTTAGCATAGAATGTACTTAAAATTATGCAACCATGGGTACAATAGTACTAATTTGTGTATGTCACCAATTGTTTATCAATTTGTTAGTTTTTTTTTTTTCTCTTTTTTTTTTATTACAACCACAATTGTGCTTCTCTATGGTAGCCTAAACTGTAACCTTACTTTGGAAAAGCATGGTGTACATAAAAAATTGGGAAATTACATCTGTAATAAAGGACAAGAAAAAAATACGTAGATGTAGTTCATAGCGTTACCTTCTCTATTTTAGCCCACCATTCGGGCGACACATTGAACTTGTCAGTTGCTTGGTCAAAGCCAATTCCAGTTGGCCCTTTCTGGCAATCAAAAAGCTTCGAACATGCATGTCATTCACTCTTCAATAAGTTGTACTTGTTTTTCAGTTGTTTCGGCTCATGAAGCCTTCCAGTTGCTGCCTCGAAAGTCTTTGACAACGAGCGGTACCTTTTCGGAGTGATTGACATATGCGGCCTGTTCCTTGTATCTATTTCCTTAAGGACAAGTTCCAAGAATATCCGTGTTGAGTCCCCATCCCAATTGCTTTATGATAGGCTTGTTGTCGTTTCCCTTTGCCGGAAGGGGTATGAGGTGCAGATCGATGTGATGCCATGTGCCTATAATAACCTCTTAGAATGGGAACCGACGTACAAATATTTATACAGACAAGCCAAGCATTACAGATATAATAAACAAACCATTCATGTCACAAATGGGATACGCATTACAGATATAATGAACAAATCCTAGGCTATAGCCATTTTCTCAAACACAGATTGCAAACAGACAACATATGGTGTCAAACAAGTGGAGAAGAATTGCAGATCATAGACAACAAAAAAATACTATACATGCAGCTAAGAACAGAAATAGGGTATGCACAGCAACCACCAAAAAAATTGAAAGAATAAATGTGTAGCAACATATTTGCAGATCTTATGGACTGCATAACAACACATTTTGCAGTAACAAAATAAACACAATACAGATAGAATTGATCCCAAAGAAACTGAAATGTGGAACAGTGGGGAAATGAACAAAAAGGGGACGGGTACAGAACCAAGGCAAAATTCATCTCAAACAAGCAGAAATGTGAAATTTTTTAGCAATCCTACAACCACAACTTTGTATACCACTATTGCATAAAACAAAAAAACATGTTTTCATGAACAAATCACCCGAACATGAACCATAAATTCGCCATTAAAAAGTCTCTTACAATATCTATGTCTTCACCGTAGTAGAGAACAACAACTGCAAGTGCAGATTGAAGAAAAAATAAATAAATGAAAGCAAATAAACACCCACAAATATAATACAGTGGGTAGCATTAAACCCACGCATCAGAGAGATAATTTGCAATCGATTAACCATGTTTCTGACCTCACCAACAGTGCCACAATGACCTTACAACCAGTTTATTTTTGTAATTTCAGAAAGATTTCAAAAAAAAAAAATCAAACAACACCTTTCGTACCGCCGATCAGAAAATCTCTGCGTACATGAGAGGGAATGAGAGCATACCTGCGGTTGGGGCGTGCGTCGAAGAACGGAGTACGTTTCCATTGGCCTTCACCGGCTACTGTCATCGCTTCCTTCTCGTCTTCCTTCAAGCCTCGGTGCTGTTGTTGGCTTGAAGTTGAACGCATAGCAGCCCTCCCTTTATTCATCTTCATTGATGAAACCACTCTTCAAGTAGACTCTGTGCTTCAAGTCCGCGTCAGGATCCTCTGGAGTAGAATTCCTACAGTGATCTCCTAAAGTAAACAATCCAACGGCTGAAAATTAATCTCACCAAAACGACGTCGTTTTGGTGAGTAATTTCAAAAAAAAAAAATTCAACTTTAATTCAAAACATCAAGGCGTTCCTGTAAATATGAAGCATAAAAGAGAGAGAGAGAGAGAAGGGTAGAGAGGAGGAGCAGGACATCGCCGCCCCGCCTCGCCCCTTCCCACCCCCGACGAGCCACCGCCGCTTCCGCCGCTGCAGCGCCGCTATATTCTGATAATTTCTTTTGGAATTTCGGGGTTTATCAGGTATCATGTTCCCAGATCTTGGTTGAACCCGACACAAAATTTGTTGGTAATTTTTGAAGAACTAGGCAGGGATGCATCAAAGATCTCACTGGTGAAAAGAACAAAATGATGGAAGGAACCACAAAAGGAGAATAATCCAAAAAACTTCCCACTGTAATTATATTTTATGATATGGTAAGATTTGAAGTAGAAAGAAGACAAAAATCCAACACTTCTAAGTCGATGGTCATTCAATGCCAAGCAACGGAATCGGGTCTGGTGGCAACACCTACCATTCACTATTAGGTGGGGCAATATGAATCTGTTGAGTGCTATTAGGTAGTAGAAAGCTTGCTATGTTTTGTATCAAGGTTCACCCCCCTCCCTGGCGGGGCAGCGGTGACAACAGCGGCGTGTCGGAGGTGGAAAGGGGCGGGGCGGTGATGTTGTGCTCCTCCTCTCAGCCCTTCTCTCTCTCTCCCTCTAATGCTTCATATTTGCAGAACCCCTTTGATGTTTTGAATTAAAGCTGATTTTTTTTTTTTTTTTGTGGGTTGAAATTACTCACCAAAACGACGTCGTTTTGGTGAGGTTTATTTTCAGCCATTGGATTGTTTACTTTAGGAGATCACTGTAGGATTTGTACCCCAGAGGATCCTGACGCTTCAAGTCCGCCTATATGCAAGTTTTGACATAAAGGTTGGGTTCAGACAGAAATAAAATAATGTAAAAATGAAAATGAGTGGTAAAAAGGGCATTTCACCTCTGCTAAAGCCACAGAACATGTGATTGCAACATAGGGTAGGTGTGTAGGATAAAATTGTAGACTTTCTGACTTTTTTAGTATTTTTTTTATTTTTAAGCTAAAACGAACGACTGCCAAACGAGGCCTTAGAGCAATTTTGAGAAAGATGGGCATCTATTTATCTATATATTATATAAACAAAAGGAGTTTCTAAATTCTAACCTACAAGGTTTCCTAGAACTTCAATATCTCAATCTTAATTTCTTGATTTTCGAATTAAATAAAAAAAAAAAATCTCCCACCCACCCTTCAATTTTAGAGTTTTTGAATTTAAAAAAACCCTAAACCCAAACAGTTCCGATTAGTAGCTCGAATTTCCCGTGGCTCGAGTGGCCCGAAATATCAAAACGACGTCGTTTTGATATTTCGTTTTTTCTTTTTCTTTTTTTTCTTTTTTTTCATCTCAAACAGAGGAGAAGCCGAAGAGAAGAAAGAAGGAAGAAGAAGAAGAAGAGGAAGAAGATATCATCAACAACAACAACATACAGAACAGAGATCAGATCAGCCAATATATATTTTTTTTTCCCTTTACCTTTAGATCTGGATCTACTAAAATAAAAAATTAAAAAAAAAAATCAAGAACAATCTGATTCGTTGTGTTGAAGATCATCATCAACACGAGGAAGATCAAATAGCTATATCCTTGTAAAAAAATCAATGTGTTGAAGATCATCATCAACAAATTTTTTTTATTTTTTATTTTTCCTTTATCTACAAATCCAGATCTTAAAATAAAAAATAAAAAAAAAAAATTCAGAAGAGAAGAAAACAGAGTCAACATCTTCTCTCGCAAGAGGGATTTTCATCTTCTCTCGCCAAACAATCTGATTCGAGCAAAACAGATTCAGAGTCAACATCTTCTCTCGCAAGAGGGATTTTCATCTTCTCTCGCCAAACAATCTGATTCGAGCAAAACAGATTCTGATTTTCATTTTCTCTCTCCTCTTCTCCTCTCTCCTCTCTCTTCTCTCCTCTCCTCCCTTCTCTCTCTTTCATCTCTCCTCTCTCTCTTTCTCCCTCCTTCCCTCTCTTTCTCCCTTTCTTCTTGCATTTCACAGATAAAAGAGAAATATATATATATATATATATATATATATCGAAATCAAAACGACGACGTTTTGATTCGAGCCATTTTCGAGCTTGGAAATTTCGAGCTACCAGCCATTTTTCAAACCCAAATTTTCCTAAACCATATCTTTTTTATTTTCCTTCGATTTCCGCCAACCATAACTTTAATTGAAACAATTATCAATTCACTTTATTGCTTTTGTTTTTATTAGTTCTTTTAATGCTTGCTTTTCTTTTCATTACTTCTTCTTTTCTTTTTTTTCTTTGTTTTTTTTTTTTTGTTATGATGAATGAATGGACTATACTGTCGATTTTTTTCTCATCTATTCTTTGATTGTGAGTGTTGAAGATTTAAAGTGGGAAAAAAAATTGTTATTATATTTTTTAATTGATTGTATTTTCTCATCTATTTTCTAAACTATACTATTGTTTTTCTTCTCATCTTTTTTTTTATTGTGAGTGTTGAAGATTTATAAAACAGTGTGAAAAAAAAATGTTCCTGTGTTTTTTAATTGATTATGTTTTCTCATCTATTTTCTTATTGTGGGTGTTGAAGATTTATCACACGATGAGAAAAAAAATATGATTGTATTTTTTTACACTCCGTTTTAATAATACGGTGATTGTATTTTTTTAACTGATTGGGTTTTTTTACACTCTATTTTGATTACATTGGAGGAAAATTGTGATTGAGTTTTTTAACTCATTGTATTTTTGAAAAAAAAAATTGAAAATGATTGTATTTTTTAACTATCATGTTTAGATGAATGACCAAAGATCATTGAACTAAACAAAGAAATTTGTATATTATTTCAATTGTTAGTCTACCATACAGATTTCACCCTTCTAAAAAAAATCTACCATACAGATTACTCTCTACCATAAAGATTACTCTCAGCCTTTCTAAAGGCTCTAATTATCACAGTAACTCTAATGCAGATTACTATCCTTTGTCCTTTCCCTTAACTCTGATCACAGGTATTAGACAAACAAACAATGTGTTGATTAGAGGATTTGGGAAAGGATTTGAAAAGGGAAAGGGAAAAAGTAGGTAAAATATAAATAAAATATACTTATATTTTATATAGTTTCACACATCTTTTCTCTTTTCTTTTTAAAATTTCTCTCCAAATTTACAAACTAAACACAACGTTAAAACGCTAGATAGTATATTGTAGAGCATTTGTTATATATATTAAAGAAAACCCTTAGATAGCTTTGCCTAATATACTCTAGATCTTCTGTTTGACATAATAAAGTGAAACACGGTGATTGTGTTTTTTTAATTGATTGTATTTTTTTTACACTCTGTTTTGGTCATACGGCGAGAAGAAAAAAAATTGTGATTTTTTTTTTTAACTCACTATGTTTTATAAAAAAATGAGCATATGATTGTGTTTTTTTTAATTTACGTTTTAAATGATATTCTTAATATGAACGATTATTTTACAATATTGATTGTACTTTTATACACTCTGTTTTGATCAGATAGTGAGAAAAAATATATGTTTGTGTTTTTTTACATTCTGTTTTGATCTGACAATGAGAAAAAATTATGCTTGTATTTTTTAACTGATTATGTTTTTTTTACACTCCGTTTTGATAATTCGATGAAAAAAAAATTGTGATTATGTTTTTTAATTGATTTTTTTCTTTTTTTTTACCTAACTTGTTTGGATGGATGACAAAGTAAAACATGTGTGAGACATTCTCAAATAAAAATAATTGATACTGTTTTTTGGAAAAAAAAATAATTGAGTGCGGTTTTTTCTTCCTAACATGTTTGGATGGATGACAAAACAAAACATGTGCGAGACATTCTTTTAAAAAAAAAAAATTAACTAATTGTGTTTTTTGACAAAGAAAAATAACCGAGTTTTTTTTTTTTTTTTGTTTCCTTTTGTGTATTTTAAGCGGCATTCTTAATATTATAAATATTTTACAATACTAATGTGTCATGAATTTCACTAGCTGTGTCAATAGTTGCCAATGCACCCAATTTATGTTATAAAACTACAATATAGATATAAGTTATTTATATTGTGATATGAGTTTGATTTACGATTTTGGTTGATTTTGTTTACCTACAATTAATTTGTCGCTTTTAAAATACTTATTCAATCAAGTAATACATTATTTAACTGTTTCTTTCATAATATAAATATAAACTTGCATATCATCCCGTGCTATGCACGGGATTATATTTAAAAAGACTATATATTTATAGCAATGTCAAACATATTTTAAAATTGTTAGTATAAAATCTACGTAATTATGAAAGAAAATGTTGAGATTTGTGTGTTTGGTATTTGTTAGATTTTTTTCTTTAACTAAATAACCAACAGATTTTATTTTTTTTTAACATTTTTAATTTTGAAAATCAAGAAATTTAGGTTGAGAACTTAGAGCTCTCATATCCCTTCTCATTAGAAATCTCATTTTCTTTAATAAAAAAAACACTCATTTCTATTGTGATTCAATTTGATTTATATTTTTAGGTCAAAAAATTACAGCAGCTATAAATGGAGACCAATAGAGATATTTGTGTGTTTTTATCTTTTCTATTAAAAAAGGATACCAATAGATATACTTTTCTTTTCTTTTTCTTTTTTTCCTTTAACTGTAATTGTTGCACTGATCATATTCTACCTTAAAATTTATTTTTTGAGAACAAAACAAGGGATGCTTCTATATCACTGAATTTTGTTTCTATTTTTTTTTTACTTTACTCTTCAATTATTGCATTGATGATATTCTACTTTATAATTTATTAAATATTCATTCCAGATTTATTACAATAACTTTTTTACTCTATAGGAAGTGTTTGCAACAACTGATGGCATGCAACTATATCATACTCTAGAGAAAGATGATATTTTGTTTGCTACTAGATTAACAGTTAAAAATTATCATGATAAGATTAATTTTCATTGACTTTTATAATAGCTATATGCATATACAAATCTTGACATTGATAAATTATCTTTTCTCAACTTCTAGGTCCATGTCTCGCTGTATGCAAATACAGCAAGTTGTATACTAATCCTTCATTTCGTTATACAGATCATATTCGAATGTGGTATGTTATGATTGTATAATATTAATCAATTACATATGATAATATAATTTTCACAATTATATATATTAACATGTTTATCTAGGATTGTTATGAATCCTATATCACAAAAGTTGGTATCTTAGAACCGAAAATATGAATTCTTAATTTCACAGTTATTGGTGATATCAAATGCTAAAAAAATTTGAATAAGTGATTTTGTAACTATGCCAAAGGTAAGAATTCTTATCATCCCAAGTAATAAAAGTTAAATGATATGTATATATATTCGTTTATAAAAAGAGATTAATTTAAGTTTTTTCAAATATTTTGTAGGTTTCATATTTTCGAATATTTGGGTACATACCTTTGGATTGATTTGTGCAAAACATGCTATCAAAAGGTTGATATAGTCACATTATTTGTCGTCACTGCATACATGATGATATTGATATTATAACGAGGTAATTTCCTTTCGAAAAAATAATTGTTATGTACAATAATAACTCAAACTTAACAAGTGTTTTAATTTTAATGTATAATGACTCATTTGCCCTTAAAGAGTTAAAGAGGATATGTGTAATTGTGATGGAAAAGCCGTTGGATGAAAGGCAGTGCCCAGTTCAAGCATAGGACTTATGTGCCTTTGTAATGGACATGGCACTAGCACCGCCACCCCTCCATCACCTCTTTCTCTTCCTTGATTTTCCATTCTCTCTCTTTCTAAATTGGTGGTTGCAATATTGCTTTAACAACCCTTTAGAAGTTTAAGTAACGTTTTTTTTTTTTTTTTTTTTTTTTTTTTTGATCAACAAAGAAAAATTTCATTAACAGCATGAAATTAAAGGTACAGGAAGATGACATGCATCGAGAGAGATTCGGAAAGTATAAAAATACCCCTACTACTGCTACTCACATCCATACAACCAACCCCTTGGCCTCACGATTTTTTTTTTTTTTTTACACAAAAAAAAGTTAAGAAGGACTTAACTATAAAATAAAAACATGAAACCCCACAAGATCAACCCAACAAAACACCCAAGCTGCACCTGATTACAACACCCACCCAAGACCCACACCTATGCTAACACACTATGCACACACCACCTCTGTTGCAGCCTACACCACCTACGCCTCTGCTGCAGCCCACACCACCTACGCCTCTGCTGCCCACACCACGCCATGCCGAGAAAAACTCTCCGACCGAGAAAAACTCCAAGCCAACACCGGAAACCTCCATCGCATAAGCTGCTGCGGCTCCCCTGCTGAAGTTGACAATGCAGCACCAACAGTAGCTGCAATATACTTCTTCTTTCACATCCCCAAGTTGTTTTTCTTTCTCACACCCGCTGCAAATCCAAAACCCACTGCAGATCCAAGACCCAAGTTCTTCTTCTTTCTCATTAACAACATGAAAGCAGCACCAACATTAGCTGCAATGTTCTTCTTCTTTCGCACACCCAAGTTCTTCTACTTTCTCACACCCACTGCGGATCCAAAACCCGACCAGAACACCTACCAACCGCTGGGATATCACCATATATTTGGAAGTTCACCCCTCAAACTCTCACTCGACAGAAGCGCTCGAATGAAAACCAGACAGATCTGGATCGCCCAAACAGGGCATCGATACTACTCCAAAAATCTGAACCAGTGAACACCCCTCAAGCTCCTACTCGCAAAAGAGCGCTCGAATGAACATCCTGGACGTCCCCTGAAGAAAAAAACACACCACCTCCCCCAATGAACCAGCTAATCACCAAAAATATGAACTACCGCAGCACACACCTCCAGTTATTACAAAACACACCTAGGTGGGAAAATCATGGGGGAATCAAGTTTATTAAAGGAAAAAGCTAGCAAACAAACGACGGAAAGAGCTAGGCCAGCCGATCGCCATAGCCAAAGGCGGTGGCCGGCCGGTCCAAAGGAGGCCTGGAAGTTTAAGTAACGTAAGTACACAGTTTTTTATTATTGGACCATCACACTAAAATTCACAATAGACTAAATAATTACTTGAACTTGAGACCGTCATTAATTTTTTTTTAAAAAAAATGATTCTTAATTTAAAAGATTCTTAGTGCAGTTTTAAGAAAGATGGGCATGAGTGTAGTTTTGAGAAAGATAGGCATGGTTGTATATATCTAAGTGCCAAACTTAGTGCAGAGGACAGACACTTTGATCCAAAAATGAAGTTTTACATATTTGTTGGTTTTTTGATTTGGGAATAATACCTTCACAAAAGGACGTTTTAGCTACCCTCTGGATAGGATCTTCATATTCCTGGTAAAGAATATGGGTCGGCATTCAAATATGCTCAATCATTTATTTTAATAGTACTAGTTGGACACCACGCGCTACGCACGTGAGGTCGCGTCATAATTTGTCCAAACTATACTCTATTTTTTTTAATTTTTCAAATAAATGAAACATATCCACAGCAGGAAGAACTATGCTCATGGGTTGTGTATGTTGGACAATCTTCACTCTATTAAAAATAAATAATATTTGTGTACTTAACAACAAACAAAGCGAATAAAGAAATGAAAGAGACTGTTTGATTACAAAAATCAAACCAGTAAAGAAAATAAAATAAAACAAAAACAGATTCTTATTTTCTTATAAAAACAAAATCAGAATCTGATAAAAATAAATAAATAAAACAGAAAGTATATTAAGGCCTCGTTAGGGAACAGACTAATTTAGTAACTTTTTGGCTATTTGGCTAAAATATGAGCTAAAAAAAATTGGTATGTTTGGGATGACTTTTTGACTTTTTACGAAAAGATGTGCAGAAAGTAGAGAAAAAAGAGAATCTTTGACTTTTTGGTATGGGTTGTTGGCTTTTTGATTTTTTTAGTGACTTTTTGGCTTTTTGACTAAAAAAGTCACTTGCCAAACGAGACCTAATTACTAACCTTATGTATTTATTAAACAAAATTCTGATCAAGTCTAGTGTTTAACATTGTATCCATAAGATAGATTCGTCCTCTCCATGGTACTTTCAGAATGTGGACGTCTATTTCCCAAGATAAAATGATCAACAACAAACAGTAGCAACACTACAAATTATTTGCACAACGAACACACTTTGTGTTTATACATTTTCTTACAAGAAAATAATGCAGCAAAATACATAATTTTTGGATAAAAATTAAAGTGAAAAAACCAAATGAAGGACTGCCTATTTATGGATGGAGTGGTGGCTATACGGTTTGAATTAAACAAGTACAAAACCGGTTTGAACAGGTATAGAATCTGTTCGGGACAGATTGAACAGTTAAGGCACTGTTTGGTTTGAATTTTAAATAGATATGGAATCTGTCTGGTTTAATTCAAACAGATTGGAACCTGTTAGGTTTAAATTTAAACAGATATGCATCTGTTCGGGTAGGAAAAAACTGGACAGATTTTATTTGAAAAGTAAAATTAATTTCAAATGTTTTTGGCCGCACAAACCCAACCCAATCGCACACCACGCACCCGCACCCAAACCCAGCTCGCCCGACTGGACGGCGCGCGTGTGTGTTTATTTTGGGTCAACTGGGTCTGGCCCACTTTGTCCATAACCTCCCTCTCTACAAAACTTGGATGCCCCTTAGGACTTACCCCAAGTTCCAAACTCAAGCCTTATAAACCCATTCAAAGTTTCCCACCAAATCAATGTGGGACAAGCATTAAACCAAACCTTTAGGAATTTTCACCAAAAACTCCATTTCCATGGAGCTTACTTTGGTTTCAATTTTCCATTTACTTAATAATAGTTTTGCGTAACCAAATATACTACGTGAATCATAACACGGCATAAAACGCGTTACCACTTAGACTTTCCAACTTTGGCGCATGCGTCCCACCTAAAAAATAGACCAAAGTTGAGGAAAAATCTATTTTTTTCCAAAACTTCCAAAACCCAATTCTAACAATTCCCCACATGAATGGAATTTGATGACAATGGAAATGCAAAAATATGCAGAATTTTTCGAAAAAATATAAATCAAAAATATCTTACATCAGGATAGGTAGCTTTCGGCCTTAAAACTTCCTTAGTGATAACCTATTGGACTTACTAGCTAACCAATGGACGTGATACCTTGAATTGTTTAGCCGTTTGTATAAGCCAAGACAATTAATTTCACACAAAATATCTTCTGACACATCGTGATTCTCACGGTTGTGTTCATTTTGGCCTTAAACACTCCTGGTTATTCATGAGTGCTTCTAGAGAATTTAGCATTTTCATTCTCATAGAACCAACCTCAGTTCGACATCCATATAGGTGATTTTTATTGTGAGTATCTCCTTATATTCGTCTTGATTTTTATGCTTAAATTAAGATATAAGTAATCATTAAAAGCAAACCTTATCCTTAAATCGTTACATACAATACATGTTGCAGATATCACTCTCACCATAGGAATGGGTAGGGAATTTTAATCCCTTGGTGATTTCTGGTGAGCCACACATAACTTAGTTGTCCCTTTGAACTTAATTCTTGGGATCTCCAGTCATTTAAGTAGGGTTACCATTATGATGACTCTTATGTAATAGACTTTAATCCCATCCCCTTCGATGAACTATACACTTGCTCTTTTGTCAAACCTTTTGTTAATGGATCCACAATATTCTCTTTAGATTTTATATAATCTATTGAGATTATTCCATTTGAGAGCAATTGTCTTACGGTATTATGTCGACAACGAATATGTCGTGACTTATCATTATACATATGATTTTGTGCCCTGCCTATTGTAGATTAACTATCACAATGAATGCAAATAGCTAGCATAGGTTTTGACCACATTGGAATGTCTTCTAAGAAGTGGCGAAGCCACTCTGCTTCTTCTCCTACTTTGTCTAAAGTAATGAACTTAGATTCCATTGTAGATCGTGGACTTCCAAGAAACAGCAGCGCCTCCCAGAGTAAAGACATATCCACTAGTGGATTTTGAATTTTTAATATCCGATATCCAATTGGCATCACAATAACCTTCTAGTACTGCAAGATATCGAGTAAAGTTCAAACCATGATCACGGGTAAATCTTAGATATCTAAGAACTCGAATGATCACTTTCCAATGGTCTTCTCCAGGGTTACTAGTGTACTTGATCAATTTACTAACAGTATAAGTTATATCAGGACGAGTGAAATTCATTAGGTACATTTGGCTTCCAATGATTTGGGAGTATTTTAACTGAGACACCGCATCACCTTTATTTTTCGATAAATAAAGACTGATGTCTACATATATTTTTGTTACATTTATATCATCATTGATATATTTACCAAGAATTTTCTCAATATAATGAGATTGAGATAATGTATATCCATCAGATGTTTTAGTAATTTTCATTCCTAATATTACATCTGCAACCCCCATATCTTTCATATCAAATCTTTTGTTCAGCATTTGCTTAGTTGATTTGATCATGTTTTGAGTGCTTCCTATGATAAGCATGTCATCCACATAAAGACAAACTATGACATATCATTGGTCAGTGTTTTCAACATAGATGCACTTATCACATTCGTTTATCTTAAACCCATTAGTAAGCATAGTATGATCAAATTTTTCATGCCATTGCTTAGGAGCTTATTTTAATCCATAAAGAGATTTTACAAGCCAACAAACTTTCTTTTATTGCCCTGGCACTACAACCCCTTCAGGTTGCTCCATATAGATCTCTTCATTTAGATCACCGCTTAAGAAAGCTGTCTTAACATCCATTTGATGTATCTCGAAATTATTCAACGCTGCTATAGCAATAAGGATATGGATAGATGTTATTCTTGTCATAGAGGAATATGTGTCAAAATAGTCCGGACCTTCCTTTTGTCTGTAACCTTTTACTACAAGCCTTGTTTTATACTTGTCTATTGAACCATCTACTTTCATTTTTCTCTTGAATATCCATCTATATCCAAGAGGTTTAGAACCGGTTGGAAGATCCACCAATTCCCAAGTATGATTTTGCATAATGGATTCAATTTCATTATTAACAACCTCTTTCCACAAAGGTGCTTCAGGACCTGTCATTGCTTCCTTAAAGCTTTGAGGTTTATTTTCTAACAAGTATGTCAGAAAATCTGGACCAAAAGATTTTGATGTTCTCGCTCTCTTACTTCGTCTTAGTTCATCATCACTTAAATCCTGTTGGTTAAGACCATTACTAGTCTCTTATGTTTGATTGTCATTAGTCTCTTAGCTTTGTATACAATCATAAGTTCTTTTCTGTGAACTTAATTCCAGTCTGTTCTCATAAGGAAAGAGCACAACATTCCTTAACTCTATAATAGTGTCCACATTTATATCAGGTATTTCTGATTTATAAGTCAGAAAACGATATGCACTACTATTCTAATCATAACCAATAAACCCACAATCCACTGTTTTTGGTCCTATCTTAGTCTTTTTTGGAACAGGAACTTCAACTTTTGCCAAACACCCCCACACTTTTAAGTATTTATAGAAAGGTAATTGACCTTTCCACAATTCATAAGGAGTGCTGTTGGTTTTCTTGTGGGGTATTCTGTTAAGAACATAATTAGTAGACAATATTGCTTACCCCCACAATTTTTGCGGTAAGCCTGAACTTAGTAACATGGCATTCATCATTTCTTTAAGGGTTCTATTCTTCCTTTCAGCAATTACATTTTGCTGTGAAGAATAGGCTGGTGTAGTTTGGTGAATAATGTCATGTTGTGCACAAAATTCATTTAAAGGTGCATCATATTCACCACCCCTATCACTTCTAACCATTTTAATGGTTTTACCAGGTTCATTTTCAACTTCAGTTTTGTGGAGTTTAAACATTTCTAAGGCTTCATCTTCACTTCTAAGTAAGTATACATAACAATATCTTGTGTAATCATCGATAAATGTTATGAAATACTTCTTGCCTCCTCTAGTTTGAACAAATTTAAGATCACACGCATCAGTATGAATTAATTTTAGAGGTATGGTTTTTCTTTCAACCGATTTAAATGGAGCCTTAGTTAGTTTCACTTTTACACAAATCTCACATTTATGATTATAATCAATTTCAAACTTTGGTATATAATCCAAACCAATTAATCTACGTAAAGCATCAAAATTTACATGTCCTAATCTACCATGCCATAAATTTGACTCAAAAATAGAAGCAAAAGATGTGTTATTCTTATTAATAGCAAGTTTTTTGTACAACTGTCATTACATTCAACTTGAAGAGACCATCATTCATGTATCCCTTACCAACATACATACCACTCTTTGTTAATACAAATTCATCAAACTCAAATACGAGCGTAAAACCATTTTTTCTTAACAAAGAATCAGAAATTAAATTCTTCTGGATGTCTAGTACATGCAGTACGTTGTTGAGGATAAGTTCCTTCCCTGATGTCATCTTCAATATCACCTTTCCTTATCCAGCCACAATAGGAGTAGAAGAATTTCCCATGAAAAGTTGTTCAGCATTTATAGCTTCATTGTAAGCAGTGAACATCTTCTTGTCCGCACAAATGTAACGAGTTGCCCCAATGTCAACCCATCATTCCTTGGGATTTCCAATCAAACTAGCCTCAGACACCACAGCAGAAAGATTGTTGTCATTTACCCCGTCCGAGATGTTATCTAATTCTGTCACGTTAGCTTGATTGATGGTCTTCTTGCTTGTACTTCCGCGATCCTTCTTAAGGCGGCGGCAATCAGAAGCTCGATGTCCAGTCTTACCACAGTTATAACATTTTCCTTTGAACTTCTTATTGCCATTGTTGTCGTCTTGTTTAGGACCATCTCCAGCAAACTTCCTCTTTTTGTCATGTGGTTTGTGCACTTGTTCAATCACATTAGCCTTGGACTCAATGAGATTTTTACTATTCATCTTTTTAGCCTTCTAGTTATCTTCCTCAATTCTCAATTTTACAATAAGTTCATCCATGGTCATCTCTTTGCGTTTATATTTTAAATAATTTTTGAAATCTTTCTAAACCGGTGGTAACTTTTCCACTAAAGCAGCAACTTGGAAAAACTCGCTAAGAGACATACCTTCAGAGTGAATATCATATAAAATTAATTGAAAACTATGAACTTGAGAAATTACCGTCTAGGAGTCTACCATAACGAAGTTCATAAATTTACCGACAACAAATTTCTTTGTGTCAGCATCCCTGTCTTATATTTTTTTCTCCAAAGAATCCCACAATTCTTTTCCTATTTTCAAAGGGCTGTAAACATTATACAGCATGTTGTCAAGGCCATTGAGGATGTAGTTTCTGCACAGAAAATCAGAATATTTCCAAGCGTCTATAACGACAACAACTTGCCGATCACTTTCATCCTCTCTAAGTACTGGAGCCTCTTCACGGAGAAACCGGTCCAGATTTAGAGTTGTAAGATAGAACAGCATTTTCTGCTGCTATCTTTTAAACTCAGTGCCATTAAATTTCTCTGGTTTTTCTCCATGATTTATTGGAATTGAACATGGTTCTGGATAAGGACCGGAGTCGTTGTAACGATCAGATTTGGAGTACTACTTTCAGCAACCATAATATCTGATTACAAAAATCAGAAAAACCAAAATACAAATTAATTTTCTAGTTATTCAAACCAGAAAATAAATTATAATACAAAATAATTTTATTTTTCTATAACACTAATACACAAAATAATATTCTGAAATTGTTAATGACACCAGTATATTACTACTAGTTGTCAAAGAAAATAAATAGCATATCACTACTATTTGTCAAATAGTATATTACTACTATTTGTATTTTCTAACCAAAATATCACTTTGTAAAAGCACAGAAAAATAAATACAATGAAGACACCAAAAAATAATCTGTCTTAAGATTGTTGGACAATCTTCATTGTATTAAGAATAAATAATGTTTGTGTATTTAACAACAAACAAAAGAAATAAAGACATGCGAGAGATTGTTTGATTACACAAAACAAACCAGTAAAGAAAATAAAATAAAACAAAAACAGATTCTTATTTTCTTACAAAAACAAAATCAGAATCTGATAAAACTAAATAAATAAAACAAAAAGTAAATTAATTACTAACCTTATATATTTATTAAACAAAATTATGATCAAGTCCAATGTTTAATACTGTGTCTTTAAGGCAGATTTGTCATCTTCACGGTACTTTTAGAATGTGGACGTCTATCTCCCAGGAAAAATGATCAACAACAAACAGTAACAGCACTACAAACTGTTAGCACAACGAAGACACTTTGTGTTTATACACTTTCTCACTAGAAAATAATGCAGCAAAATGCAGAGTGTAATTGCAGAATTTTTAAAATTAAAGTGAAAAAACCAAATGAGGGACTGCTTATTTATAGATGGAGTGGTAGCTGTACGGTTTGAATTAAACAGGTATAAAACTAGTTCGAATACGTATAGAATTTGTTCGGGACAGACTGAACAGTTAAGGCACTGTTTGGTTTGAATTTTAAACAGATATTGAATCTGTCCGATTTAATTCAAACAGATTGGAACTTGTTAGTTTTAAATTTAAACAGATATGCATCTGTTCGGGTGGGAAAAAACTGGACAGATTTTATTTCTAAAATAAAATTAATTTCAAATATTTTTGGCGCAAAAAGACAGGTATTTGGCTGGGCAAGCCCAACCCAACCGCATACCACGCACCCGCGCCCAAGCCCAGCCTCGACAGCGTGCGCGTGCGTGTTTATTTTGGGTCCAATAGGTCTAGCCCACTTTGCCCATAACCTCCTTCTCTACAAAACTTGGGTGCACCTTGGGGCCTACCATAAGTTCCAAACTCAAACCTTATAAACTCACTCAAAGTTTGCCCACCAGATCAATGTGGGACAAGCCTTAAACCAAACCTTTAGGAATTTTCACCAAAAACTCTATTTCCATGGAGCTCACTTTGACTTCAATTTCTCATTCACTCGATAATGGTTTTGAGTAACCAAATATACTACGTTAATTACAACGCGACATAGAACGCGTTACCACTTAGACCCGCCAACTTTGACGTATGGGTCCCACCTAAAAAATAGACCAAAATTGAGGAAAAATCTATTTTTGTTCCAAAACTTCCAAAACCCAATTCTAACAGTGTATAGACAAAGATACACATATAATTAATTGTTGATAAAATACAAGAACATGTTTAGTGTACTCAAAATTGCATCGAGGGACCTTTTATTTGTTATAGTTTTGTCCTCTATTGTTAGGCAATTCTTAGTTAATTATAGGCAACATAACAAGCAACAATCTCCTACAAAGTGTACCCTTACTGCAGAAAACAAATAGCTTTGGCCTAAGTGTTTTGTTAATGTTGCATCATCTTTTGTAGCTGCATATAAGATAACAAAGTATAATCAGTGAATAAAGTGGGAATTACTTCTAATAGACATCAATTTGAGAAAAGAAAAATACTACATCCCATGGTGGTTGAATACACCCAAATATACAATCAAGTAAAGTAACTAATCAAATTTCCCAACAACAATAACCAACTCACTCATATTTTTCTACATTGAAAAAGAAAAAACACCTTTTTTAAGGGCTTGGCGGTGGCACCAGAGGATGTGGAGGGGCTGGTGTGTTTTGACTGTAATTGATAATACCACTGCTTTCGATTTTGTATTTCTATATTCTTCTTTTTTTTCTTTAATGTTACGGCAGTAAAACTGAAGCTACATACCAAGAGGTTATTGTTCTGAAAACACATAAGGAGCTTATCTCAAAAGAAGCCCACCCGCTAGGCATCCCAATAAAGAGTCATCATCTTTCTTCCAACCTCAAAATAGTTGTGGGAAAGGCACCAAAAAATAAAAAATTCAACATATCAGTAAATTACAAATTAAAAATAAAAAAAATTCACCAAGTGAGCAAATAAACATAAACAAAGAGAATAAAAATTTGCACATAAGCAGTAACAATTGGCTTAGTATAAATTGAGGACTAGTTGTCTATTTGTAGATGCATACACCTATATATCTATATATCAATTGAGGATTTGTTATGTATTTGTCGATAGAAATTGATTTTTAGATAATGCACGCACAGTATGACCTTCTACAAAGACAAACAACCATGTATTTTTAAGGTTTTTAATAGTTAGGCGAAGGTCATCTGCTGCTACTTTTGATTGCTAGTAGTTACAATAATGCCTCTTTATTAATGGTTAAGACATCAACAAATTTTCTAGTGCATATTAGCAAACAGGTGGTGCACATCATTTACATATAAATTAAATTAAAGGAAAAGAAGGACATGGAAACCACATGGCGGCACATCTCGAAAGACAAACATGGAAGCAACTGTCTATATAAAAGATTGTCAGGCAATCTCGAGTGGGTATATATTACTGTATGAACTGACTGGCTACATTGCCTGTCGAAAATAGAAGGAGCTCTTGCAGAGGCATATGGAACACCCCCAAAGAAGGACCACCGTTTGCAGAAATTGAGGCAGATCAAACCTCCGTTCATCTTGGTATTTTAACATCGATGTTTTTAAAATCATCACCGAAACAGAGACCTTCAAAATGGTGGCCTCCAATTGGTTGGTCAACAGGTGGTTGCAGGTGTTAAACACTATGTTATTTGTTTTCAAACAACTTAAGCAACCATGCATGTGAAGACACAGATATGAATCACCGCCTGGACAAATTGCAATAAAAACTATTTACAGGGCAACTTGTGGTTGGCTACTCCAGTGGTTATGGCTTGTGGTGCATCTCTTGGGACACTTGGATAAACCATAAGCAAACACATAATCTGCCTATTTGAATAGAGATAGAGATATGGGCAACAGATGTGGAATTGCAATTATCTATTAGTTAGTGGACAGTTTCGAGAATATAAGCAACCACACGGGTATTGTTGAAGTGGTAGATTCAATTCACCTATCTATTTAGGTAGTTGTTCTTCGGAAATTTTCACCTAAACCAAGCAGGTTCCGAACAAACGGACAAGAGCGTTACACCATCTGTTACACCACTCTTATCTTCTTTTTATACTCCCTCCGTTCCAAAATAATGGTCCTTTTTGGGGAATCCAACTTTTTTTGGGTAGTACAATTATTGCTTTTGAAAAAAGTTGATTTTCCAAAATTATCCTTTTGATAGTACATTTTTTGAGAATGTCAATGTCATAATTGTACTTTTTATATTGTTTATTAATTTAAAAGAAGGGCAAAATAGAAAATTTATATTATTTTTGTACTTGATTTTTTAAGAGGGACTAATATTTTGAGATAATGAAAAATAATATTTTGAGATAATGAAAAATAAAATAAGAGACTAATATTTTGTACTTGATTTTCAAGATTTATCAATTTTGAACTCCTCTAGAGAATGACATGGTCAAGTAGGGTGGCATGAAGACAACTCACACAAGGACAGATTTTGAATTCTAGTCCACTGGTACACTAAATTAGAGCATATCTAATGGGATATAGTTAAAAAAAATTTAAGATGTGTTCAGTGTTTATTAATTTAGAGATTAAATAAAATATATTTATTTATGCATAAAGTTTTTTTCTAACCTATTATGGAGGAGCTCCTCCTACTCTACCGATGTGGCAACTTGTGATTGGTTTCCTAAAAAATTGACTTTTAATCTATTTCTCAAAATATTAAACTCAATTTGCTACAAATTGAATAAGAATTAATAAATTTTGAATTATGCAATAGGTGGTCAATCATAAATTGCCGCATCGGTGGAATAGGAGGAGTTTCTTCATAATAGATTGGAAGAAAACTTTATCCTTTATTTATATATAGGATGAGGATCCCCTTTAGTTCAGATTTGAAACTAGAGGGTGCTATTTGGATCCATGGAACCCACACAGGTCCTGTTTCAATGATTCAAACTTTTCATTTTGTCGGGTACTTTGTGTATTTCATTCCCACGAAAAATTAAGTTGATCTGATAATTGTAACTTATTTAATTTTTTACTAAAAAAATAGACAATAATTGTGTTTTTAAAAAATAAATTATATATTTTTTTAGTGACAAACACAATAAATTGAACATGTTACAGTTATCGGATCGCCTTAATTTAATATACAAAATACCTAATAAAATGAATTATTTAAATCATTGAAATGAAATCTATAGTGAACCCCACAGATCCGGAGAGCGCCTTTCAATTCAAAAACTTAACTAGAGAAGATCCATAACTAAATAAACTCCGCCAATTTTTCATTTCTCTTTCTCTGTCATATTTTAATCTTATTGCTATTCCTTGAATGATTTGATATGGTGTATATTGTCTTTCTAAATTGTTAATACAAATGTATAGGTACGTATTGATTTCAAAACAATACTCCTAAGTTGTACTCGTACAAAATTTGTAAGTCCATACTTGCATGTATTTTGATTTTTTTATTTTTATTTTTGTAATCAAAGGTTTGTTTGGAGTGTCCTAAATAAGTGCACTTTTTATCTTTTTGAACTAACAAGTTGAGGAAAAAAATATGAATGTTTAGGTTAGCGTTTTGACTTCTTATGAAAAAATGTGTATTAAAAAATTGTATAAATAAGTGTGTAGGAGAAGATAGGGTAGGAGGCCGTACAGAATGGCAGTGGTGACTAGCTGGTTGAGTAGATGAGAAAATATTGTCTCCTTTTCGGGTTTTGATTCGATTGTGTTGTTTGGCCCGTGGGGGCAAATCACGGTCCCGTTTTTCTAATCGGAACCGTTCAATGTATAGAACTCGTCGAATACTATATGTTTATATAAAATCACATTGATTGAATATCGATAGCTATCTGATCGTGTTAGTTTTTTTTGTTAACTGTTAACTATAACACCATATATTTTTATACAAAACTGATTTGATCATGTAGTTAGCAATATCTGATAGGCGTGATTTTTTACAGATATATAGTACTAGACGAGTTCTACATATTGAATGGTTCAAATTATCAAAACGGGACCCATGGTGGGCCCCCACGGGCCTAACTTTACCATTAAAAAATTTAGTGATTATTTTACTATAATTTCTTTTTTCCCGGGTCACTGACTCTACCATCACATCAGTACCAATCTTGGGGTTTTTTTTTATTTGTATTAATATTTGTATATTATTTTTTTAATATTTTTTTTGATAAATAGTGATAACTTTTTAAGTAACTTTTTGATTTTTTTACTTTTTTAAGGTTGTCAAACCAGCCCTTAATTTTGTGCAATTATTTTTCTCATTGTGCAAATAAATTCAAACAGTTTATGCTAATAGGGGCATTAGTCCTATTGAACAAATTGATTGGGAAAACTTGTAAATATTATGAAGGCACGTTGGTTTGATGTTCTAAATTTTTTTTTCAGAATTAAAAAAAATAGAAATTAGTTTGATCAAAACAAACATCAAAAATATACTTTTGAATTTATTTTTGTTCTTCCGAAAGATCAAATTATATAAAAATAATATGTATTTTTTATTTTTTAAAATTATTTTGAATTTTTCATTTAAAAAATAAATAAATATTATCTATAAATTTGGGTAGGCCCACTATATGTACTGGGCCGATCTAGCCTCTTAGGGTGTGTTTGTTTGGACGGACTTAATAAAGGGAGATTGTAATCCATCGAAGTATTAGTCTTGGAATACATTGTCCCTCTACTATTTAGTTGAACTGGATTTGCATCCTATGTTTATTTAGTCATGGGATTAGATGTCTGGATTGAATTATTTTTAGTGAATCCAATGTTTGTTTGGGATATTATGGAGAAGGATAAATGCTCAAATAACTATTTTATCCTTTTCAATTATCTACTTAGTAATAACAATATTAAACATAGCTTTAATATTTTAATTATTTTTAGCTAGATTAAATAAAAATTTATTTTATTTTATTTTTTGCACAATTAAATAAATTTCTTTTTAAAAAATTAAATAAATTAAATATCAATAAAAATATATGTTATTTTTTAATTAAAGTTTTAAATAAATTTATTTTAAATAATAATAATAATTAAATAATAAAATAAAATAAAACATCTATTAAAATTTAAATAATGAAATTAAATAAATATAAACAAAATTTTAAAATAAAACATCAATAAAATATCTATAAAAAATTATTTTAAAAAATTAAATAAATAAAACAAAATAAAAATTAAATAAAATTATTTTATTTTTAAATTGAGACATTTAAATTTTATTTAATTTTACTAAATATAATACATAATTAAATACTAGAAGGCAAAAATATAATTTTATTTGCTAATCCTATGGGATGAGTTATCCCATGGTTTCTATCCCACCCCTACATACATGAGATAGCATAGTCCCACAAATATGAGACTAATAGTCCGGAAGAACTATTAAACCGAAACAAAACTTTTAAAACAAACAACAGACTTTAATCTATCCGGACTAATAATCCAATCTCATACCCAATCTTTCCAAAAACAAACACCCCCTTAGACCATCTCCAACGGTGAACCAAACCCAGCATCAGATTTAAATTTTGATGAAAAACCCACTTTTTCATGCTCCAACGGTTGCACCAAAGTCATACCAAAATGAGATTTCTGCAAAAGTTTTACCAAACTGGTGACAGACTCCGCGTTTCACCAAAACACTGTACATGACCGTTGCTAGGAGACGAACCGGTCGACCGGCCGGTCGACCAGCCGGTTGACCAACCGGTCGCCCACCAAAAGTTCAAACAGTTCCGAAAAAAAGGTTCAAACCGGTCAAAAAAAAAAAAATTTTTTTTTGCCTAACCGGTCGACCACCAAAAGGTTCAAAAGGTTCAAAAAGTTCAAAAAAAATCAAAAAAAAAAAAAAAAAATTTTGCCTTACCGGTTGACCGGCCGGTCAACCAACCGGTTGCCCGGCGCAAATTTGATGAAAAGGATTTGATACTGAACCGTTGGAGCGCGAAGTATCAGATTAAGGAAATTGTCACTTTTTAACTTTTAACTCAGATTTAGTGAAAAATCTAAGTAACCGTTGAAGATGCTCTTATGGGATAAGTAGTTGCGAAATCCAAATCCAATTAGATATTTCTCACACGTACTAGAAAGTTCGTCAGCACCGCTAGCGTCGATAAGCCGCGAAAGTACTGGAACAATCCCCTACTTCCTATAAATACCCTACACGTCCCTTCCCTCTCTCGTCGCACAACATTTACGTGTGAAAATTTCTCGGTATCCAAACAGAGTACTTAACGCTCCCAAAAATCACATCCCTGAATTCTTTCCTTGAATTCCGATCTGATATCGAACCACGCAGCAAATAAGATGTCGATGATCCCAAGCTTCTTCGGCAACGGACAAAGCAGCATTTTCGATCCCTTTCCTCTCGACCCCTTCAGAAACTTTCCATTCTCCGAATTTTCCCGGGAAAATTCTGCAATAGCGAACGCTCGCGTGGACTGGAAGGAAACTCCCGAAGCTCACTTGTTCAAGGCCGATCTACCGGGGCTGGAGAAGGAGGAAGTGAAGGTGGAGATCGAGGACGACAGAGTTCTGCAGATTAGCGGAGAGAGAAAGGTGGAGAAGGAGGAGAAGAACGATACCTGGCACCGTGTGGAGCGCAGTAGCGGGAAGTTCATGAGGAGGTTCAGGCTGCCGGAAAACGCGAAGATGAATCAAGTGAAGGCTTCCATGGAGAACGGAGTTCTGACTGTAACGATTCCAAAGGAGGAAGTCAAGAAACCTGAAATCAAATCTATTGATATTTCTGGTTAGAATTTATATCATTGTGAATATGAATGTTTTGTGGTTCAGTGTTTGTCTAAACCATGCTTTATGATGTAATTGATATGTTTACCTACGTTCTAATAATTACAATTTTTGAGTTTTATTGTTGTTTGTTTGTGCAGTTACGTTTATACTAGGCTTGTTTGAGAAGGGTGTGATTTTAGAATTTTTGGATAACAAGGCTTGAATTGTGAGGTGAAGAGGGCAAAAAAATGTGAAAAAGGAAAATAAATCATTATCACTCTGTTTGACTTTAATTTTCAAAATTCATTTTACAAAAAAATTTATTTTTTCATTTTTCATTTTTTTTAATTAATTTTTTTAATATTGCAAGGAATTTTTTAAATATTTAGACACTTAACATAAATATATTTAAAAAATATAATATTTGTAAAAAAATTTAAAAATTTAAAAATTCATTAAATATAATAAATATAAAAAAAATAAAAATTTAATATATTTTCGTATTCATTAATTTTTTTTAAAAAAATAATAAATATTTTATTATTTAGATATATTTAAGTAATGTGTATTTAAAAAAGTAAAAAAATTATTTAAAATTTTAAAAATATTTATTAAAAATAAAAAAATATATGAAAAATAAAGAATTTAATTTTTAAAAAAATTAAATTTAAAAAAGTGGTTGATTATAATTTATTTTTTTATCACTTCGTTTTATTTTATCTATGGATTATATAAAAAAAATTAATTAATATTTTACCAAGCGTTTCATATGAGTGTAGGACTCACACACATGTGATTTGTATGGATCTTATACCTATGTGAGAAAAGTTTGATAAAATATTTAGTAATTCATTTAGAGTTTCTAGCATAACTCATATTTATTTTAATTTTAAACTTGAATCACAAAATTATAAATTTTATTGATACTAGAAAAAATAAAAAATTCTTGGGTGCAAATAGGACCAATCACAAACACCATGACTTTTTATGTTGTCTTTTCATCCGTCAATACACAAATGTAACTTCTACTTTCTCAACCAACCAATAGGAGAAGAAAAATGTATCATATGACACCTATTCTATTGGCACATAAAAATTTCTCAAAACAAAACACGATAAAATCATAACGAAAACATGGTCGTTAATGTTTTTGTTTGGGCCAGCTCATTATGAAATGTCCATAATTGGTGAACTGCCCACAACCCATCGCCCTACAATTCATGTGAATATGGAGATGTTGGTCAAAGCCCATAATTCACTGGAAAGAAACCAGTCGAGAAAGAATATACTCCCTCCGTCCCAAAATAATGGTCCCTTTTGGAGAATCTAACTTTTTTTGATAATACAATTATTGCATTTAAAAAAAGTTAGTTTTCCAAAATTATCCTTTTGATAGTACATTTTTTGAGAATATCAATGTCATAATTGTACTTTTTATATTGTTTATTAATTTAAAAGAAAGGCAAAATAGAAAATTTATATTATTTTTGTACTTGATTTTTGAAGAGGGACTAATGTTTTGGGACAATGAAAAATGGAATAAGGGGCTAATATTTTGGGACGGAGGGAGTAATAAATTTTATAAAATTAATATAATTATATTAATGTTTTTAAATAAAATTGAAATGATTAAAATTAATATAAATAATTTGTAGACATAGAAATAAACATAATATATATATATATATATATATAATATATATATATATTAGTGTAAAAAATATTAAATTTTTCATTCATACAAAAAAGTGAATTATTAATTTTTTTTTTTTTACAGAAATTAAATATAAATGTCATTTATGAGCTCACTATGACTCAGAGAAATGCCATTGCAAAATTTGGTAATTGTTAAATTTTATAACAATTTTTGGTACTCCTACCAACTTCATTTCAAATTTGACATTATTACAAAATGATATAAAGATAACACATAATAAATATACATTTGGATGAGTTATTAACAAATTTTAATTTGAATATTATTATTCAAATCAAAAAATTAGATTTAAGTTTTAAGCAATCAATTAGAATATTTAAAATAATATTTTTTTCATATTTTTTTTAATTATCAATCTATCATATCATTTACACATCATTAAATTTAAAAAATAAATTTGTATATCATCATCTTTTTAATTTTTTTCGTCTTGGAGAGACATTGGAGGAGCCATATCTCCCACGTTTTTAATATCTTGGGTCTAAGTACACCATACTAATGACCAGAGAGGTGGTTGAAGAAGATGGTTAAAAATTAATTTTTGGTTTTTTAAAAAAAGTGATTTGAGAAGTTGATAAAAAGTTATTTTAAATTTTTTTTATTAATATTTATTTATGATATCACATCACAATAAAATAATTAAACTATCTCCACTCAATGTAGAAAATTTATATTTTCACATATGTAAATATAAAATATATATATATATATAAAGGATATAATTGTAATTTTATCTATAACTTTTTTGGACTTGCTAATGATTCATTGCTAAAAAAAACTAATTTTTTGGTTAGGTTTTTCAAAAAACACTTTTTAAAAAATTCTACTTTCTTGTTTTTCGTATTTTTTTATTTTTACTGAATTTTTTTTAATGTTTTAAGCAATTTTTTTAACTTTTTAGACATATCTAACATAAACGGTAATGCTACAGACCCCCAATGGGGTGACTCCCACTGACAATCCCCAGTGACGTGTCGCACTGGGGTTGGCCGAAAAAAAAAAAAAAAAAAAAAACAATTTTTTGTCCAATAGGAGCCGACCCCTAACTGGGGGTCTAAGTCATTTTTGCTAACATAAATTTCTTAAAAGTAAAAAATTTATGAAAAAAACTTTTAAAAATTCATTAAATATCAAAAATATAAAAAAAATACAAGAATTCAGTACATTTTTTTATATTTTTATGTATTTATTAATTTTTTAAAATATTTTTTCATAAATTTTTTATTTTTTAAATACATCTAAATAAAGTGTATCTAAAAATGTAAAAAAAAAATGTTTAAAATTTTTAAAATATTCATTAAAAATAAAAGAATACAAAAATTAAAAATCTCAATATTTAAAAAAACTCAATTCAAAAAATTCAGACCAAACAAAACATCTAATTTTTTTAACAAATTTTTTTAAACTAATTTTTTTAACAAAACACCAAAAAGCACAGAGAGCCCTAAAATTGTACTGCATATAAATAATACAACAATGATTCATCCCTCCTTTGAACCCCTCTCTCTCTCTCATTGATCCCCTTTTCTTTTTCTTTTTCTTTTTTTCCTGCTCTTCCAATCACCACCCGCCACGTGACAAAAGGGCGAGGGGATGACCCCTAAAAGGGAGTCCCAGCATTATTCTAAATAATCAACAATGATATATTGAGTCCAAGTCCACCATAATAATGAACAGAGAGAGCCTTAAAATTGTACTACATATAAATACAAACCTTTGTTGGTGTAGTACTACACTTCATTAGAAAGCTAAACCCATTTTCACATGTAACTAGCTAGTTGAGCACTACTTGTGGTGGACCTCGTCCTGCTATTATTGGTTGAATATCAACATCAACCGACCCCCTTTTTTTTTTTTTTTCTTTTTTTTTTTTTTTGCATAAGAGTTATAAATGGCTTTCAAAATATATATTTATTTATACTTTAATTATTAATTTTTCAATTTTTTTCTTTATTTCTCAAAATATGTGATTTATTACACTTTAATTTGTCTGAGCGGTGCGATTCAGATAGTTTAATAGTAAAATTATAAATTGAATAGCGGATTAATGGATTAATAAATCGCAATTTGGACGATTTTAAGCGAAATGACGAAGTGAAAAATATTTTAACCAATTATTAAGTATTTGCATAATATATAATATTAATTTACATAATATTTTTCATATATATAACTATAAATTTATAACAAATTTCATATATTACATATCACTCACACTTATTTTTACTATGATATTTCATTAGAGGTTAAACAATACATATACTACAGCAGAACAGGGCGATTTTGAAGGCGGATTATACAATTTAAAGTTTAATCTGCGGTTAGCAGATTGAACGGTACGGATTGATACAGTTTAGACGAATTGGGTAATATTTTACACAGCTCTACTTACCATCAACACTGTTCAAAGTCAATAATGCGTGGAAGAATATTTTCATAATTTTATTTTAAAAAATACGATAAAACTAAAAGATTGGGTGCAGAAAGGCAAAGAAATGTGTGCACGTTTTGAAAATTAAAATGAAACATAATACATATTTTAATAATCAAAATACTACAAAATTCATAATTTGAGATTATACATGTATTTAGTTATTTTGATTTTATTAACATTTCATGTAAAATTTCAAAAATATCCCTTATAAAAATAGAATAATTAAAAATCAAAGATTAAATTGTAATAGAATGAATCATTAATGTAATTAACCTAAACAATAATTTAAAAAGGGTCGGGCTTGTGTCCAATTTATTTTATAGATTGGATAGTGTCATTGGGCCCGTGAGGTTCACCATGGATCTTATTTCGATAATTCGAACCTTTCAATGTATAGAGCTTGTCGAGTACTTTATCCCTGTAAAAAATCACGTTAATCGGATATCGATAAGTACTTGATTGGATCAGATTTTTGTCAATAATTTTTTTAAAAATTATATTTACCATTCACAGAAATCTGATTTGATCAAATAACTATCGATATCCGATCAACATGATTTTTTACAAGAATAAAATACTCGACAAATTCTATCATTGAACGATTTGAATTATTGAACATGACCCATAATAGACTCTCACTAACCCAATAACACGCTTTAATCTAATCTTTTTTTTTTTTTTTGTTACAGGAAAATCCTCCCTACTCTCCTGCAGGTCCAAGGCAGCTCCCCTTACAGAGATCACTAGGGTGTTCTGTTAGTCATTCCGAGCGAGGAGACTATAACTTAAGAACTTGCCCCGACCTCTCAAGACAAACTCCGCTTAAGTCAGGACTCGCAATCTTATCTTAGACTTTAAGAGAAACTTGTCCATTAAAAAAATCTCCCTAATGCCATGAAGTGGTCACTATTTGGGATTGTCAAGTCTCTAGAGTAAGTACACAATTTGGGTAGTCATTGGAGAAAACTAATTTTAATTTGGTAGGTAGTACAGATGAGCTAAAATTGTACTATCATGAAAAAAAATAATAATTCACCAGAAACCACAGTGGCCTCTGTTTATATTATTGTGTTTTCTCTTCATTTTCATTCCCATAAGCACATAAATAAATAAATAGAGAGAGAGAGACAGACACTAGTGATCAAAAATGAACGCCACCACCACAGGCATGAATGGCATGAAGCAAATGCACCACAAAACGATGAACCACATGACATTTTCATGGGGCAAGAACTCAGAGAGCCTAAATTCATACATACTAAACTTGGCTTCCATATTTATGCTTTCCATGTTGGTGGAGTCTCTCTCCCACACCCGTCTTATTCACTCCGGCATGAACAATGTTGCGGCTGGGCTTCTACAGACTCTAATGTATGGCGTTCGAATCGGACTCGCTTATTTGGTGATGCTTGCTGTCATGTCCTTCAACATCGGCATCTTGCTCGCCGCCGTCGCCGGATATTCCGTCGGATTCTTAATCTTCGGTAGCCGATTGTTTGATAAATCGGAGACCGCGGCGTATCAAAAACCGACCGATCTTCCTCCGTTGAATTGCTGATTTGTTAAGGCAAGAGTGTGTTTTATTGTAACCTTGTAAGATGCAATTATTGTTTATGAATTTGAACAAAATGTTAAGTATAAGGTTAAAATTAAGCTATTTGAAAGTATAGGAATTCATTGGCTTAATTTGCCATTTTAATTTTGTTTGAAATTGTTTATGTGGTTTTTTTTAAAATAAATAAATGAATATGGACAAATGGACATCCGCCGTGATGTAATTCAATATTAAGACTATTAAAGTAGTACAAATTAATAATCCGCTAAGGTAATTGTGAATTTTTTTTAAATTATAGATAGTAACAAAGAGTTACATATTTATTACAATACGAATGTTATTATTATTTCTATTAATACATGGAGTGTATCGATATTAAAATTTAAAAAAGAAAAAAACGATCAATATGTATAACTCAATAAGCACATATAGACAAATATCTGATTTCATGCTATAAGTTAGAACATATGAATCTTCGATGATGCATGGGTATGGATCAATTGTATGAAAAAATCCCTCACTTTAGGTATGCGTGAAGTCAGAAAGAAACATATGGGACAAATTGGAAAAAAATTTATTATGGGCCAAGAATTGTTTGCTACCTTTAAAAGCCTTGATTGTAACTTATTTCAATTTAAAAGTTTGTGTTAAATTATTTGATATAATTTTATTTATAGTTTATTAAGTACAAATAGTTTAAATAAGTTAAAAAAAATTATTATTTAAAATTTTAAAAATAAATATTTTTAATTTATATTTATGATTATTAATTTTTAACTTAAAAACGGCCTACCAAACGGGTCAAAATGTGTTATTGGTTTGAAGCTCTTGCCCAAGTAAATGCAATAAAGAAATAATTTGATTTTTGACGTGATTTTTTTCTTCCCACAATGTGGATGATCTCTAGAAAATCTCATCAGATCGAAGGTTTTAACCAAATTTGATTTTCGGTTATGTTTGGCATGTTTATTCAGGTTAAAATAGTTATATGGGAAAAAATTAATTATTTTAGTTACATAGAATAAAATATGATATTTAAATCATAATAATTTTTATCTTTTTTCATAAAAATTAAAAAAATAAACAAATTAACCTAAACAAAAAATTTTAATCCCGGACTATAATAATTAAAAAATTAAAAAGCTAATCCCCTCCTCACCTCTCCCTCCATCCTCTTTTTTTTTTCAGTTCCGATTCGTAGCTCGAAATTAGCGTGGCTCGAATGGCCTGACATCAAAACGACGTCGTTTTGATTTATTTTTTTTATTCTTTTTTCTTCTGCATTTTTCTGGAAATTTTTCTGATGAAGAAGAAGAAGAAGAAAAAAAAAAAAAATGCAGAGAAAACAGATCCAGATCATCAACAAGAAAAACTGAAAAAAAAATTCATACTAAAGTAACTGAAGCAAGAACATTTATATGAATATTGTTGAACTTACAACTTTAAGTGATTAAGCAAAAAAAATTTCATACTAAAGAAAACAGATCCAGATCATCTTCATCAACATCATCATCATCAACAAATTTTTTTTTTTTTTTTTTGATGAACTAATCTTCAGATCCAGATCAAATCCAGGTCAACTAAAAAAAAAAAAAAATGTAGAGAAAACAAAGTATCTTCATCAACACATCATCAACAGCATCTTCATCATCATCAACAACATTTTTTTTCTCCCTCATCTTCAGATCCAAATCAACTAGAAAAAAAAAAAAAAAAAAGAGAGTAGAGTTTGAAAGAGGCGATACCCACCGGCGCCGCAACCGGTAGAGAGAGAGAGACCACCTTCTCTTCATCCTCTCTTCCTCCTCTCTTCTCTTCACTCTCTCGCATCTTCTCTCCTTTGTATGTGAAAGCAACTGAAGCAAGAAAATTTTCCACCCAAAAAAACTGAAGCAAGAAAAAGAAAAAAAAAAAAAAATAGACAAAACGACGTCGTTTTATCAATTCGAGCCACATTTCTCGAGCTACAAAGTATTATTGTTTTTTTTTTAAAAGAAAGAATTTTTGTAATGATTGGACTTCCAAAGAGAGAACGGTGTAGGTGTCTATAGAAAAATGGGGTGGGACAATATGGTTACTGCCTTTCAAAATAGTAGTTTTTTTTTTTTTAGAATTTAATTTTTTTAGTAGTATATTATTATATTTTTAAAAAATTAATTTTTTAAAATTGCTTTTGATAGTACATTTTTTTTCTGAAATATCAATTATTATAATTATACTTTTTGTATTATTAATGAATTTAAAAGAATGACAAAATAGAAAACTCATATTATTTTAGTTCTTAATTTTTGAAAAGGGTCTAAAATTTGGAACAATGAAAAATAAAATAAGAAACTAATATTTTGGGACGAAATAACTATTTCACAGTTTCAATTAACAACGGGGTGTTTGACAATAGACTTTTTAAATTTTTTAGGGCTAAAATAACATTAAAAGATAAAATAGACTAAAATAATTAATAAGATAAAATATCACATCAAATCTATAATCATTTCTCTTTTTCTCTTACAAACATCACATGAAATTATAAAAAAAATTCAATCTTCTTTCCAAATGCAACTATTTTAGCATACACTAAAATAGTTAAAAATTAATGGATAAATTACACGAATACCCCTAAGGTTTTTGTTCAATACTGATCCCCCCTCACATTTTAAAAATTACACTTACCCCCATTGTCAGATTAAAATGACATATTTGTCTCTTAACTTTTATACATATAAAATAATAAAATAATATTGATATTTGTTTCATGTCATTTTAAGATAAACAGCAATCATCTATTTTAGTTTAACTCACATAAAAATTTAATTTTTTTTATTTTGTGTTTTTTTCTGAATTTTTTAAATATTTTAAGTAAATTTTTTTTTTTTAAATACACCTAATCTAGATATACTTAAGAAATATATTTGTGATTTTTTTTTTAAAATTCACTAAATATAAAAATAAAAAAATTCAATAATACTGTAATAAATGTAAAGATGGTGTTTGGTAAAATTGCAATAAATGTGGGTGAATAAAACGAAAAAGAAAATTGATGGTGGAAATAAAAATGAAAAATTCTATTCATGTATAAAAATTTATACAAAAAATATCATAAAAATATTGTAATTGTGATATTATTGTAAATATAAATCATGTGTATGAGTGTTTTGTTTTAAATTGAAATGTCACCATTAAGTTGTATCATTGTGTTTAAAAATTTTATATAAAATTTATGTTTGTATATTATCACTCAATAAGAATATGTTCAGGTAGAATTTAATAATAAAAAATTGTAGAATGTAATCATGACGATAGAAAGAATAAATGGTGGGAAAAATGACAAAATAGTCATTTAGAAAATTTTAAGACATGACATTAATAATTTAAGGGACAATTTGTAATGAAATTACAAATCTCCGGGAGGAAAATATAATTTTTCAAATGTGAGAAGGAAATCTGTATTAAACAGAAATTTCAAAGAGTGCAGTGTAATTTACACAAAATTAAAATAACCTATTGAAATAGCTAACTTCCCAAACCCATCCCCCTCCCCGCCCCCCCCCCAAAAAAAAAAAATCAGGATTATATTATATTTAAAAGTTAAAGAGTCTAATTATACGCTTTTATAATTTAGAGTAAATTATACTTCATGATAATTCTGAGAGTCTCCATATAATAGATATTGCTAAGGGTACTTCAGTCATAAGATAATTAAAATCTTAACGCGTGGTATTCGATCTCACCATTTACTCATTGTGAAAGGGCAAATGAGATGTATGTGACATTTTAATAGTTAAAAGGATTAGTGGTATGATTTTATAATTGGGCAATAATTCATCCCCTTAAAAATAGAGTTTTAAAGAGAATTCTATACACTTGTTAATGGAAAAAAAAAACAAAAAAAAAAGTAAGACCATAACATTACATCAGCTGAGTCCCATCACCCCTAAAGCTCGATTAGAGTTTTTAATTTAGAGCTCCGAAACATTTTTATTTATTATTTAAGAGAGTAAAAAGTAAGATTTCAAGGGATCTCCATGTAATTAACTCTTAAGCCTTTTTTTTTTTTACAAACTAAGGTATGATGTAGTAATCAACTTCTTTGGTTTCAGAATTTAGGATTTACTTTTCAAAAATTTTAATTTTTTTAATTTTTTTATTTTTACTGATTTTTTTTAATATTTTAACCATTTTTTTTTTAATTTTTAGATACACTTAACATAAATACACTTAAAAAGTATAATATTTGTGAATTTTTTTTAAAAAAAAACTAAATATCAAATATATATATACTAGAATTCAATATATTTTTGTGTTATTGTGTATTTCTTGTTTTTTAAAATATTTTTTTATAAATATTTCACTTTTTGGATACATTTAAGTAAGGTGTATCTACAAAAATAAAATAAAAAATTCTTAAAATTTTAAAAATATTCACTAAAAATAAAAAATAAAAAACAAAAAACACAAAACACAAAACACAAAAAATTAAAAATTAAAAATTTAAAATTTAAAATTAAAAATTAAAAAATAAATAAATAAAATTAAAAAAATTAAAACCAAACCCAATGAATAAAATTTTGAAAACTAAAATAGGACCAAATAAACTAATATGAGTTGCAGCAGAATTTATTATGAAAAAATTATAAATTTTAATTGTTTATATAGTACTAGTACTACTACTCAAAAGGGATGTTACTGACTGTATTATTTATGTAGGTAGGTGATCAAGCGCGTGACTAGACTTAGAGGCATCTACCTGGAATTTGTTTTTATCAGCCAACCTATGTTCCTCCCGTGGAGGTTCCGGATATGTCAAATGGTTGTGGCTATGTGATTAAAGTTTAAGTTTTGTTTTCTTGATTGGTTAAATAAGTTTTTGTTTTTTTTGTAAATAGGGCTAAATCCCTCTTTGTCTAGCCTATATATATATATGATGATGTGTAATTGTATGAATGCAAAGTTTAAATTTTTTTTGTCTCATATAAGTCTACATAGCTCAATGGACGTTACATATTTGCTATATGCTTCCGCTAACCCCTAATATTATGTTAATCTATCTTAGAGGCCTTCAGCAATCCCTGGATTACTGGCCGGTTACGATGCTAAACCAATAGGGGCGGGTTTGGGTCGTGATAGAATGGTATCAGAGCACGAGTTAATACCTCACACACGTGTCCATTGAGCATTAGAATGTCTAGAACGGATTTAAGTTTCATGCATCTAGTAAGTAAGTAAGAAGTTGTGCATTTGGGAATATATATATATATATATATGTGTGTGTGTGTATAAGACATGTTTATGTATTGAAACTAAGAAATTCAGAACTATTATGGAATTGTGATAAATATAAGGAAACCTTAATGTGTGTAATTAGTTTTGTCATGAAGCTAAAAGCTAATAACTATTGTGGAAATTTTAATGTTATAAGGGAATCATAAATTTTGACTAAAGCATTGGTGAGTACAAATATGTTGATTTGTGGAAACATGGTGTCATGGGGAATTAAAGTCTTTAATGAAAGCCATGGAAGCTATATGGGTTATATGTCAAATTGGACTATAAGAATGTTTGGGAAATTAAGGAATTTGATGCTCAATGAAATATGTGAAGCGATGGTAACTGAGGAAGAGAAAGTTATTTGCTACGTAAAATGGTAAATTTTGGCGGGTACCTATCATGTGAAATATTAAACCATAGAGTCTCATGCCTTGTTGAATGACCTTGAAAGTCCAATTGGAATCACGTTTGGCTAGCGTAACTTCGAATCAGAAATTCTTGGTAAATTCCATGGGAATGAATAGGTTACCCTACCAGTGTCCTCATATGCCTACTTGTATATGATGTGTTTTGTGATATATTCTAAGTCAGTTGATGTTAACCCAAGCATTATCAACCATCATTTTGTGTTTGACCCTTCTCTTCTATCATTAGGAAAAGATGGTGAAAAGTAAGAATGATATGGAAGTTGAGACTTTGGCAGAACGATTGGACAAAGTAGAAGAAGTACTTGAGGGAGTAATGAAAACTATGCAACAATGCTATGACAAATCGCAAGACCAAAAGAAAAAGTTAAGTGTGAAGTTAAAAGAAGGAACCAAAGGAAAAGCCTAAAAAATTTGTGCTAGGAGAGTCAAGCAATTTTGAGCAAGGCAGTAAGTTTCGTTCATTATGTTGAACATGTCACAAGCGACATAGGGGTCATCGACTTACCGGAGCATGTTTCAAGTGTGGGAAGATGGGGCATCTAATAAAAGATTGTTCTAAAGCCTAGGAGAAAACTCAAATGATTTCATTGGTTAAAGGTTAGTACTTACCTACAATTAGGAAATTAGTAGGAATGTTCTATGGGGATAGAAGTTTGAAGTTAAAATTCTATATATGCGACTTTATTTGAATTGGTTCTTTTCGATATTTGATACAGTTCAAACCCACCTATTGACTATATGAAACTTAACCTGAGATTGCTAAGGATTATTGACTTAAGCTAAATAAAAGATTAAACAAATCAAATTGATGAGAAATTTCCTATTTAGTGTTCAAATAGGTATGACTCAATCTACTGAAATCGCATCGCTATCGAACCATTTGAAAATAGTGAAATTAACAATTTTATGACACATTAAATTATGAATCTAAAAGGATCACCCTTTTTCCCCTAAAAAAAAAAAATCCATTGCTTGGATAATTGAGATTTAAATTTGGAATTATCTGAATTAGAAGGATGAAATCAAGACTTGAAATAATTCTAAAAACATATCATAACATATCACATTGATAACATTGGAAAAGTGACACTTGTAATTTATTTAAACTATTAGGTCAGAATATAGACCTTTCAGAGAAAAAGAAAAAGAAAGACACAGTGATTTCATATCGAAAGAAGTTAGAAAGGAATGATATGATGATCTTATAGACACATAATTGAATTAGATTTTGAATCCTAACTTAGATAGCCTAACTCATTGTAAAGAAATTGAACTCTAGTGTTAAACGGAAGAGGGATATCGTAATGAGACATAAGAAAATCAATTTCGTTAGAATGACAATTGTATATTTCTTAACGGACATTCGGAAACACAAGAATTTCAGTCGGCTAATTGTAATGATTTGATAAAGTTAAAAGTTTAGCCCTAAGTTACCGTGTAACAATTTATCAAAGTCAAAGAATATATCTCTACAGGTCTAAGAATTGAAAGAAATATGAAGGCAATGTAATTTGAATTACTTATATAAGTATAACTTCAAGTAAATAAGGAAGCTAATAAGGAAGTTAATGAGAGTGCGTAAAATGTAGGCCTGTTATGAAATCGAATCACCACTTTGAAATGATAGTATGAGAAAGATTGTCAAAAATGGTAATCTTAATTTAACAAGAAGTATGTAAAGTTCTATTTTGATCTGTGTGACTGTCTACTACTATGTGAGTACAACCCAATATTGGTTACTTACAAAAGGCAAGCTCAATGAATTTCTGTGGAATATGCTTCTTTTATGACTCTAATACGCTTCTGTTCTGAATCCGATGTGTCCCTCTATTTCGGAATGACTTATATTAATTGGTATCCAGATCTCTGTTTGAAATTGAGACCATTACTATGTGATAACAGTGTTGGAAAAAGCGATTTTTGAGGACTTTAATTTAATATTAAAGTGTGGTGACTTTAATTAAATATTAAAGTGGGTCCTAACCATTTTTTGTGTTGGGTCCAAGTGAGCCAAAAATCATTGGGTTTTGAATAAGAAATTGTCAAGAAATTACTTCATGATGTTAGATTCATGAATAGGATTTTAAAGAGTATTTAAATCCTTTTTCTTGGCTAAAGGGTGTGAATCCTTTGGGCATCCATACTTTTCATTTTGTGGAAAGGGGCTATGGATGTTTGGTGTTTTAATGACTAGCCTTAAAGGCTGGAGGCTCTTCCTCTCTCCCCTATACATGTATAAATTGAGACCCTCCTGTCAAGTTTCTATATAGAATTTTTTGCTTCCATTTTACAAGTCAGTTTGCTAGATAGTTCCTATTGTGAGAGAGTGCTGCCATTGTTTTGTTCACTAAGCTAGACAGATAGTGCTTCTGCCGTAGCTGGTTTTGACCGTCGTATCCTGGGAGACAGACGCCGGGTTTCCTCAAGCACTCGACTCGTGAGGCGGCGAAATCTGTTTTAAGGAAACTGCTTCCGTGCAGGCTTCGGTTTCGTCTCTTTACCCTTTTATTGTTTTGTGTATTTCTGTTGAAATTTAATTGTAATTATTAGCATATGTTCTTGGTATATAATTTGATTCCTTCATAAATCTATTTATTTAATTTCACAATTTTGAACAACAAGCTTAAAACAGATTTTATATATCTTTTCTATGAAATTGATCGAATAGATTTATATAGACTATTAGGTTAGCTTTGTATAATGTTACTAGGAATTGTTGCGGAATTGCTCACTATTTCAATAATTGTAAATTATGCAATGGTACTCTCTAATTGTTTAGTTTAATTAGAATGCTCTATTATAATTTGCATACTTAATTGTATTTGTATGATCTTGTTTTATGCGTATGGTTCATGATTTGCATGAATTTTAAGGTTATAAAATATAATTTATGGATGTTGCAATTTTGATATGCTAATTCTATTCTAGTCTTAATTTGTTACATGCTTATTATTTTCTAGGCTAGATTACATAATTTAATGTATTTGGAGTTATAGAGTTTTTATGAATTGTGTACATGATTAATCTAAATTATCTAATTGTGTGCATTAATATGAATTATTTAATTAGGTGCATTAATCTAAATTATCTAATTGGGTGCATTAATCTGAGTTATTTAATTAGGTGCATTAATCTGAATTATTTAATTGGGTACATTAATCTGAATTATTTAATTAGGTGCATTAATCTGAATTATTTAATTAGGTGCATTAATCTGAATTATTTAATTGGGTGCATTAACTTTGAATTTGACTTATCTATTTGGAGTTATTAGTTTAAATGTTTATTATAAATTAATTTCATTTATAACTCATGAGTATTGAACTTTATTTTAAAGTTTTAATTTAATTGGCATTTTAATTCATTGGTTAATTTTATAAATAGTTGGCTAGATGGTTTCAATTATTTATTATAATTAAATTTTTTAGATTATTTGTTTGTATTTTGTTGTGATTTGCTACTAACTTTCTTTGTAGGGATACCAATGCGAAAAACAAATATAAAACCAAATGAATAGAATTTGGGATGTAAAAACAAAAATGTTTGGACTACTAACGTTTGTGTTGAATAGGAATACCTAAGCGTGGAAAAGCTTTTGGAGTAAATAGAATCCTTATGGATTGGCTATTTTATTTAAATGTTTGAAGCATGTTTTGCTTGAGATTTAGTTGGTTTGTTTACCAATTTGTAGTAGCAACTTTTATTTGTTTGCTTTGTCAGAAGCATTTTATATGCGTGTAATTGTTATAGCAATTTTTAAATTGCTTGTAAGTTTGGAACTTGGTTTGGTTTTCTGTGATAGAAACCAAAGTTTTAGCTTTGGCTAAAGAGTAGTTCTTATTTGTTCAGAAATGACAACTAAAATGGATTTGGTTTCAAACTTTTGGAGTTTGAAGAAGTCTTCGGGTTTAATCATTTTATTCCCAAAGTGTTGGAAAACCAAGTTTGGAGAAAGTCTTTGGTTATAATCTGATTATGTCCAAAGTGTTTTGGTTTTGAGAAAGGAAACCAAATTTTAGCATTAGCTAAAAGTATTTCTAATTTTATTCAGAAATAATGGGCGTAGTTCCGGGAGTACCGGTTAACTTTTATGAGCGGTGTAATTCTGGTAGCAAATTTTATTTACTTGGGAATCGGTTTGTTATAACCTGGTTTATCCCCTGGAAATCTTAATTTTTAAATTGTTTCCCATGGACTAGGAGTCAACATGCTCTTGGATGTTTTGTCAAAAGGTTAACTCGGTTTTAAGTGGGACTAATGTGACCCCTCCAGTCTTCCTGGGAACATTCCTGACCATGTTCGATTCTAGGTTAACTGGTGAGACTAGTTTTTGAATTAAATTTCCATCTGAGGGATTTTCTAAGGGTTAAGTTTAATTTCTGGAATCACAGAAGTGAAATTCTGTTGTGATGTTTCAGAAATGGCTTCAAAAGGTGACAAACAGAAATGTTGTTCCACCTGACAACCTTGCCTCACGAGATTCTTAAAGGAAGATCTTGAGAGATCAAGTATAATTAAAGGAAATCATAAGATTGCATTAAAATATCTCTGAATTGATCAGAGGCAATTAGTATGGTATCCTTGTGTTATTTATAGCATTTATGATTGCTATGTGACTTTGCTTGAAAGCAAAGTTGAGACAACCTGTTATAGTAGGTGAATATTTTTTGGTTTTTTAAATTCCAAATATATTCTTAAATTGGTGGCTCCTAGTGAGTACAAGATCACTGATCACAGAGATAGAAAACTGGTGGTTCCTAGGAGGTGTTAGACCACTGGCTACACAGTTATGAGATTGTGGTTCCTAGTAGTGAACAGATTACTGATCACATGTCAAGACATCATGGTTCCTAGTAGTGGAGAGGCTACTGGTCATATGTCAAGACATGATGATTCCTAGTAATGAAAGAGTCTATTGATCCTATGTCAGGACGTTGCGATTCCTAGTAGTAAAGTGACTACTGATCACAGGTTAAGACATTGTGATTCCTAGTAGTAGAAAGTCTACTGACCACATGCTGAGAAATTAGTGATTCCTAGTGATAAGACTACTGGCCATGTTATGAAGTTCCGAATAGTAGACTGTTGAACACTGGATTTGTGTTTCCTAATAGTAAGACTATTGGCTTCAGAGTGATAGGTTGGACCAAATATATTTGGGTGCCTAATTCGGTTGATTGCATTCTGGGAATGTATTTACTGTGATATGATTTTGAGAGTTTCATAATCATTGTGACACAAGGATTTGTTTAAGACTTTGTATAAATTCTACAAAGAAGACTTAATTATCCGACTCTGAATTGAGGAGGATAATAGAAAGAAAGGAGGGAGTACCTCCTTAGTGAAGGCCAATGTCATTGAGCATGGCAAATTTTTCTGGGATGAGGAAGAAGCCCCCCGTGAACAAGGGCTCTATGCTGGGGCCAAGGGGTGGTGTTGCAAAAGAAACTGGCATACAAGCCGCAGGAACCTGGTTATCGGTTCTTTGGGAAGTGCTACAACTGTGGTAGCGAGGGTTTTATCTTTACTAGGGCTACACGCCACATCTGCTCCGAGAAGGAGCTGTTTACAACTTTCGAACCAGTTACAAACGGTGAGAAGTTGTTTATGAGAAACTCTACTACCTCATTTGTTGAGGGAAAGGTGGTCCTGAAGTTAACCTCAGGGAAAGAGCTAACCTTGAACAAAGTCCTGTATGTTTTGGATATTTGTTAGAATCTTGTCTCAAGGTCTCTTCTCAGTAAACATGTTTTCGCATGGTTTTTGAGTCCGACAAGGTCGTTCTAACGAAACACAAGTGTGAAAGTTGTGTTGAAGTGAAGTGGACAAGATCCCGTATGAGTTATGGAAAGGCGTTAAGCCTTCGTATAAATTCTTACGAATGTGGGGGTGTCTTGCAAAAGTGGCGATTCCTACACCCTAACGGGTTAGGATAGGCCCGAAATCCGTGGATTGTATATTCATTGGTTATGCACATAATAGTAGTGCATATCGGTTTCTTGTATATAAGTCTGAAATTCCAGACATTCACAGGAATACCATCATGGAGTTAAGGATTGCATGTTTTCTTTGAAGACATTTTTCCTTGCCGAACCTAAGAAGGGGTTCTGAGGTTTTGGAGCAATTTGATGAGCTTGCTAGTGAGGATGATCATGTTGATGATCAAGGTGATGATGAGCCCAGAAGGAGTAAAAGGGCTAGGACATCCAAATCTTTTGGTCCAGACTTCTTGACTTATATGGTTGAGAACGAACCTCAAACTTTCCACGAAGCTGTGACTTCTCATGAGAGTCCTTTATGGAAAGAAGCGATCAAAAGTGAGATTGACTCCATCTTACAGAACCACACCTGGGAGTTGGTAGATTTACCTCCAGGTTGTAAGCCTTTAGGCTGCAAATGGATTTTTAAACGAAAGATGAAGGCCGATGGGTCTATTGACAAGTATAAGGCGAGGCTCGTTATCAAAGGGCACAGGCAACGAGAAGGCCTGGATTACTTTGATACGTACTCACCTGTAACTAGGATAACATCCATTCGCATTGTGATTGCGATAGCAGCTTTGCGCAATCTTGAGATACACCAGATGGATGTAAAGACAGCTTTCTTAAATGGGGATTTGAATGAAGAAATCTACATGGAGCAACCTGAAGGGTTTTCAGCTCCAGGACAAAGCAAGAAAGTCTGTAAACTTGTCAAATCTTTGTATGGTTTGAAGCAAGCGCCTAAACAATGGCATGAGAAGTTTGACAATGTAATGTTATCAAATGGGTTTCGAATCAACGAATGTGACAAGTGTATTTATGTCAAAGACACTGACAGAGGTTATGTCATTTTGTGTCTATATGTTGATGATATGCTCATTATAGGTAGTGATGATAAAATGATCAAAATTACCACGAAGTTGTTAAACTCTAAGTTTGACATGAAGGAAATGGGCATTGCAGATGTTATTCTGGGAATTAAGATTACCAGAATCTCTGGCAGAATTGTACTTTCTCAGTCTCATTATGTTGATAAGATACTTGAGAAGTTTAGTGGATCAGATACAAGTGTGTCTTCGACACCTGTAGACTTAAGTCTACAGTTTACCAAGAATAATAAAGAGAGTGTCTCTCAGTTAGAATATTCTCGGGTAATTGGAAGTTTAATATATCTGATGAGTTGTACTAGGCCAGATATAGCTTACTCGGTTAGCAGGCTTAGTAGATACACAAGTAATCCTGATGCTTCTCATTGGAAGGGCATTGTGCGGGTGTTAAGGTATTTACGCTACACTCGGGATTATAGGCTGCATTATACTCGATATCCAGCGGTGCTTGAAGGATATAGTGACGCGAATTGGATATCAGATATAAAGGACTCAAAGTCCACTAGTGGATTTGTGTTCACTCTTGGTGGGGCAGCCGTGTCTTGGAAATCTTCCAAGCAAACGTGTATATCTAGATCAACGTTGGAATCAGAGTCTATTGCTTTGGATAAAGCAACGGAAGAAGCAGAATGGCTTCGCCATTTCATTGAAGATATTCCACGATGGTCTAAACCTGTGCCAGCTATTTGTATTCATTGTGATTGTCAATCTGCAATTTGGTAGGGCAGAGAGTAATATGTAGAATGGAAAGTCTAGACATATCCGTCGTAGACATAATTCCATACGACAACTACTCTCGAATGGAGTTGTCTCTTTAGACTTTGTAAAGTCTAAGGACAACATTGCGGATCCGCTAACCAAAGGGTTAAATCGAGTGTTAGTCGAAATGTCGTCAAAAGGAATGGGGTTAAGGCCTTTGGAAGTTACCGGAATGGAAACCCAACCTAGTTGACTGGAGATCCCAAGATCTAGGTTCAATGGGACAACCTAATTGCGTGTAACGGTGGTATGTCACTGAGGAGGTTAAACCTCCAGCCATTCCTTCTATCAGTGATACCTGCAAGTGTAGAGGATAAGCTGAGCTTTTAATGACTCTTATATGTTAAGCTGTTGAGCTAAGTATTGCAGGATACTTTAGTAGAGTCACCTATGTGAGTTTAAAGTGGGGCCGCTTCTAGAAGAATTGGGCAGGCCAAGATTCTTTGAAACCACTCGCTGAACCAGGCTAGTGTCCAGGGCCACACAGGGCACACCAGTGAGAACATAATTGTGGTAGGAGTAATCCCGTGTGAGATCTATTGTCTCAGTTTACATAAATGGTAGAGCAGTTCAAGATGTCTTATTCACTGATCTGCCAGTAAACTCGATAGGTTTTCACTGGGAGAGGTTCAAAGCCAAAAGCTACCTTCTCTGATGTCGGGGTTAGTCCGTTGTACTCTCTCTCAGAGTCTTTATTGTTGAACGATGTCCGTTTTTTGAGTCTTTCGGTCAATTTTTATTCATGTGGGGGATTGCTGGAAAAAGTGATTTTTGAGGACTTTAATTTAATATTAAAGTGTGGTGACTTTAATTAAATATTAAAGTGGGTCCTAACCATTTTTTGTGTTGGGTCCAAGTGAGCCAAAAAACCATTGGGTTTTGAATAAGAAATTGTCAAGAAATTACTTCATGATGTTAGATTCATGAATAGGATTTTAAAGAGTATTTAAATCCTTTTTCTTGGCTAAAGGGTGTGAATCCTTTGGGCATCCATACTTTTCTTTTTTTGGAAAGGGGCTATGGATGTTTGGTGTTTTAATGACTAGCCTTAAAGGCTGGAGGCTCTTCCTCTCTCCCCTATACATGTATAAATTGAGACCCTCCTGTCAAGTTTCTATATAGAAATTTTTGCTTCCATTTTACAAGTCAGTTTGCTAGATAGTTCCTATTGTGAGAGAGTGCTGCCATTGTTTTGTTCGCTAAGCTAGACAGATAGTGCTTCTGCCGTAGCTGGTTTTGACCGTCGTATCCTGGGAGACAGACGCCGGGTTTCCTCAAGCACTCGACTCGTGAGGCGACGAAATCTGTTTTAAGGAAACTGCTTCCGTGTAGGCTTCGGTTTCGTCTCTTTACCCTTTTATTGTTTTGTGTATTTCTGTTGAAATTTAATTGTAATTATTAGCATATGTTCTTGGTATATAATTTGATTCCTTCATAAATCTATTTATTTAATTTCACAATTTTGAACAACAAACAGTTCCATATAATTTGGAAATTTCTATGATGATTAGCATGTGAAACCTTATTTGGAAATACTACATTATATGCATAACTTACGAACCTTGACATGGTTAATGAAAGTTAAATGATCGTTCTTTTGGGAAATAATAAATTACGAATTGCATGGGAAAATGTCTGGACTATTATTGTTAAGGGCAATGCTAGAGACCCCTAAAAGTTGTGCTCTAAAGCAACCACTAATGATGTGGCTCCCACTTTTTCAAACAAAAAAAACAAACACAACAACATTGTGGCAATGGATAGGACCCACTGCCACATCATTAGTGGTGGCACTAATTAGTGCTCCCACTCATTTTCCTATTGTTAATAGGATTGAAAGACCAAGAACTTGTATTTGTTATTAGTATTGCATTGAATGTTAAATTTGGTTTGAAAACCTCATATAATATGTCCATAGCAGAATGTTTTGATTTACCAATAAGTAAGGAGAATCATGAACATCTCTCGAAATAAACCTTCCACTATTTGACGTGTGTGAATTATAGAATGATGAATTAAAATATATGAGATGTATGGTTAATGACAATAGAAACGGTAATGAGTCACCAATTTGGGTTATTAACCGTTAAGTGATTGAAAAATAAGTTCAATTTCTGTGAAGAGGATCAAATAAAAAGAAAGTTACATAGGAAAGGAAATGAAATGAGACCAAGTTATATGATTGATTTTCTGTACAAGTATCTTAAGTTTGGAGGACCAAACTTCCTAAGGGGGAAAGGCTGTAACGACCCCACCGCGTATAATGATTATCACTTAATTAATTAAGGAGATTTGAAATTTAATTGCCAATTATTCTAATTTAATCTAGGATTTACGAAAATTATGGAGATTGATTCATATATAATTTCATTGAGGATTTATTTTGGAATTTGAAATTGAAAGCCTAAATGGCTCAAGAGAGTATAATTAGTAAATTGAATTATTTTAATTTTGAGTATCAGACGGTATGGGAGTTTAATTAAATATTTGATTCAGATTTGCAAAATTAAGATTTGATTAATTGGGTCCGAATTGGAGTTAACTAAGTTATGAGAATTGGGAATTAAGTTACTATGAATTAAATTTATTTATGAGATATGCAATTGAGATATTCAATTGAGTATGTAATTTATTGACGAAGATTTTGAGTTTGATCTGTAATTGAGAGCCTTAATAATGTGAGAAACCAAAATTGAGGATAGTGATAAGTTCAATTTGATCTTTCGAGCCTTTTGGGAGTTTAATTAAAAATCTGATTCGGATTGATAAATTTAAATATAATTAATTGGGCTCTAATGGTTAAATTATGTGGGATTTGATATTAGTTATAATTAATTAATTTGTGTTAATCAAGATTTATTAAGATTAAGTGATGCTTAATTAAATTAATCCTAGACATAAATTAAATTATGGAACAAACTAGAATTGTGGGTGTGGGTGTACTAAGCAATTCTGTGAGTGTGTTGACAAGTGTATATGTGTGCACGTGTGATGTTGAGGACAAATGGGTGAATTGTATGTTTATATGTGTATGTGCTGGTGAGTTCAAGAAGTAGAATCCGGATCCTCCGTCACACTCTCCTCCAGCCTATTCCTGTCGCCCTCCAAAATGACGTCGTTTTGGAGGGTTTTTTTTTTTTTTTTCACTTTCTTCTTCTTCTTCTCTCTCTCTCTCTTCTTATCTCCTCTGTCCTTGTTGTGTCTCTGATTTCTTTGACAATTGGTAAGTACCAATCTTCCACAGAACAAAGCCACACCTTTATCGTTAATACATTGGAATATACACTTCGATTCATCAGCTGTAAATAAGGCTTAAAGCAACTGTGTCCATTGATAAGAAACAAGGAAAGAAACGAAAAAGTGTTAAAGAAGAAAACCCATCTCTCTCTCTCTCTCTTCTTTCTTTCTTTCTGTTGATGGGTTTCGGTTGTTGTCCTCGGCCTTCCACGGTGGCGCCACCGCCTCACCACTCCTCCATGCGCCACCAACCTCCGTCGGCGACCTCACCACTCTCATCTTCACCTCCCTCTACAACATCTCCACCGGCCTCCTCTTCGGCACCCCCATGCCCATCCAACCCATGAAATCCATCGCCGCCGTCGCCATCTCCGAATCCCCTCACCTCACTATCCCCCAAATCGTCGCTGGAATCTCCACCGCCTCTGTCCTCCACCTCCACCAACAGTACCAAATAAATCCATATTACCGGACAATTTGGGGAAATTATTATTATTATACTTTCAATGCCTCGTTTGTTTTTGTTGTTATGTTTGGAGTTGTATGCTGTTGGTTTTGTTTTTGTTGTTTTTTTTTTTTCTGAGACATGAGAGAGAGAGAGAAAAACAGCACCAAAACTCACAACCCTTGCTTTCAGAAATTGAAATTCCTCCGGAGATTACCGGACAATCTCTCTCATCTCTCCATTCCGAAAGAGGCTGTGACGATAGCTTGCTGAGCCCCCTCCCATGACTCGGGCACTGAGAACCGAGAGAGAGAGAGAGAGAGAGAGAGAGAGAGAGAGATACCAGTGTTAGAAAGAAAGAAGAAGAAGAAAAGAAAAAAAAAACCCCTCCAAAACGACGTCGTTTTGGAGGGCGATAGGAATAGGCCGCAGGGAAGTGCGACGGAGGATCCGGATTCTCAAGAAGTATAACTTCATTTGGCTCAAAACAACACTTGGAGAAGTAAAGAAAAAAGAGAGAGAAAGAACAGCCGAGAGAGAGAGAGAGAGAGGGGTGTGTTGACTGCTGGAAAACAAAGAGGAAAAGAAAGTTGAACTCAATGAAGAAAAACTCAAGGAAATTGAAAAAGCGGAAGAAGATCCAAAGGAAAATCAACCATAAATTCTAAAATTAAATTTTAAGGTATGAAATTTATGCTTGATTTTTGTAGAATCTTCACATTACACTTGAAATTAAAAGATGAAATTGGAATCAAAATCATATGATTAAAAGTAATTAGCAAGAAGCTATAGAAATAGATCTAGGTTCATGGTTATAGAATAAATTTAGGAATAAATTATTTTGGGTTTGATGTTGTGATCTTGCATGAAAATAAACCTCATTGTTACATGCAAGAGCAAATTAATACTCTAATTACAACATGCATCATGGATTATGAAAAATCTGAACTAATTCAAGTTCATATTTGAAGAGAAAAATGAAATGTTTTATGAGAATCAAGTTTATGGAAATTTGGAATTTTAGATAAAGTTTTGATTTTATAATTAGATTTTTAATCCATGCATGTATGTAAGTTAAGAAATTATTTTTTGTGATTGAGTTTTGGTGTAAATTAAGAGTTTAATTATGGTTTGAGCTTGATAAGGTAGAATTGGTTGGATTTTGATAAATGTTTCATACATGCAAATAAATTTTTTTTTTTTTTTTTAAGAAGGTTATAACTTTAATTTCATGTTTTGAAGGAAAATAGAAAGAGCTTGAAGTCAATTTTATGTAATTAAAAAGAAAATGAGGAATTGGAACTATGTTCAAATTTATGGAAATTAATTTAGAAAGTAATCACTTTGGGTTTGAATTTAGTTGTCTTAACATGAAATTGAGTTTCAATTGTACATGTATCATGAATTTTTAAGAGTTTTGGAAAATCAATATACGTTTTAGAATTTGTGAGTTTGAAATTGGGCTTGATATAAAGAAAATGAATTAAATTTAAATTCGGACAAATATGGAAATATATTGTAATTTATACTTGAGAATCAAAAATTAGTTTGATTTTGATTTAATTTTATACATGCAAATATTTTTGAAAAGGGCCTTATATATTCAATTTTAAGTTTCATGAAACAAAGAAAGAATTGAAAGATGATTTTTAAACGTGAAATCCAAGGTTTAAATGTGAATTAAAATTATGGAATTTTGAAGTATAAGTGGAATTAACTTTAAATAAATGTAAGTGGGAATGTTTTTGCATATTCGAGTGAGTCATGCGCGAATTTGGAGTCTTGGTAATGTGTTTTGAAGTTTAAACAACATTCTGGAAAATCCAGAATTCGTCACCATCGCTCGAGCGAAGAAGTTGTCACTCGAGCGTAGAATGCAAGCAACCAGTATTTTTACAGACCAAGCGGTCCACTCAAGCGACCAGTGTTGCGCTCGAGCGAAGAGTCTTGTTTCAGAAAATTTTGAAAAACTGTTTCATATTTCAATTTTCGTTTTCGTTCTCTTTCACTTCCAAGCATTCTAGACATAATTTATGGCTCATTGAAGATTAATAAACTAACAACCAATATAAATTAGTTAATTAAAGAATGAGTCATTGATCTAGTAGTTGTAATTGTTTAAGAAGCCAAGTAAGAAATCGGTCTATTGAAAAATGGCTTAGTAATAAAAGAATATGTGAAATAAGGACCCGGTTCATTTGAATAAGAAAGAATAAGCATAATAGAACTTCAGACTACTTAGACAGAAGAAAATAAGAAAAGTCAAGTTTGATCAGAGAAGTGATATTGTGTATAAATGTGTATATGTTATGTGTTTGTATAGGTCACGTGCTATTGTCTGCCTTATCTGATCTGCTAGTGGAGCCATCTGTGAGTAGTAACTCTGTAAAGTTATGTTTAACTTTAATTATTTTTTGATACTATGAAATGATCAATTTTCTAAAATGTGATATTTTGTATAAATGAATGATTGTCCAAATCTCTGAAATGTATTTGTGGTATCCTTAGCACAAGCCCCTTGCCCGAGGGTAATAATATCGTGGTCTACAAGTACAAGTCCCTCGTCCGGGGGTAACAATACCGTGCCTTTTTAAGCAAGGCCCCTACCCAGGGGTAATAATACTATGGTTTCATGGCCCTTGCCTGGAGGTAACAATACCGTAGCTCAAGTATATTACAAGTTTCCCAGTACCAGAGGTTCCTTAATGGAACTGACAAACATGATATCGCTAATAGGTGTACCATATATGATTAAGCATGAACTCTGATTTCTGTATATGATTTGAATATGAGTATGAATATGAACCTATTTCTTATTGAAATATGAATATGCATAAAATTCTGTTTCTGATAAGAATATGTTTCTGATATAAATTCTGATTTCTGACTCCGTGATGGACATCATTCATTGAAACCTTTTACTTTGTTATTATTCATTGGGCTCATCATCACTGTGTTATTTATGTATGTAAGTGATCAAGCGCGTGACCAAACTTAGAGATGTCTGCCTGGAATCTGTTTTTATCAACCAACCTATGTGCCTCCCGTGGAGGTTTCGGATATGTCAAATGATTATGGCTATGTGATTAAAGTTTAAGTTTTGTTTTCTTGATTGGTTAAACAAGTTTTTGTTTATTTTGTAAATAGAGCTAAGTTCCTTTTTGTCTAGCCCATATATATATATATATATATGATGTGTAAATGTATGAATGTAAAGTTTAAAATTTTTCTGTCTCATATAAGTCTGCACAGCTCAATGGACGTTGTATATTTGTTATCTGCTTCCGCTAGCTCATAATATTATGTTAATCTGTCTTAGAGGCCTTCGGTAATCCCAGGATTACTGGCCGGTGCAGACCGCCCGAACTCCGCTTCGCGCGTGAGGGCGCGAATTGTAGTTCTAGCTACTACAGTTCGGACTCCTGTCATGGTTCTGAATCTAATCTCACAAAGTGCAATGTAAGACTGATAAATCACCAAAGAGTCCAAATCCGGCAAATCGTTTTGGAAAATCGATTTTAATCAAAAAGCGCCAAACATGGACTGCTTTGCCCGATTTCAGAGTCGCCACCTAAATATTTTGTTTTGGGGAAATTTAGGAAACCTTGACTCGTGCCTAAGGCCACGTGTCCGTCATCACCAAAGTTGCCTCGGCTCGGGAACTTGGGTACAAGAGAGGAAGGTCCTGAAATGAGCACCCCCACTCGCCCGATCAAAGGATCAGCCTCTACTAACATGATATGTTGTTTTTGAAAACACATGTGTTCTTGTTTGATTATTAGCTAACTTACTATGTGATGCACACAACATACAAGTATAGACTAAATCGCTCAAATTGGAACAAAACATCTCATGTTTGTTTTTGAAAGTGGTTTGAAGTTGCTACTTGCAAGTAGGCTAAAGCGCGGATTTGCCACCCTCAAGTGGGCTTAAAACATGATGATTTGTCACTTCAAGTGGGCTTAAAACTCGCATTTCGATGAATTGTTCCAATTCAAGCAATCCAACCTTCATCCACAGGCATTCATGCAGCTATATCAGTTAAGAAAATAGCCTCATGGCAAGCATGCTAACATGGCAACACTTACACACATGCAAGGATGCTAAAGCATAAAAACTCACAATGTACTCCGAGCCAAAAAGAAACTAGTTAGTAATCAATGCATGATCCTAGCTATGTCAAGAATGTTTAATGCAACACATGCAAAATGCAACTAAGATAGGCTCGGCTATTCTAAGATGTCATGTGAATGCAACTTGATAACATGTATTCAAATTGGTATTGAAATACAATGCAGTTTGTATGATGCGCCGAGGCCGGTGCATGCAAGACAGATGAATGGATGCACGCATGCAAAGCATAAGTATGCTAATTGAAACATGTCCTAAAACTAACCATCAAAAGCTGGTAAATAAAATAGAGAAAGAAATGGAGGTTGGAAGACATGCATCACACACACACATGCTTATTACAACAGTTGTGCCCTCTCAACGGAGGGTCCGAATAATAAGCTAACTAGCTAATCTAAACTAATTAAACTAATTATTACAAAACAAGCTAATTAGCTAACTACACTAGCTAATTAAATACAAATGAATAGCTAATCGCATTAACTACTTAAGTGCAAAAACCAATGCATTAGCTAGCTTAAGCAAAGCAACTAAGTAAAGCAAATAGAAAGGGCCTCGGAGCGAGAAGCGCATGCATGCTCGGTCGCCTCGTTCGGAAATCCATCGCGTGCCCCAACTTGCCTCTGTTTGCATTTGTTTTCAGAACACTGCACAAACCTCCAGATAGCTTCTGCTTCATCATGGAAACCTCCAGGAGCATTGCCGACCACTTATTGGTGTTGCCAACCACCTGCCGACCACTTACCTTTGTTGCAGACCAGAAAAAGTGGTCGGCCAGCCACTTTTACTGGTTTGCCGACCAGAAAATTCTGCACTTCTCCAGTTTGCTGCAACAAAGAACAAGAAGTGGCACGGCAGTGTATTTGCAAGATATGTGTGCACAACCACTCTCCCTATCATTTCTCAAGCTCAAGGGAGTGTAATTCTCGACTCTCGGGCCACCAACCATGCATCGCAATGCACGGTGGCCGAGAAGCCAAGATTGCACAAATCAATGTGAATGAATACACAAATAACACATAAAGCCTCAACCTTTATCATGCATGATCAAGAGCGTCAGCAACTGAGAAACGAGGCACGTTTCATCACTTCAAGGATGAAACGTCCCTCGTTTCTCGTGTTTGGACTAACACCCTACCCAAACATAATGCAATGAAACATGATCAACTTAACAAAGCTAATGGCATGCAAACTCAATGCAATACATGCACATACAAAACAAAGTCCTTAAGCAATGAGGCACATAACACTAAGGCTATACAATACAATGCACAATCAACTAAACCAACCCCAAATAGACTTCATGCCTGCCAAGACAATGGCCAAAACACTCTTAAAAAATGGCATGAAAGGCTAGAAAATGCATGCTCATGCATTAACTCACCAATTAAGCATAAGAGCACAACTCTCAAAAATGCTCAAGGAGTGACAAATGTAAGAGTGTAGCCATACTATAAGCTCTGAAAACATGCATGAAATGATGCCAAACCATTCAAATAACCCAAGTATGGCATGCAAGGAGGCCTAAGGCACAAAGCTACCAAAGAGGACTACACAAGAGGCATGCGATATATGGCACAAATGATTGAACCAATCATGGACAGAGCTCCAATAGGTCAAAACAAGGACCAAAACATGCTGAGATGGGAGTTTACAAGTCTAGACAAGCATGCATACGCATTGGTCCACAAACAAGGCAATAATGCACAACCCTTAAAGGCATTCAAAGAGTGAAAGAAGTGGGAGCATGGCAATACTATATGCTCTGAAATAACATAGTAAATGATGCCAAATCATGTACATGTCACAAATAAAGCATGCTAGGAGGCTCAAAGCTTGAAACTAGCATAGGCACTTGCACTACAGCTGTGTAATACATGAAGCATATGACCAATACAACCTAAAACAGTCCTAGAGCATGTCAAATCAAGGCTAAAACATGCATGGAGTGTACCCAAAACAAGCTAGCATGAAGAGCCAAAACAACAAGCATGCAAGGCCAACAAGGAGGATTACACTCCACCCACCAAAACCAAGCATGAGATGACTTAACCAACAAAAATCAGAGTTGTATCATGGCAAAATAGGACCAAATACACACTGAAATGGTGCCCCAAAAGCCTAGGCAAGATGGCATACACATGGGCTCATATTTAAGGCATAAAGCACAAACCCTCCAATGCATTGAATGAGTGAAAGATGTGAGGGCATGACCACACTACATGCACTGAAATCACATATCAAATGATGCCAAATCATGTGAATAGCTCAAGCAATGCACGCTAGTGGCTTGGAAACTCAAAGCTAGTGAGCATGAATGAACTATAGCTATACAAAGCAAGGCATGCATGGCCCAAAACACTTAAATCAGAGCTTAAGCATGGTAAAATATGAACAAAAGCTTCTTGGAGTTGAGCCAAAACATGCTAAAATGATGGTCCAAAAGCATGATGCATGTTAGGCTAACTGTAGACACCCCATTTTGACCGGCCCTAAGACTTGGGCATTTTAGTTTGACCACCCTCACCAAAAGAATCAAATTGAAATTTCAAAAGTCCAAACCTCACCCATTTTGGCCATCACTAATATTTTGGTAATTTGTAGTGTTTTGTAATGTTATATGTGTGTATTAAATTAGGTGTGTGCATATCTTTAGCGTGTTTTATAAATGATAACTATTTTTAAAACAAAAGAAAAAAAAAATATATATATAAACAAAAGAAAATTGATAAAAAATATATATATATATATATATATATATATATATATATATAAATAATGAAATGGGGCGGTGGCTTTTTGCAAAAGAAGACATTTTGTGGAAGTGGGTTTGGCCATATGTTTTAAAATCAAAAAAAGAGGAGTGGGTGGGCTAGTGGGTGTAGGAGATAAAAAAATAAGAAGAAAACAAGAAGTGGAGGAGAAAAGGAGAGACACCATTGATGGACACAGAGAAGAGGCACGGTTTTGGTGAGAGAGAGAAATGAGAGAATACACGGGTTAGAGGAGTGAAGGAGAGGTGAAGGAGAGAAAATGGGTTGAGGAGGAGGAGAGAGTTCTTTAGATGTTTGGGTAGAAACACACACATGGAGAGGAGATACACACAGAAGCCACATGGAGATACCATAGACATGCTTAGAGAGAGAAGACACTCAAGACTAACAGACCATTCACACACATACACGGGTGAAGAGAGGACTGACTACACCCAAAAAAAAAACAGACTGATCTCTCGCCCTCTCTGGGACTTAACCTCTCTCTCTCTCTCTCTGGTTGGAGTCATGTTTTGCTACAAGGGAAAGGACCATGAGTGATTCACTCACTAACCTCTCTCTCATGGGGGTAACACACACACATCAACACACGGCCAACCATGGCAGCAGCTGTGTTCTCTCTCTCGCCATGGAAGATCACCCCTTTGAAGCTCTGGATCTGAACACACTCACAACCAAGATATCATGTGTAGTCAGGTGGTGACCAATGGCCCGAAGAACCCAGCCGTGCCAATATCCATCATGTCCTGCAGCACACTCCCTCTCCTCCCTCAGTCACGACTTCACCATGCACCCCACGGCACTCTCTCTCTCTCTCTAGAACCATCAGAACACTCAACCCACACATGCATCCATGTTTCACTCACTCCATGCATGGCATATACACGGCCAGATACACCAAGGACCATGCACTCTCCTCTTCTCTCTTCTCTCTCTCCTCTCGGCTTAGAGAGAGAAAAGGTGTGGCAGGGCCCTCCATTGAAGCTGAATTGAGTACATGGGCTGAGGTGTGCAAGTCTGCTGGATGGAAGATTTTATTTTATTTTATTTTGTTTTGAGTGTTTTGTGAGGTTTTATTTTATTTTATTATTCTCCTCACTCCCTCATTCGGATCTGTAATAATTCAAGTATTGTAACAATTCCCCCACCCCGCTTCTTTCTATCCCATTCTTTTATCGCTTTCCCTAACTGTGTGTATGTATATATCTGACATGTCATGCATATCCTGCTTTACATCCATGATCCATGCATAAGATTTGGCTAAATTTGCATCTTTGTGCTTTAATTGATTATCCATGTTTTGTGCGCTATCGCGTGTTTTGCAATGATTCACATGCCATATTCTAGAAGCCAAATCTTTAGTGCATCTCATGAGTGAATTGCATTAGGATTCTGTATATAAGATCATGCATATTTTACTAACTTTTGTTTTGTAGTGTTCGAGGGACGTCGGTCAATCTGTGAGTTTTTATGCTTTAGCATCCTATTTGTGTGTGTTTTTCTTATTATGTTTAGCATCCTACCATGTGGCTATTTGTTTAAGTGATAAACTGTTTCAATGCCTGTGGATGAAGGCTTGTTGTTTGAATTGGAATAATTCAATAAATGTACGTCTTAAGCCCACTTTGTCAAGTGGCAAATTTAAACCCTTTTCAAAACAAACATGAAGTTGAATTGTTCCAATTTGAGCAAATTAGTCTATACTTGTATGCTTCACATAGTAAATTTTAGGATTTACTAAAATAATCAGAACATAAACATATAAAGAAAATAAAAGTCATATCGTGGTTTAGTAGAGGCGATCTTTTGATCGGGTGAGCGGGGGTGCTCATTATTGACCTTCCCCTCTCATACCTAAGGTTCCGAGCCAAGCATCCTTGGTTACGACGAACAGTGGCCTTGGCACCGAGTCATGGGTTTCCTAATTTCCCAAAATATTAGGTGGCGACTCTGAGTTCTGATGACGCAGTCCATTTTTAACAAAATTGCAATAAAATGGATTTTCAATAAAAGTTGCCAAATCTGGACTTTCATCTACGTTTCACATTGCACTCGTGAAACATTGAGATCAAAGAGATCTCGAGAGTCCGAACTGTTTAACGCGCGCGGGTACCCCCCGGGCATGTTACAGTTTCTGGCGACTCTGCTGGGGATTTATGAAACCTTGACTCGAACTCCATGATATGACTTTTATTTTCGATTATATGTTTATTGCATTGCATGTATTGGTGCACTTAAAGTTCCTGTGTTGCCTAGATACTGGTGGGAGCACAGGCATACTTTTTGTGACACTACACCTATCTCTACGTTACTGTAGAGGCCTTGTGTTTTAACCTTTTGAGATTTGTCAAAAGGGTAGCTTTGCTATGTAGCCTTGCTATCTAGCTTTGCTATCTAAGGTTCTCAGACTCCGAAGAGAGGCTATTTGACTCTTCTGATTTCCTGGGATCTTTATTGGTTATGACCCAAAGGACTCTTTGGTAACGTCACCTTGACTTCAACCCTTAGAACAGAGCTAACCTTGTACATATAGTGAGCTATAGTACCTTTCAAATTAGGACAGGATGCTTTCCCATTTCTAGGATGTGTGATACCACTTGTCTGAATAGTGAACCCTAGATCATTTCAAGCTAGGACAGGATAACCCTACCCTCTTTAGGGGTGTTTGTTCTCTTTCCTGCTTTATGTGCCATGTATTGGATCTATACCAGGGTTCTCAAATTCGAATGAGTGGTTCAGGTTGTTCAGTTTAGCACCATTACTTCAAAAACAAAAAATAAAAAAATAAAAAAAACATAAAATCAAAAAAAAAATATAAATAAAATTTTGACCATCTCTGTGATTGGGGAGTGACTACCTGTTGATTGCACGGACTTTATTTTGAATGTTGTGGCTGGCCCACACTTTGACTAGCAAAATTGAGAATGGTTTTATTCTGAATTCTGAATTGAGTATTGAGTCTAAGTTTGACTCCACCAAGTTTGTAAAGTTAGAGTCAGGCTCGAGTCATTCTAGTGAGTCAGAGTCTGTTGATTTTGAGAGTGCTAACCTAGACATTTCTGTCTTGTCTAGGTCTTCTTTGTCATTTTCTTTTGAGTCTGTCATTGCTGAGTCATAGTCTCGTTTTAAAAAAAAAAAATTCAAAAAAATAAAATATAAAAAAAAAAATGCCATAGAGTCTGCCTACTTCTTTGTGCCTTTAAATCATTGCATTGACCAAAGTTTTTCAAAACTTTTTCCAAAAATTCTGATAAAAACAAAGAGGAAGAATTTCCTCGGGATTTGCAAATTTTGATCAACTGAGAGGAAGAGTGGTGTGCTAAGCCTTTGATGAATAAAATCATTTTTGTTAATGTGGGTACTGAGAAGGATCCTGGCTTGGTCCAAATTGGTTCTATCTTGTCTTCGTAAGAGTACGAGTGATTAGTCACTTTGTGAAAAGATTTCAAAAACTGTTTTTGCGTGGTCCTACGAAGACATGCCTGGAATTGATTATACAGCATAGGATCCCCCTTGATTCGAGGTCCGATCTCCTTAGCTCCTTAGCTTTCAAACCTTGATTCGAAATATTCAATGATCATTCAAAGTGTAAGGCTTGTATAGTCAAATTGGAAATAGCCCTTGAACTAGGGGCCATGATGTGATTCAAATGGAGGCAGCCCTTCAACTAGGGGCAATAAGGTCGAATATGATTTAGATTGGAAAGAGCCCTTGAACTAGGGGCAATGATGTGATCCAGATTGGAAACAGACCTTGAACTCAGGGCAGAGAATGTGATTTCGATTTAAAACAGCCCTTGAACTAGGGGCAAAAGTGTGAGGCTTGCATAGCTGAAATGGAGGTAGCCCTTGAACTAGGGGCAATAAAGTATCACCCTTGAGAGGCTCGCTGGGCCGAAAACCCGGAAGGGCGACCCAGGCAAAAGTTAGAGCACAAAAAAAATTAAAAAATTAAAAAATTAAAAAAAAAAAAAAAAGAAGGGAAAATAAAAAGAAAAATGAAAAGCTCGCAAGGTTGAAAACCCGAAAGGGCGGCTTTGGCAAAAGTTAGAGCGCAAAAGGAGAGTGTCAATACCCGAGTGAACCTTAGCCAAAACTATGTAGGGCCAGTGATTCAGATTGGAAGCAACCCTTGAACTAGGGACAAGAAGGTCGGATGTGATTTAAATTTGAAGCAGCCCTTGAACTAGGGGCAAAAGGTTGGATGTGATCAAAGAGTTCAAATTGAACCGTTTCCCAATGAAGACCGCCTAGAAAGGAAAAACCCAGAATTTGAGAGAATGAATTTTATTATTGAAGGACAGTCGAGTTCCTATCCACTACACTAGGGGCAACTTCGGACCCAATTAGTCTAGTCCCTACATCATTATATCTACTGGTCAAGTGTAGTAGTAGTTGTTCTCATAGTTGGCTTAGAGATTCCCCAATCAACATGGACAAGCTAAACTGAAACCCTTGAGAGGCTCGCTGGGCGGAAAACCCGGAAGGACGACCCAGGCAAAAGTTAGAGCAAAAGAAAAAAAAAAACAAAAACAAAAACAAAAAAAAAAAAAATGATGAAAAAATGAAAATGAAACAAAAAAAATGAAATGAACAAAATGAAAAGCTCGCAAGGTTGAAAACCCGAAAGGGTGGCTTTGGCAAAAGTTAGAGCACAAAAGGAGAGTGTCAATACCCGAGTGAACCTTTGCCCGAACTACGATGGCCTGATTCCTATCTTTGGGATACGTAGGTAGCTTCATCTCGAAGTTCGGCCCTAATAATTTTTCAACTCATTCATTTTGTCCATGTTTGATTGGTGTATCTTTAGTCGACTTAGTTGTCCTATCTGTGTTTGATTGGTGTATCTTCGTTCTGCTCAGTTCAGTTGGTTCGATTCAACTTGGTTTAGTTCGGTTCGGTTCGGCGGTTCAGTTCGGTCCGGTTTTGCTCGGTTTCATTCGATTCGGATCGGCTCGGTTCGGTTATCATCGTTGCTAACGATTCGGGGTTATCTGGCTTGGAGCTATGCACCTCAATGATTGATTCCATGTTGGTTGGGTAGTGGCCATTTGCAAAAATAGGTTTTGATTATTTTGAATGAAGTTGACTGATTTTCTCGAAAATTATTCCATTTTTGCAAAACTTGGACTATTCTTTGGATTTGAAAAGGGAAATTTTTAGTGCTCACAATTTAGCTTACATGATTTCAAAACAGAAAATGGAATAAGTATGCTAATCCAACCTCATGTTGATCAAAACATTTTTTTTACAAAAAAATAAAGAAAAAAAAGGCAATGAACTAGGGGCATAGTCGAGTTAGAGATTCTGTCTTCTCCATCGCTCGAGTCAACTATTCAGTGTATATAAGTGTGTATTCATACCAGTCAGTGTATTCATACCAGTCAGTATATTTATACCAGTCGGTGTATTTATACTAGTCAGTGTATATAAGTGTGTTTGGATCGTTTTGCTTTGTTCTTCTTTCGTTAAGTCATTTTTGATTCAGGTCAGTATAGAGTCAATGTCTAATTCAGACTTCAAAAATTCAATTATTCTCAAATTCAATCAAACAAATTATTTTCAAGCTCAAAGTGATATGCCAGTCATGCCAGTGATGAGCAAAAAAAAAAGAAACTGATTTTATTAAAGTCAGGGGAGGACATCCCCGATTACAGAGACTCCAAAAAAAAAAAACACAAAAAACACGAAAAAACACAAAAAAAAAAAAAACAAAAACAACAAAACAAAAAACAAAAGAGAGAGTAGCATTTTCTCAGTTTTTCAGCAGCAGCCCGGCAATGGCGAAGATTACAACTGGCTTTATTTGCACACATCTTCATTGCTTGACTTTACCATCAGCTGCCTCACTTCATCTTTACTTCTTCGAAGCTCTTGAAGACTCTGCCTCAGCCTTGGCAGAGCTTCCGAAGGAGATTATCCCTCGCTGCCCGTCAAAGGTAGTCCCATGATGAGTTGCAACGGTCACTTGTCGTTTCAACTCCTTGATTTGTTTCTTCAATCCGCTAACTTCCCCTCGAGAATCTTTGTACATATGTTGAAGTAAAGAAAGTTGTGCATTCAATCGATACACTTCACACGTTCTGTTCTGCAGTCGACGGGACAAGTTGGAGACCGCTGTCACGGTCTCCACACATGACCTCAGCGTATACGAGTTAGCTTCGATGTCAGATTGTGCCGCCATGATTTGTTCAACTGACATCGCTGGAAAGTTGAAAACAGGAGAAGGAGGAGGAGCCCGTGGTTGAGGTTCAGGGGAGTCGGAATTGGTCATCTCTATCGTAGACTCGTTTAGGTCTGGAAAAAGAGTGAGAGAACCTTGTGAAGAGGCCATGGCAGAGAAGAGTAATGCAAAAGAAAGAGGTTGCAGAGTGGTGGTAGAGAAAGTTTGCAGGCTTTTGCTCTGCCTCTCTCTTTCGCAGGCGTCAACTTAAAAAGAAAATGAAGCCAAAGAAGAAGACAAAGAGGGAGGAAGGCTCGAGATGATCTTTGACAAACGAGGCAAGATTGGATTGCCTGTCGATCAGGCGCCGCGATTGTTGAAATCGTGCGCAGACACGACGCTCGAAGAAGATGAAGGAAGAGAGAGTGAGACAAAAATAGGAAGAGAGAGTAAGACAAAAATAGGAGAGGCGGGAGAGTTGTATATATATATGTATATGTGTTGTATATCTATGTATTATATATATTTGTTTGAACATTTGGGTCATAGGTATGGCTTGGGTTTAGTGGTTTGGCCCAGTGGGTTGAGGATTCGGAAAGCCTAAGCCCGAGGTCAGGGGTTCGAACCCCACATCGAGTGTTTCTTTTGGTTTGTTTTGATTTTGTGTATATATGTCTTATATAGTATATATATATATATATTTGTTTGTATATTTTGTCACAAGAGTGACGTAGCTCAGTGGCTAAGGACTCGGAGGCCGAGCTTGAGGTCAGGGGTTCGAAACCCCATATCCCCACATCCATGCATTTTGTGTTTTTCCTTTCTTTTTGCGTGTTTTGCGTACATGTGCTGACGTCAGCAACAGAATATGCCTTCTCAGTAACGACATCTTCCCGCTGACGGTTGCAAACGGAATATTCTATGTCTGTGTATATATCCATATATATTTGTGTATAGGTCCGTATATGTCTGTGTCATATATACGTGTATATATACTGTATATGTCTATGTCTATGTATAGGTCTGTTATTTGTCTGTGTATATTGCTGTATTCGTATGTATTTTGTTTGTACATGGTATATGTATACGGTATTTGGTTCGAACATACAATTCCTTCTTTCATTCTGTGCATCTATCGCACAATAATCTCACTTCGTGCACCTACCACTCAAATTTCAATTTCAATTCCATCGCATTATCTTGTGCATCAATCGCCCTGCTTTGGGCACCGCCCTGCTTTGGGCATCAAATTCAATCGCCCTGCTTTGGGCACCGCCCTGCTTTGGGCATCAAATTCAACAGCCCTGCTTTGGGCATCAAATTCAATCGCCCTGCTTTGGGCACCGCCCTGCTTTGGGCATCAAATTCAATCGCCCTGCTTTGGGCACCGCCCTGCTTTGGGCTTCAAATTCAACCGCCCTGCTTTGGGCATCAAATTCAACCGCCCTGCTTTGGGCATCAAATTCAATCGCCCTGCTTTGGGCACCGCCCTGCCTTGGGCATCAAATTCAACCGCCCTGCTTTGGGCACCACCCTGCCTTGGGCATCAAATTCAACCGCCCTGCTTTGGGCACCGCCCTGCCTTGGGCATCAAATTCAATCGCCCTGCTTTGGGCACCGCCCTGCTTTGGGCATCAAATTCAACCGCCCTGCTTTGGGCATCAAATTCAATCGCCCTGCTTTGGGCACCGCCCTGCTTTGGGCATCAAATTCAATCGCCCTGCTTTGGGCACCGCCCTGCTTTGGGCATCAAATTCAACCGCCCTGCTTTGGGCATCAAATTCAATCGCCCTGCTTTGGGCACCGCCCTGCTTTGGGCATCAAATTCAATCGCCCTGCTTTGGGCATCAAATTCAACCGCCCTGCTTTGGGCATCAAATTCAATCGCCCTGCTTTGGGCACCGCCCTGCTTTGGGCATCAAATTCAATCGCCCTGCTTTGGGCACCGCCCTGCTTTGGGCATCAAATTCAATCGCCCTGCTTTGGGCATCAAATTCAATCGCCCTGCTTTGGGCACCGCCCTGCTTTGGGCATCAAATTCAACCGCCCTGCTTTGGGCATCAAATTCAATCGCCCTGCTTTGGGCACCGTCCTGCTTTGGGCATCAAATTCAATCGCCCTGCTTTGGGCACCGCCTTGCTTTGGGCATCAAATTCAACCGCCCTGCTTTGGGCACCGCCCTGCTTTGGGCATCAAATTCAATCGCCCTGCTTTGGGCACCGCCCTGCTTTGGGCATCAAATTCAACAGCCCTGCTTTGGGCATCAAATTCAATCGCCCTGCTTTGGGCACCGCCTGCTTTGGGCATCAAATTCAATCGCCCTGCTTGGGCACCGCCCTGCTTTGGGCTTCAAATTCAACCGCCCTGCTTTGGCATCAAATTCAACCGCCCTGCTTTGGGCATCAAATTCAATCGCCCTGCTTTGGGCACCGCCCTGCCTTGGGCATCAAATTCAACCGCCCTGCTTTGGGCACCACCCTGCCTTGGGCATCAAATTCAACCGCCCTGCTTTGGGCACCGCCCTGCCTTGGGCATCAAATTCAATCGCCCTGCTTTGGGCACCGCCTGCTTTGGGCATCAAATTCAACCGCCCTGCTTTGGGCATCAAATTCAATCGCCCTGCTTTGGCACCGCCTGCTTTGGGCATCAAATTCAATCGCCCTGCTTTGGGCACCGCCCTGCTTTGGGCATCAATTCAACCGCCCTGCTTTGGGCATCAAATTCAATCGCCCTGCTTTGGGCACCGCTCTGCTTTGGGCATCAAATTCAATCGCCCTGCTTTGGGCACCGCCCTACTTTGGGCATCAAATTCAACCGCCCTGCTTTGGGCATCAAATTCAATCGCCCTGCTTTGGGCACCGCCCTGCTTTGGGCATCAATTCAATCGCCCTGCTTTGGCACCGCCCTGCTTTGGGCATCAAATTCAATCGCCCTGCTTTGGGCATCAAATTCAATCGCCCTGCTTTGGGCACCGCCCTGCTTGGGCATCAAATTCAACCGCCCTGCTTTGGGCATCAAATTCAATCGCCCTGCTTTGGGCACCGTCCTGCTTTGGGCATCAAATTCAATCGCCCTGCTTTGGGCACCGCCTTGCTTTGGGCATCAAATTCAACCGCCCTGCTTTGGGCACCGCCCTGCTTTGGGCATCAAATTCAATCGCCCTGCTTTGGGCACCGCCCTGCTTTGGGCATCAATTCAACCGCCCTGCTTTGGGCATCAAATTCAATCGCCCTGCTTTGGGCACCGCCCTGCTTTGGGCATCAAATTCAATCGCCCTGCTTTGGCACCGCCCTGCTTGGGCACCGCCCTGCTTTGGGCTTCAAATTCAACCGCCCTGCTTTGGGCATCAAATTCAACCGCCCTGCTTTGGGCATCAAATTCAATCGCCCTGCTTTGGGCACCGCCCTGCCTTGGGCATCAAATTCAACCGCCCTGCTTTGGGCACCACCCTGCCTTGGGCATCAAATTCAACCGCCCTGCTTTGGGCACCGCCCTGCCTTGGGCATCAAATTCAATCGCCCTGCTTTGGGCACCGCCCTGCTTTGGGCATCAAATTCAACCGCCCTGCTTTGGGCATCAAATTCAATCGCCCTGCTTTGGGCACCGCCCTGCTTGGGCATCAAATTCAATCGCCCTGCTTTGGGCACCGCTCTGCTTTGGGCATCAAATTCAACCGCCCTGCTTTGGGCATCAAATTCAATCGCCCTGCTTTGGGCACCGCCCTGCTTTGGGCATCAAATTCAATCGCCCTGCTTTGGGCACCGCCCTGCTTTGGGCATCAAATTCAACCGCCCTGCTTTGGGCATCAAATTCAATCGCCCTGCTTTGGGCACCGCCCTGCTTTGGGCATCAAATTCAATCGCCCTGCTTTGGGCATCAAATTCAATCGCCCTGCTTTGGGCACCGCCCTGCTTTGGGCATCAAATTCAACCGCCCTGCTTTGGGCATCAAATTCAATCGCCCTGCTTTGGGCACCGTCCTGCTTTGGGCATCAAATTCAATCGCCCTGCTTTGGGCACCGCCTTGCTTTGGGCATCAAATTCAACCGCCCTGCTTTGGGCACCGCCCTGCTTTGGGCATCAAATTCAATCGCCCTGCTTTGGGCACCGCACTGCTTTGTGCATCAATTTCAATCGCCCTAACCTTCCCTCTCTCCGTATAAAAATACGTTGAGATACGCCTGTTGGTTAGGTCATTCAATCGCCCTGCTTTGGGCACCGCACTGCTTTGTGCTTCAATTTCAATCGCTCTAACCTTCCCTCTCTCCGTATAAAAATACGTTGAGATACGCCTGTTGGTTAGGTCATTCAATCGCCCTGCTTTGGGCACCGCACTGCTTTGTGCATTAATTTCAATCGCTCTAACCTTCCCTCTCTCCGTATAAAAATACGTTGAGATACGCCTGTTGGTTAGGTCATTCAATCGCCCTGCTTTGGGCACCGCACTGCTTTGTGCATCAATTTCAATCGCTCTAACCTTCCCTCTTTCCGTATAAAAATACGTTGAGATACGCCTGTTGGTTAGGTCATTCAATCGCCCTGCTTTGGGCACCGCACTGCTTTGTGCATCAATTTCAATCGCCCTAACCTTCCCTCTCTCCGTATAAAAATACGTTGAGATACACCTGTTGGTTAGGCCATTCAATCGCCCTGCTTTGGGCACCGCACTGTTTTGTGCATCAATTTCAATCGCGCTATCTTGCGCATCGCACCATCTTGTACACTCTCCCTGGTCTAGAAGACCTTAAATCCTATAAAGGTGCAATTCCTTTGGTGTTTGTCGTGCCCGAACGACTTTAGGTGGTCTGGTATAGTCACCTGCCTGTGATTGCAATGAGTTCCTAGGAGACCAACTGCGACGGTGGAAACTAGAGTTCGAATGGCCGAGACCTAGAACGCAAAAGGTTCAAGATTTCCGAGACTAAAGTCTGGTTTAAATACCCAGAGGTGCATCCAGGGGTGCATTCTCGGCTTGAAATCTGTATGGCAGCCCCATAGGTTGAGGTAGCTTGTATGCGCCTCAACTCTGGAAACTGAACCAACCTAGTCTGTCACCCCGTTGGAGAATAGGGAAAATTGTAAATATGATCAGAAAAGCGGCACCCATGGCCACCCAAATCGGTAAAACAGCAGGTGCGCCTGTCTGTTTACACCATCCTTCCTCCTCTCGCGTGAAACGCGTTTGGATTGCAACTCGATTAAAAACAGCAAGTGCGCCTGTCTATTTATACCACCCCTTCTCCTCTCGCGTGAGACGCGTTAGGTTGTTGATTCACTCGGTTAAAAACATCAGGTGCGCTTGTCGTTTACACCATCTTTCCTCCTTTCGCGTGAGACGTGTTAGGATGTTGATTTCTCTTGGTTGAGGTCTTCCCTCTCTTGCATAATCATGAATTTTCAAACAAACCGGCTTCGCGAAGCGTGTAAGTCCAACTTTCAAACTGCATGTCACTTGCATTCTGCCCCTGAACTACGCTGGTTTGATTCCTTGCAAAGGGATACGTAGGCAACCTTCGGGTTCAACCACTTGCATTACATCTGGTTTGTACATGCATTGCATTTTGTGTGATTGCCCAAGTCTTACGGCCTGGTCAAAAGGGTCGTCTTCTGGCTTTGACATTCACTCACGTCATTTCATGACTTCGAGCTCTGTCAAAGAGGGGCAACTGTAGACACCCCATTTTGACCGACCCTAAGACTTGGGCATTTTTGTTTGACCACCCTCACCAAAAGAATCAAATTGAAATTTCAAAAGTCCAAACCTCACCCATTTTGGCCATCACTAATATTTTGGTAATTTGTAGTGTTTTGTAATTTTATATGTGTGTATTAAATTAGGTGTGTGCATATCTTTAGCGTGTTTTATAAATGATAACTATTTTTAAAACAAAAGAAAAGAAAAAATATATATATAAACAAAAGAAAATTGATAAAAATATATATATATATATATATATAATGAAATGGGGCGGTGGCTTTTTGCAAAAGAAGACATTCTGTGGAAGTGGGTTTGGCCATATGTTTTAAAATCAAAAAAAGAGGAGTGGGTGGGCTAGTGGGTGGAGGAGATAAAAAAATAAGAAGAAAACAAGAAGTGGAGGAGAAAAGGAGAGACACCATTGATGGACACAGAGAAGAGGCACGGTTTTGGTGAGAGAGAGAAAGGAGAGAATACACGGGTTAGAGGAGTGAAGGAGAGGTGAAGGAGAGAAAATGAGTTGAGAGGAGGAGAGAGTTCTTTAGATGTTTGGGTAGAAACACACACATGGAGAGGAGATACACACAGAAGCCACATGGAGATACCATAGACATGCTTAGAGAGAGAAGACACTCAAGACTAACAGACCATTCACACACATACACGGGTGAAGAGAGAACTGACTACACCCAAAAAAAAAACAGACTGATCTCTCGCCCTCTCTGGGACTTAACCTCTCTCTCTCTCTCTCTGGTTGGAGTCATGTTTTGCTACAAGGGAAAGGACCATGAGTGATTCACTCACTAACCTCTCTCTCATGGGGGTAACACACACACATCAACACCACGGCCAACCATGGCAGCAGCTGTTCTCTCTCTCGCCATGGAAGATCACCCCTTTGAAGCTCTGGATCTGAACACACTCACAACCAAGATATCATGTGTAGTCAGGTGGTGACCAATGGCCCGAAGAACACCAGCCGTGCCAATATCCATCATGTCCTGCAGCACAACTCCCTCTCCTCCCTCAGTCACGACTTCACCATGCATACTATCTCGGCACCTCTCTCTCTCTCCCCGATCACACCACACCAACCCAGCACACCCACCTTGATACACCCTCTCTCACCTCACGGCAGACCCACAGCACCAACCTATCACCCACAACCACCGTGGCCACCCTCATCGCCATTGACACACACCCAGCACACCCACTCACTACCCACGGGCTTGCCCTCTCTCTTCTCTCTCTAAACTCTCTCACACCCACCTTCACTCACACACAGCCACGGCCATAGACCAACACAGCAGCACAAACCCACACACCCATGCACACGGCACTCTCTCTCTCTAGAGACCCAGCACCACCCCACGGCTCTCTCTCTCTAAGACTCTCTCTCTAAAACACCAACACACCCAGTAGCCACCCAATATAGACACCCACCACCGACACCATGATACACCACCGAGCTCTCACTCTCCCTCTCGGCACTTCATTGAACACACACACACCACTCAACACACACTCCCATGCACAACCCACGGCACTCTCTCTCTCTCTCTCTAGAAACCCATGCAGAACACTCAACCCACACATGCATCCATGTTTCACTCACTCCATGCATGGCATATACACGGCCAGATACACCAAGGAACCATGCACTCTCCCTCTCTCTCTCTTCTCTCTCTCTCCCTCTCGGCTTAGAGAGAGAAAAGGTGTGGCAGGGCCCTCCATTGAAGCTGAATTGAGTACATGGGCTGAGGTGTGCAAGTCTGCTGGATGGAAGATTTTATTTTATTTTATTTTATTTTGTTTTGAGTGTTTTGTGAGGTTTTATTTTATTTTATTATTCTCCTCACTCCCTCATTCGGATCTGTAATAATTCAAGTATTGTAATAATTCCCCCACCCCGCTTCTTTCTATCCCATTCTTTTATCGCTTTCCCTAACTGTGTGTATGTATATATCTGACATGTCATGCATATCCCTGCTTTACATCCATGATCCATGCATAAGATTTGGCTAAATTTGCATCTTTGTGCTTTAATTGATTATCCCATGTTTTGTGCGCTATCGCGTGTTTTGCAATGATTCGCATGCCATATTCTAGAAGCCAAATCTTTAGTGCATCTCGTGAGTGAATTGCATTAGGATTCTGTATATAAGATCATGCATATTTTACTAACTTTTGTTTTGTAGTTGTTCGAGGGACGTCGGTCAATCTGTGAGTTTTTATGCTTTAGCATCCCATTTGTGTGTGTTTTTCTTATTATGTTTAGCATCCTACCATGTGGCTATTTGTTTAAGTGATAAACTGTTTGAATGCCTGTGGATGAAGGCTTGTTGTTTGAATTGGAATAATTCAATAAATGTACGTCTTAAGCCCACTTTGTCAAGTGGCAAATTCAAACCCTTTTCAAAACAAACATGAAGTTGAATTGTTCCAATTTGAGCAAACTAGTCTATACTTGTATGCTTCACATAGTAAATTTTAGGATTTACTAAAATAATCAGAACATAAACATATAAAGAAAATAAAAGTCATATCGTGGTTTAGTAGAGGCCGATCTTTTGATCGGGTGAGCGGAGGTGCTCATTATTGACCTTCCCCTCTCATACCTAAGGTTCCGAGCCAAGCATCCTTGGTTACGACGAACAGTGGCCTTGGCACCGAGTCATGGGTTTCCTAATTTCCCAAAATATTAGGTGGCAACTCTGAGTTCTGATGACGCAGTCCATTTTTAACAAAATTGCAATAAAATGGATTTTCAATAAAAGTTGCCAAATCTGGACTTTCATCTACGTTTCACATTGCATTCGTGAAACATTGATATCAAAGAGATCTCGGGAGTCCGAACTGTTTAACGCGCGCGGGTACCCCCCGGGCATGTTACACTAACATGCAAGATTACACTACAAGTGTAGAATGCATGCAAGTGGTGACTCAACCAAGCTAAAACAGAGGTATGCCATGTCAAAATAACACCAAAAACAAGTTGAGAACAAGCCAACACATGCTAGAAAACCATGCTCAAACATGAGGCCAATGAGGCAAGCATCCAAGATACAAGGAAAGTGGATGACCCCCTCCTATTTAGGATCTCAAAACACACTTTCCACCACTGAAATTCCTCTGAGTTTCAGTGGTGAGAAGGCCAAAAAGAGGTGGTCCCAATAGCTTAAAAGGATGGTACAAAACAAGGACAAACAAGGCACAAAAGGGGGGTAGACCACCCCCAACACCAAAGAGACCTTAAACAAACATGTCAAACACTTGAAATCAGAACTTTTTGTAGTTGAGAGTTAAGCCAAAATAAGCATGCAAATAAGGCTAAGAGCTTAAACAAAAACCAAGCTTTAAAGGGTTAGAAACTCACCATTGTAGAACAACTTCAAAGCTGCAACTCCAGCAACTTTTTTGGACCAAAAGCAATCCAAAAACTCCAAAACCATTTTCAAGGTGCCTCAGCAACAAGAGTATGGTGTTTCACTATGTGTTTGTGTGCAAAAGTGTGAAGAAAAGGCACTTTCAAGCACAAATATGAGACAAAGGGAGAAATATAGAGATAGAAGTGTATGTATAGCTCAATGCAATTTTTCTGAACCTAACGTAAGAGGGAGGAGGTTCTCTCTTATAGAAAACCAAGCATCAAGCTTGTTAAACAAGTTTGGAGCTCCAAGCAATCCCTTCATACACGTGTGTATGGAGGATGCCTTCTGTGCCTAACAGCTAGCACAGCTGGCAAGAAAATATCTGCAGGAAACTGCAGGAAAGCTGCCGACCAATTGAAGTGGTCGGCCAGCTACTTGCACTGGTCGGCCAACCAGCACAAGTGGTCTACAAGGAGACCAAGTGGTTGGCAAGGGGGGGAAGGTGGTCTGCACCAAGAAAGCAAGGTGGTAGCATGGCTGCCGACCACTTTTGGTGGTCCAAAGACCACCAAGACCAGTTGGTCGACTAGAAAACTGGCTGGCGGGGAAGAAAAGTGGTTTTCAGGGAGAGAAACTGGTCTACAACCCCTATTCCACCCTCCAAGCAAGGAAAACAAGGTTTGTGCCAAAAACAAACCAAAAAGGATGCAAGACAAGAGTCCGCGGAACAAGGCACGCAGCCAGAAGCCTCGAAAACTAGTCTACGAGCGCAAAAAGTGGTCGACGAGGGAAAGGTGGTCTACGACCACAAAAATTGGTCTACAAGACCTCATTGTCCCTCTAGGCAAAGGCAACAAGTCATGGTTCAAAAACCAAGCCAAGAGGAGAACGTTAAGCGGTCCCGAGACAAGGCGCGCGGCCGAAGGCTTCGGAAACCAGAAACTAGTCTACAAGAGGGAAAAGTGGTCTACAGACCTCTCCCTCTCCCTCCAGGGAAGGTCAACAAGGCATGGTCCACAAACCAAGCCAAAACACAAAGAGTTCAGAGGCCCGGAGACAAGGCACTCAGCCGAAAACTCCGAAAACTCGAAACGAGCACAAACATGCGCGATCACCGAGCGCTCAATCGATGACGTCTGAGTCTTAAGGTCGGTCAAAAATGGGGTGTCTACAGCCGGTTACGATACTAAACCTATAGGGGTGGGTTTGGGTCGTGACATGATGCATGTTCATTAAGCATCAATATATCAACATATGTTTACAAAACCTGCTCCCTAAGACCAACATGTCAACAATTTAATTACAAAACCTGCTTTATTGTCAACAACATTCCAATCAATTACAAAAACTTGTGCATTCCAACATAAGATAACAATCTAAACCCTAAACAAAAAAGAATAGGTGCTGTGAGTACAATTCAATAACATTCCAACATGTCAACAACATTTCAATTACAAAAAACTTCTTCTGTTTCAATTCATTCCAACTGCTGCAAATCCACTTCCACTTGCACTTGCTCCACAAGGCATTGTTGGTTGTGATGGAGTAATGACAGCTGGTTGGGATGAAGATGGATAAGTACTAGCAGCTTGTTGGGATAAAACAGGATGAGTGGCAGATAGTTGGGATGAAGATATGTTTCTTGCAGTTTGTTGAGATGAAGCATTTGAGAACTGCAATAAATATTCAATTCAAATTGAAATGCATCAAATGTAATTACTGAAATTGAAATGAATTTAGTTTGTATACAAATGAAATTACTGAAATTGAAATGAATTTACCTTGTTTGGTTTACTTGCAGATTTTCTAGAACTGGTGATTGGTCCACCCCTCATCTTGAACATTGTGGATTTCTTATGTACTGGACCTTTGCATGATCTTCTGTTGTCTCCAAAACCCATACACTTTGCACATTGCACTGTTTTGTACTTCCTTGACACCTTTTGTACATTCTTGGCCTCATCAGCAGCTTTCTTCCTCTCTTTTCCAGGCCTCACTATTGGTTTTCTATAGGAAAGAAGGGTTATGGCATCATATCCAGTCTCAATCCAGTCATGTTCCCCTGGCATAGGATTTTTCATAAAAGAATATGTCCTCAAGTATGTCTCCTTGCTAAAGTAATTATGCACATAAGCTTCAAGTTTCTCCCTAGTAAGGTATATACAACTTATGGCATGTTTACAAGGTATACCTGTTAGATTGTAATCCCTACACCCACATGTTCTTGCCCTCAAGTCCACTACATGAGTTGTATCATAGCAATCCACCTCAAACTTTAACTCACCTACAAAGCTAGCAAAGCAATTCCTAGCATCCTCTTTGTTTGACTCTAATTTTTGTTGCACAGTTGGACGAACAGAGCCACCATGTTTTTCCATTCCATTTTTCTTCACTTGTATTATGTTCATCAGTTTCCTCTTAATCCACTCCACCATTGAGATGATTGGTTTATCCCTTACTGGCAAAGTGTACTTGTTGAAAGACTCACTAAGATTATTCAGTTGAATATCACACTTGGATCTTGTGCTGAAGTAAGACCTAGCCCATGTTTCAGGATTCTCTTGCATCAACCACTCATTTGGCTTGTTTTCTTTGTCCAATTCCCCCAACTTCTTCATGCGATAATCAAACTCCCTTTTTGTCCCAGCCTTTACACCTTTCCACATCAATTTCTTAAACTCTTTGCCCCTGAACTTCTGTTTAAGATTGGTATAGAAGTGCCTCAAACAATACCTATGCTCAACATTAGGCAAAATCTATTTAAAGGTGTGCACCAATCCTTTTTGTCTGTTTGAAATGAATATCCACCCAATGTCACTGCCAGCTCCTATGTCCTCTACTAATTGGGTCAGAAACCATACTCATGAATCCTTGCATTCAGCCTCCACTGCAGCAATGGCAATGGGAAACACATTGTCATTCCCATCAACACCAATGGCTGCTAAAAGCTGGCCCCCATATATGCCTTTCAAAAAACAACCATCTAACCCAACAACAGGCCTGCAACCTTGTACAAAACCTTGCTTCTATGTATCTAGTCTGATATACAACCTCTTAAAAACAGGTGTAAGTTGTCTGTTAGGCCTTTCGACTCTATCATCATCTTCATCAACTATAGGTCTGTCCAATTTAATTACTAAACAACTGTTTGGATTATGCTGTTTGACTGTTTCACAGTAATCCCATAGTCTAGCATACTACTTCCTCAAATCCCCTTCAATTGTTTCTTTACTTTTCTTTTTGCTCTATACACTTGACTCTTACTTACATCAACCATTAGTTCTCTATGAATGTCCTTTTGGATGGCTGAGATCTCTATGTTAGGAGAATTCCTCAATCTTTCAAGGTATTTTTGTGATAAATACCTTGAGGTAACTAAATGGTTGTCATAAGTCCTACCACATGAATGAAGTGATTTTAAGCTTTTGATCTGAAACGTGCCTTCATTTTGCATTGGGGATGCATGAATTCTAAACCCACACTCTTGTTTACACACTGCAGTAATCCTCTTATTTTCATTTCTAACCCACTTCAAATCACATCTCTGTTGCACTTGTCATTCCTTCAATACATTCCTAAAAACTTGTGCATTCTTAAATCTCATCCCCACTTTGAGTTCAAGTTTCACCATATCCACATCCTCATTAAATTCTACAAACCTATCATCTATTTCCTCATCATCTGATGATCCATACAAAGTATGCATCTCAAAATCTTAATCTGAATACCATTCATTAGAACCTGAAACATTTGGTTCATTTCATACATTTGTCTCAACACCCACATTTGATTCTACCCCCCACATCTTTATCAACATAAGCAAATATATCTTCATCTTCACTACCCTCTAACCCATCATTCATCCACTCTGGATCTGTGCTATCACCACTATCACAATCATTCATTTCCTTATCACCCCCCCCCTTCTTCTTCAATTTCAGTCCCATTTCCCCATTCATCTACTTCCATTTCAAGCTCATTTATCCCTTCTTCATCTAATTTTATTTGTGCTTCTATTTGTGGAATTTGTGGCCCTTTTATGACTTCCCTATTTGGACCTAAGACCTGAAGTGCCTCATGACCTTTCTCCACATACAAGGCAACCACATTCAGACCCATATAATGGAATAACATATCAATTACATCCCTATCTGAATTCATCTCCTTAAGACCAATGTCCAGTATTTTCCCAGGAACTCTGTAATATAGTTGGCTAGCAGAGGGATAACCTAGGCTCAAGTGCAACTTCTGAAAATCAAAAAACCCAACCCTATCTGGATCAAAGTACTGAAAGTAATTAACTTTCCCTCTTTTATACACTCTATTTGGAAGCTTAGTAAAGTAACCTGCATGATGTAATTCAACACTAAACTCTGTTGTCATCACCTCACCCTAATTAATCATCCAAGACACAAAAGAGAAAAATAATATATAAACAAATCAATGTCTCAATATTACAACACACAAAATAAAAAAATAAAAAAAGAATACATAAAAATAAATTAATAAACTTAACACTAAACAGGCATATTGTCTCCCAATACACAAAAAACAGTTAGGGGACCACAAAAATTATAGTTATGCATCAACATCAACAAAACCCCAAATTTGTGGCCATTGTTGCTTCAAAGAAATTTATTAAAAAAAACCCAATTTATTATTCCAGATATACACAACAAGCAGTTTGGGGACCACTATGAACCCCACTTCCATGCGCAAATACTATAGTCATGCATCAAAATACAAACTCTACCAAAAAAGCCAACAATCAAACAACAACCTTAACAAAAAGGTAACAACAAGCCAACAAACATACATCGTAATGCAAAAACCCTACCAATAAAGTCCTTTTTTTTTAATTTTCGAAAACCTCAACCATCAAACAAGTCATTTTCCAAATATATTATACAATAAATTTACAAAATCGTAATCAAACCAGCAAATAGTCACACAAAACTGATTTTTTGTAGGGTTTGTTGATTGTTACCTGGAGTAAAATTTTAAAAAGAAAATTCTTTGTAAATCCTTTGAAACCCTAACCCAGATTTTTTTGTAAATCCTTCGATTGTTACTGATTCGATTTGCAAATCCTTTGAAACCTTAACCCATGTGTATATCTCTCTCTCTCTATCCTTGAAAAAAATTATAGTCAAACAACTGAAGGGACTGTAGCATGTAGGCAATATAAATATGTAGGGGTATTCTAGTCTTTTCCATCATTCCGTCACGCCCCATCACTTTTGCACTTTAGTCAAAACCACAAAGTGTTTATAAGTATATTTATAGATGTCAGGGGGTAATGTGAAAAAGCATTAAACCACAGGGGGTTTAAATGTAATTATCCCTTTATTAAAATTGTTGTTTGCTTCTTACGTTATTTATTTATTTATTTGACTTAGGGTTGTTTTGAAAAGATAGTTAAATGTTGGTTTTTTAATTATTTTTAGTTTTTTGTTTAAAAAAAATGTAAGTGATGATTTAACCAAAAATGGATTAAAAGATGAAAAATAACTTTTAACAATCTTCCCAAAATAAGCCTTACTCAATCTCATTATTTTTAACGTTTCGTTTATTTTATCTCTTATGTAATTTTTTATCTAGCTTGGTCAATCTCAATATTTTTATGGTAAATTATAAATACATTTTTTAAAATTTACTTAAAATATAAATTATCACTTGTGGTTTATAAAATTATAAATACCCCTTTGTTAGAAATTTTTTATTTAACAGAATTAACTAAAAAAATAAATTTATAATTACTCTCTTATACAATAATAAAATTACCTAAATTATTAATTGAAACATATTTCTAATATTATTAAAAATTATTAATTGAGTTGATGATATATTAATAAAAATGATGATTTGTTATGAAATGATAAACCTTAGAAGGTGGAATGTAATTTCTAAAACTATAAGAAACGATTCATATTTTAATCAAATCTCAAAAAGCGTATTTGTAATTTATCCATTTTTTTAAAAGAAAATTGTTAAAAAGTACAAACTATGAAGGGTATAAAATATTAAATTCATTAAAATATAAATAAGAGGCCTATCATTTGTTAAATAATTTGGTAAAAAATCTTTTTATTAGTTTTGAAAGAGATTTTGTTTTTAATTTTACCCATAATTTATTTGTTTACTTTTTTATTTGTTAATTTTTTTTTACTATTTGTTCAAATTTATATCTATCTGTTCAAATTTTTTTCCTTATCTGTTGAAATTTACTACCTAATCTGTTGAATTTTTACATCTTTTTTCTCTAACTTATTTATGGATAAACTACCAATAGGTCCTAATAGTTAGACTTAATTCCCATCAAGTCCTATTGAAAATAAGTTTTGGTAAAATTGTCACTAAAAATAATTTTTTTGTAATAATTTTTTACATACGTCGCTAAAAATTGACAATTAGTGACTTTTTTTTGTCATAATTTTTATAAATTATTGCTAAAACTTACAATTAGTAACCTTTTTTATGACAAATTTTTTCCATAAGGCCCAGTAGACAATAAATTCACTTATTAGGACTTACACGTAAGTATCCCCTTATTTATTTGTTGGAATATCTATCTGCTGAAATTCCTTATCTCTTCAAATATCTATCCAAATTTTATTATCTATTCAATTTTCACTTTTCTGTTTAAATCTATCTGTTAGAATATTTTATCTGTTTAATTTTTTTATTTGTTCAAATTTTGAACATATTTCATTATCTTTTCAAAATTTGAACAGATCCGTTTATCTGTCAACAACAACAAGAACAATAACAAAAAAATAGATCTGAGCCAAGAAAAAAAATGAAGAATCTCATACAAATCTATATATACACAACCACAAGTACATATATATACACCTATACATATACATTGTCATGCCTATTACCAAAGTCAAAATTGCTTCAGGCAGAGCAATTTATTGCTCCAGAAACCATAAGAATCACAACTAAAAAGAAAAGAAAAAACCACAAAGAGAGAGAGAGAGAGAGAGAGAGAGAGAGAGAGAGAGAAGATGAGCTGCAATGGCTGTAGAGTTCTGCAAAGGGGATTCAGCAAAGCATGCATATTCAGGTTAAGTTTGCAATGGATCGAGACCCCCAAAGCCCAAGCCAACGCCACTCTCCTCCAAGAAGGCGAGAGGAGAGAGTGAGAAAGAGAGAGATGAGGAGTGAGAGAGAGAAAGACAGCGCGAAACGCTAACCCTCACCGACTCCTCGTCGTCTCCGTCGTCGCCTCATCTGCAAAAACAACAAAAATCACTCGAAATGTTTGAATCTCGTCGCTAAGATCGAAGGCGAAGACGACAACGTGACCAGATCTTCTAGATCTGACCTCGACTCTCGTCGTCGAGTAGTCGGGGTCGCCGACGCTGCCGAAACCGCCGGAGCAATGGAAGAGAGAGTGAGTAGAGAGAAAAAAAAATCAGATCTAGGAAAGAGAAAGAAAGTATTGAGAGTGAAACTCAATCTGTGAGAGAGAAATGGGATCGAGAGGCATCGGCAGTGGTTGCGGCGTCGGAATGGACAGAGGAGGAAGAAGAGAGATGTAGAGAGAGAGAGAGCGAGATCTACAACGTGAAAGAGACGGAGGAAACACTTGCCTCTATATCTATAAACAAAATGTTTTAGAGTGAATCGTTGAAGAAAAGAAAATTTAAGCTAAGGTTTTGGAATTGTTTTAAAAGAATAATGTTTTGTAGCTCGAGACTTTCCCCCCCTGAATCCCTTAATGCTCAGAACGACGTCATTTTTGGCATTAGGTTTTCTTTTTTCTCTTTTTTTTCCTCCATTTTCAGTCTGAAACTGAAACGCAGGGGGAAGAGGGAGAGGGAGAGAAAGAGAGAAGAAGAAGGAAGAAGAAGGCTGCGAGCCTCGCCGCCCGCCGTCGTCGCCTCGCCGCCTGCCGTCGTTGCCTCACCGCCAGCTCGTCGCAGCAGCAGCAGCAGCTCCAGCTCCGACCGCCGTCTCCGCCTCCGCCTCCTCCTCCCCGCCTCCGCCTCCTCCTCCCCCGAATATTATGCCCCATCCAGTCCCTCCTCCTCCTCCTTCTTCTTCCTGGTTCTGATCTACCAAAAAAAAAAAAAAAAAAACGAACCAAAAACGGCGTCGTTTTTGGTTCGGGGGATTCGGGGGGAGGGGATTCGAGCTACGTGCCACTGCCCGTTTTAAAATTATGATTTGAGAATATAATTATATTTTTAGTTTGTGAATTTTAGAATTATGATTTGTGTATGAAAAATTTGTTTAATTATGAATTTTGAGAAGAATTAGAAATTGAGTTTGAATTGAGTAATGTGACATATGATATTTGATATAAAAATTTACAACTCATAACCAAATATATATAACTCAAAATTCTATTCAAAACTCATAAAAAAATTTACAGATATTTTTTTTTGTAATATATAAAAAAAAAAAACTGAACACTGTTCCGGTCAACCAACCTATCAACCGGTGGGATGTCCGGTTAGTCTAAATTTTCTCACATTAAAAAGAGTTTTGAAAAGTAGTGTAGAGTTAATTTTTGAAAACTGTAAACAAACACCACGATCAAAATAAAGAGTAGAATTAAAGGTTGAAAGCTCCACCAAACGGAAATTAAATTTATGAACTGAATAACCTATTTTTAATATTTCGTTTATTTTATTTTTCAATAGAAAGACTTTTTAATCACGATTTTAGTATGATTTTTTTATCAGTCGTGCTACGTCGCTCGAAACTGAGCCCCCCCTAATCCCCTGAACCAAAAACGACGACGTTTTGTCGTTTTTGAATTTTTTTTTTTTTTTTTTTTTTTTTTTTTTTTTTTTTTTGCAGAAGAAGAAGGAAGCTCGGAGAAGAAGAAAGAAGAAAGAAGAAAGGAGGAGGAGGAAGGAGGGAGGGAGGAGGAGGACTGGAGGGGGCATAATATTCGGGGGAGGAGGAGGCGGAGGCGGAGGCGGGGCGACGGCGGTCGGAGGCTGCGACGAGCTGCGGCGGGACTGCGACGTCAGAGCTGCTTCGACGAGCTGCGGTGGCGGAGGCACAGGAGGGGACGATCGGCGGCGGCGACGATCGGAGCTCTCCTCTCCTCTCTCTTTCTCCCTCTCTCCTCCTCTCCTCTTTCTCTCTTCTCTTTCTCTCCCTCTCCTCTTCCTCTGCAGACTGAAAAAAAAAAAAAAAAAAAAAAAAAAAAAACCTAATGCCCAAAACGACGTCGTTTTGGCATTAGGGGGATTAGAGGGGAGAGATTTTCGAGCTCTCAAACATTATTCTTTTTTTATAGGATTAAAACATTTATTTGAGAATTTTTAAGAAAAAATAAAATTATAAAATGCATATAATGGGCTTGTTTGGTTTGTTTTTGTGAAAGTTGTTTTTGAAAAAAAATTTGGGGAGAGAGTTTAGAAATTTTTTTGGTTTGTTTGGTTGTATATTTTGGAAGAGTTGTTTTTTTGGGAGTTTGGGATGATTTGATATTTTTTGGGAGTTTGGGATGATTTGAGTAGATGTGTGTGAGAGAAAAAGTAATTGAGAATGAGAGAGGAGACAGAAAAAGTGATTGATTGATGTGTAAGAGAGAGAAAGTGATTTTAAAAAATTTTTGAGAAAAACTTAAACCAAACCATTTTTTGGAAATTTTTTTCTAAAACACATCTCCCAAACTCAAACTAAACATACCAAATATTATTCTTTATGCAAACGTCAATAAGTATGAATTGAGTGGAGTGACCATATCCTTAGGTGGCATTTGGTTGATTAAAATAAAAAGGAATGGTAAAGATTCTAAATATTTTACTAAAAGTTTTATCAAATATTTTATATGGGTGTGAGATACACACAATGTAGGTCTCATGTAGATCCCACATCCATGTGAAATATTTGGTAAATTTTTGGAATCTCTAACATTTTTGTAAAAGAAAACAAAATGGTATCATCATTTTATGGAAATATTTATTTTCATATTTGGTTAGACTAAAAAAATAAGGGACATTTGTATACAAATTCTAATTTATGAACTTATACTCCATTAAATCCTAACTAGGGGTGAGCAGCGGATATTTCGATCTGCCCAAACCGATCGATCCGAACCAATCGGCCACATTATTGAACGGATGCGTGATGACGAGCGGATGGTTGCGGATTGATTTTTTCCAATCCGCCTAATTTTGGACTGATAACGGATTTGAGATTCCTTTGGCAGCAACCAAACTGCCAAACTGTGAGCACCCCTAGTAATTTATAAGATTTTATATTTTTAATTTGTTTACATATTCTATTTATATTTTCAACTGAAAAAGAGTTTATATATTCTGTTGTGTTTTTAATTTGTTTTCAATTTGAAAATCCTTTTATCAAATGGCAAGTGTTGATATTTAGTATTTTGTGTGAAAAATATAAGGCTTAATTTTGTCATTTTTTTTAAAAATCAAATTAAATAGTTTTTGAATAAAAAAAGTAATGAAATAGTTTTGATAATGCTTGATTTTTTTATACGTGTATTATTGGTATTTGACAATTTGCTTGATAATCTTTTGGTTATGTTGAGTTGGATTATTATTATAAAAAAAAATAAAAATTAACAACTTGCATTATGTTCAAAAATTGTAAAAGTTTAAACTGCCACATTGATTCGCATCCATCCGCCAATCATCTCAATCTGCATCCATCAATCCGGTGGACGGATGCGGATTGATTTTTTTCAACTCGGCAGACGGATGGCAGATTGAAGGTTTTGCGACCGTAACCGAACCGCGAACACCCCTAGTCCTAACTAAGATTTTTTAGACCTTAAGTCCTATTAAATTTTTAATAGTCAGAATTGCCCTTCAAACAATGATTATTCATAATTTATGATTATTTATAAAGGAATATGATGATTTGACATTAATTTAATTTTCCAAACTTTAAAATATCAACTTTCAAAATGAAAAAACTAAAAAAATTATGTACCAAAAAAAAAAAAATTTGAATTGATTAGTGTGTTTGATTTCAATTTTTTGAATTTAATTTTCAAGAAATTCATTTTTTTGTTTTTAGTGAATATTTTTAAAATTTTAACCAATTTTGTACTTTTTTAGATACATCTTACATAGATGTATCTAAATAGTAAAATATTTATGAAAAAAAATTTTAAAAAATTAATAAATACACAAAAATATTTATAAAAAAATTACTGAATTTTTGTTTTTTTTTTTTGGGTATTTAGTGAATTTTTTCAAGATTTTTTCACAAATATTATACTTTTTAAGTGTATTTATGTTAGATGTATCTAAAAAAATTTAAAAATTGCTTAAACTATTAAAAAATTCAGTAAAAACAAAAAAAAAATATGAAAAATGAAAAAATATAATTTTTTAAAAAGTGAATTCTGGAAATAGAAACCAAACCGTGTGATTTTTTTTTTTTTTGAAAAAATTGAATCATTTTTGTGCAAAACTAAAAATTTTGTGTATATAAAGAAGCATGATGATGGAATATTGATGTGCAAAACGAAATAAATAAATAACTTTAAAAATGCAACAAATTGATAATGTTTGCAGTTTTAAAACTGGAAAAAACTGATAATATTCTCGATTTTATTGGATAGTTGAATTAAACTAATAAGTAGAAGGGCAAAAACGTTTAATTTCATACTCTATTTTTTTTATCAGTTAAGTGAAACAATTATCTAGAATATTACTATATATGCAAAATTGATAATGTTCTTAATTTCAAAAATTAGGAAAAACTGATAATATTCTCAGTTTTCCTAAATAGAACTTATTGGTTAAAAAAATCTTAGATAGGACCTGAACTACCATAATATTTATAAATAAGATTTTTAGATAATTAATTCAAAAAATAATTATAATACATTAAAATGAAATTATCTTTCACTATTTTAAAAGAATGATCATTTCATACGAAAAACTAATAAGTGGGGCCTACATGTAATGTAATGTGTATACCTATGTTTTTGGTTTTTCTTTTTCTCTTTTTCTCTTGCCATATCATTAGAACTTTCTTTAGAGCTCAAAAATTAGAGCTCTCTATCATTGTTGTTATTTTAAAGGCGAATATTACATGTTATAAATTTATTTTAAAGGTGAATGTTAAATCATTTTTTTTTTTGGATATTGTTTAATATTGTTATTGGTATGAATAATACTTTGAAAAAAAAAATAAAAATTGGAATGGTTAAATTAATTTTTTTAAAAAATCATGTATATTTATTTCTTTATGTCTTTTTGTATGCCAGAAACTTGTTAATAAGATTCAATTTTAAAAAAATAAATAATGTTCATACTCGCATGAGTTAAAAATGTCATTTTCTCAGAATGATTTTGAATTTGACAATCTTCAAAATATTTCCTATCAAAAGAATTATAAAATCTCATAAAATTATTATAATTTATATGCTTCAGAATTAAATTTTTTAAAACCTTCTAAAAATAAATCAAAATTTTAGGATAAAGCCTATTTCAATCAACAAATACAATTCAAAAATAATAATTTAAAACAATATACAATATTCTCATGGGCCGGATCTCTCACTGTTGGATCTACATCTATATAATTGTTCGGTTACTCTGTTTAGTGTAGCTTTTCTCGAGCTGAAAATTGATAATAATAAATCAAAAGTTAAAGCAACATTTCCTGACTTCCAAATATTTTTTTTTTTTTTTTTGAAAGGAGGAAAGGGCTTAATTAGATAAAGATAATGCCCTTTGTAGGGCTACAGGGGGGTTTGAAACCCAATTCATTGGCAAATAGTTCCTCAGAGCAGCTCTTGCTGTCCAATGAGCAACCACATTGGCTTGTCTAGGATACCAACAAAATGACAATCCATTCCTGGCAGCTAACTTGCGGATGTCGTGGAAAATGGCAGCACAGTCCTAAGGGGGATCAGCCTCAGAGACACTCAACTTGATGACCATACTATTGTCCCCTGCTATCTCAATGAGGGATAGATTAAACTCTTGGCTGATAAGGCAGGCTCAACGGATAGCAAGGGCTTCCCCTTGGAAGGCCAAAGTAATAGTTACATTTCGAGTAATTCCTTCAATAAGTGATCTCTTCCAATCTCGAATCAAAACCGCAATGGCTGCTGAGGTAGAGTCAGGATGAGAGACGACATCACAATTTGCTTTAAGCCAACCCTGTGGGGGAGGAGTCCATCTGTCCAGGAGAGATGAAGGAGGAGGAGAGGCCTGGGCTGGATACTGGGGCTGGACTGCTTCATATTCGGTCCAGCTACGATTAGCTGTAACAATAGAAGAGGTGGGGTCGAACGGGATGTGATTAAAAAGCTTATTGTTCCTCCCCTTCTAAATATGCCAAGCAAACCAAACAATTCGACTGAAACTGACCAACACACCGTCCCTGCTGGACATTTCGAGAAAAAATTCACAAGTCCACCTTGCTGTAGATAAAGGAAATCCCCGACCAAACCTTAGACCCAAACCCCCGAACCAGACAACTTGAGTCCACGGGCATTAAAAAAGAAGGTATTCCATTGTCTCAAGATCCCTGTGGCATATCGGACGGACTCCATCTCCAATTCATTTCCACAACCATAGGTTGTGTTTAGATACTAAGAGGTTATTGCATACCGGTCACAAAAATTGTCTGGGCTTTGGAGGAAGAGGAAGAGGAAGATTCCAAATAGCCTTCCACACGTTTGCGGGAACGCAAAAAGAAGTAGAAGGAGTGGCTAAGAGCTGGGCAAGGCGATTTCCAATGGCCACACGATAACCAGATTTGACAGAAAACTGGCCCTTGGGGTCCAAATGCCATATCAATTGGTCCTCACGATCACAAATAGAAATGGGAACAGCACTAATAGCCTCCATTTCAGCTGGCGTCACCACAGATTTAAGAGCTTGAATATCCCATGTTTTAGAAATCGGGTGAATCGCATCTTGGACAATTTCAATGGGGCATTCAATCGGCTTCCGAGATTAGATGCAAAGGTTATGGGCCTTAGAAATCCATTTGTCTTTCCAGAAATTCACTGAGGCTCCATTGTTAATCTGCCAGCAGAGGCCTTTTTGCAAAATCTCCCTCCCTTCCATAATGTTGGACCAAGCCCAAGAAGATCAGTTACCACGCGAAGCCTTCATGAAGCTTGTGTTAGGGTAATAGATGCCTTTCAGAAATCTGGCACAGTAAGAATATGGGAACCTTATGAGATTCCAACCTTGACGAGCAAGAAGGGCTTTGTTAAAAAGATGAAAATCACAAAAGCCCATCCCACCTAAAAGTTTAGGCACTGTCATTTTATTCCAAGCAACCCAGTGAATACCCTTCCTGCAATAGTCGCCCTTCTACCAAAAATTGCGGAGAATTCAGTTCATGGTGGAGCACAACTTTTTGGGGAATAAGAAGCAAGACATGGCGAAAGAAAGAATCGCCTGGGCAACCGCCTTGATCAAAATTTCGCGCCCTGCCTGCGAGAGCAATTTCAATTTCCATCCCTGGAGTTTGTCCATCATTCTCTCCACAAGGTATGTATATGTTTCGCAGCGTGATCTCTCCCAACAAGAAGGAATCCCCAAATATTTTGCCCCATCTCTGACAGAGGGCATCCGAAGATCTGCACAAATCTGACCTTGAAGGCCCACACTGGCAGAGGCTGAAAATTGGATACCTAACTTACCAAAATTTATCCGCTGGCCCGAAGCCTCACAATAGACCCTCAGAACATGTCGGACATTATGGCACTGGTTGAAATTAGCTTTTAGGAAAAGAAGAATGTCATCTGCAAACAGAAGGTGAGAAAGGGTTGGGCATGAACGTCTAATTTTTATGCCCATGATCTGGTTGGACAGCAGGCTTTGATTTATAAGTCTCGATAGAACATCTACCACTAGGATGAAAAGGTAAAGGGATAAGGGATCACCTGCCGAAGCCCCCTAGACGGTTTGAAACTGGCATGCTTCTCTCAATTGGCAAAGATAGAAAATGAGACTGTGGTAACGCATTCCATAACCCAAGCAATCCATTGAGAGCAGAAACCCAATCTTCGCAACAACTCCTGGAGAAAATCCCATTGAACTCGGTCATACGCTTTATTGAAATCCAACTTTATTGCCATATCTGGGGAGTTTCCCCTTCTTTGGACTTTTAGATGATGAAAACCTTCATGAGCGATGAGAATATTGTCCTGTATCATTCTGCCAGGCACGAAAGCAGATTGGTTGGGAGAAATGAGCTTACTTAGCAAGCCTTTTAATTTGTTGGCTAGAATTTTAGTTATAATTTTGAGCCCAAAATTGCACAGACTTATAGGCCTATAGTGAGACAATTTAAGCGGGGCTTTTGTTTTTAGAATAAGGACCAAATTCGTCTGATTGATCTTTTTCAGTAAACATCCGCTCTCGAAAAAACTTTGGGTTGCTTTGCAGACATCAGGGCCAATCTCCTCCCAAAAGCATTGATAAAAAAGACCAGGGTAGCCATCCAGTCCAAGGGTCTTATTAGCGCTAAACTGAAAAACTGCTGCTTTAATCTCCCTGTCAGTGACTGTAACAACCCAGATTTTTAATTATTCTGTAGAATTTATACTAATATTATTTAATCTCAGTTAGGAAAATATATAATTTATTATATATTATTATGCGTAATTTTATAAAATAATATAATTATTAAAAGTTTAGGGGTCAAAATATAAATAATAATAATATAGATAATATAAATAATAATAATAATGGGTGTGGTACTAAAATAAATAATTAATTTTCCATTGGTATATGATAAAGTATAATTTAATTAAGAATTAATTTATTTATATAATTATATTAAAATATTAGGTCAAATGGTAATTATCTTAAATATCTATTAAAGATAAGATTAAATCCATGAATCGAATCTGCGGAATGATTCGGCCTGGCCACGTGTTGGCCAGGCGTTGCGTTTATCTTCCTATATATAGGGAGAAGGTAATCTGGGTGAAAGAAGAAAAGGAAAAGAAAGAAGAAAAGAAAAGAGAAAGAAAAAAAAGAAAGAGATGGAAGGAAGGAAAGAATAGTGGAAGTTGAAAGGGTCTTTGATAGTGGAAAAAAAAGGGTGAGGTATCAAGTTAAGGTGAGTTATATTATACCTTGAGTCACCAAAATGTATTTTACGTATGTTTAACTTACCAAAATCTGTTTTATATAAGTTATGTTTTATTAGTATATTAAAAAAAGTTATGTTTTATAAACATTTCAGTTACATGGTTTTATTTCTGAACCCTATTTGCTTAAAAAGAAACCCATGGATATGTTTGTTTATATTTTAAACAATATTTGACTGTGACCTTATAAACAATTATATTTTGTAAGTACCACCACGGGAGTCCCATGCCTTGAGGGACTTAAATAACCATTGGCCTCTGTTTGGTTACTTTGTGGCTCTCTGATCCATGGACCTTTGTTCTGTGCGGACTAAAGTGCTGTGCGGAACTAAGTGCTACACTGTTGTGGGAGCTACCTCTAGAATCCGTACGAGCCACCTCTTGAATCTGTACCTCTGTTCTGTGCGGACCAAAGTGCTGTGCGGAGCTAAGTGCTACACTATTGTGGGAGCCACCTCTAGAATCCGTACGAGCTACCTCTTAAATCCATACCTCTATTCTGACTGTCACTTCAGTGACCTCTGTTTCGTTCTGTTCAGTACCGTGATTATGGTCATTTACTTACATAATTTATGTATTTCAGTTCTGCTACTTAAAAGAGCAGTTTCTGCCACTTAAATGATTTGTTTACATAATCTCAGTTTTGCTACTTAAAAGATTATTTGTTTCGACTAAATTATCTTAAATGTTTTGGCCTAACTAACTATCCATGGTTATTTCGTGTCCCTTATACTCTTGGTATAATATTTCTTACTCTGCCATGTGCTTATAGTTGTTTACCAATTTTCAGGAAATAATGCAATTCAGAAATAGCTTTTGGAAAGTCTTAGACGCGAGGCTGCGAAATAGACGCACACATCATTTTTTTTATATGTAAATATCTACATTTTTTGTCAATATAATTTTGTAATAAAAATAGAAACTCCAGTGATTATTTTGGTACCCTCATTTAAATATTTCTTCCACTTGCGTTTATTAATTTGTTTATGAATTGGCCAGAGGTAACGTCAGTTACTGGCCATCGCGATGCTTAACCCTTGGGTACGGGGAGCAGGTCGTGACAGTGACACTCCTGGTTAAAGAAGAATTCATGTCTGTAGCTACTACTAGGCGCACACTACTGAGAGCTTTATCCATGTCCCTAGGACCAACGCTTGTAAAAAGCTGTGAGAAATAGGCATGCAGGTGAGCATTGATGTCCTCATCCGTAGTCACCCAAACTCCCTCCTCAGTTTATAACTTGACCAATTGGTTCTGTTGGTGCCTCTGATTAAGAGTGGCATGAAAAAACGCTGTATTTTTATCCCCATGGGATAACCAATTAATCTGAGATCGCTGATGAACATAAATTTCCTCTCTTTCTAGAAGTGCTGCTAGAGTGGCCTTTATTTCCAGTTGTTCACGAACATTTTCCTTAAACGGGAAATAGGCTTGGAGCTCATTCAACTGATTCTTTAAGGTGGCTATTTGGAATTTGAGATTCCCGAATTCCCTTTTACTCCATGAAGAGAGGTCCTGTCGGCAGTTTTTAAGCCTTTGGTTCAACTAAAACATGGGGGAGCCGTTTACCCCCTGAGCCCACGACCTTTGAACAACATTCCACACTCTTTACTTATAAGCCATAGCTTCAAATTTGAAAAGGCAAGGAATTTTTTTTGGCGGGACACAACAATGAATCAGGATGAGGCAATTATCCAAGCCTAAAAGGCTTTCATGAACAACTTGGGCGAAAGGGAAGAAGTTTCGCCACTCAACAGATGCCAAGGCTTTGTCGAGTCTTTCTCGGACGCAAGAGTCCCCAACTTGATTGTTTGACCAAGTGTAGGCATTTCCTTTGAACTCAAGATCCATCAATTCACAGTCAGACACCATCTGTTAAAAACCCATCAATTGATATCTATTGCATTCCACTCCCCCTTGTTTCTCCCATACGGAGCCTACCTGATTAAAATCCCCAACACATAACCAGGGATATTGGTTTTCTGCTACAATCTGCTTAAGCAATTCCTAAAAGGTTTTTCGTTCTTTTCGTTTGGGAGGGGCGTAAATAAACGTAGTGGCCCAACAACTATCCATGCCTCTATTGATGATACAACGAAAGAAATTCTTGGATTTGAGTCTAACCTCCAAATTTGCATCTTCTGTCTACCAAATGGCAAGCCCACCCGGCATACCACAGGGATTGACATAAAATTTGTTCGGAAAGTGAAGCGTTCTACGAATACGATCAATCTTGGCCTCTTTATTTTTGGTTTCCATTAAGAAAACTATGGAGGGACGATGGGTTGTGCACAACCCTCGGAGGATCCGAACTGTCAGGGGTCGCCCTATCCCCTGGCAATTCTAACTCAATATCAACATCGGAAAAATGGCTGTTTAGGGCCAACCAGCGCCCATTCTCCTCCTCTACTTCTGCCCCCAGATTTGACTTTGCTAATTGTGAGCCATAATCGGCTAATTTCCCTTGTAGCGGTTGCACAGAAACGTTGAACAGAGTCCCATCCTCTCGGTGCCCTCCATGGCTAGTGATACACACATCAGTCAGCCGTTGTTGGGTCAATTTCGTGCTTAAGCGTTGCTGGTACCTCCTAGCAGACTTGGTATATGGTGACGGAGACGTCCCTTTTCCCCACCCGACCTCTGACTCCAATGCCCTAGAAATATCCCCTTTCAAGACTTTGAATGGGCGAGGAGAGAGAGGTAGCACAGCCTCCAACTTCCTCTTAAGAGTTATATCATTGAATAGGTGGGCCATACATCTCTGTACTAGAGGATTCACAGAGACATGATTGGGGCCAACATTTGGGCTAACCTCTTCAATCGCAATTTCAAGACTGGGCTACTCATTTAGCGATTTTATCTAGGCTTGAGTTAAGGCCAAAACCTTCTCTGCTAGTTCAGTAACAAAATATATAGGCCCAAAACCGCCCCTATTTTTGGGTAGATGGTATGGGGGCCTTTCCTGGCTAACCTTTTGGGTTTCCACTGCTAGGCCCACTTCCTCCATGCCCTTTGGACCCTTGTGGTCCACAATCAAGCCCTCTTCCTTGTCAAGGTCGTTATGAAACGTCTCCACCAAGGTATAAATTTTGTCCTCTTGTGGGTGTCCTTCGCCACCTTCTAGTACCACAGACCTCGAGCAAGGACGATTTGGTGCATAAAGGACAGCCACATTCCCATTACTCGTATTGGAGCCTACCACTTGTGCCATAGAGTGTAGCTTGGTTGAGACTAATTCTGGTGGTCTGAAATCAAACTTCTGGCGACCATCATCCACCAAGGCTTTAATTGCAGCCTCCATTTTATCCACCCACATCCTGGTTTATTCCGGAGTCATTTTGAGCTGTGGGGCTCGCCCTACTCTCAAGTCAGGGCCATAACCAGATCGACTTCCTGATGCTCTGGATGTAAACTTGCAAATAGTGTTGTCATAGCCTATTCGGTTACAATCACAGCAGAAGTCAGAGAATTTCTCAAATTTGTAGGAAATCCAGAGCTCTTTGGTGTCGCTACTCTGGGATGTGTTTTGATGGAGGAAAAAACCCCTGGGGAGAGGTTTGGAGATGTCCACCATAACTCTCATTCGGAGAAAACTTCATTCAAAGAGAAGCCCCTCGTGCATCGCCTCCACCCCAACGAGCTTGCCAATTCGTTGTTCAATTATTTCACAATTCTGTCTGGTCAGTTTTGCCACCAGCAGCCCATGTGCTTGAACCCATAAGGGACTCCATTGAAACTCAAATTTCGACTCCGATTTTACGGCCTCTAGTGGTTGCACCATGAGTAGATGACCCATGACTGACCACGAGGCTTCGAAAAGCACCTTCCTTCTATCCTTCGGATCGCTGAACTGGAACAAGAAAACATTCTCCGACCATGGCGAGATAGTCAACGGTGCTCTGGGCCGCCAGGCAGTCTGAAGGATCTATTACATACCGCTTGTTTGTTCAAAGTCTTTTGGGTGATAACCTTCCCAATAAGACAGAGGTCGGAAACATCATCACTTTCGCCCAATTCTTCAAGAAGCTCGACGTGGTCTAAATCCTCCAGACCAGAGACCTTAAGTGGAGCGCCAGGATGGTGAGAGTCTGCCATTGGTAACACTGTGAAAAGTCAAGAAAAGATTAGAGGTGAGGATAGCTTGCTAGAGACCCTCACTCCGGCGGCAATGTTAGTGTGAAAGTGGAAGGATAAGGATCCTGAAACCTACAAAAGGGTAGAGAAACTCTCACTTAGAGAAAAATATTATAAGCAACTCAATAATCTATGTACTAAGCATGTTTTTAATTTTTCTATGGTTTAATTTTTTGCACCCAATGTTTTCACCATTTTTTATTTATTTATTTAGATGGGACTTAGTTTTCTCAGTTTAAATAGAAAAAAACAAAAACAAAAAAACAATTTCACGCTTTAAATTGATCTTGCAAATGTGATTGTAGATAAGCTATTTTGGCATGAATCAACATCCAACCTTTAATTAAAAGAGAACTAAAAGAAAGAATTATCATGAAAGTTGGCCATTGTTAGATGGGTGATATTATTTAAGTCAAAAGATTAGATTTATTTTAAAATTTGATGTCACATTACCTTAGAATATCTAAATCACTCTCTCACACACATATTTTTTAATTATTAATAAATCATCTCATTTACACATCATAAATTGATAAGAAGTTTGTCACTTTTTTTCTTTTAGGAAAAATTACTACACAGTAGGGGTGTTCGCAGTTTGGTTATTGCCGAAAAACCTCTAATCTTCCATCCGTCCGCTAAATTGACAGATTGAAAAAAATCAATCTGCACTCGTGAATTGACGGATACGGATTGGCTGATGGATCGGTTTGACGGTTTAAACTTTTACACATTTTGAACATAATACAACAACTTATCAATATTGTTTTTTAGATAACAATCCAACTCAACATAACTAAATTATTATCAAGTAAATTGTCAAATACCAATAATAAATACATATAAGAAAACCATGCATTATCAAAATTAATTCATTACTTTTTTTATATTCAAAACTATTTAATTTGATTTTTAAAAATAAAAAATAAAAAAATTAAGTCTTATATTTTCCACACAAAAATACCAAATATTAATACTTGTCATTTAGTATAAGGATTTTCAAATTGAAAATATAACAGAATATTTAAACTCTTTTTCAATTGAAAACATAAACAAAATATCTAAACAAATTGAAAACACAATATCTTACAAATTACTAAGGGTGCTCGTGATTTGGCAGTTCGGTTACGGTCAAAGGAACTTCAAATCTGCCATTCATCCAAAATAGGTGGATTGAAAAAAGGGAATGGCTTCCCTCTAGTCTAATCACAAATTGGAGAGTACTATTGGGCTCGTGGGCCCACCACGGGTTCCGTTTCGATAATTCAAACCGTTGAATGTGTAGAATTCGTCAAGTACTATATGTCTATAAAACATCACGCTGATCGGATATCGATAGCTATGTGATCAAATCAATTTTATATGAAAAAAATGGACTATAAAAAATAAATGGCTTACAAAAATCTAATTTGATCATATAGCTATTGACATCCGATCAATGTGATTTTTTACAGGCATATAGTACTCGATAATTTCTATACATTAAACGGTTCAAATTATCGAAATGAGACACGTGGTAGGCCGACATGGGCCCAACAGTACCCGCCAATTCGATCACGAACTAAAAAGAAGCCATTCCCTTGAAAAAAATCAATTCACAACCGTTCGCTCATCATCATGCATCCGTCCAAAATGGGATGGATCGGCTCAGTTCGGTTAGTTTGAGCGGATCGAAATATCCGCTACTCACCCCTACTACACAGTGGTAATTTCACAATTTTTTTTCAAACTCATGGAAAAACTTAAGATTTTAATTATTAGGGTAAATTAAAAATACACCCCCAACGTTTGATTAAAATACAAATCACCCCTTGTAGCTCTAGAAATTACATTTCACATTCTAAGGTTTCTAATTTCATAACAAATCACCTCTTTTATGAATAAATTATTAAGTCAATTAACAATTTTTAATGATGTTAGAAATATGTTTCAATTAATAATTTAGGTAATTTTATTATTGTATGGGAGAGCAATTATGAATTTCATTTTTTCAATTAATTCTGTTAAATAAAAAATTATGACAAAGGGGTATTCGTAATTTTGCAAATCACATGAGGTAATATGTATTTTAAGGAAACCTCAGAGAATGAATTTATAATTTATCCTAATTTTATTAATATTAATAAATTTTATCACTAATTTATAATTAACTTTTCAAATATCACATTGAATTGTTATCTCTCATTTTTCTACAGAGAATCCTATTATTCACATCCTCTACCATATACACCCTTAGTTAAGTCAAAATTTTATTTAGTAATGACCAATTTTCTTTTTTAATTATAATATTATTTTAAAATATTTAGTTATGACTTTTTGTATTTAATTATAATTTTTTATTAATTATAACTCAAAAAATATAAAATTATATAATTTTATTTTATAGTTATATGGTGCATATAATACATATTGGCCATGTTTGATAGAACTTTTCTTAAGCTAAAAGTAGATAATCAAAAAATAAAAGTTAAAAGCATCCCTTCTTCAACTTTCAAATAATCAATTTTTTTAACTTATTTAAACTATTTCTGCCTAATAAATTATAAATAAAAATTATACTAAATAATTTTATACAAACTCTTAAATTAAAATAAGTTATAATCATTCTCAAAATTGTACCAAACAGTAATATTAGAGTGTTTTGAGAACTTGACTTTTAGTCACTTTTTTAAGTTGATAACAAAAAGCTTAACAAGCTCATCATAACAACAGTAAATGCATTGGAAAATGTGTTGAGATTATTCGTCCAAACAAGCTCCATATTCCAAGGTAGAATTTAGGTATCTCATCACAACAACCGTAAATGCATGAACCATCCATATTCCAAGGTAGAGTTTAGATATCTCATTGCAACAATAAATGCATAAACCATCCATATTTCAAGGAAGAGTTTAGGTATCTCATCACAATAACAATAAATGCATAAACCATCCCTATTCCAAACAAGCTCCATATTCCAAGGTAGAGTTTAGGCATCTCATCACAACAAGGATAAGGGGTCACTGCTGTGCGTGAAGCACAGCAGTGACTGTGGTGCCTCAATTTGAGGTGTATTATGGCCTTATTTTTATGATCCAAACCTTCATTTTGTAGGGTTTGTTAAGTACTTCATGCCTACCAAAAATCATATTAATCGGATATCAACAACTATATGATCGAATTGCATATTATTTATGTTATTTCTCAAAATAAAACTTATTATTTATTTTTTTGGTTATCGATCATATAGTTGTTGATATCCGATTAACATGATTTTTGGTAGGCATGAAGTATTCAACAAACCCTACAAAATGGACGGTTTAGATCATAAAAATAAAGCCATAACACACCTCAAATTGAGGCACCACAGTCACTGCTGTGCTTCACGCACAGCAGTAACCCCTTATCCTCACAACAATAGTAAATGCATGAGCCATCCATATTCCAAGGTAGACTTTAGATATCTCATTACAACAACAATAAATACATAAACCATCCCCATTCCAAACAAGCTCCATATTCCAAGATAGAGTTTAGGTATCTCATCACATCAACAATAAATGCATAAACCATCCATATTCCAAGGTAAAGTTTAGATATCTCATCACAACAATAAAGACATAAACAATCCATATTGCAAGATAGAGTTTAGATATCCCATCACAACAATAAATGCATAAACCATCCATATTCCAAACAAGCTCCATATTCCAAGGTGTCTCATCACAACAACAATAAATGCATAAACCATCCCTATTCCAAACAAGCTCCATATTCCAAGGTAGAGTTTAGGTATCTCATCACAACAACAGTAAGGCCAAGTTTGGGAAGTCTCAAAAAAGTTAAAAAGTCAAAAAGTTATCACTATTCACCAAAAGTCAACAATTACGGTTACACAACTCCCAATTCTAATTTTTCCCTACAAACCAATTTTTACAATTTTTTATTACATATTTTTTCATAAAAAAAGTCAAAAAGTTAATCCAAATATTCATATTTTCAACCTCAACTTTTTAGTCTAAAAAGACAAAAAGTGCACTTATTTAGGACACCCCAAACAACCCCTAAATGCATGAACCATCCATATTCCAAGGTAGAATTTAGGTATCTCGGAGTTGAATAATGTTATATGTACTAGTTAGTGTACTAATTAATATATCAATTGATGATGTAACATAATTTAAAAAATTATTGGTATTTATAATGTGAATAATGAGTGAGGTCAATAATAATGTCATAACTAGTATTGGTACATTAATTAGTACACTAATTAGTACATGTGACATCACCGTTCAGAGTTGAGAGGTACCTCATCACAACAACAATAAATGCATAAACCATTCCTATTCCGAGGTAGAGTTTAGGTATCTCATCCCAACAACAATAAATGCATGAACCATACCTAAGTTGTCCACTCTTTTATTTCTACTCAATCTATAAGGCTTCGTTTGGGAAGAATGGATTGGCGTTTCAGAAGAATGGATTTGGGGGACTATTTTAGTTATAAAAAACATCAAATAAGTTTTTTAATTTAATAAAATAAAATATCACATTCAATTCATAATCATTATATCTTTTTCATAAAAAATCAAAAAAATCAAAAAATTCTTCTTAAACGAGACTTTTTAATTACAAACTAAAATAATCAAAAAAATCAAAAAGTCAATCCACTTTTCAAACGAATTTTTTTTTGATAACTAGTATTTATTATCAAATTTATTTTGCTATTAATTTCTTATACGGTGGTGCTATATACATCAATTAATGTACCAACTAGTATTTTGATATCATTAATGACCCTATTTATTATACAAATTACAAATACCTAAAATATCTAAAATTATGTCATATCATCTGTTGGTACACTAATATATACACTAATTAGTGTATATAGCATTATTATTTCTTATATATTCATATTACACACACACACACACACACATATATATATATATATATATATATATATATTTTACAATAAAAATTATGAGTATGCATGATAAAAATCATATACAAAATGAAAAAACAAAATAAAATATTTTGATTATGCATAACCCCTCTTTAAATTAAATTGAAACAACCTATCATAGATCGTCATAGTATTATTCTATCTAATTTATATCAAATGCAACCAAAATAATTGTATCCCCAGTCCTCAAGCCGGTTATACTTTTCACATCATATTTCAATATAAATTAAAATAAATAATTAAAATTTAAACTATTCCCAATTATTTTCTTGCTAATCATTTCACAAATACAAAACATATTTAAATACTTTCAAAATTTTATCCTTATCAAAATAAAAATAAAAATTTACCCAGAATTTAAGTAAATAAATTACCTGCTGCTAATTATCCCATTTTAGTAATGAGTGTTTAGCAACCACCTGAAAAAATATACTCCATTTTCTTTTTATCTAGGTCACATAACTTTTTTTTATCACATTACACATTTTTTAATAAAAAATAAAAAATTACTAAAACGATTTATTTCCAAACAGCCCCTTTCCATCCCAAACATTCGATCCAAAATAAAAATAATTCCAAAACAGTACGACCTACATACATACCCTATAATTAGGAAGATAAATAAATAAAGTGAGATGAGACCTTGTCATCTGAGAATCATCATCAGCAACTCATGGGACGAACATCAGAAGAAGGCGGTGGAAGCTTCCCGAAAGCCCTACTCCCGAAGAAGAAGAAGCCCAAGGCATGCCCGGCTACTGCCACCAAGAACACTCCCACATTGAAGGACATCAGGGCCAACATCACCATGTTCGCCAGCCCCACCCGCACCGTGTGCACTGCTGTCATGGTCAGCCCGGACGCGACGCGGTTCGACCCGCCCTCTCTGCCAAGATTGCAGTAAGATAACCACTCGACGAGGACGGAGAAGAGGAAGACGCAAACCAAAGCCAGGGCGTACATTCGGGAATCGGTTCCGGGCCAACCCGGGAACAGAATCAATGCGTTCTTTCCCCAGAAGAATGTCATGTGCATCATCATCTTGTGAGGCCTGTGCTCGCTGGCCATTCCCGTTCCGTTCGCCGCCGCTGAACTCATTCCCTCCATCTCTCTCTCTCTAGGAAGTGTGTGTTTTGTGTGGGGGGGCTGGTTTGTTTGTTTGTTTGTTTGTTTGGGTTTGATTGATTCGTATCGGTCAGTTGCTACTTCTACTATTACTAATACCATTTACTACTACTACTGGTGTCGTACAGTACAGTTTAATATCGTTTTTTGTAGTACAAAAATATGGATTGCTCAAGAAGTTATTGGGTGGTTCTGGACATTCTATAATTGGTAAAGAAGGTGATTGGAGAACAAGATGGTAAAAACAAATTCAGCGGGGTGTTTTGGACCACGAAATAAGTTTTTGTTACTGTGCATTCGGAACAACCTGCAACTGAGGCCAAGTTTGGTAAGTTAAAAAAAAGTCAAAAAATTAAAAAGTCACTCAAAAAATTAAAAAACTATCACTATTCACCAAAAATCAAAAATTACGGCTGCACAACTCCTGATTCTAATTTTCCCCTACACATTAATTTATATAATTTTTTAATACATATTTTTTTATAAAAAGTCAAAAAATTAACCTAAACATCTATATTTTTTTCTTAATTTTTTAATCTAAAAAAATAAAAAGTACACTTATTTAGAACATCCGAATCAACCTTGAATACAATCCTTCAAATCGTCCGTCCATCACGAGGACAATATACATGTTGATTTTCGCTGTTTATTGACGTCCGTCCACTAGTGCATTGAAAGTAACAATTATTTAGGGATGAGCAGTTGATATTTTGATTCGTCTAATGAGATTGAACCGGTCTAATCTGTCACATTTGATGATAAGCAGACGGTTATAGATTAATTTTTTTCTAATCTGCTTAGATTTGGATAGATGAGAGATTTTAAGTTCATTTAGCTGCAACCGAATTGCCAAAACCCGAGCACCTATACTAATTTGTAAGACCTGTATTTTTAATTTATTTAGCTATTCTGTTTGTGTTTTCAATTAAAAAAGAGTTTAGATATTCTGTTATGTTTTTAATTTATTTTCAATTTAAAAATTCTTTTATCAAATGGCAAGTGTTGATATTTAGTATTTTGTGTGAAAAATATAAGACTTAATTTTGTTGTTTTTAAAAAAATCAAATTAAATAATTTTTAAATAAAAAAAAGTAATAAAATAGTTTTGACAATGTATAGTTTTCTTATATTTATTTATTATTAGTATTTGATAATTTACTTGATAATCTTTAAGTTGCATTGAGTTAGATTGTTATTCAAAAAAAAATATTGATAATTTATATATTATTTTCAAAATTTATAAAAGTTTAAACCGTTAAACCGATTGGCATTCATTCGCCAATCAAGATCTATCAATCCGGTGAATGAATGTGGATTAATTTTTTAATTCGTCAATCCGATGAATGAATAGCAAATTAAAAATTCTACGGCCACAATCGAATCGCAAACACCGCTACTATTATTAATGAAATGTCCACCAGTCACGTTTCTGTCTCTAATTTAAGATTGGGGGAATTACATCACAGAATTTTTTTTTTTTTCACATGGAAGGACCAATCTCTTGTGCGTTAATAAATATACATATTTTGCTTATCCAGTTTTTTTACCCTTTTTGAAAATTTATTTATACTAATAGTATATTATATCTCATTTTTATTGTTATTAAAATTTATGAAGTTTTATTTTAATATATGTTAAGCAAAAAAAATTTGTTGGATAATTTTTTGATACTACAGAGGGGACGGGGCTCTCAAATTTCACAAAATTCTAATTAATTATATACACTTTTAAATATATATATATATATATATATATATGAGAAATTAGTATTTTTAAATTTTATATAATTCTATTTTTACTTTTTCAAATTTCAAAAATCTCATTAACCTATATAAGTTTGAGTATTAAGAGAAATTAAAAAAAAAATACTCCTTCCATCCCAAAATAATAGTCATTTTTAGGAAATTTAACTCTTTTTTTTTTTTTTTTGTAGAACAATTATTGTACTTTAAAAAAAAATTAATTTTTCAAAATTACCCTTTGATAGTATATTTTTTGAAAAAAATATCAATTGTCATGATTGTACTTTTTATGTTGTTAATAAATTTAAAAAAATGACAAACTAGGAAATTTATATTATTTTTGTCCTTAATTTTTGAAAATATACTAATATTTTGGGATAATAAAAAATAGAATAAAGGACTAATATTTTAAAGCGAAGGGAGTAATTTATTTTAATCCACCTAAATCTATATAAGTTTTTCTGACATTTCACAAAAATTAATAATTTGATCCCTTCTTTGTACAATTTATGAGTTGCCATTGTTTATATGATGAAATATTAAACTAAAAAAAACAAAAAACAAAAAACTAACATCAATGTTGTAATGACCTCAAATCTAAATATTAGATTTTGGATTGGGTAAAATACAAATAAATCCCTGAAATTTATTTAAAATACGAATTATTCCTTATGACTTTAGAAATTACAAATATTTGTTTTTCAGAATTTTTCATTTAATAAAATTAATACAAAAAAGTAAAATTTTTAACTACTCTCTTATACAACAATAAAATTACTTGAATTATTAATTAAAATATATTTATGAATCATTAAAATTGTTAATTAATTTGATGATTTATTAAGAAAAATGGGTTATTTGTTATGTGATTAGAAATTTAAAGGGATGAGATTTAATTTCCAAAATCACATGGGCTTATCTGTATTTTAATCAAATTTCAATTGGTGTATTTATAATTTATCTTTTGAATTTGAAAAATATCAGTTTAACGGGAAATAATTTAAACAAATTTATAATAAATAAAAAAAGAAGAAATTGGTAATAAATCCAATCTAAAGATAGTATAGTGCATTAGATCCAATGGATATTTTTTTATTAGTGACAGATCCGTAGTTTGTGAAATAATTTGGTAAGAAGTTTTGAAGGATGTTTTGTTTTCAATTTTACCATTTGACTTTTTTGATTTATTTGACTTTTCGTTAACTATTTGTTCAAAAAAATTTTATCTATTTGTTCAAATATTTTGCCTCTCTATCTAAATTTTTTAACTATTTATTCAATTTTTTCTCTTAAATTCTCTCTATCTATTTAATATTTTCCTAAATTTGAGGTATCTTTTCAATTTTTTCCGCCGCCATGCTCATTCTAAATCGATAGCGGCACCACCTGTGCTACGAACAGTGAGAGAGAAAGAGAGAGAGGAGGGCTGCGAGAGTTATGCCAAAGGAGAGTAACAGGAGGTTGGTTCAGTGAATAAGACTTTCGAATCCCTCACTCAAGGCTTGGGTTCGAGTCAACATAACCCCTTGTTGGGGTTAAACATACTCCTTAGCGCCTAGAGCACGCGAGGGGTCTAAGCTTCGACCCTGACGTAGGTGCGGTGGAGTTCCGTGCAGATATGTTGTAGATGCTAAGGGGCAATACTCCTTAGCGGATATGTTGGAGCAGCCTATCTACATATCCATTGTATGAATAAAAAAAAAAAAAAAGAGTGTATACCGTGTACAAAAATATAATTGAATATAAAATTATTAGATTAAAATATATTTTATTAAATTAGTTGCTAGAAATTTGAGGGTTAAATATAAATAAAATTCTGATTGATTTTAACTTTCAAATGAATTTTATAAAATTATCCAGACATAAATGCTCATGGTGTTTGTGTGCCGTGAGTTTCGTCATCGAGGTAGGTAAAATCACACCATTCTCACTATCTCTCTTTCTCACTTGTCTTGTGAAAAGCTCCGTAGTTATAAACCACTTTTATCACTTTTTTTTTTTTTTTATAACAGAACTTAATTTAAACCCAATTTAAATTTTAAATTCAAATTTGTTTACCAAAAAAAAAAAAACCCAACATTTACCAAAAAAAGTGAGTTTTAAAAAAACAACATTCAAACTAGAGGTGAGCATGGTCTGGATTGGGAGAAAATCAGGACCAATCCATTATCTACGGTTCCTGAAAAATTAGAACCAATCCAAACCAATCCGTTTAAACACGGATTGAATCGGTTTAAGATCACGGATTCACATAATTAAATAACAAAAAAAATATAGAACATTTAAAGCAAACAACATCCTTTGTGTGGGTCTATTTGTGTGCTACTGTTAAGTAATAACTGAACCACCATTTTGATGTTAGGAATTGATAAGATCATGCATAATTCTTTGGTGATGTATTTATTTTCTACGAAATTAGCTAATATTGCTGATAAATCAGTTTGCTACCAAATAAGCTAGATGGCTCATCAGTGAATGGTTTTAGTGTGAAGAATGTTTTTGTCAATATAAAATACATATATACATAGTATATGGTTAACTTATTACAATATATTTATATTTATTTTTCTCAGGTTACTTCAGGAATGAGCCCAGCTTTCAATCTTTATGGATGCACCTTAATTGGTAACATGCAGACTAAGTCTTCCACCTTTTGTCTTACTTCCTTAACACAATAAATAACACTATACTAGAAATCAAAGAAAAACATACGCTATATATGGTATAAATATAAATTATTTTTAGTCGGTCTGGATCGGTTCCAATCCAGAATCGTGAGGTTCAATCCGGAACCGATCCATGGCCTACGGATTTTGAAATTTCTAATCCGGAACCGAACCACAGATTCAAAAAACCAATCCAAACCTATCGGATTGGACTGAACTGGACCGGATCGGATTACGAATTTTACGAATTCTTTGCTTAGCCCTAATTTGAACTCACTTTTTTTTTCTTTTTTGTTTTTAATGTTACATTTCTTAATAAATTTTTTTTAATGTTACATTTCTTATTAAACAACCTTATTTATTTATATTTTTCACAAACATTTTTTAACATAATCTCATTCACAATTCCATTTTTAAAATACTTCACTTATCTACATTTAGGCTTCTTTTGGCAATTCCGCTAAAAGTCGTCTTTTTCTTTTCTTTTCTTTTCTTTTTTTCACTTTTTAACTTTTTTAAGTCACATCACAACTTTATTTTTTTACATATTTTTAAAAAAAAATTCAAAAAATCAACTTTTAATTCACTTCCCAAAACAATTATCACTCTGTTTGTTTTTAGTTTTCAGAATTCACTTTTCAAAAAAATCTACTTTTTCATTTTCTGTATTTTTTGTTTTCACTAAATTTTTTAATATTTTAAGTATTTTTTTTTTAATTTTTAAATACATCTAACATAAATACACTTAGAAAATATAATATTTGTGAAAAAATCTTTAAAAAATTCACTAAATACCAAAAATACAAAAATTCAATATATATTTTTATGTATTTATTAATTTTTTGAAATATTTTTCCACAAATAATTTATTATTTAGATACATCTAAGTAAGGTACATCTAAAAAAGTAAAAAATTGTTGAAAATTTTAAAAATATTCACTAAAAATAAAAAAATACAAAAAACAAAAAACTCAATTTTTAAAAAACTGAATTCAGAAAATTAAAACCAAATGCACTGTATTATTTTCTCCACCAAACATAAAATATTAGATATTATTGTCCTATTAGACTATTTGATATTATTTTCTAAAAAAATTTCTTCTCTCCACTTATTTTATTTTATTTTTCCAATAAGATAAATGAACTGAAAAAATTATCTAATCCTGTGTGATATTATTTATGTATGTATTTTTTCAAAAAATATTTTTCCAATAAGATAAATGAACTGAAAAAATTGTCTAATCCTGTGTGATATTATTTATGTATGTATATATACATAGATATATGTATGCATGTGTCCCCCCCAAAAAAAGTATATGTATATATATAAAATAAAATATAAAAAAAAATTTGCAGGGGTGATGTGCCGAGTGGTCGACGTGGGACAAAACCCATATGGGGTTGCCCATCAATTCCCCAGTTGACTCATTTACTACTATTATTATTATTATTATTTCTTTTCGTATTTTTTCTGTCACTCTCCCCCACACCTACCCCTCTCTCTCTCTCTCTCTCTCTCTCTCTCTCTCTCTCTAACTTCTAGAGAGAGCAAGTCCAACTCTCCCTGTTTGGCGACAGTCTCTCTTTCTCCGGCAAGTCAATGTCTCTCTCTCTTTTTCTGGCGAGTCAATGTCTTCCCCCCCCCCGAACTCTTTTTATTTTTGAATACAATAAATTTGTGAATTTTTTATTCTATTTATGGAATCAGAAAACAAAATCCAATCTCTACAATTTTTTTAGTTTCCTTTTAATCTCATTTTTTTCCCTCTTTAAAGCTTACTACAAATTGCAATAAAAACATACATAAACACACAAAAAAATCAAAAGCTGAGAAATCAAAATTTGAGAAATCAAAGAATTGGTCTCACAATTCTCTCCATCTTCCACCACTGATTCTCTCTCTATCTATTATTTCTCCATTTTCTCCCACTCGTTCTCTCTCTACCTATAAGATACATATTCCTTGCTCTCTCTTATCTCTCCAAAAACTTGGTCTCTCTCTCTCTCTCTCTCTCTCTCTCTCATCCTCTCTTAGATCAAATAACAAACCCTTATCTCCTTTGTTTGATCTTTCTTTTGAATGGTGGTGGACAGTCGTGGAGTTGTTATGGCATGGCGACGACGACAATGAGCAGCGGTGGTGGTAATGAGCAACATTGGTGGTGATGATTGGAGGAGGTGGCGTTGAGCGGTGGCGATGACTGGAGGAAGTGATGAGCAGCAACTTGGCTAAGTCGTGAGAAATTCGTCGGAAAGAGATGTGTCGGTGGTGTGGTATTGGAAGTGAGGCTGAGAAACAAAAGAAAGAGAGACGGGGTTGTTTTGAAATTTGAAAATTAGAAAGTGAGGCTAAGAGACAAAGAGATGAGAGTTTATAGAGAGAGTGAGATAAGTGTGGTCTCTCTTCTTGGAGGAATAGAGTGAATAAATGTGTTTTAAAATTTGAAATCTAAGAAAGTGAAATGAGACTTGAGAGAGAAAAGATGAAGGATGGATGGGCGGGAAATTGAAGTAGAGTAAAAGAGAAGAGTCTCATCTCTACTGTTTATCCCAGACAGAAGTGAATTCTAACCATTCAAATGTCTTAATAGGACAAATGTGTCTAAGACAAATTCAAAATCCATCCTGCCATATTATCTACTAGCGTATGCCCATGCCTAAAGGCACGGTGTAAATAATATTAAGATTAAAATGCTATTATAAAAATATATTGAAATATTTTTCTTCTTAGAGAACCTGTAACAATTTTGCTTGTATTACATGCTCTACGAAACTCAAATAAAATAACAACTCCCCTAATCTTAATGCTTTAAATTAAGAAACAAACATATCAAATTTATAATGTTCACCAATATTACAAATCAAAATATAAGAGCAAGTAAAAAAAATATATAAACACTGAACAAAAAACATAAATTAAAGTTATTGTATACTAAATCTTTAATAAAAAGAAAAAAAAATACTAAATCTGTATAATAAAGTACATTAGTAATGGATACAATCTTGTTAAACACAGAAGTTTTACAATCTTGGAACAGCTTGGAATAGCCTTTCTTCTCTTGCTTAGACCACCCCATCTAGTTGACCTCTTCAAGAAGCTGCTTGGATTGCCAGAGCAGCAATGAAAGCTGGTATCTGAATTGAAGTTGTTTCTCAGATACCCTTTCTCAAACAGGTAGAGCTCAAGGATGAAAGGCTCTTGTTGCTCTTGGAGAAGCTCTCCAAGTTGTTTGGGCATGGAGGAAGCCATTGGAGCTGTGAAGCCAAATGGGTTGAGAGAGAGGGTATGGGAATCAAGATGTCGTCGCAAAAAAGTTTAAGAGACAATGTTAACCAACCTCTGTTTGGCAACAACTAAATAAGTTATATATATATTTTATCTTTAATGTTTTTTTTTCAAATTTGTGTCATCTTCTTCTTCTTCTTTTTTTCTTTCTAATCTTTAAAAAAAATCTTTTTTCTCTTATTTGAAAGGATCTAAAATGTAGAAAAATTTTAAATTTTTAAAAAAAATCTTCAATAAAGACAAAAAAAGCCAAAAAAATGGACTTAAAAAAAATTACAGGTTTATCTAGTCTAGTAAAACTTAAAAGAAAAAGTTTTTGAAAAAAAAAAATTAAGTAAAAATGAAAAAAAGTGCTAAAGCAACTATCATACCAAACTGAAAGGGATAAGGCATGAATTTATTATATTTTGTGGTTTCTCATTTATGAATATGAACAATAACACATGATATTTCGGGATTAGTTGAAGAACAGATGATGAGTTGCAGTTGCAGTAGTTGCAAATGTATTAATTGATTAGGGGTAGACAAATCATATCTGTTAGTTTGGGGACTGAATAAAGAGTAGAGAAACCAGAGAGAAGATTGGGGAGATTTAAATGAGGGTGGAGAAGAGTTGAAGAAAGAGTGTTAGGGTAAGGACAAAATGGTGATTGGAACAAAACATTGAAATAGAAAAATAAGCATATCAAGGAATTGTTTTGAATTGCAACACTGCAATCAGAGTTTTGCTAAAATTCCAAACCAATATCAAGAATTCACATCAAACAGAATTCAAACAACAAATTCAAATAACTCAACACAGTGATGAAGAGCAAAGAAAGGGAGCGAGTTCGAAGTCTTACCTTGCGAGTGCGAGTTTGAAGGGAGCCGAAGGAAAAACAGCGTCATTTGAATTGCAGCAAGTGAAATTGTCCTTGTATTCCAGTCAGTAAATTTTCTATCAGCGCTGTAATTTAATTTCGGACAGAATTCTTCATTTAGTAAATCATGATGTAACAGAGGCAGAAAGGAAAGGGGAAAAGAAAACTTTAAAATATAAATTTCACGAGAGGGGATGCTCTCAAAGCCCAAACATAAAATAAGATCAGTTCTGCTTTCTGCTGGTATAAATTATTTATTGTAACATTAAAAGAACAATAACAATAACACACCAAACCATAAAATTAAAAGCTGAAACAACAAAGCTGAGAAAGAAAGAATGAGAGGAGTGAAACAACAAAATCTGAGAGAAATAACTTACCGAAGTGATCTCTAATGGGGGGAAAGAAGGAAACAACAAAAACTGAGAGAGAATGGAAACTAAATGACAAATAATAATAGTATGGAGAATGGAAACACCTTTAATGAGAGCCAAAAAGAAATAGAGAAATGGAGAGAATGGTAAGAATTTCCACTCTGTTTATTCTCTCTTTGCTGAATGAATTTTTTTAAATGTAATTTATCTGGACAGTATAGAAACATTCAACTTCTTTTAAGAAAATTCAGCGAAAATTCAGAGCATTGAAATTTATAGGAACATTCAACTAAGAAGTCAGAGCATTGAAATTTATAGAAACATTCACTTAGATTGTCACAGTTTTTTTTTTTTTTTTTTTCTTGTGAACAAAAATGAGAAGAAAAGACTCTGAGAGTGGTGCACTGATTTCATTATCTTTAATACTGATAATTATTCCATTATTCATCATCCAAACTCAAGCAGCTGCAAGATCACTACTTCTAGGATCTAAAAGTTGTTCTTCTTTATGTGGTGAGATCCAAAATATCACCTACCCTTTTCGCTTAAAGGGCGATCCAATTATCTGTGGTGACCCTGACTACAAACTTTCTTGTGAATTATTATTATTATTTTTATATAAATAAATTAACTTAACAATATGACATTAAGAAGAAGAGAAGACAGATATGAAGGCTCCAAAAGGTCATTTGTTTCAAGAAATTAAAAACCTGCAATGCTCTCATACCTTCATTTCCAAGAGTCCGCATGGATGGCACTGCTGCTAATGCATTAGCTAATGCTTTTCTACACATAGAGAAGAACCAAAATATAAAAAAATTCAAAACAATCATATCAAAATTCAAAAAAGAAAAGGAACCTGAAGTGGAAAAAAAATTAATAAAATCAAAATTCAGTGAGAAAGCTGGAACTTGACACTGGAATTTTCAGGGGCCTCAGTGTCAGATTCTTTCATCAAATTATGCACCCACAGCTTTCCTTCATTGGCTATGGCAACTATTTAATGTGATGTTGTAGTAAATTATGCAATGGAAATAATGAAAAGAATGCTATGGCAGAATGATGCAGTCCCTGGTAAGAAAGAAACTACCTACCAAGATTTTTTTGGGTGAATAACTACCTGCCAAGATGCTCATGCTCAATACACGAATAATACTGAATTTCCATGTAGACTATTGGAAATGCAAGCATCAAGAATTTCAAGTTAATTTCTACTGAAATGAAAATGACTATGAGAATATAAGTTGAAGAGTTTTCTTTGCTTTTTTTTTTTTTTTTTTTTTTAAGAGTTTTGGTGGTCATAGGTTATGTTAAAGGAATTTTTTTTTTTTTTTTTGAAAGAGTAGGGAGTGAATACACCAATTTATAGAAAATTCAAAAAATTATGAATTGCCCTTGAACAAACATTTTTTCTTTTCAAAGAGTAGGGTATAGAAAATTCAGAAAATTTATATAAACATTCAACTAAGAAGTCAGAGCATTAAAATTTATAGAAACATTCAGCAAAACATTGGGATTAATCTTCTATTTTTGGGTTTGAACAGACACAGCCACAAAATAGCCCGATAGAGAGAAAATCAGACCTTACCACATTTGAACACAAATAACAAATAACAATTAGTGATTGAAGTATACCACTCCGGAAACAAAGAAACGATCTTGAAGCCCAACAATTCCAATAATTAGAACATCAATGTACAAAGAAGCTCTTCAATCCCAATATAAGGAAATTAAACACAAACACAAACAAAAATAAAATAGTATGATCCATCAATCTAGATATAAAAACCTAAAATCAACTCAATTTTGCAGTTAAGTATACCACTCTGAAAACAAAGAAATGACCTTGAAGCCCAACAATTCCAATAATCAGAAAATCAATGTACAAAGAAACTCTTCAATCCCAATATAAGGAAATTAAACACAAACAAAAATAAAATAAAATAGTATGATTCATCAATCCAGATATAAAAACCTAAAATCAACCAACAGTGAAAGAGAGAGAGAGAGAGAGAGAGAGAGAGAGAGAGAGAGATTAAAAAGTAGAGTGAGGCCATCGATTCGAGAGAAGTTTCATGCAATCAAATCAACACAAATTGAAGACATGTATATATGTATATATACAAAAAATGAGAAAAATGGGAGGTCTCTTCTGTGTCGTCGGCGAGAAACAACGCAATCAAACATAATAAAATGAAATGTTTACCTTTAGTTTGAGAAGAGTGAGCGAAGTGATCAACCCGAGACAAACTTGAATTGGAATTCGATTTGAGGGTCGAAGACGAAACCAAATGATTTGGGATTTTTGTAATTAACAAAGAGAGAAAGGGGAACGAGAGCAGTTTTGGGAGCGAGCTAGGAGGGAGGGTAGGGAAGAAAAAAAAGAACATGGAGGGAGAGAGAGATAAAGAGGGAATGAGGTGGGTGAGAACAGAGAAGGAAGAGAGATAAAGATAAAATGATGGGAGACGTGGGTAAGTGGGAATGTGAGAAGAGAGAAAGGAGAAAGATAAAGATAGAATAGAGGGGAGACGTGGTAAGTAGGAAGCTTACTCTTTGGACGGGAAGTAAATGTAGATATATAATTAGGATTGATATATATTTGAGGAGGTCATCTCAACTGTCCATCTAAATACACAAATGAATCATGACCATTAAAATGTCCTAGTAGGACAATTGTCTCTAGGATAAATTCAAAAACCTTCTTCCCTTATTATATAGATATATATATACATATGGATATTTTAGTCATTTTGCACAAATTTATTCTTATGAGCAAAGTGTTTCAACGTCTAAACTTACAGACAAAAAAATTTTAAAATTAAATTTATGGCCTGAATGCCCCAAAAAAATTGAAAAAATGTTACTAATTTTTTAGTGTTTATGTGCATACTTAGGTCGTGTTTGGGAATATAGTATTTTAGTAATTTTTTAATTTTTTAGTTAAAATATAAGGTAAAAAAATTAGTATGTTTAGAATGATTTTTTAATTTTTTATGAAAAAAATATATAAAAAATACAGAGAAAATGACGTCTTTAATTTTTTGACATAATTTTTTTTTAATTTTTTTAGTATTTTTTAATTTTTATACTAAAATAGTGAGTAACTAAACGAGATCTTAAAGAGGGCTTTGTAAGCCGTACCCGTCACCGGTGGCCCATGGTTTTTAACCTATTTATATCGTTTGTCAGGGAGACTGCGTGGAAAGGTTAAGGCTGCTAAAAGCACTAAAGGCCCAAATTAGAAGCACATATAATCTTACGTAGCTATCTAATTAAGCCCATTGATTGTGAACCCCTGCCTAAATTTTTGAAAGGTCCTAATTGATCATCTTCCTTCCTTGCTTTGCATTAAACATTAACACTCCGTTTGGATGGAAGGATTTTATGAGAAAAGAAAATATATATATATTATCATTTGTTTGAATGATTAATAAAGTAAGTAATGATAAAAAAATATATAAAAAATATAAAAAAAAGAAATGGTGAGAAAGATAAATTACTCCAACATAATTTTTATTTTTTTACTAAAAAGTGATGAGATTTTGTGAGAAACCAAAATTACCCATTATAGAAAATTATAATACCTAAACTACTCCTATAAAGAAAAACTTAAATCAAGTGAAAAACTCTTTGAACTGATTATATATGTATATATATTTTTTAATTCAAAATAAACAAGTTAGTGCACATACAAATTTATTTTCCATTCTATGTTGCATCATGATTGTAGTTCAGGTAGTATTTTACGTTAAGTAAAAATTATATTTGTAAACCACACATTAATATAAAATAAGAAATAAATTATTCTTACCTTAATTGTTCAATTTTGAATTAAAAAAAATAAAATAAAAAATATTCACGTCAAAGACAGTAAGTGAAATGTCATACATCATTAGAACATTTTGGAACACCATAAATGACTAGGTCCTCTAGTAAGTGTTAGCCATCCAAGCAACCTGCTGGAAAAATAAAAAATAAAAAATATGCCAATTACATCATTTGCTTAAGTTGAATGGATATTACCGGATTAATTTAGTTTTTAAAAATAATTTAGATATCAGGAGCCAAACTATCGAAATATCACTTGTGACGAGTCATGAGCTCATAAAAAGACTTGCAAACATCCCCTGCCCATAAGAAAAACAAATATGAATTATATTTGACATTTTCTAATCATCAAATTATATTTAAGCAGGTAGAGAGAGTTGTATGTGTTGTTGCAAGAATTGGATGCTCTCAAGTTGTTGATTATCTAATAAGAGAATGCTTGGAGATGTTGGATTCATTTGGGACCAACATCGGCGATGTGAAACGTTTATATTTGAAGATTTGTTCAATAGAATATTCATGTAAAAAATTAAAATGATTGAATATCGATAACTATATGTTTGAATCATATTTGTTTTATAAATAAAAAAACAATAATTATTATTTTAAGAATAATCATCCATTTTTTATAATACAAGTGTGATTCAAATATATAGTTACCTATATCCTATCATCTTAATTTTTTTGCATGAATATTCTAATCAACTAGTCCTAAAAAGTGAGTGGTTTGTATCACCGATATCGGCCCCAAAATAGATTCTTCAAGCCCAAATGCTCTCTCAAGTTGAGATGACCAATTTGAAGTAATCTAAACCCAATCAAATATTATTGTATCTAATCTGTCAAGTTTATTGGGTTATGCTAGGGACTAATAGTTAGACTTAATTCCCATCAAATCTTATTGAAAATAAGTTTTGGTAAAATTATCGCTAAAAATATTTTTTTAGTGACAATTTTTTTACATACGTCACTAAAAATTGATAATTAGTGACTTTTTTTGTCATGATTTTTATAAATTATCGCTAAAACTTACAATTAGTGACATTTTTTTATGACAAATTTTTTCAATAAGACCTATTAGACAATAAGTTCACTTGTTAAGACCTACATGTAAATACCCCAATAATCTACCAAATTTTTTACCAAACCTCTCACATGGCATACATGTGGGTTTGTGTAGGTCCCACACCTATGTGAGAGATTTGGTAAAAAATTTGATAGATTATTTAGAGTCTATAGCATTTTCCAACTTTATTATAAGAAACCTCAATAACGTTTCCTTGAAGTTAATCATAAATTAATTGCACTTAATGCCATATTTATTTACCATTCTACTTGTATCATATTATTCAAAAGTGTCTAACTAAACTAGATCAATTAATTGTTGAAAATATATTGAGTTTAAATTTAATTTTGGAGCTGAAGTTGCTCTACAATCTTGTAGATACCTTATGTTTTTGAATTTTCTCTCCTAACTTGCTCTTTTAAAATCTAATCTAGGTTGAAAATTCTAGACAATAGAAAAGTTTTTAAAAAAATTATCAAATTTAAAAAAATTCACCAATGATAAAAAAGATACGAAAAAAATTGCAACTTTTCGATTTTTCCCGAATAGAATAGATAATAATATATGCATAAACGATGGTATATTAATTATATTTTCCAATGCAAGGTTGAATTTGTCTAATAATTGATGACACTTGCATTATTGCAACTCATCATTATAAGGTTAGGGGTGGTTTGAAATGCTCTTAATAAGTACATTTTTTAATTTTTTTTATAAAAAAAATGTGTAGGAAAGTAGAGAAAGTTGATAGAAAAGTAGGGAGGAGATATTGATTGATGTGACCAAAATAAATGTATGTATAAAAAAAATAAAAAATAAAAAAAGAGTATACTTTTTAATGCATGCCAAACACCTACTTAGGCCTCATTTGGGAACAGGTTTTTTTAGTAACTTTTTGACTTTTTGGCTAAAATATGATGTAAAAAAAACTAGTATGTTTGGAATGACTTTTTTGTTTTTTACTAAAAGATGTGCAAAAAATAAAGAGAAAATAGAATCTTTAACTTTTTGGTATAAGTTGTAGACTTTTTGATTTTTTTAGTGACTTTTTGACTAAAAAAATCCTCGTTTGGGAACATGCTTTTTTAGTAACTTTTTGACTTTTTAGATAAAATGTGATGTAAAAAAAATTAGTATATTTGGGATGACTTTTTAACTTTTTACGAAAAGATGTGTAAAAAAGTAGAGAGAAAAAAAATATTTGATTTTTTTATATTAATTATTAACTTTTTAATTTTTTTAGTGACTTTTTAACTTTTTAACTTTTTAACTAAAAAAATCAATTGCCAAACGAAATCTTAGTTTGTAGTGAAAGTTGTCCAAATGAATACCAACGATGGGGATGGTATCTATTTGAATCTTCTTCAGGTCCTTTTATCGTTTTTAATTGTTATGTAGAATCTGGAAAATAAAAAAGAAATAAAAACTTTACACACCTCTTTCTTTAGAACTTATTGTAATACCTGATTTCTGCTAAGTGAAAGATTAAAAAAATGAACAGAGATTGACCAAACAAGTCCTTAAAAATTGTAAGGAATTTGAATTCTCGTGAGTTTCGGAGAGACCGCCGATTTGGATTAATTATTTAACAGTATTATAGCATTACGTAAAATTGTCTAGTACAAAATTTTAAAAACAAGACACATTGATTCACTTTTGGTAAATAATTAAAAGAAAATGATAACTCATTTAATGTGTATTGTAATTTGTCAATAATCGAAAGTATTTTGTAAATAATGTCAGATCTATAAGTATTTAATAATTTTTTCATATTGATTGATTGAGTCAAGTACAAATAATTAAATTTTTTTCCAACGAAGAGTACAAAATTAATTTAATACTTACATCACATGAACAATGTCAACATCGGAAGTAGACAAGTGCCAAATGCTACCACGGACCAACTAATTTGGTTCAACTTATGAAGGGGCTTGGGAAAAAGAAAAAAAAAAGAAGATAAATTAAACTATAATTTTTAACGTTTGAAAAAAAAATACAATAATTTATATATATTACAATATATCTTAGTAAAATAAAGTATAATAAATTTTAAAAAATACAAACATAATAGTATTAAATAAACTCTTAAAATGGAATAATTAGACTTTAAACAAATATATATATATATATATATATTAAAAAAATAAAAAATAAAAAAACTCACACAAGTTGAGAAGTCCAACTTGACCTCCTAGTGAGATGTTTATTAGGCTATAGAATTTATTTTACGTGGTTAGATTTTTTGTGTCCGAATGTTGAAATTTTCTCGACAAGATGATGACTTATCAAACGTTTAAAAGGAGGATTTAGATACTAATTCATTTTATAAAAATTATTAATAACTACTACAATATATGACAAAACCATGATTGTCAACTACATAAAATTATCTAATAAATGAGTTTTGTCCATTCAATTTCAATCAAATTAGCTAATTTTTTTAAAAATAAAATTAATCAAAAAATAGAAAGCTCACCAAAATGGGCAAACATATGTAATATTTCCATTAGCACAAGCAACTCACATTGCTGACAGCTTAATAATTTATTACAAAGGATTTTAATATCAATCCCTCCAACCATAATCATCTTTTAATTTGACTTTTATGTCTTTTCCACATCAATTATTGTTCTCCTAAAGATTGCATGATTAGATGGAGACAATCCCCTTCCCCTTATTGTCTTCAGTAACGCTACGTATCAGAGATTCAGATCCAAAAACGTAAACAAATATAATTTAGATTCATTTCAAGTGCGAAGTGTTGAATCTGAACTATATTAATTTATTTTATTTTTGAATATTTTTGTATGTCTGACTGACTGTTTATTCTTTGTTCAATCAAGGCATGGCATGGTTGGTGAAGTCAATAAGTCCATTCATGGGGGAGACGTATCTCCTGATGGTTCGCCGCTCCCTTTTGCTCTGAGTGCAAGTCACTCCTTCCTAACCTCTCAACATCTGCACAACAATAATTAGATCAAACGCTAGTTTCAATAGAATCTTCTGTCGAGATTCTCTCTATTCTTTTATGTACTGAATTATTTTTTTACCATAAAATAATTTTTTTTTGACTTGATCATGTGGTGGTGAAGGACTTTGGAATAGGGTTATAAACAAGTGGTAAGTAATATATTATTTAAGTTTGATTTAAAATTTTAATAAATAAAATATGTTTAAATTTAACTCGTTTGAGAATATGTTATTTTAATAATTTTTTTATTTTTTAATTTTATAAAAAAAATGTACAAGAATAAAAATAAATAATATAATAATTTATAATAATTTTTTAACTAAAAAACTGAAAATTGCCGAATAAGACCTTATTTACCTTGGCCCCGTTTGGTATAGCTGTTAAAACAGCTTATAGATTATACCTTAACAGATTATAGATTATGACTTTAATCAGAAGTTGTTAATCTGTTTGGTGTAGCTGTTGGATTATAGATTTAAGTTGTTGAGTAGTGTTTGTTAAATAAGCTGTGAAATAGCTTTTTCAATTAATTTTTATTTTTTATTTGTTTACATTTCTCATAAAAAAAAAAATAATAATCTATAGGCCATTTGAGTCTTTTTCTATTTTTAAAAAAATAAAAAATAAAAAAATTTAAGAGTATAATCATAAATTAACATGTCCACAGCAGAAGCTGATAATCAGAAGCAAGGGGTGAGCAGCGTCTCAGAATTAGCTTTTTTTAGTTAAAATAAGCTGTTAGAATCAGAAGCTGTTTGAAATAAATTTTAACCAAACAATCCAAAATAACTTTTTCAAAGCTAAAAGCCATAAGTTGGCTCTGAAAAGCTGAAACAAACACCCCCTTGTAAGTTAAAGCTACTTGAAATTTTAAATTGTATTTTTTAACAAAGACTGGGAGAATGAAAAAGTCTACACTTGCATAAAAAGAATTAGAATGTATAAATATGAGAAAATATTTGTAATTATATATGAAAATATTTTATTTGCTAAAATATAGTTACGAATATTATGTCTTACATCTATGTTTTTCATTTTGTGTAATTTTTTTCTATAAAAAAAAGAAATTTGTAAGAGCAAATACCGTGTTGAACGGGGGGACTATTAAAGCCAACACCAGTATTCGATTGTGACCCACGACGCTGAGTTTTCATTTCTTTGAAGTGGAGTTGGAGGGCCAGCATTACTCTTGCAGGAATAAGAACCGTCGAACAACCTGATCAAAACACACAACATAATTTGATTGATCAAATATCAATAAAGAAGTTATTTTCGAATAACAATGTTACTGTGATTATCTATCTTCTATCTTTTATCTATACCATGGAGGGAATTTGAACCTTAGACTTATATCAAATGAATAACACTCTTACCACTTGACTAACACACAATATATAATAATTTTTTATTTTATTTTCATTTATTTGAATAGCATACGCATCGCGTGTGCCAAACGCTAGTTTATATATATATATATATATATATATATATATATATATCATATTTTTTGTGTTATTATTATATTAATTTAATAAATTTCATTATTCATTCTATTATTAATCTATCAGGGAAACATGAAATTAAAATAAAACCTAATGCATAATTATGAGTGGTGTTATTAGCCCCCAATCTATTATTTTGAACCCTCCATTTATTTGAACCTTCACTTATAAGTTTTGAAATCCTTAAAATTTATTTTCTCTTCTCAAATAATATTAAAATTATCTTTGTAAAAACATTACACCCATTCAATTGAATGCACATCCCCCACACCCAAAAAAAAATCCTCTCTTTCAAAAACTCTAACCAAACCCAAGAAGAAGAGCCAAGTGTGATTACTGTCTCTGCTCTCTTTCTCTCTCTCTCTCTGCCGCCTCATCATTTTCTTCGGTGATTAATGTTCGGTTACTAATTTCCGAACAAATAATAAATGTTCAGTTTCTGGTTTCCGAACAAATAAATAATGTTCAGGCCTGTGTTTCTAAATTTCGGTCATATGTTCGGGAGTTCAATCCCGAAAAAATGATGAACATATTGTATTATTTTTATCATTTTTTTAAAAAAACTTATCCTTATAAGGTCAATCCCCTCTGTACTAAGAACACAATAAAGCTATGAAATTTCTTTTGAACTTTTATTGTTGTACTCCTCTCGTCTCATGGAATTGTGGTTGCCGAAAAAAATTTTACTCATTATGATTGCTGAAGAAGTGTGGATAATCAAATGATTGCTACCGTTATCATCAGAATATTATCGCCAAAGGGTAATGAATATTCTACAGTGAAAAATATCAACAAACATAACGATAATGATCTCAAATTATTTCATACAAAAATAGGTAAACAAAATTATGTGTAAAATTACTTTTCAATAAAATCATAATTAAGTGCTAAATAAACTAATTTCTTTATATTTATTATGAAATGACGTACAAAAAAAATAAAAAGATAATTTGATCAAAATAAACAAAAAAATCAATAAATTGGTGTATAAGCCACTTCTCAAAAAAGATCTAAGTGTAAATGAAACTCAAATAAGTAATGCAGTAATAAATAAGTTTTTATATGAAATTTTGCATATAAAATAATATAATTTTCATGATTCAAATTTTTAAAAATGTCAGTACCATATTATTCCAAATAAAATTTTTGAGGTAAAAATTTTATTTATTTGCCATTTCTCAATTATAAGCCCCCGTTTGTCATGCTGGGTTGGGAAGTTAAAAGGCTAAAATAGTTATAAAAAAATAAAAATAGATTAAAAAGTCAATAAAATAAAATGTCACATTCAAATTATAATAATATCACTTATTTCTCTTACAAAAGTAAAAAAAAAAATTTAAAAATCTAACCCAAACAAAACTTTTTAGCCTAGGCTATAGTCAAAAAATCATAAAATCAACTCACCTCCCAAACGAAACCTAAATAGGGTGATAAGTTGCAAGTTCTAGTAGATCACAATATTGTTTAGAAACCCGAATCCGGACCGGATCGGCCAGTCGAACCGGTTGGACTAGGAATCGGGCCTTGTTTCGATCCGAAAAATCCTCTAGACCCAAATTAAGGGCAAAATAGGTGTAAAATTGAAAAACTGGCAGACCTGGCGGTCAAACCACCAAAATCGGCGACCTAAACCAGGTTTTGAGACCCGATCAGTTCTGTTATATATACTCTTCTTTTTTTTTTAATTTTGTCTTTAACTTTTTGTCTTTTTTTTTTTCTTTCTTTCTTATATATATATATTTATTTATTTATTTATTTCAAAATTTTGAGTAAAAATTCTTACTTCATGAGTCTCCTCTCATAAGGAAGAGTTTCATTGGAAGTTTGAGGAGATTATGAAAGCCTATTGCTATTTATAAGAAAAGATTTTTCAAAGAGAACCTACAAAATTCTATGTGGGATTCAATCAAATTATTTGAATCATATTGATTGGTGGGAGAGTTGAAAATTTCATTTTCCTCCAAAATTAAATATAGCATTCAATTATCAATTATGACTTTATTAAATATTATTAATAAATGCTATGCAACAATTTTTATTTTTATTTGAGTATTTATATATGTTTTTATTTATTTATAATTTATAATTATATTTTTTTAATTATATAATATTAATTATGATGTCACAGTTCAAACGCCTTGACCGGACAGTTGAACTAGTGACCCGTCCACCCGGTCTCTTTTCTAGTTCGTTCACCGGTCCAATTTTTAAAACATTAGATCACACATCATCGTTTTTTAATATATAAATAAAAAAATTATATAAAAAATTGTGACAGATTCCGAGTCAAAAGACTTGTCCAAATTACTTATTTGGAAAGAGAATTGGGCTAAAATAATTTACTAAAAAATAAAATAGTCTAAAACAATTATTAAGACAAAATCCAACGCATAATCATTTTATATTTTCTTTCACAATTATCAAATCAACTATAAAAAAAAAAATTCAACCAACTTTCCAAATATAACTTTTTTAGTCAGGCTAACAAAAAAGTCAAATAGCCATCTAAAATAATCAACTTTCCAAACAAGGCCATTATTTCAAATAATCAAAATTTTCTGGTGTGCATCTTTCTTCTATGAAAATTTTATTTGAAAATCATTTTTCACCATTGAATAAACCAAAAATAATTTTGGTATGAGTAATTAATTACATAATGACTTTGAATTAGAAAAACAACCAGAACAACAACAACAACAACAAACAACAACGTTAACGACTCTTGCTAACTTCAGTGAAATCATTATTAAAAAATGTGAAAACTTTTACCTTTCTTTTTTTCATTTTTTTTCTTCATAAAAAATCTAAAAACATTTGAGCACAGACATTAAAATTAGGAAAAATAACAAATTAGTTTTTATTTTAAAAAATAATTACAAATTCATGATAAACTTTATACACTTTAATAATTAAAATTATAATTTTTGTTTATTAATTTAATAATTATTTTATAAAAGTACCACTGATTTATAAATCCCCCTTAAAATTAATAAAGTTTCCCACCTATTAAATATAAACCAAGTTTATGAGAAAAAAAAAATTATTATAAAAAAATATTTTTTAATCAAAGTATAAAATTATTCAAATTTTATATTAAACTGAAAAACACAATTATTTGTTTAGGATATGTATTAATTAAATAAATTTGATTTTTTGTCACTTTTGATGAATCCACAAAATGACGTGATTTAAGTAAAAAATAAATTAAAGAAAAAACGTTTATATACTATAATAATGATACATATATAGTGATATTATTAATTAATTATTTTAGTTGATTTTTAACTATTTTAATCTGATTAAAAAAGTTGTGTTTAAAATGATAGTTGATTTTTTTTTTAGTAATTGATTTGATAATTATAAAAAAAAAATTATATTTTAAATATAATATTTTATCTTATTAATTATTTTAATTTACTTTATTTTTATTGATTATTTTAGTCCAAATCACACTTCCTAACCCCCCCCCGGCCAAAAAATAATGAGAGAGAGAGAGGAGAAAGAAGAGGAAAAAAAAGACCATCTAATTTATTTTATTATTTTTATTTAACTGATGATGATAAAATTACCGCCAAATTTATTCCAACCGTAAATAAATACCTGATTTCTTCTTGCTGACAGTGACGTCCAATGGGTTGCCGGTTCCCCGTGGAAGGAACACGCCCGTACCCGAAGACCCACTTCTTGAACCGGGCCCGCCAAGGAAAACTGCTCTCATGCCCGAACCCGAACCAATTTGCTGCCGACGCTGCTGCAGCGGTGGAGCCGCCGTAGCCGCCGGTGATCCAAAGCCACCACCACTGCCTTCAGCATCAGTTCTTCTTCCTCTGCTTTGCATGTGGTGCGGTTTTTGATGATGAACTTGTTGCTTTTGCTCAAGTTGGTGAGTCAACTCGGTCCTCTTCACTCGTCTTCCCCAACTTGCAATCGACGGTTGATTCTCCAACTTATACAACTACAAACAAAATTCAAATCCCTCAAAAAGCTAAGTAATTCATAGTATCAAAATCAAAAACGAAAAAAACGAAAAACGAAAAAACAAAAGAGTAGAGATTGTTAATCTTACATGAACAGGTCGTGTTTGATCATCACAAAAAGCAGGGATCGATGTGGGTTTATTGAGTTTGGGTGTGCTATGAAGTCTCTCACCATGTTGGTCTTTGGAGCCCAATCTTTCATCGTCTTCTTCAAGCATGTAATCAGCCATCTGGCGAGTCAACTCAGCAATGAAATCGTTGTTGTTGTCATCGTCGCTGCTCTCTGTTTCGGTGGAGCAGAGGTCCGACCAGAAGGGTGAGCTCAAACCGGAGGAAGAGGAGCCAAAAGGTGAACCGGTCTGGGTGGTACGCCGGTCCTCCGAGAGAATATCATCGTCGTTGAGAAGCTTTGAAAGAAGCAACCTCTGTCTCCCTTGGAACTCAACAGCCATAACTACCAACTTCCCAACTGATGAAAAGAAGAGGTTATCTACATAAGGTTGAGGAAAACACAGGTGGCCAGTTTTTTTTTTTTTTTTTTTGTATCCCAATCTCGTTGAAGAAGACAATAATTCTAATGCTTAAAAGGAGTAGGGAAGGGAGAGAGAGAGAGTCGTATACATATGGTTGGAAAAACAAAACAAAAATATTTGGGACATCAAAGTTGGGGATTTTTATGACCTTTAAAATGATGTGAATTAATTATTGATTTTTTTTTTTTTTTGGGACCAATTATAGGTGAGTGGGGATTATGAAAGTTGTGTTTTTTGGTGCAAGGATCTCTTGTTCCTAAATAATCATGTCCCCTATCCCAATTCACTTATAATTATTGGATATATCTTGAGATTTCCATATCTCGATATTCTCATAGAGTAATGATCTATACACCCAGTGGGGGTCTCACCCCCAGTGAGGTGGCGAGCCCCCATTGGTCCAGACTTTAAAAAAAAAAAAAAAAAAAAAAAAAAAAAAAAAAAAAAAACTGTTTTCCGGACCAATCCCCCAGTGACACCTCACTGGGGGTCACCCCCAGCTGGGGGTAGGAATCATTTTGGATTCTCATATGATCCAACGGTAGTGAGTGAATTGAGACAAGAGAATAGGATTATTTGGGGACAATAGGATTATTTAGGGACAAATGATCCTTGCACTGTGTTTTGGAGATTCGTAGCATTGTTGATAATCAAATATAAAGACTATAATATATAGATCCCAAAAAATATAACCCCACTCACTTATGATTGGTCTAGGAAGGAAAGAAAAAAAATAAAAAAACAAAAACACATTATTGATTCACATCATTTTGGGAGTTATGAGGATCCCAAACTTTGGGGTCCCAAGCATTTTTGTTTGATTATGGCCATAAGTTTGGATAAATTACACTTTGCACCCTTACATTTTGTATCAAATCACACTTTGATCCCTACACATGAAATTGTGACAATCAATCCCTACATTTTTTTTTTTGTTGTCAAATTTCACTTTGGTCTTTACACATGAAATCTTGATAGTTAATTATCTGCACTTATGAAATCATGACAATCAACTGCTTACACTTCTAGTCAAGTGTCGATGTCTCTCTTTTGTTACTCCATCATATAAGTCTTTAACAGAAGTCAGTAATATGATAAGCATATGACTACAAAATAAGAGCAAAAGAAGAAAATCAAACAAATTTCCCATCTATACACATTTCATTCCAAAATTTACATCAAATTTTGATTGTATTAAGCTAAAACAAAATGTAAATTGTGAATGATTAAAGAAATGAACTAGGGTTTTGCAAAAATTAGAATAGTGAAATTATGTTTTCCAAAGTAATAAAATCTTCGATTTTTCTACTATATTTTTTTATTTCAAAAGCTTTATTTTCTTACCTATTCGTTAAATTTTCAGTATATGAACACACATACACACATATATATTATATAACTCTCACATGCTTATTACGTAGGATAAAGTGTATATTGGTGAAAAATAAGAATGATTTTTTTCTCTTGTCCTTATTTCTGTTAAAAACTTAAATAATAGAGTAATAGAAGAGGCAAGTTGACACTTGACTAGAAGTGCAAGAGATTGACTGTCATGATTTTATGTATAGAAACTAAAGTGGAATTTGATAAAAAAAAAATACAAGAAATTAACTGTCACAATTTTATGTATAAGAATCAAAATGAAATTTAGGGGTTGTTTTGGGTGTCCTAAATAAGTGTATTTTTTGTCTTTTTGGACTAAAAAGTTGAGGAAAAAAATATGAATGTTTGGGTTAACTTTTTGACTTTTTATGAAAAAATGTGTATTAAAAAATTATATAAATAAGTGTGTAGGAGAAGATTGTGATGGAAGTGATGGAATAGTTGTACGGTGCGGGACAGTGTGTGCAGAGTGGGGGGAGGGGAGATGATTCCCTGCTTTTCGGGCAGTGAATTGAAGGTGTTGTTCGGCCCGTGGGGGCCTACCACGGGTCCTGTTTTGCTAATCAAAACTGTTCGATGTGTAGAACTCATCGAGCACTATATACTTGTAAAAAATCACGTTGATCGGATATTGATAGCTATCTTATCGGATTAATTTTTTTTCAACCGTTAACTATAACACCATCCATTTTATAAATTTTAACTGATTTGATCATATAGTTACTGATATCCGATCAACATGATTTTTAACAGGTATATAGTACTCGACGTGTTCTACACATTGCACGGTCCAGATTATTAAAACGGGACCCGTGATGGCCCCCGGACCGAACAGCACCGTGTTATGTGTACACATAAATAAGTGTAATTTAGGCCACAACAATGCTCCGTCTGCTCTGCCGTTATGATTGTTTGAAAAGAAAGGTTATGTAAAATTAATTTTTTAATATTTTTTTAGATAAATAGTGATAATTCTTTAACTTTTTAAGTAACTTTTTAACTTTTTCTAGAGTACCGAAATGAAGCCTAAGTACAAAATGTAGTGGGTGCAAAATGTAATTTAGCCCCCATAAGTTCTAACACCGCGCTGCCGTGAAAGTAAAATTTTCGGTTAGCCAATAATGTCCTACCACGTCACAAAATACCAAAAGTAAAGTGGGCTATACCATGCTAGTTCAAAAAACAAAAAGAAAAAAAAGTGGGCTATCATACTGAATTTGCTTTTCGACGGTAAAGAATATTATTTTGATTTTTTGTAATTTTATTTAGTTTGATTTTAATTTTAAAAAATATTTTAATTATTCAATTTAATATTAGTGTGTATAAAATGTCTAAAATATTAATTTTTTACTAGTTTTACTTAATATAAATTGATAAATGATTTAAATTAAAAACAAATCTAAAATTTAAATTAATAAAATAAAAAAATTATTCTACTATAAAAATTAAATTTTGAAATTATTCTGTGTATTTAGTTTCAATTTTTTGAAAATTGAATTTTTTATTTTTCATATTTTTTTTAGTAAATATTTTTAAAATTTTAAACAATTTTTTTTATTTTTTTAGATGTACCTTATTTAGATGTATCTTACTTAAACATATCTAATAGTAAAATATTTGTGAAAAAATAGTTTAAAAAATTAATAAATACACAAAAATATAAAAAAAAATGTATTGAATTTTCTTTTCTTTTTTTTTTTGTACTTTTGGTATCTAGTGAATTTTTTAAAACAAATTCATAAATATTATACATTTTAAGTATATTTATATTATGTGCGTTTAAAAATTAAAAAAAATACTTAAAAATTAAAAAAAATTAGTAAAAATAAAAAAATACGAAAAGCGAAAAAATAAAATTTTTTAAAAAGTAAATTCTAAAAATAGAAACGAAGCAGAGTGATTGATTTTAAATTTATATCATACACTCATTTTAAAAGCAAAATTCAAGATAAATTTGAATAATTTATAGTATTTTTTTAAAAAAAATCTAAATAGATAGCCTAAAAATAAGACAATGTAAAGTGGGTGAGTTGAGTCGGTGAGCTCACTCATTGTTGGGGTTTAGTAGTTGGACCATACGGTTTGTCCAGCTACTCAACTTTACTGGCCATTTGTTATTTATTAGCCATATAAATAAATAAATAATTTAATCAAACAACAAACAAAAGTTCCAACAAAAGCACCATTTGGCCTTAAATTTTCCACTTAACGTAGCTAGCTACAAATGGTTTGTTCCGGTGGTTATGGTTTGTTCTTGACAGTACTACCAATATAGTTGACCCATTTGGCCTGTCTCTTCCGTCATCTCTGGTGGAGATATCAATGTAGAAAATTTCATAATGGCTAGAGAATCAACATCATCACCTAATTATTCAATAAAAGACTAAACTTGTGCTAGAACCGTGTTTAGAGTGAGATTTGAATTAAGATGTATTTAAATAAAGAATAAAGATTGGTAGTTCGAGGATTTCGCCCCCGAATCTCCCTAAAGCTCAAAACGATGTCGTTTTGTGCTTTAGATTTTTTTTTTTTTTTTTTTTTTCTTTTTTTCCGTCATTTTTGAACGCAGAGCAGAGGAAGAGGGAGAGGAAGAGAGGGAGAGGGAGAGGGAAGAGGGAGAGAAAGAGCTCGTCACCCAGCCGAGCTCGTCGGCCCGTCGGTCGTCGGCCCAGCCAAGCTCGTCGCTCGTCGCCCAGCCGAGCTCGTCTGCCCGTCGCTCGTCGCCCGCCTCCAGCCCATTTTTTAGGCCCCCTCCAGTCCTTTTTCCCCCTCCCCCTCCCCCTTCCCCCCTTCGTCTTCTTCTTGCTTCTTCCGCTGTAAAAAAAAAAAAAAAAAAAAAAAAAAAAAAAAAAGAAGGAAATTAGGGGGATTCGGGGGAGCTCGTTTTCGAGCTCCCTAGCACGGTTGTTAAATAAATAAATAAAGTAAAAATGTGTACCGATTTCATTTTCCAAAATCAATAATGTTAAAAATTCATATTTTGCATCCACAAATACATCCACAATGATAGGGAGCTGTTAAGATGTGCACCTCAATAAGATGTGCACATCATATACACATTTATTTTAAGCCATTAGATTTTTACAAATTAATCTCAACCACTGAATAATTTGATTAGAAATCTTGAGTCCCTCTTCAACTGGTTACCATTTTTACAAATTTCTTTACCGATTGTTCTCTTTCCAGTTGTAGCTGAGCTCTTCACATTGTTTTCCCAAAGCCCTCTCTATTTTTGATACACCACTCTGACACTCTTCTTCGCCCTCGAAGACCATCCCCGCGAACACGACCAACCCTCGACTTCGCCTCAAGGTATGTCTCTCTCTCTCTGCAAGTTTTTTCTCTTCCGCTTTCTCTATCTCCATTCTATGAAACCCTAGACCGCAATCTCCTTCTTTAAAACTGCCCCTTTCACGTTTGTGAACTCACTGGGTTGGTTTATAAAATTAGGAAAATATTAGGTTTAGGTTTTTTATGTTTGTTTGCTTTGGTAGCTGTTTTGATTCCCTTCTTCGAAATCCCCTTTTGTTAACCCTTATTTCTTGTATCGATTCTTGTTTCCCATTCTTCAAAATGCCCCTTTCACGTTTGTGAACTCACTTGGAGTGGTTGGATTCTAAATTTAGGAAAAGATGATATGAATAGCTTTTGTTTTTAATGTTTGTTTGATTTGGTAGTTGTTTTGACTCCATATATATAGATATATCTCGAAATTTTGGTTGAGTTTGTAAAATCTGATGTGTGGGCAATTGAATTTTGTACTCATGTAACTGATACGAGATTGCAATTATTTATTTATTAAAATCTGTTTATGTTTCTAATTCTTCGTTTCTTCTTATGTTATACTTCTGGTAATGGTGCTTTTGGGTTATCATTGAATGTAATATTCCCCTTCTGGATTAGTAGTTGCATATTTTACCTATACATTTGAGGATTTTTATTGATTGATATACAATTCTTCTCATGATTGGATGTTGTTGGTGCATTATCTATGCACATATTATTTTAATAGTAATTTTATATTTGTTTGGAATTCCATCAGATTGAGTAGGTTCTTATTAACATTCAAATAATCTTTTTAGTACTAAGAATCTCCAACGCTAAAAAAATCATCCGTAAGTACTAAGAGTTGAAGGAAACTTTCTTTCGTATTGTTCTTGTTCTTTTTGAACATGGTAGAGAGGGGGAAGAGGTTGTCAGGACTCAAAACACCAATGTCATGAACAAGCCCACAATGCCCCTTCATCTTGGCCAAGCTGGTGAACTCAGAACTACCCTCCCTCATCAGAAACTGAACTCAAACCTCCCTGTTTCAACTACTGTACCCAAATCTCAAAATTAAATTATCAATCTCTGCAAAAGTGAATAATTTTGAAATTTTAATTGTATCCAACAATACAAGACAAAATCATTTCAAAATAATCTCAAACTAAACTGCATTTGAGCAATGAGTATGTGCGGATCAAAACATGTTCACACACAAAATTGTCACTTTTATTTATGTAAGCCCTCCAGAAATTCTAGGAATCATCATAATGAGTGGAAAATTAGTAAACCACATTTAGTGATTCTAGTATTGTAAACAGGAATGATTCTAGTAATGTAAACAGGAGGTACTTCACTTGAGGTGATTTCAATCTTCTCTGTCCTCATTGATCTCTTCAAGAACGACCACAAGAGCAACTATGAAGGCGTAGTTCACGTTTGGATACACAGTCACCACAAATGTATCTTTTCCAAGAACAACGCTTTGAACACTGTGTTTTCTGTGCATCTACAATTAAACAACCATCAAGAAAAACAACCATTTTAAACATATATGATAGAGATCAACTACTTGGGTGCTATTTGGTTGTCTCAGAAACATGAATTAGGCCATTTTAAATTATCTATTTTTTGTAATCAAATCATTAGGGTCCATTTCATTAACAAGATAGTGATGGAAAATGCAAGAAAGAGAACAGAAAACAAACAAACAAACTTTTTAGTTTATGCTAAGCAAAAGAATTCTGAAAGTAAGTGTTGAAAAATGAAATATTTCATACAATCTTAAATTTCTGAACCCAAGTTTTGGTCTCCCACAAAATTTGCATGGAATTTTCTTTCCTGGGAAAGTGGGGAACAATTATCATCTTTTTCAAATTTGCCCATAGTTTCAATGAAGACAATTAAGTATAATCGAAGAATTTTCTTACAACTTTCTACTTTTCAAACTAGAAAACCAAAATTTCAAATCATTTTTCTTGAAATTTTTTCATCCTAATCAAATGCAGGAAAAAAATTCATTTCTAGTTTCAAAATTTTTTTCATTTTTTCATTTTTCTCCTTTCTTTCATTTCACTTTCTAACAATTTCATTCAATCATCATTTTATTTCTAATCAGACAGACCCTTATGATGGATTTAGTTGTAAAACTGACACAGCTCAAAAATATATATTCATTTGATAAACATTAAGTAGGTTTTGTTTCTTTTAAAAAACATTGAATTGCTTAATCTAAATTTGGGAGATTGAAATCTGTTTTGAGTAACCCCAACTGACTAATTTAAAATAAAACAATTCGTGCAACCAAACAAGGCATTAGATGGGTTTGATCTAAGGCAAATTCACCTGGGCAATGATGGTTGGAGTATTTCCAAGATGTATGACACATGATCTCTCAAGCCAACTTCCCTTAACCTTGAAATCACAAACTTCTTCTTTAGTATTGGCAGCCAAGAACACATCTAATTCGGTCTTGAATTGGATAAGTGACGACTTTTTAACATTGAAAAGCAGATCTTTGGGGTCTGAGCTCAGTGAAACCAATGCTTCTGAACAGTCGACAATTTCATCAGTTGGAAATAAAATTAGGGCAGAAGATGTTGTGGCACTGTTATTGAAACATAAAAGAGGGTACCATGCAGCTGATGACGAGGCAGGACATAATATTGAAGACGATAAAATGCCAAAAAGAGTGCTTGGACCAGAGAGACCTTCATTTCTTGACGGTAAAATGGATTATGAATCCTGGGTGCCTCCTAAAGGTGAACTACTGTCTTTGGTTTATTGATTATCACTTTATTGTGAGTTTTTATTATTATTTATTTATTTATTTTTAATGTCATTGTTGCTGATCGTATATTTGTGATGCTTCATCCAGGACAATCAGGCGATGGACGGACTTCACTAAATGATCGTTTTGGTTACTGAAATCTCGGCATCAGAGGAAGGAATTCTTGTAAGGGAGGGTTATATGCTGCTTAGTTGTTGTACTTGGTTACTGTGTATAAAAATGAGTTTTTTGGTGTATCGGCTTTTATACCAATTATCACTCATCAGAGTTATTAGGCTGTGAACTTTGGTGTTTAGAACTATTGTTCGCTGAGTGTATATATTTCATAATTTTTCTTCAGCCCATTGTGTTGATCATGATGACCGACGAGAATTATGTTTTGTGCTGTGTTTTTAGCTTTTCTGTGGAGCTGAATTGTCATTGCATTTACATTTAGAGCTCTGCCCACAGCTTTTTATTCTGATCAAATGATTTTTTGAATTAAGCTTGAACATTTTATACCTAGAGCTCCACACTTAATAAAAATTTATTCTGATCAAATGAGTTTTAGAATTAAGCTTGAAGATTTTATACCTAGAGCTCCACCGAACAAAAATTTTATTCTGATCAAAAGATTTTTAGAATTAAGCTTGGACATTTTATACCTAGAGCTCCACTGAATAAAAATTTCTGCTTATGTCTAGATAACGTATTCTTGGTAGAGTTATTTAAATAGGTTTCCTCATCAATCTGATTTAGCTCCTGGTTGGCTAGTAACTTAAGCTGACTAAATGCCCCAAAAGATGTATAGACCTATAGAGTGGAAGCGGTTGAAAAGATTGTGTATGCTCTTCATTTCATTGCAGTTTAAATGAGAAAAAAAAAATTTAAAACATAATACTAATACATAATGTTGCTGGCAACAATTGCATTACCGAAACTATTAATTTCAATTAACATAATACTAACACAAATTTACATGACAGGAGAAGCATATAATATTACAATTAGTGAGCCATATGGACCATACTTCACACAAAAACCCCTCATGAGACTATAAATTGTAATTCATCTGTGTATGCAAGTAAGAGACGATCCATGCCTCAAGTCTCCTACCAGATTATAAGCAGAGATTACCCTCTTACTTTGCCATGCCCATATACGGTAGCAAACAAAAAGACCAAAGACCATGAAACATGCACAGAGGCACCATGTCACAGTATACATAAAAGGAAGAGTAGGTTTTGGTTCAGATCAGTTGTAGTAGGGTGACCGTAGTACATTTCTCAGATCAAAGTCACCGTGTCACTGTACAAGTAAGAGAAGGAGTTGCTTTTGGTTCAGATCAGTTGAAGAAGTAGGGTGACTCTAATACATCTTTGAGATCAAAGTCTCCCCGTTCGGGCAAGGGGGGAAAAGATAATGTGGGGAAAGCCTTCTGAAAGCTCTCCAACAACTGTTACACAAAGGTACAACAATTCAGATCAACTATGGCTAAGTATATAACACTATATTTCAACATTTAAAGCAACTTAGTTCTGCAGAGTAGTAAAACACTTGTTACTTCATAAATATAATCTAAATGGGGTTTACTGATTGCTTTGGGGTCGAAATATACATTAAACCATCCATTATACTGATGTGTAGTGTCAGTTGGATTTCCAATTCCTATGTCCAAGGACAATATTCATATTTCTTAATATTATAAAGCAATAGAGAGTATTTTATGAATAATGTGAATTTTCATGTAGTCAACTCAATTATTGACATGCGTACAGGGTGCATGACCAATTAGACACATTGGATGGGTATAGGTATTTCATACATTTAGAATATATATGAATGTAGTTAATATTATGAACCAATTTCACTGTATTTAAACTCCCATCAACTTTTTCTTTTTCTTTTTCTTTTGTTCCTAATAAAAAAAGCATCAATTGAATATTTGAGGAGAAATTGACAAGCTTTAAATATGTAAATTTAGAGATCACCAATTCTTGAGGTTATTGATGATATTCAACAATATAAAGCGCCTCCTACCAAAATCTAAATGAAGCATTTCAAAAGTGAAGGCAGTGTAACATATATTCTCCAATATTGGTGTTTCATAGAGTTCCACAAACTTCTCTCGTAATATCCTTAATAGTCAGCCTAGTTACAAGCAACTCATCTTCCTCTTTGACAGAGAAAAGTACTAGGAATTAAACTAAGTTATGATTTTTAAGTAAACAACAATTCTACATAATTAGGAAAAATACTCAGAAAAATGTCTACAATGTTAAATGGTTGGATAGCTTCCTCATGACAAATTCAAAACAGCCTCCGAATGACCGTGTGACTCTCACGGATAGCTTCTTCATGACAAATAGGACTTGTGACAACTGACGAAATGTAATTCGGACCCGTAGGTAGAGAGTTAGAACCGAATACGTCCTAAACTTAGTTGAAAAAGGGCGTTTCGGGGAGAAAAATTCAAAACAGCCCCCGAACCATCGTAAGGCTAACACGAATAGTTTCCCAATGACAAATAAGACTTGTGACAACTGACGGAATGTAATCTGGACCTGTAGGTTAGGAGTTAGAGCCGAATATGCCCTTAACTTAGTCAAAAAAGAGCGTTTCGGAGGCAAATATTCAAAACAGTCCTCGAACCACCATGAGGCTCACACGGACAGTTTCCCACTGACAAATAGGACTTGTGACAACTGACGGAATGTATTCCGGACCCGTAGGTTGGGAGTTAGAACCGAATACGCCCTTAACTTAGTCGAATAAGGGCGTTTCGGGGGCGAAAATTCAAAACAGCCCTCGAACCACCGTGTGGCTCATACGGACAGTTTCCCAATGACAAATAGGACTTGTGACAAATGACGGAATGTAATCCGGAGCTGTAGGTTAGGAGTTAGAGTAGAATACGCATTAAACTTACTCGAAAAAGGGCATTTCGGGGCAAAAATTCAAAACAGCCCCCGAACCACCGTGTGGCTCACACGGACAATTTCTCCATGACAAATAGGACTTGTGACAACTGACAGAACGTAATTCGGACCCGTAGGTTGGGAATTAGAGCCGAATACGCCCTAAACTTAGTTGAAAAATGGCGTTTTGAAGGCGAAAATTCAAAGCAGCCCCCGATCCACCGTGTGACTCTCATGGATAGCTTCTCCATGACAAATAAGACTTGTGACAACTGACGGAACGTAATTCGAACCCGTAGATAGAGAGTTAGAGACGAATACGCCTTAAACTTACTCAAAGAAGAGCTTTTCTGGGGCGAAAATTCAAAACAGCCTCCGAATGACCGTGTGACTCTCACGGATAGCTTCCCCATGATAAATAGGACTTGTGACAACTGATGAAATGTAATTTGGACCCGTAGGTAGAGAGTTAGAGCCGAATACGTCCTAAACTTAGTTGAAAAAGGGCCTTTCGGGAGGAAAAATTCAAAACAGCCCCCGAACCACCGTATGGTTCACACGGACAGTTTCCAATGATAAATAGGACTTGTGACAACTGAAGAAATGTAATCCGGACCCGTAGATTGGGAGTTATAGCGGAATACGCATTAAACTTACTCGAAAAAGGGCATTTCAGGGGCAAAAATTCAAAAAAGCCCCTGAACCACCGTGTGGCTTACACAAGCAGTTTTGCCATGACAAATAAGACTTGTGACAACTGACGGAACGTAATTCGGACCTGTAGGTTGGGAGTTAGAGCTGAATACGCCCTAAACTTACTCGAAAAAGAGTTTTCTGAGGGCAAAAATTCATAACAGCCCCGAATACACTTAGTCGAAAAACTTGCAACACTTAGTTTAAAAAGCGACAACTTTATGAAAATAACATCTACATATTCTAATAATTGCCTTTATATATTTATAGGCCGAAGAAATTACATATTAGATTGTTTGTGCAGTTGGTTGGAATAAATATTGCATGATACATATATATATATATATATATATATATATATATGCTTTATTTTATTTCCAAGAAGACATTTCTCGATTGTTCTATCTTAAATGCATGTTAGAACATGTTCCATATAACTGACTGAATTGATATTTTGTAACCAATTCTAATGTTTTGTTTTTTGTTTTTCTTTGTAGATTGCTTTGTTGCGTGGACTTGTGGATAATCCATATTGGTGTATAGAGAAGAATTTTCACTTTTGTGTAGAACTAATATAATACTTTTGTCGTCCTCAGCTTTTGTGTAGTTCATTATTGCTGATACAGAAAACTTTGGCAATCAACAGATAATGGCTGTCGTGGTACATAGATCACCTTCTGTCTTGGTACATATATATCATTTGTCGGCGTACATATATGACCTTTTATCATGGTCTATAGAAAACTTTTGTCGTGGTACATATATCACTTTTTGTCGTGGTACAGATTACGATGGTAATTTGTACCATACCAAATGGTAATTTCGCTTGGTAGTAAATGTATTTTTTGTATACGGAGGGCTTTGATTTTTGTATGATATATTTTGTAGGGAATTATTATTTTAGTTTGGACAATAGTTGATTTGTATGGACTTTGACATTTAAAGTTATTTATTTTTTGTATATAGATGCAAATTGTGGAATGATTGTGTGGGGATATATTTTCTGAGTACCAACACGTGGCAAGGTGACGCCGACGTGTCAGCCAAGGTGCCACGTGTCCTGGTTGTTATGCCGAGGTTATCTCGGATAGGCCGAGGTTACCTCCGAAGATATCGGAATCCGAGATAAGCGGATAAAGGACAAGAGTCCTAGAATAAAGAGGGAACTCAACCTGGCTGAAGAGTCCTAGGATGAAGAAAGACTTCAGGATGGATAAGGATAACACTCTTAGGGAGTCTATCCTTATCTCTTGAGGAGTCCAAAGTAAGTACAGAATTGGAGTCCATGGAAGTCAGGCTTCTAGCAGGACAAGGATTATATTGACTATAAACGAGAGGCACCCCCATGGGTCTAAGGTATGTTTTGATATACTCAAGCTAGTGAGTTGAATACTTGATTATCTTTGAGAAATATACTGACTTGATCGTCGGAGTGCCCCTTGGGTGGACGAACCACCACCGGAATCTCTTCTTTTCTGTGACAGGTCGTTCGGGCAATCTATTCTGCCAGTGTTCTCCAGCTAAGTACCAGTTTGGCAGTGTAGTCAAAAATTGACACACACAATTTGGCGCCGTCTGTGGGAAAGAAAGACGAATAGATGGCCAGTAACACACAAAAAGAAAAGGTTGGGGATAACGCTCCTACTGGGAGTAGCAGGCCTATCGACCTCGACATTGAAGGAGACAACCACAACGAAGAAGCCCGTGACCAGGGGCACGAAGGAAAAGACGTCGGCCAGGAGGGCGACACATCAAAAAAGACGGACCAAAGCAAGTACTATAACGAAGATAACCTCCAGGTATGGAGGGATAGATGCCTACAGAGGGATGAGGAAGCAAAAGATTTGGCAGACAAGTTGGCAGACCTACAATCGGTCGTCAACTTCATGATGCAAAACAATGTCATGCAGCCGCCGTACCCACTGCAGGACACGCCGATCCCAGCAGTTAATACCCAGAAGGGAGGAAGGAAAATAATTCCCGAAGCACCTCAGCACACCAGGAGCGGAAGGCACTCTCACTCGCCTTCCAGGGAAGTTGGACGAGAGGAGCCGAGACAAGAGAAGTCCCAAAGGACATATCACACGAAGGACCCAGAGCCTAGAGAACATCGGCATGTTCAAAGGCAGGCGCTCTGCTTTGACACAACCCATGGGAAAGATCAAAACGGGCCCACCACGAGGCCGAAAGTAGTGTGCCGAAAAGACTGAAGTCAAAAGATAGCCGAGCTCCAGGGAGGAGTAAAGAAGACTTGAGAAATTACCTCAAGAGGAAGGAACAGAACGCTGAAGCCGAGGTTAACTCACCCGACAAGCCGAGGACACCGTTCTCGGTAGAACTGGACAAATTTGAGGCACCAAAGAGATTCAGTATGCCAAGGTTTCAAATATACGATGGTAAGTCAGACCCTAACTTCCACGTTGGATTATTCTTGAATTCAATGGCATTATACAGTGGAAACGAGCCGTTGCTCTGCAAAGTGTTCCCCTCGTCCTTTGGGGAGATTGCATCAGATTGGTTCCATAAGCTGCCAAAGGGAAGCGTAAAGACTTGGGAAGGCCTGGCCGAGATGTTTGTGGCCAGGTTCGTGACAAACAAGCTGCAGCCATTAAGGGTGGACGCATTAATGGCTCTGAAGATCAGCAAGGATGAAGGCCTTAGGGCTTATGTAAAGAGATACTACGAGGTGTTCAATCGAATACCCGAATGCAACCAAGAAATGGCGGTCGTGTCTTTCAAAAACGGCCTGAAAGATGATTGCTCATTACGGAAATCTTTGGCAAAGACATTGCCAAAAAGCATGGAGGAGCTCATGACGAGAATCGAGAAATATGCCAGAGCCGAGGAGGATACATCGGGGAATAAGGAGATAAAGCAGGAAAAAGAGAACGGCTCGCCGAAGCGAGGCCGAAGTAACAACAGATTCAACAAATCGGAGACAGAATTGAGGGGTAAGCAAGCAGTAACGACTGTATTCCGAATTCCCATCCACAAAGTCCTAGATCAAATTCGAAATCAGCCCTATTTCAGGGTACCGGCAAAGGCCCCAGGAGAATACATGGGAAGGAACGTTGGTAGGCGTTGCGCCTACCACAATAAAGAGGGGCACCCAACTCAGGGTTGCAGAGCCCTAAGAGCACACTTGGAGGACTTAGTGAGACAAGGCCATCTGAAGGACCTCGTCAATGAGGCCAGAACAAGAGAGGAACAGGCAAGGCTGCCTCAAGCACCAGCAGCCCCGCCTCCCCCAGCACAACAACCACAGACAGGGGGACCACGGGTGGTTAATGTGATCCACTCAAGGGTCAACAAGAACGAAGTCAGAGGAGAGACCCAGAGGGTAAGGCATTTACAACATGTCTACCAAGTCGGGGAAAAGAGACATCGGCCAGAGGAGTGCCAAGGACCGATGATAGTTTTTACTGAAGCCGACCTAGAGATGGTCCAGTATCCGCATAATGATACCTTGGTAGTATCCCTCCAGGTTGGGGAGTGCCAAGTGAAACGCATCCTAATAGATCAAGGCAGCTCTTGTGACATCATGTATGTTAGATGTTACAAGGAGCTAGGCCTTCACCCAGACGACATAGAGCAATGAAATGGCCCGATGGTCGGCTTCAATGGAACGCCAACGTGGCCATTGGGCGCTACAAACTTGGAAGTACAAGCCGGCACTAAGAAGATCAGGATAGAGTTCATCGTGATTGACACACCTTCACCATACAACATCATCTTGGGAAGGCCATGGTTGCATGCAATGGGGGCAGTTCCCTCAACGTTGCATCAACTATTGCGGTTCCCAACAGAACATGGGATTGAAGAAGTGAGAAAAGATCAACTGCAGGCAAAAAATTGCTCCATGGCAGCAATGAAAACAACCTGCAACATACAAGAACCAGGGAAGGCAGAGATTGAAGATGAGGACATGGAGGTCCTAGATGATGTCGGCAAGGAGCCGGCTGAAAAGAGTGAGGAAACACTAAAGAAAATCCTCGTCCAGAAGGGCGATGAATAGCGTTTCTTTCTTCTCGGCTCAGGCTTAGCCGAAGAAGAAGAAAGAGAACTGGAAGCTTTTTTGAGAACAAACATAGAGGTGTTCGCCTGGACACCTTATGAAATGCCTGGTATTGACCCCGAGGTCACATGTCACAGACTAAACGTCGACAGGTCGGCCAAACCTGTAATACAACGAGCTAGAAGACCGACGTTGATGCACGTCGAAGCAGTAGAGGAAGAAGTAGACAGACTACTGGAAGCCAAGGCCATTAGAGAAGTCAATTATCCGACATGGCTATTGAACACTGTGGTAGTAAAGAAAGAAAACGGTAAATGGAGGGTCTGCGTAGATTTTACAAGCCTGAATAAAGCCTGTCCCAAAGACAGCTTTCCTTTGCCCAAGATTGACCAATTAGTAGATGCCACATCTAGACATGGAAGGATGAGCTTCCTGAACGCTTATAGGGGGTACCACCAGATAGCCATGTACCCCCCAGATGAGGAGAAAACAGCGTTCATCACCCCAAAAGGGCTGTACTGTTACAGAGTAATGCCCTTTGGATTGAAAAACGCAGGAGCAACTTATCAAAGGCTGGTAACCAAGATGTTCAGACACTTGATTGGCCAAACAGTAGAAGTCTACATCGATGACATGGTTGTAAAGACCAAGGAGCCTAAAGATCATCTTTCTGACCTAAAAAAGGTCTTTGAAATCCTCAAAACTTATCGGCTCCGACTCAACGCATCAAAGTGCGCGTTTGGAGTCGGATCTGGTAAGTTCTTGGGGTACCTGGTGACACGAAGGGGCATTGAGGCCAGCTCAGATCAGATCAAGGCCATCCTAGATTTGCAGAGCCCGACATCGGCTAAACAGGTACAGATGCTTACCGGAAGGGCCGCAGCCCTAAACAGGTTCATAAGCCGAAGCTCAGACAAATGCAAACCTTTCTTCAACTTAGTAAAGAAAGCCACGGATTTCCTTTGGACAGAGGAATGTGAGACCGCATTGGTCGACCTAAAGAAGTATCTGACTACGGCTCCAGTCCTGACAACACCTGGACCTGGGGAAGAGCTGTTTTTGTACCTAGCAGTTTCAGAACACGCAGTAAGTGCGGTGTTAATCCAAGAAGAAAAAGGGGAACAAAAGGCTGTTTACTATGTAAGCAAGACCTTGGCCAACGCAGAAACAAGGTATCTACCCCTAGAGAAATTAATGCTAGCCTTAGTAATGGCTTCAAAGAAGTTGAACCATTACTTTCAGGCGCACAAGATTGTGGTCCTAACAGAGCACCCACTAAAGTCCTTGTTACAACAAGGAGACTTAACAGGAAGAATAGCAAGATGGGCAGTGACCTTGGGCCAGTATGACTTGGAGTTCAGGCCGAGAACAGCAATTAAGGACCAAGTTCTGGCCGACTTCGTGGTCGAGTTCACGCCAGAATCCATCGAACATCGGGCTCCGTTGAGCCAAGATGAACGTTGTCCCAGCAAGCAAGGAGAATCCCAGCCAAAGGCAAAAGAGCAAAGGAAGGAAAAACTCAGACCCTGCAGCATCTACATCGGCGACTCCTTCAAACTGTTTGTCGATGGAAGTTCAAACCGGCAAGGAGCAGGGGCAGGGGCACTACTGATATCTCCAGATGGAGAAATAATAGAATAGTCCATTCGTTTGGGGTTCAGGGCCTCAAACAATGAAGCGGAATACGAAGCCTTAATTACAGGGCTAAAGCTGGCGGCAGCAGCAGAAGCAGATGAGGTAATAGTTTTTTGTGATTCACAGCTTATTGTTAACCAGTCAACAGGAGAATTTGCAGCCAGAGACGAAAGGATGTCGGCATATGCAAAAGAGGTCATCAGATTGGCAGCCTTATTTCAGAACTGCCGACTACTCCAAGTAAGCCGAGATGATAACAGCCACGCCGATGCGTTGGCCAACCTGGCAAGTTCAATGCAGACTGGAAAAACAAGGACAATTATGATTGATTATATGTCGGGCCCGAGCATAGAACCACAAAACACAGAGCAAGAAGCAATGTGTGTGGATATGGGGCCAAGCTGGATGGATTCAATTGTTGCATTCCTGAAAGAAGGAAAGCTGCCAGAAGACTGCAAGGAGGCACACAAAGTCAGATTGAAGTCGGCAAGATTCAGTCTGACTGCGGACGGACATCTCTACAGAAGGTCCTTCACTGGACCCCTTTTAAGGTGCGTACACCCTTTGCAGGTTGAAGATTTCTTATATGAAATTCATGAAGGAGTTTGTGGAAGCCACGCTGGGGGCAGATCACTAGCTCATAGGGCCATTACCCAGGGGTATTGGTGGCCCTACATGTAAAAAGATGCAGAAGCATACGTGAAGAAGTGCGAACAATGCCAAAGGTTTGCACCTTTGATACACCAGCCAGCTGCTCACCTAAATCCAGTATCCAGCCCTTGGCCGTTTGCCCAGTGGGGCATGGATCTTGTTGGACAACTTCCCCAGGCAACTGGGCAGAGAAAATACTTGCTGGTAGCAATAGATTACTTCACGAAGTGGATAGAGGCAGAACCTCTTGCCAAAATCCGAGATGTAGACGTCAAGAACTTCATATGGAGAAACATCATCACCAGATTTGGCATTCCAAGAGCCATAGTTGCCGACAACGGAACGCAGTTTGACAGCAAACTCATCAAGAACTTTTGTGCGAAATTCAAGATTAAGAATTACTTCTCAACACCAAGTTTTCCCTAAAGTAATGGGCAAGCAGAAGCATCCAACAAAGTAATTTTGGATGGACTAAAGAAGAGACTGCAGATAGCAAAAGGAAAGTGGGTAGACGAATTACCCAACGTACTTTGGGCATATCGGACTACGCCGAGAAGATCAACAGGGGAATCCCCCTTTGCCATGGCTTATGGCACAGAAGCAGTCATTCCACTGGAAGTCGGCATCCCAGGGATCCGAACCCAGGGAGTTGAGAATGGGACTAATGATATACTCTTAGCCCGAGATCTGGATCTTTTGGAAGAACGAAGAGAGAAAGCTGCAATTCAGCTCGCAGTATACCAGCAACAGCTTGCCAGAGCTTACAACAAGAAGGTCAATCCAAGAGATTTTCAAGTCGGCGACCTAGTCTTGTGAAAAGTCGTCGGCAACAAGAAGGATCCCAGAGAGGGCAAGCTTGGCCCAAACTGGGAAGGACCCTACAGAATTACTTCGGTATTAGGCAATGGGGCTTATCGGCTTGAAGATAATGAGGGCAAAGTATTACCTAGACCATGGAACACTTGTAATCTGAAATTTTTCTATCATTAGATGTTCCTTGTTATTCTTTCAACGTTATTAATAAAATCATAGCAGAATTCCTCTACACTGATAAAAGATGTGCAATATTATTCATGAATAATGAGAACCCAAGTGGAACTCAGGTTCACATTGGGGGCAAAGAGAAGGCAGAGACGCTTAACACTTGTTGAAATTTGTAGCAATTTACAAGTTGGAGTTAAGCTGATTCCTTATCTTCACTTGTTGAAATTTGTAGCAATTTACAAGTTGAAGTTAAGCCGAGATGGTTCCTTATCTTCGCTTGTTGAAATTTGTAACAATTTACAAGTTGAAGTTAAGCTGAGAATACTGTTTCTCTTCGCTTGTTGAAATTTGTAGCAATTTACAAGTCGAAGCAAAGCCGAGGTTATTACTTAAACACTTATAGCAATCTACAGGTTGGTTAGATCAAAGAAAATGCTTAACACTTGTTGAAATTTGTAGCAATTTACAAGATGACGTTAAGCCGACATATGATCATCTATTGAAATTTGCAGCAATTTACAGGTTGAAGTAAAAGCTAAGTACATTGATTAAACACTTGTTGAAATTTGTAGCAATTTACAAGTAGATCATTGTTTAGCACTTGTTATAACTTGAGAAAAGTTTGCAAAGTTAACATTGAATAAGTATATGTTTTACACTTGTTGAAATTCATGAAAAGTTTACAGGTCAGTATATTGCTGAAGTAAAACTTGTAGTTATTATACCCGAGGTATGCAACCCCGAGAAGATTGCACAAAGGAGGCAAAGTATGAAAGGCATGCAAAATATTCTAAGTATAGAATCATACAGACGTAATCCAGAGAAAATAAAAGTTGAAGCATTCACACAATACAGTTGTAATCTTTCATAAAAGAAGGAACAATCCAAAAGTAATTGTTTAGAAGAAGGCACATCGGCCATACACAGAAACTTATATTGTCCAAAAAACAAAAGAGTACAAAAGACTTGGAAGCTATGATTCTTCAGTTTCAGGAGCAATTTGGGTGCAGGTTCTTAGTGAACTACCTCGGCAGATTCTTGAAGACCTACTTCGGGTGCCTTTTCTGCCACGATCTCAGCATCAATTTCGGCAAGTGTTTGATCAAGGCTTTTTTCGGTTGGAGGAACGTCAGATACTTGTTCAGGAGTAACCGCCTTAACAACCTCCTTATCCTCCTCATGAGTCAAATCTAGGACTTGATTATCCTGAAGATGTGACTTGGTCTCATTGGCGTCTTTAGGCTTCCTTATTAAAGCCTCATCATCATCTTTATCCTCATCCTCAGATTCAGATTCAGATTCATCTTCAGCTTGACTTGGAGGTGGAGGAGGAGGGAATGGAAGAGGAATAGCGTCGGCTTGGCGCAATGGTGAATCATCAGGAACATTGAGCTTTTTGGCCAGGGACATCCAACCAAGGGAGAAGCCCCTGTTACATGCCTGCCTAACTTGTAATTTGTAATCCTCAGTGACGTCGGCCACGCCCTGGGCATAAGCCTTCTCATCAGCTTCTTTTATTTCAGCTTCCTTAGTAGCCAAGGCCTCCTGAAGCTCCTTTTCGGCCTGGCCCGCTTTTTCCTCGGCCTCTTTCAGTTGAGATTCAGCAACTTTCTTGATGGCCTCAACAGCTTCAGCCTTCTCTTCGGCTAATGTTTGGGCTTTAGTGGCAGCCTCGGCCTGATCTTCTAGCTTCTTCATTTTTAATTGAAGATTTTTTTTGGCCTTCTGAAGGGAAGAAAACTCCTTCTTCATCTCGGACAACTTCTCTCGATTCTTGAAAGATTGCATTGAAAACGAATGGGCATGTTGGATGGCCTGAAAGAAAACAGAAGTGTTAGAAAATATTTTAAGTGCAAAGCAGAATAGAAGAAAAAGTACCAAGCAGGAACACTTACTTGAACGGAGTGCTGGAGCATTAGGGCATACTCATACTCACTATACCCGGCATTCCGCTCCAGATCACTAGGAAGGAGCAGCGCCGTACTGAGGGCAACGCCGACGTTAATATCATCAGCGCTTTCACTTGTCATTATGGGCCTATCTTCCAGAGTAATCTGGGGAGCCCAAGGAACATCAGATTTTTTGGACCCCGAGGTCGTCGCAGACGATGACCTCGGCTTCTTCGATTGTGTAGACTCTGATGGCTGTGCTTCAGCAGATCTTTTTATGGGAACGGAAGCAATCTTCCCGCTCCCAGCCAATTGTGAAATTGGCAGTGCGTCCTCAGCCTCAACTACAGTGGCTTTGGCCTTTGGCTGAGCCTTTTTGGTTCTCTTCGGCTTTGGTGGGGGCATGCTCTGTGTTGGCTGAGCGTCAACATCAGTGGGGAGGTCAGCTAAGAGATCTGCGACAATCGGCTTTGGGCGACCCATCTCAGCAATTTTGACAAGTCTTCGCCGACGTTTTCGTTCAGGTATGGGGATCAAGTATGGCGCCGAAGTAGATGGCTGATTGGTTAGGTCAGATGTTGACCCTTGATCTGTTTGAGATGTAGAAGCGGTTTGAGTTGTGGCAGTAGGAGGAGAAAGGCTTTCCTTCTTTCTTTTGGGGACGTCGGGCAAAATCGATTTGTATGTTGAAATAAAGTTGAGAAGAAGAGGCGCTTTCCTTTTGTGGACTGGCAAATCCAGGAGTTTTTTCAGGCCCTTGCTAAGAACGTAAGATTGGCGAAAGTTTTTCGGTAGCTCGGCTTTTCGCGCCCCCTTTCGGAAGAATGAAATAGCCCTTACAGTTCGGACTCCACTTGTGTGTTGGTTCTGAATCTGATTTCACAAGTGCAATGTGAAACAGTGGAAACACAAAAAGAGTCCAAATCCGGCAATTGTTTTTGGAAAATCGATGTTTGAATCAAATGCCAAAAATGGACTGCTTTGCCAGATTTCAGAGTCGCCACCTAAATATTTATGGAAAATTTAGGAAACCCGTGACTCGTGCCAAAGGCCATTAGTCCGTCGTTACCAAAGTGTCTTGGTTCGGGAACTTAGGTATGAGAGGGGAAGGTCAATAATTGAACACCCCACTCACCCGATCAAAGATCGGCCTCTACTAATCATGATGTGATTTTTATGTACAATATATGCTCTTGTTCTATATGTAACATACAAGTATAGACTAATTTCACAAAAAGTTAGAACGTTTGATTCCATGTTTGTTTTATAAAAAAATTGTTTTGCATATGTATCACTGAAAATGGTGATCTCATATATACATGAATCAAAGTATCCCAATTCAAGTGATTAGCCTTCATCCACAGGCATTCAAACAGGTATATCAAGTAAGCATTTAGCCTCATGGTAGTATGTTTGATGTGACAGCAATCACACTTATGCAATATGCTAAAGCATAAAACCTTACCTTATGTCCGAAGCGACGGCGAGTCAAAAGAAAGTAAACAATTAGAAATAAAATGCATGATCCTATTGAATGCGACATGGCTAATGCAACACATACAACGTGCAAGTAATAAGCTCGGCTACTAGCATGGCATGCGAGTCAATTCAAGGCATATGATAGAGCATGTATTCAAGTAAAGAATTTGAATTTGACATTTGAATAATATGATGAGCCGAACTTTTATGCATGTAAACGAATGGATGCAAATCATGGAAAATGCTAATTTAAACATGATGTCCTTAATCTAACCATCATAAGCAGTGAAATAAAAGGGAGAAAGAATGGGGGTTGGAAGACATACAACTTATTACATATTTGTCCTCACGAAGGAGGGTCCGAATGAATTACTGTGCCCTCACGCAGGAGGGTTCGAATGTCCAAGTGTCCAAATAAATAATTATTACAAAACCAAATGAATAATAAATAAAAGGGGGGCTGTCTAATTTATTACAATAATTGACGTAAGGCAAGCCTTGACACAATAAATTCGGTATAACGTCCGACCGAATTCAATTAATCATATTGGTTCTTTATGTTTAATCGAAATAAGCAAAGAATGGAGGGAGGTTGCAGAGATGATTATGCGAAATTGATTAATTGGTTAGTACAAACAAACTTGAGATTTACAACATAAATCGTTGAAATAAATTAAACAGCCCCCTAACTAGCATATAATAAAGCGAGCAAAAGTAAATAGTCGGGGTTACTATTCACCGCCGGAGGTACTATTCACCGCCGGAGGTTACTATTCACCGCCCGGATAAATTATTTAAAGTAAGAAATTACAACAATTTATATACAATATTTAAATTGGTGCAGTGGTGCAGCCATCCTATTAAAGCGATAAAAAAAAGTTATAAAACGAGGTAAATAAAGTATTTAAACAAATTAAGTACTATTCACCGCTGGGGTTACTATTTACCGCCGGAGGTGCTATTCACCGCCGGAGGTTACTATTCACCGCCGGGAATTTAAAGTAATAAATGACAACAATTTATATACAATATTTAAATTACAGCAGATATGTAGGTGGTGCAGTGGTGCAGCCATCCCATTAAAGCGATTAAAACGAGGTAAATAAAGTATTTAAACAAATTAGGTACTATTCACCGCTGGGGTTACTATTCACCGCCGGAGGTGCTATTCACCGCCGGAGGTTACTATTCACCGCCGGGAATTTAAAGTAATAAATGACAACAATTTATATACAATATTTAAATTACAGCAGATATGTAGGTGGTGCAGTGGTGCAGCCATCCCATTAAAGCGATTAAAACGAGGTAAATAAAGTATTTAAACAAATTAGGTACTATTCACCGCTGGGACTATTCACCGCCGGAGGTGCTATTCACCGCCGGAGGTTACTATTCACCGCCGGGAATTTAAAGTAATAAATGACAACAATTTATATACAATATTTAAATTACAGCAGATATGTAGGTGGTGCAGTGGTGCAGCCATCCATTAAAGCGATAATAATAAAAAAAAAGTTATACAACGAAGTAAATAAAATATTTACACAAATTATATCACATTTTTGAATTAAATGAAAATTTACGAAAATTCACCTTTTGGGGAAATGATGAATTTTCGGAGTCACAAACTTTCTTTTGACTACTCTCACGTCTGTGGAATGTGTTTCTCAATTCTCAATCTAAAATTTGGAATTATAACTTTAATGGTTGAGTTTTGAATGGTGTATTGATGAAAGAAAAATATCACTCTCTAGACTCTTTCTCTCCCTCAAAATTCTTCTCACAATGCTTTCTTTCAGAATTCCCTCCCTTCTTTTCAATCCGTCCTCTTTGAAATCCTTCCACAGAATTGCCCCCCTCAATCCTCTTCTTTGCCTTGACTTATATAGGCATAGAGTAATAGTAATAATAATAATATAATAATATAATAATATAATAATATATATATATATATATATATGTAAATGCGTTCAGTGGAGGCGGCGTTGCCGACCTCCACTTTCAAATTTATTATTATATCTTTTTTTTTATAATATATATATATATATATATAATAATATATAAAATATCTAAAATATATAATTTATACCAAAATACTAAACATATAATACTAATATAATTTTATATAAAATACTAAACATATACTATAATAATTTTAAACACATAATATAATTTGTTTTATTATTTTCTTTTATATAAAATACACCAAAAATATGAACAAACACATAAAATTATGAAAAATTACAAAAATACTAAATTAATGACATATTCAATATTTTAAAATAATTTGGCCATAGTGGTGAAGGTTGGGATTAAAGTTCAAATTCCATTTCTTTTAATGAGAATTCTGCGAGAAACACATTTTAATTGTCATCATCGAGTAATCAAAAGAAAGCGCCCAAGTCTTAGGGCAGTCAAAATGGGGTGTCTACAGTTGCCCCTCTTTGACAGAGCTCGAAGTCGTGTCATGACGTGAGTGAATGTCAAAGCCCGAAGACGACCCTTTTTGACGAGGCCGTAAGACTTGGGCAATCAAACAAAATGCAATGTATGTGGTTGAACCCGAAAGTTGCCTACGTATCCCTTTGCAAGGAATCAAACCAGCGTAGTTCAGGGGCAAGATGTAGAATGATATGTAAAACATAACTTATGATCATGCACTGAAATGCAAAACATAACTTATGATCATGCAATGACATGCAATCAAGATAATGATATGACACTGAATTAAAGCATAAATGTTGGATGTATTGAATGTGAGATCCAAACGCTTCGTTCGCGAGAGGAGGAAAGTGAACTTGAGATCCAAACGCGTCTTACGCGAGAGGAATTTGTGAACTTGAGATCCAAACGCGTCTGTCATACGCGAGAGGAGTATTTGAGATTGAGATCCAAACGCGTCTTACGCGAGAGGAGTATTTGAGATCCAAACGCATGACGTCTCACGCGAGAGGAGTATTTGAGATCCAAACGCGTCAAACGCGTGTTAGGCGAGAGGAGGGATTTGCTTTCCAAACGCGTGTTAGGCGAGAGGAGGGATTTGCTTTCCAAACGCGTGTTAAACGAGAGGAGGAATTTGCTTTCCAAACGCGTGTTAGGCGAGAGGAGGAATTTGCTTTCCAAACGCGTGTTAGGCGAGAGGAGGGATTTGCTTTCCAAACGCGTGTTAGGCGAGAGGAGGGATTTGCTTTCCAAACGCGTGTTAGGCGAGAGGAGGAATTTGCTTTCCAAACGCGTGTTAGGCGAGAGGAGGGATTTGCTTTCCAAACGCGTGTTAGGCGAGAGGAGGGATTTGCTTTCCAAACGCGTGTTAGGCGAGAGGAGGAATTTGCTTTCCAAACGCGTGTTAGGCGAGAGGAGGAATTTGCTTTCCAAACGCGTGTTAGGCGTGAGGAGGGATTTGCTTTCCAAACGCGTGGTAGGCGAGAGGAGGGATTTGCTTTCCAAACGCGTGTCAGGCGAGAGGAGGAATTTGCTTTCCAAACGCGTGTTAGGCGAGAGGAGGGATTTGCTTTCCAAACGCGTGTCAGGCGAGAGGAGGGATTTGCTTTCCAAACGCGTGTTAGGCGAGAGGAGGGATTTGCTTTCCAAACGCGTGTTAGGCGAGAGGAGGAATTTGCTTTCCAAACGCGTGTTAGGCGAGAGGAGGGATTTGCTTTCCAAACGCGTGTTAGGCGAGAGGAGGGATTTGCTTTCCAAACGCGTGTTAGGCGAGAGGAGGAATTTGCTTTCCAAACGCGTGTTAGACGAGAGGAGGAATTTGCTTTCCAAACGCGTGTTAGGCGAGAGGAGGAATTTGCTTTCCAAATGCGTGTTAGGCGAGAGGAGGGATTTGCTTTCCAAACGCGTGTTAGGCGAGAGGAGGAATTTGCTTTCCAAACGCGTGTTAGGCGAGAGGAGGAATTTGCTTTCCAAACGCGTGTTAGGCGAGAGGAGGAATTTGCTTTCCAAACGCGTGTTAGGCGAGAGAGAGGGATTTGCTTTCCAAACGCGTGTTAAACGAGAGGAGGGATTTGCTTTCCAAACGCGTGTTAGGCGAGAGGAGGGATTTGCTTTCCAAACGCGTGTTAGGCGAGAGGAGGGATTTGCTTTCCAAACGCGTGTTAGGCGAGAGGAGGAATTTGCTTTCCAAACGCGTGTTAGGCGTGAGGAGGAATTTGCTTTCCAAACGCGTGTTAGGGAGAGGAGGAATTTGCTTTCCAAACGCGTGTTAGGCGAGAGGGGATTTGCTTTCCAAACGCGTGTTAGGCGAGAGGAGGGATTTGCTTTCCAAACGCGTGTTAGGCGAGAGGAGGGATTTGCTTTCCAAACGCGTGTTAGGCGAGAGGAGGAATTTGCTTTCCAAACGCGTGTTAGGCGTGAGGAGGAATTTGCTTTCCAAACGCGTGTTAGGCGAGAGGAGGAATTTGCTTTCCAAACGCGTGTTAGGCGAGAGGAGGGATTTGCTTTCCAAACGCGTGTTAGGCGTGAGGAGGAATTTGCTTTCCAAACGCGTGTTAGGCGAGAGGAGGAATTTGCTTTCCAAACGCGTGTTAGGCGAGAGGAGGGATTTGCTTTCCAAACGCGTGTTAGGCGAGAGGAGGGATTTGCTTTCCAAACGCGTGTTAGGCGAGAGGAGGGATTTGCTTTCCAAACGCGTGTTAGGCGAGAGGAGGGATTTGCTTTCCAAACGCGTGTTAGGCGAGAGAGAGGAGGGATTTGCTTTCCAAACGCGTGTTAGGCGAGAGGAGGGATTTGCTTTCCAAACGCGTGTTAGGCGAGAGGAGGAATTTTGCTTTCCAAACGCGTGTTAGGCGAGAGGAGGAATTTGCTTTCCAAACGCGAGTTAGGCGTGAGGAGGGATTTGCTTTCCAAACGCGTGTTAGGCGAGAGGAGGAATTTGCTTTCCAAACGCGTGTTAGGCGTGAGGAGGAATTTGCTTTCCAAACGCGTGTTAGGCGAGAGGAGGAATTTGCTTTCCAAACGCGTGTTAAGCGAGAGGAGGGATTTGCTTTCCAAACGCGTGTTAGGCGTGAGGAGGAATTTGCTTTCCAAACGCGTGTTAGGCGAGAGGAGGAATTTGCTTTCCAAACGCGTGTTAGGCGAGAGGAGGGATTTGCTTTCCAAACGCGTGTTAGGCGAGAGGAGGATTTGCTTTCCAAACGCGTGTTAGGCGAGAGGAGGGATTTGCTTTCCAAACGCGTGTTAGGCGAGAGGAGGGATTTGCTTTCCAAACGCGTGTTAGGCGAGAGGAGGGATTTGCTTTCCAAACGCGTGTTAGGCGAGAGAGGAGATTTGCTTTCCAAACGCGTGTTAGGCGAGAGGAGGAATTTGCTTTCCAAACGCGTGTTAGGCGTGAGGAGGGATTTGCTTTCCAAACGCGTGTTAGGCGAGAGGAGGAATTTGCTTTCCAAACGCGTGTTAGGCGAGAGGAGGATTTGCTTTCCAAACGCGTGTTAGGCGAGAGGAGGAATTTTGCTTTCCAAACGCGTGTTAGGCGAGAGGAGGAATTTGCTTTCCAAACGCGTGTTAGGCGTGAGGAGGGATTTGCTTTCCAAACGCGTGTTAGGCGAGAGGAGGAATTTGCTTTCCAAACGCGTGTTAGGCGAGAGGAGGAATTTGCTTTCCAAACGCGTGTTAGGCGAGAGGAGGAAAATAACAGGCGCACCTGATGTTTTTAACCGATTTGGGTGGCCATGGATGCCGCTTTTCTGATCATATTTACAACTTTCCCTATTCTCCAACGGGGTGACAGACTAGGTTGGTTCAGTATCCAGAATTGAGACGCATATAAGCTATTGCCCCTCTTTGACAGAGCTCGAAGTCGTGTCATGACGTGAGTGAATGTCAAAGCCCGAAGACGACCCTTTTTGACGAGGCCGTAAGACTTGGGCAATCAAACAAAATGCAATGTATGTGGTTGAACCCGAAAGTTGCCTACGTATCCCTTTGCAAGGAATCAAACCAGCGTAGTTCAGGGGCAAGATGTAGAATGATATGTAAAACATAACTTATGATCATGCACTGAAATGCAAAACATAACTTATGATCATGCAATGACATGCAATCAAGATAATGATATGACACTGAATTAAAGCATAAATGTTGGATGTATTGAATGTGAGATCCAAACGCTTCGTTCGCGAGAGGAGGAAAGTGAACTTGAGATCCAAACGCGTCTTACGCGAGAGGAATTTGTGAACTTGAGATCCAAACGCGTCTGTCATACGCGAGAGGAGTATTTGAGATTGAGATCCAAACGCGTCTTACGCGAGAGGAGTATTTGAGATCCAAACGCATGACGTCTCACGCGAGAGGAGTATTTGAGATCCAAACGCGTCAAACGCGTGTTAGGCGAGAGGAGGGATTTGCTTTCCAAACGCGTGTTAGGCGAGAGGAGGGATTTGCTTTCCAAACGCGTGTTAAACGAGAGGAGGAATTTGCTTTCCAAACGCGTGTTAGGCGAGAGGAGGAATTTGCTTTCCAAACGCGTGTTAGGCGAGAGGAGGGATTTGCTTTCCAAACGCGTGTTAGGCGAGAGGAGGGATTTGCTTTCCAAACGCGTGTTAGCGGGAATTTAAAGTAATAAATGACAACAATTTATATACAATATTTAAATTACAGCAGATATGTAGGGTGGTGCAGTGGTGCAGCATCCCATTAAACGATTAAACGAGGTAAATAAAGTATTTAAACAAATTAGGTACTATTCACCGCTGGGGTTACTATTCACGCGGAGGTGCTATTCACCGCCGGAGGTTACTATTCACCGCCGGAATTTAAAGTAATAAATGACAACAATTTATATACAATATTTAAATTACAGCAGATATGTAGGTGGTGCAGTGGTGCAGCCATCCCATTAAAGCGATTAAAACGAGGTAAATAAAGTATTTAAACAAATTAGGTACTATTCACCGCTGGGGTTTCTATTCACCGCCGGAGGTGCTATTCACCGCCGGAGGTTACTATTCACCGCCGGGAATTTAAAGTAATAAATGACAACAATTTATATACAATATTTAAATTACAGCAGATATGTAGGTGGTGCAGTGGTGCAGCCATCCATTAAAGCGATAATAATAAAAAAAAGTTATACAACGAAGTAAATAAAATATTTACACAAATTATATCATTTTTGAATTAAATGAAAATTTACGAAAATTCACCTTTTGGGGAAATGATGAATTTTCGGAGTCACAAACTTTCTTTGACTACTCTCAAGTCTGTGGAATGTGTTTCTCAATTCTCAATCTAAAATTTGGAATTATAACTTTAATGGTTGAGTTTTGAATGGTGTATTGATGAAAGAAAAATATCACTCTCTAGACTCTTTCTCTCCCTCAAAATTCTTCTCACAATCTTTCTTTCAGAATTCCCTCCCTTCTTTCAATCCGTCCTCTTTGAAATCCTTCCACAGAATTGCCCCCTCAATCCTCTTCTTTGCCTTGCCTTATATAGGCATAGAGTAATAGTAATAATAATAATAATAATAATAATAATAATATATATATATATATATATATATGTAAATGCGTTCAGTGGAGGCGGCGTTGCCGACCTCCACTTTCAAATTTATTATTATATCTTTTTTTTTAATATATATATATAAATATAATATATAAAATATCTAAAATATATAATTTATACCAAAATACTAAACATATAATATACTAATATAATTTTATATAAAATACTAAACATATACTATAATAATTTTAAACACATAATATAATTTGTTTTATTTTTTCTTTATATAAAATACACCAAAAATATGAACAAACACATAAAATTATGAAAATTACAAAAATACTAAATTAATGAAATATTCAATATTTTAAAATAATTTGGCCATAGTGGTGAAGGTTGGGATTAAAGTTCAAATTCCATTTCTTTTAATGAGAATTCTGCGAGAAACACATTTTAATTGTCATCATCGAGTAATCAAAAGAAAGCGCCCAAGTCTTAGGGCCAGTCAAAATGGGGTGTCTACAGTGGCTTGCGAACGTCTGCAAGAAGAAAATTGACATTAGAGACAGATAAGATATTGAAGATTTGAAAAGAAACAACTAAGTATTAATACTGGGCTCTTACCCTTGCCCTCTTTAACTGACCGATGAAGAGGGTAGAGATGGGCATCCTCGTCTGGGGCAAATTCCTAATTTCCAGAAGCAATGACATAGTCATCTCCAGCCCCCTTGTTGGAGTCTGGAAGGTCAGCTACGATTTTGAATTCAGTAGACCTCGGCTTGAGGTAATAGACGAAACCTTTTTCTTTCAGGTTAAGGGCACACATGGTATAACAAAATTGGATGTCGGTAAGGGTGATCCTAACGTTCTCCTGCCTTGCTAAGGCTATAATACCGTTAATCACTCGATAAGAGTTAATGGTAAGTTGCATGGGGTTTAACTTGTAGTAGTGGAGAACTTCACGAAAAAGGGGATTAAGTGGAAGCCGAAGTCCACATTCAGTAAAAGCGACAATGGGAAAGGGCATCGTATCATCTGTGGGCATGATTGAGTCGTCATCCTCAGCCAGTCTCAGATGGACGTCGGCAGGAATTTCGAACTCTTCCCTAAAGTATTCAAGTTTGGTCGGGGTATCTACCCTATGTCTCCACATACCCATGATTTTGGCGTAAAGGAATTTGATTACAGAAAGAAGATGTTCTTAAAAGGTTTTTAAAAAACCTCGGCAAAACCTAGGTAAACACTAGTAAAGCTTGTTTCAGTTTTTCCTAAGAGTTGGAAGGTTCTATAGACAAATCCCAAGCTTAAATCTATGAAGACAAAGATTGAGGGCACAGATCTGGGAAAAATAACACAGAAAGCAAGAAACAAAAGACGAAGCTTCAGAATCAAGAACAGAGGTGAGGCTCTCAAAAGCATAAAAAACAAGGAATACAGGGTCAAAAACAGTGGCAGAAAAATGGTGAAACAAAACAAGTGTTCAAAACATGGGCAAAAGCAGAATCAAAGCATTCAGATATATGGTTCGCAAGATAGGTGTTTGAAAAAGACAGTAACAGCAAGAAAATAGAAGAGCATCAATGAACTGAAAATGAAAAGAATAGTGGCTTACCAGAGAGATTGAAGCCGGAGTGAGGGTCGCCGACAAGACGGAATGGCGAAAGCTTTGCTGGAATGGAAGAAAGAGATCAGTTGCAGAGCCTGGAGCCTGAACAATGGCGGATTCAAGAAGAAGAGTTTAGAGAGAGAAAGAGCAAGTAGAAACGAATGCAAAAGTGAAGAAACGGAGGAAAGAGGCAAGAGTTTTTGTCAAAAAATTTTGAAACGGCGGCAAAGCAGGGCATTTAATGCGTCTGGAGCAACGCACACGTCAGACGGCACAGACAGATGAAAGACGGCTTACAAGCGCGTCACAAGCACGAGCCAATAAAGATGAAACGCGTAAGTGGAACGGTTGAGAAGTGATGCATGACAGCTCATGCGCATAGGAGAATTCATTTGAATTCTTGTTCTTGAAAGAATACATGTCGGCCTGAAATAAACGATCTCGGCTAAAGAGTTCTTATGCTGATGTACTGAAAAGAGGAACGATATAGGTTCCATCACCTCAGAATGCCGAGGTAATAGAACCTAGGGGGCAGTTGTGGGGATATATTTTCTGAGTACCAACAGGTGGCAAGGTGACGCCGACGTGTCAGCCGAGGTGCCACGTGTCCTGGTTGTTATGCCGAGGTTATCTCGGATAGGCCGAGGTTACCTCCGAAGATATCGGAATCTGAGATAAGCGGATAAGGGACAAGAGTCCTAGAATAAAGAGGGAACTCAACCTGGCTGAAGAGTCCTAGGATAAAGAAAGACTTCAGGATGGATAAGGATAACACTCTTAGGGAGTCTATCCTTATCTCTTGAGGAGTCCAAAGTAAGTACAGAATTGGAGTCCATGGAAGTCAGGCTTCTAGTAGGACAAGGATTATATTGACTATAAAAGAGAGGCACCCCCATGGGTCTAAGGTATGTTTTGATATACTCAAGCTAGTGAGTTGAATACTTGATTATCTTTGAGAAATATACTGACTTGATCGTCGGAGTGCCCCTTGGGTGGACGAACCACCGCCGGAATCTCTTCTTTTCTGTGACAGGTCGTTCGGGCAATCTATTCTGCCAGTGTTTTCCAGCTGAGTACCAGTTTGGCAGTGTAGTCGAAAATTGACACACACAGATTGATAGTATGTATCATTTTATTTATACGTATTACAGGTTGCATGGAATATAGACAGGTTGCGGAGAAATTATAATTTTGTGATAAAACATAATATCATGTTTTTGGCGACTAAACAATTAGTAGCTAAAAAGAAATTGGGAAAAGACATTTAGCGATTAAAAGTTTTGTAGCCAAAAAAAAAAAAAAAAGGCATTTGGCGACTAAAAATTTTGTAGTCAAAAGAAAATCAAACATTTGGCGACTAAAACATTTCGTAGCTAAAAACAAAAAGCTAAAAAATAAAAACACTTTTGCTGACTAAAATTTTGGTAGCAAAAAATGTGAGACTTTAGGCGACTAAATATTTAGTAACCAAAAGAAGAACTCTTTGCCGACTAAAAATTTAGTAGCAAAAAATGTCTGACTAAAAATTTAGTAGCAAAAAATGTAGGACTTTAGGCGACCAAATATTTAGTAGCCAAGAAGAACTCTTTGCCGACTAAAATTTTAGTAGTAAAAAATGTGAGACTTTAGGTGACCAAATTTTTAGTAGCCAAAAGAAGAACTCTTTGCCGACTAAAATTTTAGTAGCTAAAAATGTAGAACTTTAGGCGACTAAAAGTTTGGTCGCCGAAAATGGTCTAATTTAATTTAATGTCCAACCTTTTGGCGACTAAAATTTTAGTCGAAAATTGTATACATTTGGTGACTAAAATAATTTAGTCGCTAATTACCTTTACTGACAATTCTTTGACGACGACTATTGCGACCAAATAATTTAGTCGCTAAAACCCTTCGGCGACTAAAAGTTAACTTTTGGTGACTAAAAATTTAGTCGCCAAAAGTGAAAATTCTTGTAGTGTATGATTCATTAGTAAAAGTTATGACATTTTGTTAATCTTATTATTATTGTGGAGAAAAAAGTTGTGGTTATGATGTATTAGTAAAAGTTATAACATTTTGTTAATCTTATTATGATTGTGGAGAAAAAAAATTATGGTTATGATTCATTAGTAAAAGTTATGATTTGTACTACCAAAAGTTATGATTTGTCATGGTGAATCATAATAAAAATTGTTACGATTCAAATGTTATGATAATTGATTAGAAATAACTATATTTGTTATGAGTTGTCATTATATTGTTATAATTTATAGTGTCTTTGTTATGACACTTTGGTGAATATTATGACATTGTTATGATTCATTGTAGCATTGTTATGATATTTGAAAAAAAGTTATGATTCTTTCTGTAACCTGTTACATGACCGGTTTAGCAGGTCATTTTTTATGATGTTGCACGATATGGACCATACAATAAGTGCATATCATATGCCCTTTTATAAGGTGCACATTGTAAACTTTCCCACAATGATATTATAAGGGCGGTAATCCCATATCATTAAGTGTTTAACAAATTAAAAATTGACACTTGTCAAATTACATCATTATGGGTTAAATTGTAAAAATTTATAAAAATCTCAAACATTTTCCTTTCAAAATATATTCAGAAAAATAACTTTGCTTGGTTAGAGTTTTCCAAAAACACTTTTCAGAAAATTATACTTTCTTGTTTTTCGTGTTTTTTTTTGTTTTTACTGAATTTTTTTAATATTTTAAGCAATTTTTTTAATTTTTAGACATACCTAACATAAATATACTTAAAAAGTAAAAAATTTGTGAAAAAAAACCTTTTAAAAATTCACTAAATACCAAAAATACAAAAAAAAAAAACGAGAATTCAGTACATTTTTTATATTTTTATGTATTTATTAATTTTTAAAAATATTTTTTTACAATTTTTTTTATTTTTTAGATACATTTAAATAAGGTGCATCTAAAAAAATAAAAAAATAAATGTTTAAAATTTTAAAAATATTCACTAAAAATAAAAAAATACCAAAATCAAAAAACTTAATTATCAAAAAACTTAATCCAAAAAACTCAAACTAAACATACTGAATGTATGTTTTTTTATTTATTTATTTATTCAAATCTGTTTTAGATATAACTCTTATATGATGTACTCCATATTTTGAATAATATATATTTTTTTCTAGATATTTTTTCCGTAAGATTACTCTAAAAAATAAGTGAAGATTAGAAAAAACCATGAGACCTATCTTCAAATGTTTTGTGGACTTAAAAATAGCATATGAACTTAACTGTTATGTTAAGGTATGTAGACTTAGCAAGAGTCTTGTTTTGATAATTTAAATAATTCATTTTATAAAATTCTTTGTGTATATTATTATTTAAAAAAATTACGTTCATATGATAATTTTTAACTCTATTAACTTTAATTTTGAGGATTTTTATCCTACAATGCATTTTTTAGCCCTAGGAGGATTTTATCCTACAGCCTAAAAATGTTTACTTTGAATACATGGACTAATAAATAGGTCATTGTTCAAAAACAAAATGAACCAAATTTCATCCTAAAATTTATTTTCTCCATATTTTTATGACCACCATGTTTTCTTTTATTTCCATGTTTAGTACGACTTATGAAATACTTATAATTTTTTAATTTAAAAATATGTGCCATATTTAGTGTAACTTATTAGATCGTTTATAGTTTTTTTATTTTAGGATACTCCTCCTGGGGTTTTTATTTAATATAGATTTTTCTCTCACGTTTAAAAAATTATATTTTCCTCCATGAGGTTTGTAATCTTATTACAAATTACCTCTTGAATTACTGATATCATGTCTTAAAATTTTCTAAATAACTATTTTATCTTTTTTCCTACCATTTGTTCTTCGTATTATCATGACTACATTCTATAACTTTCTATTATTAAATTCTACCTGAACATATTCTTATTGAGTGATGATATACAAACATAAATTTTATATAAATTTTCAAACGCAATGATATAACTTAATGGTGATTTTTCACTTTAAAACAAAACACACCATAAACGTGATTTATATTTACAACAAGATTACTATCACAATATTTTTATGATATTTTTTGTATAATTTTTTATATATGAATTAAATTTTTTATTTTTATTTTTACTATTATTTTTCTTTCTCGCCTATTCACCCACATTTATTATAGTATTACCAAATACCGTCATTCACATTTATTATAGTATTACTGAATTTTTATATTTTTTTGTATTTGGTGAATTTGAAAAAAAAAATCACAAAATATTATACTTCTTAAGTATATCTAAATTAAGTGTATCTAAAAAATAAAAATAAAAAAATTGCTTAAAATATTAAAAAAAATTAATAAAAATAAAAAAATTCATTTTTTTTTTTTCTTGTGTGAGTTAAACCAAAGAAGGTAATTGTTATTTTTCTTGAAATGACATGAATAAAATATCAGAATTATTTTATTATTTTATATATATAAAGGTTAATGGGCAAATATATTATTTCAAACTGACATGGGGTAAGTGTAATTTTTTAAATATGAGGAGAAATCTATATTAAACAGAAATCTCAAGGGATGTCAGTGTAATTTATCCTTTATTTTAAAAACAACAACATTATATACCTAGAAAATTTACCTAGAAATAAATGGATTACATTCATGTAGGAATGACCCACATTTGACTAACTTCAAATCTACATCATACACTTTACTTTCTAGTAAATTTTCGGATAATGATTCATGATTTTTTACCCTTTATTTTAAAAACAACAACATTATATACTTAGAAAATTTACTTAGAAATCAATGGATTACATTCATGTAGGAATGATCCACATTTGACTAACTTCAAATCTACACCATACACTTTACTTTCTAGTAAATTTTCGGATAATGATTCATGATTCTTTACCCGTTATTTTAAAAACAACAACATTATATACCTAAAAAATTTACCTAGAAATCAATGGATTACATTCATGTAGGAATGATCCACATTTGACTAACTTCAAATCTACACCGTACACTTTACTTTCTGGTAAATTTTTGAATAATGATTCATGATTCTTAGGATTTTTGTTTTGAAAGTACGTGTCAGTGTTTGATGCAATTTCTATTTACAACTTATAAAATAGAAATGACAGGGGAAAAACATTAATTATTAAGGAGTAGGAGAAAAATTGCCTTTTAATTTTTCCTTTGCGATTATTAATTTTGTTTCGGCTGCCTTAAGAGTTGGAAATCAATTTTTGTACTTGGTTTGTGGGCTGGTTGGTATAGATAACAATTTCTCAAAAGCAACCCTACACTAAATGTAGGCCTAAGAAAACCAGGCCCAGTCTAAAGTCAGTAAATGTGGGCCTTGAGGTACATCTAAGTATAGGCTCAGTTTTGATGGGTATATCAATTAGATACGTATTCAAATGAAACACTTGACATTGACTTTCTTGATTGTTGTTTGGAGAAATTAATTTTTTTGTACAACAAACAAATGGAAAGAAAAAGTAAAAAGAAAGGAGAAGAAAGATATTGAAGCAGACATGGCCTAAGTTTGGGAAGGATGGGCCTTCATCTAACCGATCCAGAACCGACTTTTATTTTGTCAAATTTGAAGATTTTACGCGGAATTGACTACTTTCATTTGTCTTTAATTTTTTGGATGGTCACTTAATTAAGTATTTTTTCAATCGGCGAGGAGATTCAAATCATTACTCTGCTTCACAATAGTTCTTATATTACCATTACACCAAAAACATTAGTTAGATGGTAAATTAATTAGAGTTCATTTGGGATGTGAATTAGTTTTTTAATTTTTTGACTTTTTAGTTATTTTAATCTTGGACTAAAAAGTCTCGTTTGAAATAGATTTTTTTGACTATTTTGACTTTTGTGAAAGAAAAAATGAAATAATTATAGGTTGGATGTGATGTTCTGTCCTATTTGCCTAAAATAGTCAATTTCGTTCTATATGGTTATTTTAGCCCAAATGTGTATCCCAAACAGAGTCTTAATGAGGTACTTAAGGGTCTGCCTTATTTATTTACTCATAAATCGAATTCTTTTTTTCACCTATCAATATTCCTAAAAAGTATTGGAATAAAATAAATATTTTAGAATTTATTGGTGCATTAAAAAAATGTACATCACATAAGACTAGCCCTAGCCCATAATTTACCCTTAATTAATTAGGTAACTGCATGAGCCCCTAGCCCATCCAACCCAACCCAACCCAACTTGGATAACCATGGCCCATAGTTGGGCTGGATTAATATTTTAAGCTCATTTATTTTTTAGATGGGCTTGGGATTCAATTTGTAGCTCCACCCGACCCAGTTGTTTTTTTTGTTTTATTATTTGTGTAATATATTAAAGAAATACATATATTTTTTAAGATTTAACTTAGTTTCAATTCTTTAGTGACTGTTTTTTTTATTGTAGTAACTGCTTGATGGAGTATTTGAACTTTGGTCTGTCTATGGATCTTTTTAAATTCTTGAAATAATATTTTTAATGTATTTTGGAATGTTGGATCGATTGGTTTTTAAAGCATTTTTCATATAAACTAGTTTGTTTGTATTCACTCTAAGGTTGAGCTTGGGCTGGCTGTATAGGCCCAATGTTCAAGTTGGGCCGAGTTTGAACAAACACATAATTAGATAGTGCAAGCCTCGCTCACGGGATGCCTACCACCGACATTTAACCTCGAATTTATTTTATTTTTTTTAAAAAAAAAAAATCGATTTTTTTATTGTAACCTAACAAAATTATTGATGTAACTAAAAAAATTAGTAAATGGTTGACTTTGGATTCAAAGGTTTGTTACTCATATCTAACAAACAAACTCAATGATATCTATGATTGGTGGTTGAGTAGACTGGTTGTTAGGGTGGAACCTGTTGTTCAGCTTCTTCATCCAAATGATACCAGCATTGATCAAGCACACATACTTGGCTCTCTCTCCTCCATTTTTCTACCTCTGTTTTTGTCAATACTACCTCAAATCCCACCATTCACAGGTCCCATCCCACTCCCACTTTTAGATGATTTCTTTGATAATAAATAAATAAAATTTTTCTTTGTTTGATAATTAAGCTTCTGATTACAACCCTTATTTTATAACCAAAAATCAATCTTGGATAGGAATTTTTGGAGTCATTTAAGGAATACAACTCAGGATGTACACGACTACTTGTAGTCTCACATATCGGGGTGAAGTAAAATATTAAGACTTAAACTGAAAATTTTCTAAATAGAACTAGAGTGACTTTTCATTCAAGCTAACGCTCACGACTCCCTGATTTACAATCATTTTAAGAGGCATTGTTTGAAAAAAAAAATTGAGCCGATACACTCGAAAAAATAATTATTGTACTCTAGCAAAATGACATGATTGACCAGAATTTTCTGTCTCTTGTCCTAATGCATTTTTGATTATAAGATCATATGAAAATTTTAAGATACGAGAATTTCAAAACATAATTTAATATTTAGAGTAAATTGAGACAAGACACAGAAAATTTGGCACGAAAATCTTACACCGACATGTGACATTTGACTCCCTCACTTTATGAACTTCATTAAGGCCTCATTTAGCAATATCACTTTTTAGCTTAAAAGTTAAAAAATTACTAAAAAAAACAAAAAGCCAACAATACCAAGAAGTCAAAAATTTTATTTTCTCTCTACTTTTTGCACATCTTTTCGTAAAAAATCAAAAAATCATCTCAAACATATTAGGTTTTTTTTAGTAATGTTAGGGATTATGAAAAAAATATCATGAAGATAATTATGAAAGATTTTCCACCTTTGGATTATACATCCTATAAAACACCATAAACTAATCATGATATTTTCCACCTTTCATGATATTTTTTTCATGATCCATAACATTATTCTTTTTTTTTTTTTTTGCATCATATTTTAGCCAAAAAAATTAAAAAATTACTAAAAAAATGCCTAAATTAAGACTTAAACCAGAATTTCAAACAACCACCACACTATCATCATCTATAACTTCCCATCTGAGTGAAATTTTAGCTTCAAACTACAAGTCTTTGGTCTTGCAGTGTTATTATTGTTCTTGTTTCTAGGATTGAACACCGAAGAAAATCCCAAAAAAAAAGAAATGACCAAAGACAGAAAGATAGGTGTGGCCATGGACTTCTCAAAGGGAAGTAAGTTAGCTCTAAAATGGGCTGTTGATAATCTGCTTGACAAACAAGACACCCTTTTCATAATCCATGTCATGCCCTATGAAGGGGACGAATCTCGCAATCTCCTCTGGTCCACCACGGGTTCACGTCTGTACTAATCTCATTAAACTCCTAATTCTTCTTTGTTAGTCATCGAAGTTTTTTTTATTTTATTTATTTGATCTGATAAGTAAATGTTTGTTGCAGCTCTGATTCCATTGGCGGAGCTCGGTGATCAGGAGGTATCACAGACGTATGGTGTCAAGTTTGATCCTGAGGTTCTTGGGATTCTTGGCACTACTTGCAGGCAAAAAGAGGTTTATCCTGATTCTATATCTAATAATCTATATATGTTATTTACATATATACTCTTATGTATGTTATTTAGATGTTAATTGAATTCTGAGTACATGTACAGGTCACTGTTGTTGGAAAGATTTACTGGGGAGATGCTAGAGATAAACTATGTGAGGCTGTTGCAGGGCTGAAGCTGGATTGTTTGATCATGGGAAGCAGAGGACTTGGTACTATCCAAAGGTATTTATCGAAAATCTACTTACACAGAATCCGTTCACAAAAAGGATCACAGAACAGAGATGGAGATGGGTCTGTTCTGTTATCTTTTCGGATTCTATGCAAGTAGATCCGCTCTTATCATTTTATTCAATATTTGCTTGTTTCTCAGGAAAGAAAATCAAAAACTCAAATCATTGGATTTGCAACAACCTGATTGTGTTTTTTATTTTATTTTTTTCTTGAATTGACGGATCATTTAAAGGGTTATGCTGGGGAGCGTGACCGGCCATGTCATAGCGAACGCAAATTGTCCGGTGACCGTGGTCAAGGATGAGAACAGTCGTGGCTTCTGAGTTCTGGGATCTGAGACTACTTTGGTACATGGCCTGTCATATACTCGTACAACTTTAGTAGTTTGCAATTTTTAATGTGTAATAATTTCCTGTGGGCTGTCCGAATAAGACTTCGGTTTGATTTGATTCGATTTATTATATGTTAAAACAATGTTTGTGTTTTTCATTGATACTGTTTAAGCACAGTAGTTTCCAACGCAACTCCCAGGCCAATCAAAGTTTGAAAAAGGATGAGATTGGTTTTGATTTAACAGGACAAATGCCTTTGAATTTGAATGGTAGCAAGAAATTAAAAATCATATCATTCGTGTAACCAAAAAAAAAATAATAATCATATCATACAACAAAAAGTCTGATATTTTCTCTTTCTTATTTTAATTGAACAAAAGGGTTTAGTTACTTGGGGGAGTGAACTCACACCACTTTGTTATAGGCAGCACTTGCCTTTAGGAATGGAATTATATTACGAGTAATCTAATTGTCAAGAATTCTTAGTTGATACGTGATTGTATGTATTCAAAGTTTATTTTGAATACATAAAAGTTGCAGTTTTTTAACATCTAGACATCAAACTACACAATACTCTCTCTCTCTCTCTCTCTCTCTCTCTAAGTTTTTCTCTCTTAGGGTTTTTCAGAGAGTGTGCCGCTTGAGGGGGGAGGGGGGTTCCGGCCTCCCTCCAGCCACCTCTCTCCTCTCTCCCTCTTTTTTCTTCTATTTTCTGCAAAATAATCTTTGGAAGCTCTGTCTTCCCAATCTCTCCCTCTTTTTGAGATGTTTCTTCCCCTTAGGGTGGATTTTTTTAAGTTTCCTTCTCCTCTCCCTTCAAGCCGAAACAAGATCTGCCATTTCTCACCGCCAGTTCTACAACCCTTTCGCCATTTCTCGCCACCATCACCACGCCACGAACATCCTCCACCAGATCTGCTAACTCCCTCAATTCCTCCAGATCTATACCACCCTTCACCTTATTTCGCCGCAGAAGCCACCATCACCACGCCACGCCACGCCATCCTCCACCAGATCTGATAGCTCCCACCCTCCAGATTTATGGCTTCGGTTTTGCTTTTTTGTGTTTTTTATTTTTTAAGTTTGTTTGTTTGTTTGGACTCCATGGGTGTGTTTATTGGTAGCTTACCCTCTCTGGGGTCAAAGCTTTTGTGGTATCTCTGACTAGCCCTAGTGTTGATCTCTTATGATCGTTTCTGTGTTGCAGTATAGGTTAGGATCGTGTTTTGATCATGTCTTTGATGCTATTTTAGCTTAGGAATTTTCTTAAGTGTGCAACCCTCAACGTTGCACACCATGTGCCACTTACATAAAAAGTGTAAGTGGAAGGTGGAAACAAAAGCAGGACTGCAAACAGAAAAGGCGTAAGTGTAAGGCGTAAGTTGCACACCATAACAGGACCCTTTAGCTTATATGTGTGCCTCTTTGCTCATTTTTCCTTTATTTAGTGTAAGCTCTATCTGTTTTGGCATGGAGTCCATTTATAAGTGTCGTTTGGCTTTTCTTAATGGATTTTACCACATTCAAAAATAAAAAAAAAATAAAAAAAAATAAAAAAAAAAAGAGAAGAAGTTTAACATCTAAACTTAACCATGTGAGTGGATAACTTTTGTCATATTACCACTGAATAGTAAATTCAAGCCAATCTTTCATGGCTAAGTTGTGTATAGATCTCAAATTTAAGAATAGATTTGTAGGGGAGAACAAAAAAATTGTATAAAAGTTCTTATATTTCATACACATTTCCTTGATTTTTTTTAATCCACAAATTTCTATCCCTTTTTTTTTTTCCAAAAAAAAAAATGAAGAAAAAGTATGCAATAGGAAATTACGAAATACTACCTAATAGATCATATAATTACGAAATAAATTTTAGAATTTAAAATATAGTTATACAAAACTATATCCTTTTAAATATAGCTATATTTATAATTAATTTTAATCAATCTATTACCTATCCTTATTTATATTATTATATAAATAAAAATTTTGTACGATAATTGAAATTCAAATTCCCAATCTATTTTTGTTCAAAATTTAAAATTGTTAAAATTCATATATTGCAATATCATTAATTTCTTTCTATTATAAATTTTATTTTAAATCTTATAAGATTTGGTCAATGACTAATATTCAATTTTTGTAAAAATATTCCAAGATATTCCTTCCAAAAGTTAGTATAGCAAGTCTACAAAATCATATTTTAAACTCAAAATTATTAATATTTTTATTTTTGTTTTAAATAAGCATGTTAAAGTATAAATAGATATCCAAATAAAATTTGGGGGATGCACCAATAAATCCCAAATTAATAACTTATACACTGTTTAGTCCTAAAAGTTTTCTTATAGACTGAAAGGTCCCATTACAATGTTTCAAACATCAGATTAATGTTTCGAACATTAGATTGATGTACAAATGGGACTAAATGGAGCATAAGAAAACTTTTAGGACTAAATGATTCAACTTTTCATAAACTAGACTTATGAGTAAATTTTCCATAAAATTATACTTATTAATAAATATGACATTAATTTTAATTGTAATCGCATCTTTTTAAAGTCTTTATTCATTTTTTAACTTTTTTTTGTTGATATTTTAAGTTACATGTTACGATAATTCTTTCTTACTCATTAAATTTTTAAAATTTCTTTAATTATTTCCCTTTCAAAAACCAATATAACAATTTTTTAAAATTCATTTATTTTTATTCTAAACTAGTGAAGTATTAGAACTATGTCATTTTTTTTTATAACAAAGCATAATTTTAATTGTTAATTGTCAATACAATAATTTTAATTTATCTATACTATATATTATAGTAAAAGAATATTTAAAACAAAACTCTTAAAGTTATATATAAAATTTCATTTACAAGAGATAAAATATAAAAACTTAAAATAATTATTTAAATAATATATTATTTTATCCCGTGCATAGCACGGGTGAAATACTAGTAGATCTCAAATTTAAGAATAGATTTGTAGGGGAGAAAAAAAAATTGTACAAAAGTTCTTATATTTCATATGCATTTCCTTGATTTTTTTTTAATCCACAAATTTCTATCCAATTTTTTTTTTTTTTTTTTCCAAAAAAAATATGAAGAAAAAGTATGCAATAGGAAATTACGAAATACTACCTGATAGATCATATAATGTGAATGTTTGGAAAATGGTTATTTTTTAGGCTTTTTAGATATTTTGTCATTTTAGCTTGTGGGACTAGACTGTCACTATACTGTGCCTACACTGTCAATGTGACAGTGTATGCTGCCCCACTGTCGGCTGCTTTTTCTTTTTAAGTATAGGCGACTGTCGGCTGCTTTTTCTTTTTCTTTTTTTAAATATAAATCATTGGTTTAAGAAAAAATTTAAGACTATTTGACTTTTTTTTAGTATTTGAACCTATTTTAACCTTAAACTTAGGTTCAAACGCCCCAATGTATCCAACTTTAAAAGATTGTTCAGTTGAAACGATTGCCTATGTCTCACGAAAAGTAAAAGCAAATTAATGCCTGACCCTTCATTTCCATGGTGCTACTTAACTCGTGATTTTCAGAAGATTACACGAGTGTCCTATGACTTCCATAACTTTTTAAAACTTTGATTAAGAAATCGCAATTTTTCAGGCACAAAGCACTGAGCTCCCAGGGCTTAGAGCACAACAATCAATGGGCATTGACAAACCTCCCAACTTTACTATCACATTGTTCTCTGATCAACAATTTTGCATAAAAAATATTTTAAGAATAAAATTTTCCAAACAAGACTGATAAATCAAAATGCAAGCTAGTAATTCTTTAATTGAAAAGTTACTTTGGTTTTTTATATTTATTAGAAAGAATCACAAAATTTCTTTCCTTAACAGTCATTTTGTACCTTTGTGGCTATGATAAATAAACCAAAGAGTTCGAGTTTAAATTGTATTTGGCTCGTTCAAGCTAAATTCGTTAAGTAAACAAGTCAAGTTTCAACACATTTTAGAGCACGTTAAAATTTTTAAACAAAACTTGAACAATTGATTTCTTGTTCAGCTCGGTTCGATAAATCTAAAATTATATAAAAATATCAAATTACTTAAGCTCGGCTCAACAAAAAAATTCATTTGAAATCGTTTAAAAAATTTAACAAACCAAACTTAAACAATTAACTATTTGAGACCAATGAAAACCTATCAATGTGTTTCCTCAAAAATAATAAAAATAAATTTTTAAAACATATAAATTAAATAATTTGTCAGAGGTAGACATCAAGTCGTTGTAGTATAGTGGTGAGCAAGGTTCTGAAAAGCGGTTGCGGTCGCCGTAACGGTGGCGGTGACGCGGTTGCGGTTGCGGGGTGTAAAGGTCGTAGTGTAACGGTTGCAGTAACCGGAACCGTGAATTTTTTTATTTTTCGCACAATTTGAAAAAAACTTACCTATACGCATATTTTTTTCCATGATCATATTTATTGGGTTAAAAAAAATATTGATCAATTTTTGTAAATTTTTAAGTGTGATCCAATACATTTCATATTTTTAAATCACTATAAACTGAGTTTTTTACATTTTATTTTAATAATTAATGACTTTATATTTTATAAAAAATTAATAACTAACTATTATATATAAGATAAATAATGGCAAAAGTAAGAGAATAAATAAGAGCCTAAATATATATATATATATATATATATATATACATATTTTAACCAAGCCAAATAGATAATGACCACACTTATTATTATTATTATTTTCAAACAATATATAGATAGATACACACAAACAAAATGGTTTAGTGATAGTAGCTGAAAAGAATAACATAGGTCTTATAATTTCAACAAATCAATAACATGTTCTTCATCTTCCCTCTTCTTTCTCTCTCTCTACCTCTTGCTTTTCTATTTTCTCTCTTTATCTTCCCTCCTCTCTATCCCTCTTCCCCCATTTTCAGCTTTTTTTTGTGTGTTTTTTTGAAAGAACAGTTTGGAACTGTTACGTAACGGTGCGTAACAGGCCGTTACGGCTGTTACGGCACCGTTACGACTGCTACAGCAGCCGCTACGACCGACACACCTGTGAATCTCAATCACACTGCAAAAGCGGCCGTAACGGGTGACGGTAACCACCAAAACCGTTACGTAACGGTGTTACGTAACCGTTGCGGCCGCTTTTTAAAACCTTGGTGGTGAGTATTCCCGCCTGTCACGCGGGTGACCCGGGTTCGATCCCGGCAACGGCGTAAGTATTTTTTTTATTTTGTCCCTTTCTCTTTTTCTTTCCAACAGACTCTTCTTGGCTTGCCGGAGAAGAGACAGGACGTTATCACGCGATTCCAGCCCATTTTCTCACTTTAACGCCACTCCTGATTGCCTGAAAAGAAAAGAAAAGAAAAGAAAATCAGAAAGAAAATGGAAAAGTTGGTGCTGAGTCCACCACATTCTCAGTCCCCACCACCACCACCACCACCACCACACAAATCAATGAACAACACCCCACGCCGGAGCCTAACCACCACGAGCATCCACATAATGGCCTTTGACAGCATAGTCAACGTCAACTCTCTCTTCACCCTAGCCGTCTTCCTTGGCCTCGCCCTCAACCCCTCCGACCCAAACTACACCCTCATCCCCACCACCGCCTGCGCCGCCTCCTCCGCCGTCGCCGAACACCTCGTGGCCTTCCACGTCTACTCCTTCAGCTCCTTCCTCTTCTCCAGCCTCATCGCCTCCGCCCTCAAACAGGCCATCAGGACCGCCAAGGACGACGACGACGGCGGCGTTGAGATGGCGCACCACGTTAATTTAAAGATGCTGCGAGCCGGGATTCTGGCGTCGGCGGCTGGGTCAGCTTCCGGCTGCGTGTTTTTGACGCTAGCGCTGGTTGATTTGGTTCAGATAAAGCTTGGGAGTTTGGCTTGTTGGAGCTGGTATACCTTGGCTGCCATTGCTCCACTGGTGATATTAGTACCTTTTGCACTTATCATATATATATGTATAGTTTTACATGCCTTTGTGTGTTGAGATTGAATGTCTATTATGTTGATAACAATTTGAACTAGTTATACTGGAAAAAAAATTCTATGATGTTGTTGATACATTGAATAGGTAGTTTTGGGAGGGGAATGAATAGAGGTTGAAGATTTTGAAATGTAAATGTGAATTAAGAATATGAAATTAAATTTTCAAGATAATAATTGGGGTTCAATTAATATATTTTGAAAAGGAGCATGATTTACAAACAAATTTTTTTATATCCCAAATGTATGAAGATGGTTTCTCTCCAATTTACATAGAGCTCGTTCGGGATGTCCCATTGAGGCTAAAATAGCCATATAAGATAAAATAGACTATTTTAGCCAAATATAACAAAATACCACATCCAACTCATAATTATTTCATTTTTTCTCTCATACAAGTCAAAAAAAAAACTAAAAAACTAAAAAACTTATCCCAAATGAAACTTTTTATCTCTAGATCAAAATAGTCAAAAAGCCAACTCATATCCCAAACGAGCTCATAGTGAACTGAAGCGTACTGTTAGGCCCGTGAGGCCCACAAAAAGTCTCGTTTCGATGATCCGAACCGTTTAATGTGTAGAGCTCGTTGAATACCTTCTGCCTACAAAAAATCAAGTGGATTAGATATTGGTAGATCCTTGATCGAAATTCATTTTTGTTAATAATATATTTTTAAAATCATATTTACTATATATTGACAAAAATATGTTCTGATTAAGGGGATACCGATATTTGATCAATTTGATATTTTACTTGGGTAAAGTACTTGACGAACTCTACACATTGAACGGATCGGATCATCGAAAAAAGATTCATGGCAAGACCCATGAACTCAACAATACGTTTCAGTCTACGATGTGAACTGGAGAAAAGTCTCTCCCAAAGCATATTTAGAATGATGTCGTAATGACATTCTTGCCACATCTATGCTACGGTCTTGGAATTTTGTTCAGAAAATTGCTTAGAAAAGTTTATGTGTGGTTAGAATTGATTTTACATGTGAAATCCATCAAACAAGAGTTGAATTTGGACCATAAAATCTATTCAGGAATAAATTTTTGAGCAGAAATTCAGGGTCTCTATCTTTTCTTTGCAATTATGTGTTACAATAATGGGTGCTTCAACTTTAAATGAATGAACCATGAACAAACATGTCTTTCTGTATAAAATTCTACAATATGAGTTTTTTTCATACTTTGGGCCTCTTGCGACCAAACTGCTAGATCCATTCATGTTTATATGACTTCTTTTTTTTCTTTTTCTTTTTTAAATATATATAAAATAAAAAAACTAATCACCTTTGTAGTGATTGTAGGCAATCTAATCTTGATCATATGCAATTTTATTTATTTATTTTTGGCATCAGCTAGGTTGATTATGGTTAGAGGTAAATTATTTTGATTACTTCTGACAGTGGATAGCGTTTTGATTTGGGGTGGAGATTAATATTTTTCTTCTTGGTTGTTTGGAAATTCAAGTAGTTCTCTCATCTGAATTCACTTTCTCGTTTCTTAAATTTGACAATTTGAGAAAATTAATGTTTGGGTTAAATACATTAAAGTGGGAGGCTGTGCAGTCCCATATATTAAATTTGACTGATAATGGGAAATTGGGAATGGTTGGCTTTGCTTACTCACCCTCTTCTATTGTTTAGTATTATTTTGGCATTGGCCTGTGATGATGACCTAAAACTTATCTATTGTCCCTTTATAATAAGGGAAGGTTAGACTCAGAGCAGCTTATTTTAATCTTCAAAGTCAAATGACTTTGTCATTGCCCAAGCAAACTAGTATTAATTTGTAAGCAAATCACTTGTTTTAGATCCAAAACAGGGGAAGAAAAAAAAATCTCTGTTAGAACTTGAAAAGTTGCCTCTTGTTCAAATTCCCAACAAGTTCTTCAATCTTGATTGAATAACATCTTCACTCAGCATCTGTTTGTTCTTGACATATTGTAATCTTCATCTATTGCTTTCTGCACTTTCATGGCAAAGGATCAACAAGTCAGGGTCGTCGCATTCCGCTATTCCTGCTACATCCTTCTTGTTCTTTCTGCCTTCTCATCCATCTCATTCCTCTACTGGTCTCACTGCTCTGGACCCTGCTATTCCAGTGTCCAAACAGCAGAGCAGAAACAAAATCAACCCATTAACCTCCTTTCCTTTCCTTCTGCCTGGAATCATCTTTCCTTCCCTTTAGAACCACCTTCCAATCTCCTCAAGATTGCTCTCTTTGTCAAGAAATGGCCTCACAGATTTCAAGCAGGCGGGCTTGAGCGCCACGCCTTGACTCTCCACCTCGCGCTAGCCAAACGAGGCCATGAGCTCCACATCTTCACCGCCTCTTCCCCAAACACCACCTTTCCCAAATACCCAATTAGCAATTTACATTTTCACCAGTCAAAACCAACAAATGCCGGTTATTTGGACCAAGCTATAGCCTGGAGGCAATTCCAAGCCCAGAACTCAACCGGCAAACCTTTTGATGTGATCCACACTGAAAGTGTAGGACTTTTGCATACCAGGTCACGGGGTCTGCCTAATCTAGCTGTTACCTGGCATGGGATTGCGTATGAAGCGGTGCACACTGACATCATTCAGGAACTTCTGCGAACTCCTGAAGAGCATCGGGCATATGCATTGACCGAGAGAGCAACAAAGGTCATTGAAGAGGTGAAATTTTTTCAAAATTACGCTCACCATGTTGCTACCAGCAATCATGCTGGGGATGTCCTGAAAAGGATTTACATGATCCCAGAAGAACGAGTTCACATCATTCTCAATGGTGTAGATGAGGAGATTTTCAAGCCAGATGTAAACAAGGGTAAGGATTTCAAGCAGAAATTTGGGATTCCACAATCTAAGTCATTGATCTTTGGAATGGCTGGAAGGTTGGTTAAAGATAAAGGACACCCATTAATGTTTGAAGCTCTGAAGCAGATTTTCACAGAAAATTCTAGATTTCGCGAGAGTGTCGTGGTCTTGGTTGCAGGGGATGGTCCATGGAGCACAAGATACAAAGATCTCGGGGCCAATTTACTGGTTTTGGGGCCATTGGAGCAGGCTCAACTGGCAGGGTTTTACAATGCAATAGATGTTTTTGTGAACCCAACACTCAGAGCTCAGGGATTGGATCATACTTTGTTGGAAGCAATACTTACTGGTAAGCCAGTAATGGCAACGAGGCTTGCCAGCATTACAGGGTCTGTAATTGTCGGCCCTGAGATGGGTTATACATTTTCACCCACAATAGATTCACTGAAAAAGGTCCTTTATCAGGTTTGGGAAGATGGAAGAGGAAATCTTGAGATGAAAGGTCAGGCATCTAGGGAGAGAGGCTTGAAGTTGTTCGCTGCCACCAAGATGGCAACTGCCTATGAAAGGTTGTTCCTTTGCATTTCATATAATGGGGAAAGCAGCTATGACTATTGTACATACCACCCTCCAAATGCCTAAAATGGCCAGATTAGGGTGGCACGGGTTTGGATCACAGTAATAGCTTCTTTAGAAATGGGGGTAAGCCTCGTGCACTGGGTCATCCTTGGTCTGAACTCGCATTAGGGTTTTATGGAGTCAGTTGGAAAGCATATTTTGAGCTCTATTTTCAATATTAACCTTTGGTATGAGCAAGGAGCAGGGGCAACCCGGCAAGTCATGAATCCCGGTGGCAAAATAGAAAGGCTTCAATATAGCTTATAAACAATGCATCTGCTTTTTCTGGTTGTGAGGTTACAAACCTTGACTGGGTTGATGGTGGGGCTTGGAGAGAACCTTTTCCAGAGTGGGAGTGGCTTATGCATAACCATCACCTGCAGGTGAGAAAAAAATGAAGTCGCTGTAACTCAAGCATTTAGTTAAAGAAACTGGGAAAAAGAACTCAACTTGCCAATGTTTTGATGATCTGTATGTGCTGTAGCCTTCATGATCACACTTGGTGTACCTGTCTGGAGGTGAGATCTCACTTAAATTTTTTTGTAGGTCTCTTGAATTATCCTTTTTCCATTTCCAGATTTCTCAGCTCTTACATGCCTTGGTGATATATGAACATATTCTCAGCCACAACCACTGAGAAGGTACTTACATTATAACCTAGTCAAGCCAACACATGTATTCACAGCCACAACCACCAAGATGGTACTTACATTAGTAGCCAACACAAGCTGATTTACATGTAATCTCTTTTGTTGACATCTGAAAAAAATGTAATAACATCAATTTTTATGACAATTAGGTTCTTTTACTTCAGTGTGAACATTGTGCTTCATCTAGATAATGGTATTGATTGAATGCTGATATCTTCAGTGTCAAATTCAGACATCTTAACTTGTGAATTGTATTTTGTTAAGATATCGAGTCACTTTTGCTGCAAAACTATGGACTTTCCAATGCTGATTGTTCAATTACATTGCATTTCATAGTAAACAGTAAGCTATTTTAGCTAGCACACAATCTGAAATAAACCTTTGAACATCTTTTTTGATACATAAAAGAGCAAATTGGAATTATCATATTGTCCTCATTCATTACTGCTATATGAAAACCAAAGCAATATTGTTCAACTATACAGAGTAATCCTAGTAGAATTCCTGGGAAAATCTCGTTCTAAAAAGAAAAAAATTGACAAGGGTTTCCCACTATTTAACCTTGGGAGCTCCATACAAATCTCCTTGTAAGTTCTGTCCAATAAAGCTTTGTTAAAATACCGCATATCTTCCATATAATAAAAGCCAAATCAAACTCCTGCGGAGGTTTTGTGAATTCCTGCAAAATTTGATATAAGAAAGAAACATCATATTAAACAACTGACTAGAAGATATTATCTATTAGCACAATGAAGAGAAGGAAAATAAGCATATCACGCGTAAAAAGATATCATCAAGTGCACAAAATGAGGTACTTTGGATAATTGACCTCAGAACTCCCTTGTCAAGTATGGATACTTAAGTAACAAACAAGAACGTTTTCATGGGATTGCATAAACACAAAAGACGTGTTTATCACTTCAGTCAAACTAATTAAGATTAACCTTCCATGTTTTCTATGACTCGCCACATTTTAACCCCAGCTGCTCTTCACCCCCAACCACCAGACACCATAATAAACACCACCACCAAAAGAGAAGGCAAAAATGAAAACTTAAAGCAATTAACTTCATGATTTCAAAAGCATTCTGGTAAAACCAAAACACTTGAGATTTCAAAAGCAAGAAACATGTTTCATGAAGTTCCAATCAATGCCCTTGAAAGAACCTAAAGTTCAAACTTTTCAAACTTAAAACTAGATTATTATATGGAAGTATATGCAAAAAGGAGCAAATTAAAATTAAAATTAAAAATAAAATAAAATTCAGACTTTTGGTTGCACATACTGAAAAAGCAGAAGAATCGAACAATAAGATAAGTTCCATCAACCTTTCATGGCATAGATCTTATTACGTTACCTTGGTAAATAGATCCATAATTCACATCCTCGGCTGGACAAAGTCTTAATAATAAAGTGACCCTGCAGGAATTCAGAGATGTTACTACATCTAAAACTGTTACTTCAATAAAATTCAAATTCCTGTATCTATGTTTGCAGCAACTTTACCTTGCCACCAGTTTCCTCTAGAAGCGCTCTGTGAATTGTTTCCATTGGGATCATCTTCCACTGCATTTTTCTTGAACTAACACATTCACAAAATCATTGAAACTATGAGTTCCATTTTGTCAAATAATCATGATAACAAAGTCACCTCATGTGCAGAAATATTTCTTCAATCAAGACTCACAATGGGGTAGGAGCTGGAGGTCTGAGTGCTCGAAGAACGGACATACATGTCTTCTTGCCCACCATAATAGAGAGATGAACTTAGAGGACAATGTTCTACACTTTCCTGGAAAACTGAAGTCCTTTCCTTGTTGGCTATGCTATGGCCTGCACCTTCGCTTTTCTTAGCTATAAAGTCTGCAAAAGAATGCAGAGAAAACATTACCTTCAACACGCTTCTCCTAAATGAAGCATTACTATCCCAATGATTTCTTTTGTACAATTAAGAGATATTGAGAAATTACATGAGATGTTTCGGAGAATAGTAAAAAATAAATCTAGCTTAAGATCTCCACGGAAGTAGTCTTGGGACATTTATTTTGGCCTGTCAAACAAATATAAATTCTATGAAGCACAATCCTATCTATGGTAATAGAGGTACCAAAAAGAGTAGCAATTCCACATAACTAGAGAAAATAGGAATAAAAATTCAGCATAATGATCTCATATAGTGGGGAAAAGCTGAAAAAAGTAGTAATATTCATATTAAAAAAAAAAAAAAATTTGAAGCTAAAGCAAACAAATTTGCAAAAGAGTTTAATTTAGCATAATACAGTGTGAATTCATTTCTTCTAATCAGAGTTTGATTTATTATTTGGACATTTAAAGTTTTTCCTTTAGAAATACAAATAAATGATTGAATATGATCTAATACCTTCAGAAATATATTCACTTCTAATGTTTCTTAGAATTAGAAACTGAGGTAAAAGACAGAGTAGAAGAAAAAAGAGAGGGTTGAAGTGCAGACCTGCAGTTCCTTGATTGTTGCTCCTCCACGCATGATTCCCCGACAACTGTTTTTGCATGTATCCCATTAGCTCTGAGCATGATGAGTCCCCACCCGCAGCCTGAAATCAAAAATAGAAGAATGCATATGTGACCAAACTAGGAACTAAAACCTATGATAAAGTACTTCATATTTTCATCTAAATGAATGATGACACCAATTTGGCCACTTTATCCTATTCCATCTATCTATAGTTGGCTATAGAATACCCGTATTTGATTCAATTCTTTCTTCTCTTTTCGCTCTTCTCTTTCCTCTTTTGCCTTTCTTTTCGTGCATGGGCATGTGTGGGTGGTGGTGTTACTGACAATCTAATGAAGCATCCTAGTTAAAAATATGGTTGGCAATTGCTACCGAAGTATCTATGATACATTTTCCACTCTTCCAGACAGGGTTGTATGATGAAATCAGTCAAAGAACACAACTAGGACACTGTACTGATTGCAGAGAGGTACAATATACGATTGCCATCTCTGATCTATGGATTGATTTATTTATAAAGCTTTAGTGTTTTGTTCCTAAAAAACCTAAAACCAAGCATGCACTTAAGCAAAACGCATTATAATAATGGACTCATAAGCTTCAATTTAAGGATTCTAATATTGATTTTCTTATAATACAAAATCACAACATGCAGTTTACACAATAACTTCCAAAAGTTTAAACATAACCAAAACGTGAGCAGATCCTCTGTCATTTTTTTCTCTGTAATGATGTTAATTCAACGGTTTATATTTAAAGTTGAAGCAAAACGACGTCATTTTGTGAATGTTGTTTAAAATAAAAGTTACTACTTTAATTTTAATTTTAATTTTTTTGGAGAATTTTAATTTTTAAATTGAACAATTAAATTACAATTTTGCTGACGTGATCATCCACGTCTCTAGCTGTAATAAAAACAATAATGCTACATATCCATACATAAAAATCCAAAATTTCACATCAATAGCCAAATTCATTTTAGATGTAGACCCCACTACATTAATTCAATCTTCACCCTACGTCACTCTACCAAAAAAATCTGGATAGATATGTCATGGTCATAGCATTCTTGGTAATAAAAATCATAGCAAAATCATTGTAGAGAAAGAATCCAAGTCCAAAACAAAAACCTTTTTCATTGGAGAAACACGTGTACCGTTATAATTAAAGAAGAAAAAAATACTATAATTTCATAATTTTTGAGTCAAAAAAAAAAAATTCATAACTAAATATAATATGAGATATAATTAAAATCTCAGTAGTCATAGCTAAAATAATATTATAAAAGAAATCTGGTCATAATTTTTAAAATAATGCTATATGCACTAATTAATGTACTAACTAGTGTACTAATTGATGAAGTGACATAATTTAAGAGGTCTTTGGCATTCATAATTTGTATAATGAGTGGGGTTAATAATAATGTCATAATTAATGATGTACACTAATTAATGTATGTAAGACTACCGTAATTTTTATAAAAAATTAGTATAACTCGGGTGCATATGGTACCTTGAAAAGGGTGTGTATATTGGAATTCAATTTTCCTTTTCATTGAATACTGAAAAAGTCATTGCAGAAACTCATGAAAATTATACAATTTTGAGAATGATATAAAAGTTTACTTCCATTTTTCAGACCAAATGACCAAAGTGTAAGTGATATGATTGGTTGATAATTAGAGAATATATAAAAAAGAATTGCCTGATATCCTAATTGATTCGGGCTTGAAAATTGAATGTAATTTTGGACTTGCATAGCAATCCCCATACAATTAACTATTCAAATTAACCAAAACAATGGCATTGAAGAAATTAAATGAAATCCCAATGAACAGAACAACAAAATTAACCACAAAAATAAATAAATAAATAAATCATACCGGTGATGGTGGAGGAAACACTGACGCAAAAAATCCGGTGGATGCTGACGGCGGTGTCGATTCCTTGGAACCAAAAACATCAGCCGTGAATGATGATGAAGAAGAAGAAGAACCCACTTGCTTCTTGTTTTCCATTACTTCGGCTTTGCTTTTTTTTTTTTTGGGGTTTTTTCCTTTCTTGGTCAATTCAACAAACAGTTACAGAACTGTCTCAAAGTGGACACAATCACCGCAAACCCAAAACAAAAAAAAAAACACTTGACAAACACGGATAAAAAAAATCAGAAAACAGAGCAATTTGAAGATCAAAGATGATGAGATATCAAAACCAGCCTCTCAATTTAAGGAATGCAGAACCCCCTAATAACCACTTTCACATGCGTGCGCGTGGCCCAAAGTGCGCCACTTGGGGGAAAAAAAAAGTGTACTTCTTTACTGTGTTTTTCCCTTACCCTAATAGGTAGATAGATTTCTTTTCCACTTTGTCATGGATTTGGGTTTCCAAATTTCCTCTCTCTCTCTCTCTCTCCCCTAAATCTTATTTTCTCTCTCTTGCACACGTTCTATTCTCTGCAAAGAAGAGAGAGAATCATATCATCTTATTCTACGAAACTTCGTTGTATGTGACCGTGGGCTCAGTCTGATTGGTGCACCCTTTTTAGGGAAAAAAATCTTTGGTGCATTAAAATTTTAGTGTTATTTAACGTGTGCATTTAAGATATATATTAAAAAAATTCTTAATATATTTATTTAAATTTAAAGATTATGTATGAAAGTAAAAAAAATATATTAATGTATTTATTTAAATTTATAGATTACGTATGATAGTGAATGCACTCAAAAATGTAAAATCTTTTCAAACATGCTCTAGGTTTTGTGTGTATTTACGTTCTTACTGTAAATACTTTCATGCAAAGTGTTCCAACTGTTTTTAATTCCTTAACATGTTTATTTTTTAAAAAAATTAACATGTTTCTTTAATTTTTGCTTAGCATGTTTCTTTAAAAGCATATATTAACAAAAAAAAAAAAATTTGTAGTAAAATAATAATGATTCGAATTTAACTCAAAATATATAATTTGGATTTAATTTTTATTCGGTGTCTCCACATTTCATATTATTTTTTAAAATAAATTTTAAATACTTAGAATTACTGTTTGACCAATTTCTTATGCTGACACAAATAAAAATTATCACATGAGCGTATGCAACATTATGTGGTTGTGTCTAATTAAAATATTTAATTATTTTTTTATTACTTTTTGTACTTTTCCATAATCTCATTATTAGTGGTAACTTGTGTTATGCACGAGACTTTATTATAGTTTAAAAAAAAAAATTATTATAATATTTAAAGTAATTTAATATTTTATCTTGTGGTACATATGAAATTTATAATTTAATTTTTATGTTTATAACTTTTTAAATTATTAGTTTAAAAAAATGAAAATATATATATTTAGTGCAATTTTGATAATTTGTATTAAAGCCTTATTTGTCATAACCTAAAAGAGTCAAAAAGTCACTATCCTATTTAAATCACATCATCTTATTTAAGTTACATCATCTTTTTACCACGTTATTTCATACCCAACCCATATTTCATAAAAAGTCAAAAAGTATACTTATTTAGATCACTCCAAACCACCACTAAAAAAAGTTAAACCTGATTAAATGATATTAAATGAGTTGTGCAATATCTCTTCTTGATATGGAAATATACAAATTTAAAAGTTATAATTAAGACAAATATATGATTTTATTATTAATGTGAAGTGAAATGATATTTAACAATAATTAATATGATTTTCTATTATTAATCCATAATTTAAATTACATTTCTTTTGATCTCAATTTTATGACTAAAAATACAATATGAATATAATATACACAGATTTCTAGTCTTTAAGTATAAGAAAGTTTCAAAAATATTTTTAAATTTTCATCATTTTCTTTTAATTTTTTTTTTATCTAATTTGATTTTAAATTTTAATAAAATTTTTGATTTAATATGAATTATTTTAACTTTTTCATTCAATTTTCGTCAACTTTTAAAATAACTTTCATTCTTATTCCAATTTTTTTTTCTGTTCACCAATTTTGATGGAAAAAATAACAATTTTCAACGTTTCATCTTTTAAATTTTTATCAAATTATAATTTGATAAAAAAAAAATATTAAGGGTTGAAGATTCTCTTAATTGGAATTATAGTGAAATAACAACTTAAAGTAGTCAAAGTTTGAGTATGTAGTTGGTTGAAATGTATAATTTAATTAATTTTCTTCTCATATTTGTATAAAAATTGACATTTATGACTACATCATTATAAGTGGGACTATGAAAAAATTTTTGCGGTGTCAAACATTTTCCATTTGTAAATATCCTACATATTAAAAAAAAGAAAATGAAAAAAATTGTAGTTTTTGGATATATGTTTATCAATTTTGTTTTATAGACATAAACAATTGATGTTTCAATTTAAAAAATCAAAAAGTAAAAAAATAAATAAATTGGATTTTTTAGAGATAAAAGAAGCCAACAAACTCTTTTATATACTATTTAAGATGGACTATTTTAATCAGATAAAAAAAATAGAAATTATATTTAGAGATTATCCCTATATATTATGCTATTATATACAACTATAACTATAACAACTATAATATATATGAAAAATTATATTAAGCTTTCATTTTCAATTAATTGAATTATAATTAACAAACTAACAAATAGCAATAATGGTATAATGGGATAGAAAGAAGATAAAAATAAAGAATATAATGACATTCAAAAGTTTTAAATTTACCTAGTTAAACAAAAATCTAATGTTATAATAAAATTTTGAATTCTCAATAAATTTTCACATTTTCAATAAAATAAAATGACAGTAAAAAAATAAAAAATTTGATACCTATTTTTCTTTACTTCAATTTCATAGTCTTTATTGAAGAGAACAAAATCCGATCAAAACCTTGGCACAGAACGAACATGGATACTTCGATTGCAACCATAATCACCAATAATTATTCTTCACCATGCAAACCTATAACATAAACACATAAGTCTCACTAAAATCGAAATCAAAACCGAAACCAAAACCGAAACCAAAACCAAAACCAAAACCAAACCAACAGTAAAGAAAGAGAATCACACAGGGAAAAAAATAAAATTAAAAAAACAAATAAATTTATGGAGTGGGAGAATGTTACCACCAACAACTCAGATCTCACCTAACCTAATTCGTTAGCTCCTCTGCCAATGCCCGCGAACTCTAGGAGTTGAGATAACTAATCAGATTATTCTTTAAATAAGACTAGAAAATTGATTAATTTGTCTCATTAAGTGATTTAAAATTTTGATAAATATACATCAGAAAAATAGATAATTATATTACTAAATGATAATTCAAATTTAAATATTGTCATATTTTTGTGAGATCCATATCTAAATTCTTATCTTTTTTTTTTTTTTTTGTGGTTTTTTTTTTCAATTTATTTAAGATGAAATTGTGGGTTTCTATTTTTTTAATTTGATTTATCTGTGGTTTCTATTTTTTTTTTATTATTATTATTTAGGTAAGTTATGATGTGAGTTAGATATGTGATAGACGTGTAAGTTTTATTGATTTAAAATATGATGGTGGGAGATATTTTTAAATTAGATTGGTTTAGATAAACTTTAAAGATTTTTAAAACTTAAAATTGGATATTGATATAAAAAAGAAAGATTTTAACTGAATAAATAAAATAAAATTTATTAATTTTATCTGTTAGTATATCTAATTTTTATTTTATTTTATTTTTTGTTATGTTATAATATAATATATAAGATATAGATGGATATTCACAACTTTCATGAAAAATATTATCTGATTTTTTGGGGAAGAGAGAAGGAAGGCAAATTTTAATTTTTTTTTGGAAATCGGTGAAAGAAATTAGGATGGAGAGATTATGAAATATTTTGTTATTTTCCCATTTGAAAGCCATAAATTAAGGAATAATTATTATTTCTGAAATAATTAAATAAATAAATCAATCAATAGTTTTTTTAAATCTATTTTATAAATTGAAAAATCAATAATTCTTAGAAAATTGATTAATTTGTCCCATTAAGTGATTTAAAATTTTGATAGATATACATCAAAAAAATAGATAATTATATTACTAAACCATAATTCAAATTTAGATATTATTATATCTTTTTGAGATCCATATCTAAATTATTATCTTCTTTATTTTTGTGTGGTTTCTATTTATTTATTTATTTTTTATTTATTTTAGATAGAGTTGTAGGTTTCTATTTTTTAAAATTTTAATTTATTTATGGTTTCTATTCGTTTTTATTTATTATTATTTAGGTAAGTTATGATGCGAGTTAAATAGGTGAGTTTTATTGATTTAAAGTATGATAGTGGGAGATATTTTCAAATCAGATTTGTTAAAATAGACTTTATAGATTTTAAAATTAAAAATTGGATATTAAGAGGCAAAAGAAATTTTTAACTATAAATAAATTTTAAATTTATTAATTTTATCTGTTTATGAATCTGATTTAATTTTATTTTTTTTTGGGTTGTGTTATAATTTTTTAAATTTATTACTTTTTTTTTTGGTTATCTATATAAAATATAGATAGATACTCACAATTTTTATGAAAAAATATTATCTAATTTTTTAGAGGAGATAAAATGAATGCAAGTTTAAATTAATTTTTTTTTTTGAAAATTGGTGAGAGAAATTATGATGGAGAGATTATAAAATATTTTTGTTATCTTCCCATTTGAAATCCATAAATTAAGGAATAATTATTATTTCTAAAATTATTAAATAAATAAATCAGCCATATGTTTTTTAATCTATTTTATAAATTGAAAAATCAAATAATTTTAGAATGAGTGTTTGGAGCTCTTAGGAAACTTCTCATTAGAAACCCTATTTTCCTTATATAATATTAGGAATGACCCATGCCTGAAGACACTGCCAACAATTTTTTTGGTATCACGTGCTACGAAACTCAATGGTAATAAATCAAGGAAAATTTACCCATAAATCTTACTTTGTAGAAAGTTGAACTATTTAGTTCTAAGAGTTTTCTTATGCACCATTTAGTCTATTTTGTTTAGTAATGTTTGTTGAGTTGATTTTGAATCTTTTAGAGTTTACATTAATACCCTTTGTGTGATTCGTTATTCCTAAATGGGGGATTCGGTGTGTTGGATGGGGATTTGGTAGGTGAGTCGTGGTGTTGGGGAATTTATGTTTCCTGAAAATGTTTTCGACCCATTCACCGTTACAACACCCAAACAACTATTTTCCTATCCCAACCCATATAATTCCATGTACACGCCATTAATGCCAAATATAAAACATCAACGATTAATGCCACGCACGCTGACCGGTACGTTCCACAACACTCATTTTGAACATATTAATTGACTTACCATGTACATTATTGTCTGCAAATACACATACACTTGAACAATTTCAATGTTATTCAGTTAAAATTTCACAACACAGCCTTCAACACATTTCAAAACACCACTTTACATATGTTAATCATTCCTAAAATCGTACCAATAACGTTTGCTCAAAACTCTTAACAGTCTACACACACAACACATCAAACTTCCACATGTATCCATTTTCCAAGCATGCACAGTAACATCATACTCATTACCGTAAACCCTGCCTCCGTTTCGACATACAGTTCAAAACAACAACACATCACCCCCAACCATTTTTGTTACTATCAATCAAACAAGTTTGCAAATCAAAACATGAACATAACACAGCACATGCCTCCATTTCGAATTGTCATGCTTAGACGTCTATAGAATTAACACCTTCAACTATCGGCTTCTAATAACGACGTTTAATCCACAATACATCTTCACGTATACAACTACGATGTCAATGTCAACAATCCCTCTGCGCATTCACCAAATGTGTTTACAATGTTCGAACCCACGACAACAATTGTGAACATTCACATTAGGGTTCCCACAAATCACGGTTACCTTGCCCCAATTATTTCTGCTCTCTTCGCTTTGGAATGTAGGTTTCCTTTCCTAAATACCTCGATGTTCGTCATTTTCACATCGACACCCCAAATGTTTCCATCTCTGCAACTTCACACCACCGCCCAATAAAGAAATAACAATGCAACACTACTGGGAAATGATGTCCCGATTTTGTAATTTCACACAATGTGAACTGACCAAATTCGCCCAATAATGTTCCAACTCACCCTCGCAATGTATATGCCCTCAACGGTCAATTTACATATAATGGGACCTTTCAGTCTATAAGAAAACTTTCAGGACCAAACAGTTCATAATTTTTCAATTTGGGATTTATTAGTGCATCACCCATAAATCAATTCAAAATGGTAATGTCACTCCGACTTAAAACTTCACCTATAAGAAACTGAAATTGTTTCTACACATTGAATTAGCGAAAGCATTTATAAATTTCAAATAGCAAATTTCAAAATTAAAGTCCAAAAAATGAATTATATATTTGAATGTAGCATATGCAAAGAATTTAGAAATAAATAAATAAAGTCCAAATAGCAAATTTTAGATTTTTATCCACGTCAAAATGACACATCTATACACTATAGCAAGTTAGAATGGGATAACCTTCAATAAAAGAATGTTATTGAATTAGTATCATAACTGGTAGCCCTTTCGCTTTATTAGGTTTAAATTCCTTCAAATAAAGGTCAATGAACATTATAATACAAAAGAATCATCCTAGCTAACCCAAAAATAAATAAATAAATAATTTAACATAAGAGAGCCAACCAACAACACACCGGTAGAAGTAGCGTAACCCAATGTTTCTAATATGGATCAATGACCTGCAACAAAATTACTCGCTTAAATTCGCTTCAAAAAACCAATAGCTATGAAAATTCACATCAAAATGCATATGAGAAATCGGAAGAAATTGTAATGAAGAATAATTGTATCAAAAGAAACTGTAACATGAAAAATCGCATCAAAATACATATGAGAAATAGGAAAATCAATAGTTATGAATTAAGAAGAATTGAACATAACTATTATGGTCAGTTGAATTATGTCATTCAATGGCGAAGTGAGAATAGACATATGTATGCATTACTAAAGTAAACAAATGAATAGAAAAGCAAATAATAGTATAGATGGATCAATTGAGAATGCCGATAAATCATACAAACCTCCAAATAGAATTTAACTTAAATTTTGTAAGGGGAGCGAATAATTTTCTTTATTAAGACTAAGAGAGTCTTGTTATAAGGAAGAAGAATTTTTTAAGGCTGTAAAACCAAACAAAATTAAAATTTAAAACAATTAAAGCTTACCTTGTGTGAAGTATCCATTTTTGGATGATCATGCTCCTTTGAGTTTCCATTCCTGTGATAATGCATAACTCATTTTAGTAGGCAAGAAAAAAAGAATCAAACTTGAAATTAATGTTAATGGGCAAATCTAACTAAAATTAAACCTGAGGTTCATTAAATAAAATTAAATGTATTATTTTTTTAAACAAAGATTACAACCAAATACTTGTGCTGGTTCATTTATCATTTTAATAGTTTTGGAATCAAAACCATTCAGAAACACGTTTAAATCTAACCCATTTTAAAAAAAATCATTACATGAAGATGGGTTTCTAAAATCTAAACCATTTCAAAAAATTATTACATGAAATTCACAGCTTTTCCTCACCTCATACCCAACACCACATTTGCCTCAAACCAATCAATTAACCTACCTACTAAAAAATAAATAAATAAATAAAAAGGGATTACATACTTTTTACTTTCTAGGTGATTGATAACATGTTGTATACTCCAAATCAATCACCAAGAATTTGCCCATAACATTTAAGAGAGCACTTCACCAACATTAAGGGTTGAAAGTGAAACCACCTTCTTCTTCACTTATGAGGTACCATTATGCATAATCATCCAATTAAAAGTATAAAGTATGTTTAAACTACTTCAAGCATGAAGTAAGTTTATGCCATCACTTATTACTCCAGGATTACTAACTAATAACATAGATAGTCGAATAAATTTAGTTCCAAAACCAAATATTTGAAGAAAAAAAAAACAACCAATTGGCTTAAAATTGACTTCTGTTAATCTAGACCTCTTTACTATTTTTCTTTTACAAATTCTTTCTAGACCTCATTGAGCCAATCTCAGCATTGTTTATAGAGTCTTACAAAATAACTAGCAAAGCTAAAAGTATAAATTTTTTTGGATAAATTACAAATACACCCCTGAGGTTTACTTAAAATACGAATTATCCCCTGTGGTTTGGAAAATTACAAATACCTCCTCCTGTCAGAATTTTTTATTTAACAAAAATAATTGAAAAAGTGAAATTTCTAACTGTTCACTATACAATAATAAAATTATCTGAATTATTAATTGAAATAAAATTTTAACATTATTAAAAATTATTAATTAACTCGATGATTTATTAATAAAAGGACCTATTTGTTATGAAATTAGAAACCTTAGAGGGCATAATGTAATTTCTAGAACCACAGGGGGTAATTTATAATTTAAGTAAACCTCAAGGGGTGTGTTTGTAATTTACCCCCCTTTTTTTTTTATCACAACTTACAATCCTCACTCTGAAAGTAAAATAAAAAATGAGAGGAGAATAAGAAGAAGAAAGAAAGAAAGAAAAAGAAAACGAAAAGAAAGAACAGGCGCAGCTCTTGTACAAAATAACAGATGATTTTCACCCAATAAAACTAAAATATATTGAGTTAAGAGTCACAGGAGTAAAGGAAAGAAGAAGAAAAAATTCACTCTAACCCATCCAATCAAAATTTTAATTTATTATAATCATATTTGTTTGTCACACTATTTTAAAATGAATATACAATTGTGCCTACAGTGTTTTAAATTTTAAAATGAAAATTTTAATTGATTATACGCATTGGTATAGTTATAGGGTGTGGAAAAAATAGTAGGCAAAGTTATTCTATTGATCAACCTTATCTAAATTTCTCTTCCACCCCCAAAATCACCTATATCATTCCGAAAAATTACAATAAAAAGAAACTCAATAAATAAACTTCTAGTTCCCCAAACAAAGAGAAAATTGTGAAGAAAAAAAAAAAGGCTTACTTGTTTAATGGGCCGTTGTGCGATTGCTCTCCATTTCTTGAAAAATTCACTAATAGACCCACACAACACTTCCATTCATTGTATAACCTGAATTTTTCAAGTCTAATCAAAACAAAGCAAAATCAAACATAAAGGCATTCTAAACCATGCTAATTTTCAAAATTATAGTAAAAATTATCACAATGATTATCATCAAAATTGTATGAAATTCAAAAATTAAAATAGAAGACCCAAATTATCACCATAAAAAAATCAAGTACTCACTCTTCTTGGTTCTAAACCTAGCTAATAATCCAGAAGATAGCCAACATGTAAATGAAGCCTATCTAATAAAAATTTAAGATTCTTAATTTTCACAACGTGTAAAATGAAGCCAAGTTGAACAATAGATTAGTAACAAATTATTGACAAATCCATCAATGGAAGGCAGACTAATTACCTAATCAACCATTGCGGCAAACAAAGTCACAACAACTTTTTATGAGCTAATCAAACACTCCTTCAAGCCAAGGCATATGTACCTGAAACAAAAGGAAGAATAGAAAATATAAGCAAGCAAGCTCCATTATCCAAAATCAACCCCTTAAAAATTGCCCATTGTTTGTTATGACACCAGATACGTAGGAATTAAGAATAACCTCTCAAGAGAATTCATAATCTCATAATAGAAGACAGAGAAGTTGAGAGCAAGGCCAAGACGAATTGGGTGTGTTGAAGGGAGATCTGTATTTGCAATGGTAGAAGCAGCCTAAAAAAAGAAAAAAGAAAAAAGAACAGCATCAAGAAGACACATCAAGTGAAGGTTAAAAACAAAACTATGTCAATGTGCAACAATTCACTATGCATATCTCTAGTATAAGATGTCAAGACAATTGATCAACATGCCTCATAACCTTCAGTGATTGTTCAGCAACCTCTTTTCTTTCCTGGTCAGTCTTAAACTTAGCAAGATACCGGTAGTAGTCACCTTTCCTGAATTAATCAGAACAGAGAAGATAAACTTACTTCCAAAGAACACCAGATAAACTTCTTTCCAAAGAAATGACACCAGATACATAGGAATTAAGAATAACCTCTTAAGCGAATTCATAATCTCATAATAGAAGACAGAGAAGTTGAGAGCAAGGCCAAGAGGAATTGGGTGTGTTGAAGGGAGATCTGTATTTGCAGTGGTAGAAGCAGCCTAAAAAAAGAAAAAGAAAAAAAAAAACAGCATCAAGAAGACACATCAAGTGAAGGTTAAAAACAAAACTATGTCAATATGTAGCAATTCACTATGCATATCTCTAGTATAGGATGTCAAGACAATTGATCAACATGCCTCATAACCCTTCAGTGATTGTTCAGCAACCTCTTTTCTTTCCTGGTCAGTCTTAAACTCAGCGAGATACTGGTAGTAGTCACCTTTCCTAAATTAATCAAAACACAGAGAAGATAAACTTTCCAATTTGGAAAGGAAAGAAAAATATGAGAAAAATAAAAAGTCACATTCAAGGGAGCCCCCAAACCAAATTGTATTAGTATTAAAAGTATCAACTGATAAAACCAAACGACACTAACTAATGTACTTCAAAAAAATAAAAATAAAAATAAAAGAAGCACACCAACTAATAGGAAGAAAAAAAAATCTAAATCAACAACCAACATAAACAATTATTACAAAACCAACTCTAATTTGACAACAAATTGAACTCATCTTGGTAATGAAAAAAAGAAAAGAAGCAAAGAATAACATTTCCATATTAGAAAGTAACAAAGACTAACACTTAATGGTGTTCTACACAAAATTTGAAACCAATATAATGAATGTAGACAAACCAATATAATTAGTGGTGTTCATACATTATCACCACAACCATATATGTATTAAGCATACTACACTGCAAGTAGACAAACCAGTTTTCTAATCATTAAACCCATACCTACTATTTTCAATATGTTTGATGGAGGTTAGTTTAGTATAGGATGTCAAGACAATATATATCAACAACCAATGTAAACAGTTATTACAAAACCAACTTTCTATGCAATAGTAGCTTTCCCTGGACTATCTGTTTCAATTTTTAATAAATATCATTAGTTTTTTAACTTAATTGGTCTCTAAGTGAGTTACTCGAAGCTTAAACTTGAGTGAAAAAGATGCAGTTATGATGGCATGACTTTAAGAACATGTGAGCATTGTATTTGCCTATGCAAGGCAAATAATGTTTTATGTAATAATTGCAGGCTGTAGTAATTAGTAAATGTTTTCATAGTAGCAAAAGAAAAACCAAGGAAGATCTACAAAGTTAATTTTCATAGTTTGATGCTCATATAATTTTCGGTGCCTAACATGAACAACACGGATCAAACAAATTTGATGCTCAACAATTGTGAGTACCCACAAAAATTATAGATGGGATAATGAAAGTACCTTCACAAAAATCAGACACCTAAATTACAAAACCAAAAATTACTATAAAACAACAAAACAACAAATCCAAACAACTCCTTCAGGATTCAGAATTCAAACATCAAATCAAAATTATCAACAAGAGCAGAGAAAGTGAAAAACACAACATAATCAAAAACAACGATCGGGAAGGCAAACAATGAAGAGTGAATAAATCTTACCGGCAAGAGCAAGAAAGGAAAAACACAACATAATCAACAACAACGATCGGGAAAAAATACTGTACAGCGAGTTCGAAATCTTACCTTGTAAGTGCGAGTTCGAAGGGAGCCGAGCCGAGTCCGAAGTTTCGCTTATAAACTGTGTTCTTGAATTCCCTCACTTCTTCCCATATATGCCCTTTTAAAAGAGAAAGTAGATAACTACTTACTTTAGGAATTCAAAATTCAAACAGAAGCAAAGAAACAAATTAATTGGCAATAACCCTCAATTAATTGACACTTGAACTCCACTTTCAAATATGGCAGCAAGATAACAAAGAACACCCACAATGATAATCTAAGTCAAATCACACAATGAATTCCAATAAAATTGGAGAATACATATTCAAATGTTACACTTGTACAAAAATCAAACAGCCATTTTGGTGTGAATTTTTAATGTATTAACACTAAATCCATCAATCCACATATAGAATAGACACAATACACAAATTAATTGCCATCAATATATCAACATAGTACTAAACCAACAACCATAATATAAACTGTAAAATTATTAAATAATGAATTAATTAAATAAACCAGCAAATAAAAAATATAGTATCAAACCAGCAATCATTTTATGATCCTAATTCAAATCATATTAAATAAACCCTCCAACAAGCTTAATAATTAAATAATGAATTTACCTTTATAACTATAACTCATGCCTCAATTTGGAAGTGCTCACACTGGTAAATAAAAAATTACAAACTTCAATCAATGTGAATTTTTTCAAAGAAAATGAGCATATCCAACCAACAGTGGTTGAGTATTTAGCATGAATAAGGAAGAAGATTAAAAAAGCAAAATTACTTTAGGAACATGACATATTTCAAAAAATTACTTAAGAACATAAAGTCTAGATAGAAGTATTTAGGAACATCACATATTTTATTGGAAAAAAGTAGAAAATTTAAAATTTACTTAGCAAAAGTGTCACCTTTCAAAAATATATAAAAAACACCCAAATAGTACACATTAAAATTCATTTAAACTACTATGACAACTGTGCCACTTAGAATGCTATTTAGGATAAAGATAAAGAGAAATGTACTTTCAGACATTATCATATCTTTTCAAACAAATTGAACAAAGTATGCACAATTTGTTGCTCACTCGAGATTGCCACTCTTTCAATATTTTAGACAAAGTATGTACAAAGTGCACGTTTAGTTTAGACATCTCTAGCAATATTTTAACTCCCACAACAATAAATACAAAATCTTTAGAGAGATAAGAAAAAAACTTAAAATAATGTAGACCTGTAAAAAGGAAGCTGATATTACAATTTGCTTCTAGTCTTCATCCACCTGTATAATACAGAAAAGATATAAAAATTAAAAGAGACTACCCAATTCAAAACAAATACACGCATTGTCACACTAATAAAAGGTTTTTCATGGACCATTCAATTCAAACTAAATACAAACATTGTTGCACAATAATAATAGGTTACCCAATGCAAACACTACCAACAAACACAACACATTGTCAACACAAATATAAATTAATGCCTCATAAAAACATTAATTTACAAAAATCAATCCATATTTTTCTTGGGTTTTATTTTTTTCAACTCTTTCTTCTTGGAACTCTAAACCCATTTATTATATCAGTTTAGTCCCATTAGTTTTGTGTATGTAACACTCCATCATCTTCTTCAATCTTCACCTACACCCATTCAGATTCATTTTTCTTCCAACCTTAAATAAATTTGGAATATTTGTTAAGCAATATATGACCATAAGCAAAATATCAAATCAACCCCCTTTTGAATCCATTTATTGTTGGAAATATTCTTTAAGAAGAATAATATTTCTATATCACAGGACAAAGTTGATATGGAGCCAAGTAAAACAGAATGACATTAAATAAGTTCTTTTAAGTAAAGGACATAATATGTATAAGTTGCTAAAATTGTTGCTACATCAAAGGAGCCATGAATAAGTTGTTGCTATATCAAAGGACAAATTGTTGCAACAGAAATTGTAGATATCAGTAGATAGCAACAATTTGTCCTTTGATATAGCAACATAAGTTGTAGCAACAATTTTAGCAACAGAATGACATTAAATAAGTTGATATGGAGCCATGAATAAATTGATATGGAGCCATGTGATATTTTAGCAACAATTTCTATAACAATTATAACAATTTGAATCCATTTAAGCAAAATATGGAGCCATGTGAAACAGAGGTAAATATAGAATGGCATTAAATAAAATAAAAGGACAAAGTTTCAATTCTAATTGCAATGAAAAGAAGGGATAAAGAAGTGGGGTTGGAAACAGCTAGGGAGGGTTGTTGTTTTCTATATCAAATCAGTGATTGTTACATTACAGCTTTTGAAAGTTCGAGTAGTCATACTGAAGCTGAAATAGACAAAATGCAAATAGTAGATATCAGTAGAGGAAGTTTCAAAGGACCTTGTTTAAAGCCAAGAACAAAGTCAATAAATTCAAGCTCTTTTCATCTCCTTGAGATATCCATATCTAAGACTAAGAGACACCCCTCCTGAATGGATGATTGGGGTTAATGTGTTACACTTAAAAAAGAAACTGGTATTTCTTTCTTCATAAATATGATTTATTTAGAAAAATATTCAGAATTTAAATAAAGTTGAATTTGTCTCCGGTCCACTATAACAATTAAGAACATCAACACTTGTTCTTGAATACAAAACCCAATAAAAAAAAATTAATTTTGATAAAAATACAATCATAACAAACCTTTCAATCAGACCAGAAATGACAGTAACCAAAATTTCATTTTCTCTACTTCTGCCGCCACTTTCTCAGCAACCAAACAGGAAGAAAGAAAAAATAAATAAAACCCAAATAGAAGGGGGGGAAAGTGAGAGAAAAACTTATGGAACTTTAGTTATGAATTAAATATAAAATCTTTGCATTCTTTACATTCATTCTTTACACCTTGGTTGTTTTTCCTCGTTGTTTTTCTTTCTTTTTTTTCCCCCCTCTTCAAATGGAACACATAATAGACTTCTCAAAACAGGGGCAAAAGGTGCTTCTTTTGCCAAATTAATCACTAACCATAAACAAAACCTAGCATTTACATACCCAATTCTAGAATTCATTAGGGTTAATCACTAAAACAACATCATAATTCCACCCCTATTTTCAAAACTCAAACCACATAGAGAGAGAGAGAGAGCAAACCCAAATAGAAGGGGGAGAAATAGAAGAAGATATTGAGGCAGATGGAGCAATATTCCGGAAATAGAAGAGGGGGGAAACCCTAGATTCTTACACCACCTAAAAAAAATAACAAAAAACAACTGAGAGGATAGCTTTCTACCTTGGAGCTGTGTAGAGAGAGAGGAGACAGAGATTGAAGTGGATGGAGCTATATTCCGGATATCACCGTCGAAGCTAATCACCACCGGAGAGAGAAAGCTTGGTGGAAAGAGGAAGAGGTGTGAGAGAGCGGAGTTTCAAATTTTGAAATCAAAATGAGAGAGAGAGATAGATAGAGAGAGAATATGTGAGAATCTAAAAGCTAAATGGAAAACTGATCTCAACCATTGATATTCACCCAAAAAATTTGAACCATTGAAATGTCCAAGTGAGTGAAACATTTTCAACCATGGGATTGAACCAATCTAACGGTTCATACTTTGACAGATAAACAAAAGTCCCATCAAACATTCAAAAACCTTCTTTCCTTATTATATAGATATAGATATAGATATTATATTTTTTTTAGATATTTTTTTAATATACAAATTATTTTTTAAAGATTTTTTTATAAAAATAATTTAACAATCTCACCACTAATCATAGTATATGGGAGAAGTTGAAAATGGGTGCTGCAGTAACTATAATAGAAGTAAAAAAGGCTTGTGGGTTGGGAGAAGTAAATAAATGCTGAGTCTTTTTTTTTAAATAAAAAAAATTAGAAAATTAAGATTGGGATATTGAAGTTTCCACCAGGCTTGTGGGTTAAAAATCTTTTTTTAATATACAAATTATTTTTTTAGATATTTTATAAAAATAATTTAACAATCTCATCACTAATCATAGTGTATGGAAGAAGTTGAAAAATATGCTGCACTAACTATGAAAAAAGTCAAAAAGGCTTGTGGGTTAGGAAAAGTCAATAAATGCTGAGATTTTTTTTTAAATAAAAAACTTAGAAAATTAAAATTGAAATATTACAGCTCTCATAAAATTTGTGAGTTAAAAATCTCATTTTTCTTATATAATATATAAATAGATAGATTGAGAGAATAAACGATAATTACTTCACATAAATTCATGAATTACTACATTCAAGGCAGCTTGGCCTCTTTTGGCAATTTAAAAAAAAGTCATCTATTTTTTGGATTTTTTTTTTATCTTTGGTGATTTTTTTTTTTAAATTATGTCAACTTTTTTCTTTTACTTTTTTGATCTATCTTGTCAAGATAAATCTAAAAAGTATATTTTTTTTTAAAAAAAAATCACAAAATTTTTTTTTCTTATTTTTGTTTTTTTTAATTTTTTTTGAATTTTTTAAAAAAATTATAATTTACTAGTTCGTCTTATCGAGCTGAATTTAGAAACTTTTGAATTTTTTAAAAAAAAGTTTAAAGATGAAAATAAATTTTTTAAAAAAGGTTAATTGCTCATAAATTCAATATAAATAGGGTATAAGACGTTAGGTTTAAGAGAAAATTTTTGTTGATAAGAGGTCTATGTTTTGTAAAGTAGTTTGATAAGAAGTCTTAGAGAATATTTTGTTTTCAATTATACCCCTCAACATTTTTTTATCTGTTTGACTTTTCGTTGACTATCTGTTGAAATTATTTTTATCTGTTAAAATTTCTATATGTTCAAGTTTTTTCATCTGTTCAAATTTTTTATATGTTCAAATTTCTATGTGTTCAAATTTTTTTATCAACTGTTCAAATTTCAAATTTTTTATCTACTTAAATTTCAACTTATCTATTTGAATCTATCTATTCAAATATTTTATCTATTTAATTTTTTTTACCTGTTCAATGTTCTGTTTTAGATCAAACACAACCTTTTTCCGTCCAAAACACAACAAACATATATATATATATCATAGCTATAACTAAAAATTATATGTTCAATTTTAGATAAAAAGAATAGAGCCACTATTTGTTTATTGCGACAAAAAATCAGATAAAGAGAAAGAGAAAGAAATAGATAGTGGAAATTTGGAGCTAGACACATACACACAACTAGAGAAATAGTGCTAATGTAAGGGGTTGTTTGGGATGTCTTAAATAAGTGTACTTTTTGACTTTTTGGACTAAAAAGTAGAGAAAAAAAATATGATTGTTTGGGATAACTTTTTGACTTTTTACGAAAAAATGTGCATTAAAATATTGTATAAAATAGCAAAATTACCATTTTACCCCTACTATAATGAATTGCCTACTGACTTGGATTGTCCAGGAAGCCAGACGAGGGGCAAACAAGTATAGGAGCAGATTGCCTACAGTCCAAGATCGGACTGGACGGTGCTCTTCGGCTCATGGGGGCCACCACGGGTCTCGTTTTGATAATCGGAACTGTTTAATGTGTAAAACTCATCGAGTATTATATGCTTGTAAAAAATCATCTTGGTCGGATATCGATAGCTATCTGATCAGATTAGTTTTTTGTCAACTGTTAATTTCTTCACCATCTTTTTTTTTTTACAAAACTAATTGGTCATATAGTTATCAATATCCGATCAACGTGATTTTTTACAAGCATATAGTATTTGATGAGTTCTACACATCAAACGGTTCAGATTATCAAAACGGGACCTGTGATGAGCCCAACAGGCCGAACAACACCATCTTGTGCAAATTTTTTTGTGCACTCGTGTGACCATCACTTACCATCATGATATACTGACAGCGGTTTGTACTTGGCCTGTGTAAAAGGGTTATTATATATATATATATATATATATATATATATATTGTGAATAATGATAACTTTTTTGTTTTTTTAGTAACTTTTTGACTTTTTGTATTTTTTAGTGTATACCAAACTAGGCCTAAGTATCTACAAACGAATCGTCTTGAAATTGACGAAAATGGAAAATTAACAATAATAGCGACACATTGTTTTAGTGAAAACACTGAAATTGAAACATTTAAACAAAGAAATAGACATAGAAATAGAAAAAATGTGAGATTATAAAATCAACTTACAGCAAATTGGAGAAGAAGGCATGGTTTTCAAACAACAGAGTCTCCAATTAACAATAACTTAAAGAGGTAGTCGCTGAAAACGAAGAATACATACAAAACATATGTATGTATTCTTTAGACTAATATAGGTTGTGATCTACGGTTGCGGCTTTAAAGTCATTGTTTATGTGGTAAATAGGCGGCGGTGCACTGTCGTTGATGGCGGCAGATAAGGAGTAACTGCGGTGGATAAAGAGTTGTCGACGAGGAGGTCGAAGTCGTAGCATCATCATCAAAGGGTAACGATGTCGTCTCAATCGGTCTGTAAAGAGAGAGAGAAAGAGAGGGAGGGAGAGGCGATAGTGGTGGTCGTGGTGGCAGAGGAGGAGGAGGAGGAGGCGACGGCATCGGCGCCATCACGGGCAAAGGAGAGAGAGAGAGAGAGTGTGTGTGTGTGTGTGTGTATTGATTTGAGACGGTTAGGTTTGGGAGATATATATATAAGTAAGGATATTTTGGTCATTTTACTTGAATTTGTCTTTTTGGATAAACAATTTCAACGCCTGAACTATTTACCAATCAAAATTTAAATTTGAATTTATGAATCGAAAGCTCTACTCACCAAAAAAAAAACAAAAAAAAAACAAATATCCTAAAAAAATAAATTAAAAAAATAAACAAACCCCAAAATAATCACGTGGCTTCAATTCAAGAGGCATTGGATACCACTACCAAATAATTTCTCCCTTTAGGGCCATGTACTTGGAAAGTGTTTGTCCAACCCTATCTTAAAATTTTAAAAAAAAATTTATTTTGATCCGACAAGAAGATGAAGTAGATAAGATTTTTGGTCCACTCAACTCAAGTACTTCACTCAACCCTTTATTCGGATATGCTCATTCTCACTTTTTCGATTCTGAATATGAAAATAAAATGGATACTATTAAGATACCTGCATACCGACCTAATATATTATAGAGAGATTGAATAGTCAATGTCACAAACGAGTATACAAATTGGAATATACATAATATATAATTTATCTTCTTATCTTCTTGTTTGAATTATATCCTTCCCATATATAGATAATATATATTCTTCCTAATCTTGTTTCTCTTTTAAATTAATTTAATGTATGCTTCCTTGTGGTTCTTTGCTCCAACATTTTAATAAGATTCACCTTCAAGTTTATCTAAAATAAAATAGTTGTTATGCTTTATTGACAGTTGAAAAGGATTCTAAAAAATATGTATATAATCTGTGTAAATATATTTTTATTTTTTAGAGACTAAAGATGAGGCACTTTCTTACTTAATTTAATATCTGAGTTCGAGAATCTCCATTGCATGATATAAAAAATTATATTGTCTTTCATAAATGATAAGTGGTTGTTTACCTAATCAATAATATTTTATTTTTTATTTATTTTTATTTTTTTTGGTCATATAAGTACAAAATCTCTTGTTATTGCACACTTCATAAACAATATATGACCAAAACAAAAAATAGATATAGCACTCGTTTGGAAAGTTGGGTTGGGATTAAAATAGTTACAAAAAAGATAAAATAATTTTTTTAGTCCAGGCTTAAAATGTCATATTCAAATTATAATTATTTTATTTTTCTCTTATAAAAGTTAAAAAAGTCTATCTCAAACGAGACTTTTTAGCTCCAGATTAAAATAATCAAAAAGTCAACTCACATGCCAAACGAATCCATAGATTAATAGATAAAAACACTTTTCTAAAATTCTATGCTTCATAGATAAGGGGGAAAAAATTCTATTATATGGTTCGATTTTGATAGTAATAATCGTAGGAGAGAATGAGAATGCGATTCTTAGAGTTTATTTGAGAAATAGTATTTTAGTTTTTTAACTAAAACAAAAAGGGGGAATGACCTTTTTAGTTTTTTTAATTAAAAATAATAATTTTTTGATGCTTCACGGAAAAAAATTTACAAAAAGTAAAGAGGATGAAAATAATTTTTTTGACCTTTTTTGTATAATTTTCTGACTTTTATTTTTTTTAGTGAATTTTTTTATTTTTAGTTAAATTAGCCTAAGTAGGCATAATTCTACTACTACTTAAAATGAAAAAGTGATTTATGTTAGTTATTTAAGTCAGAATCAGAAATAAAAGTAGATAAAAACATAATAGATTGGCGAATTTGAGGATGGATTTGGAAAGAAAAATGGAAAAAATAGGTAAAATGTGACTTAGTTTCACACATATTTTTTTTTCCCTTTCCAAATCCATCCTCAAATTCCTCAACCAAACACGGTATTAAAATGAAAAAGTTATTTAACTCAACATCAAAATCTGAAATAATCCTATTTTTTTCATTTTTCTTTTTAAATTCATTATCAAATTTGTCAACAAACACGGTACTAAAATGAAAAAAATTACTTATGTTAGTCATTTAAGTCAACATCAAAATCCAAAAAGTTCTATTTTTTTTATTTCTTTTTTTAAATTCATCCTCAAATCCGTCAATCAAATATAAAAAAAACCAAACATAGTATTAAAATGAATATTATTTTGACAACCAAAAAAGACGTGGACGGCAGGATTCGAACCTGCGCGGGCAGAGCCCACATGATTTCTAGTCATGCCCGATAACCACTCCGGCACGTCCACTTCTGTTGTGAACTTGTTATTCAATAATATTATGTAAACTATAAGTATAATTGTTTGTGTGCACATTCATACTATATTGTTGGTGGTAATTGAATTGCAAAGAGCTTGGTTGTCCAGAAAGTAATCCACTTCTGTGGTGAACTTATTATTCAATAATATTATATAAACTATAAATATAATTGTTTGTGTGATTAATGCGTATTCATACTATATTGTTGGTGGTAATTGAATTGCAAAGAGTTTGGTTGTGCAAAAAGTTATGACTTACGGTTAGGAAATGTCAAGTTTATTATACGAAACGCTGTGTTTGGTTGGGAGATTTGGAGAGGGATTTGGAAAGCGAAAGGGAAAAGGTGTGTGAAACTAGGTGAAATTTAGATGTATTTTATTCACATTTCACCTATCTTTTCCATTTCTCTTTCCAAATCCCTCTTCAAATCCTCCAACCAAACACAACATTAAAAAGTTTGCCAAACAAAAGCAAATTAAGAATTTGAATGTCCATTGGTATGAATAGGTTAATTCAACTTATATTTCACTTTGATTCATTGAAATTTCTGACTTTGGAGCGATTGATAAAATAAAATACATATAAAGAACTTGGATATTTATATAACATGTCTAAGGGCGGGGACATACACCAAGCATAAATAGAAAACCACATGAAAATCAATAAATGCCTACATAAGATGGCTCTAATCAGTACTACAAGCTCTGGTGTCGCCAATTGCAATCTATAAAGTTCTATTGTCATATCCTTCACCGCAGAGCAGTCTCACATAACCAGCCTCTCCAGCATCATATGGTAAGCCAGGATCCAACAACTCTAGTGAGATTTGTAAGAGCAGAACCCTATGCAAGTTCTGCATCTGAGGTAATAACATTGCCCATGAGATGTGCCGAAAATTCATAATAAGTGTTGGTATGATTAAATAATCATTGAAAAGCAAAACATTATTGATTCTTGAATAGTTTGATTCAACCTTCATTATTTGCCAAGTGTTGGCTTTTTTTGGCTTTTGAAGGTTAATTGTGTAATTTTAAGCGTGCTAGTTGTTGGATATATTTTTCGATAAAAAATTAAATTAACAGAATAATTAAATACAATAAATAATTAAACACAGAACCAGAGTTAACTTACAACTTTCTGTAGAATCAAACTTAGAATAAATTTGTGATTGAGGCCAGTGTTTAAATACTGTGTTTTTAAGATAGAAATTCGTCCTCTCCTAAGGTGCTCAAGAATAATGGACGTCCTGCCTCCAGGATACAACAATCAGCCCAAACAGATGCAGCACATCGTACTGTTTGTACAGCAAACCTGGTTGTGTTTTCAAACTCTCAGTATTTAGACCCAGAATGCAAAATGAAGAATAAAGAAAGCAGCGAAGAGAGAAAATGAAAGGAAAGGAAAAACTTATTAATTTTGGAGTGGAGGGTTGTATATATATATATAGGTAGTGAAGTGCCTTTTCCAGAACAGAAGAGCGATGTGATGAGCAGTCGCCGGACTGGAGACGCGATTGGTCGGAGATGAAGAAGAGTTGCAACCGAAAATTTTGAATTCAAAATTTCAGAATTTGAATTTCTCCTGCAAAAAATTATTCAAAATATTCAAATAATTTTGGAGCAAAAAATAAGGACGAGTTTGACCCACACCCACACCCACACCCGCGCCCGCGCCCGCCCCACTCCGCCCCGGCCGGCCGGCGGCGCGCGCGTGTGGTGGTGGTTTTGGGTTTATCCATAACTCCTCCTCCTACAAAACTTGGGTATCCCTTGGGGCCCAACCCAAGGGCTCTAACTTAAAGGCATATATACTTATAGAAACTCTTCCATGTTTCCTATATGGGATAAGGTTTAGATACCAACTCACGAGAACCACACTAAACATATTCATATTCATGAGGCTCACTTCGGTATCAATTTCTCATTCGCTCGAAAATGGTTTTGACCACCCGAGTATATATTCTTGTTCACCACACGGCAAGGAACGCGTTGCCATTTAGACCCACCAAACCTAAGGTGTGGGTCTTACATTAATTATAACTCAAAGTTCCTAAAAATTAATTGTGATAAACCATTTTTTCTAACAATCCCCCACATGAATAGAATTGAAAGCGAACATGCAACAACATGCAGACACTAAGAGTACAAAATTGAAAATATCCTGCAAAGGATAGATAGCTTTTGGCTTTGAACCTTCTCTTGTGAAAGACTATTGGGTTTACTGGCTGATTAGTGAACATGATGTCTTGAACTATTCTGCTATTGGTGTAAATCGAGACAATAGCCTGTCACACAGTTTTATTTCCATACATAATCTGGTTCTATCGGTTGTGCCCATTTTGGCCCTGGACAATTCCTGGTTTTCCTAAGTACTCTAGAGAATTTAGCCTTCTTTTTTTTCCAATTCTCATAGAACCAACCCAGTTCACACTCATATAGGTGATTCTCATTAAGAGAATTCTGCTATACCCCACTTGGATTTCCAAGATATGAAAATCATTAAAAGTAAAGCTTAACTTGATTAATGCTGCAGACATCACTATGTCATCATAGGAAAGGGTAAAAAATTTCCCTCAGTGATACTGATGAGTCACACATAATTCGGTTGTTCTTGTGAACCTAGATTTTGGGATCTCCAATCAGCTAGGTTGGGTTTCCATTAAGACGACTCTTTAGTTAGTAGGCTTTAATCCCATTCCCCTCGATGATCTTAACACTTGCTCTCTGGTCAAACCTTTGGTTAACGGATCCGCGATATTATCTTTTGACCTTATGTACTCAATGGAGATAATTTCATTTGAGAGTAGTTGCCTAACAGCATTGTGTCTGCGTCGAATATGACGAGACTTACCATTATACATGTTATTCTGTGCTCTTGCCATTACTGCTTGACTGTCGCAATGAATGCAAATGGCTGGCACAGGTTTTGGCCATATTGGAATGTCCTCTAGAAAGTGACGAAACCACTATGCTTCCTCACCTGCTTTATCTAATGTGATAAACTCGAACTCCATTATGGATCTTGCAATGCATGTCTGTTTGGATGACTTCCATGAGACTGCTACACTCCCTAAGGTAAAGACATAACCACTAGTAGACTTGGAGTCTTTAGTGTCTGAGATCCAATTAGCATTACTATAACCCTCTAACATTGCTGGATATCTCATATAGTTTAGCCCATAGTTCCGAGTATACTTCAAATATCTAAGTACCCTAACTATTGCTGTCCAGTGGTCTGTTCCTGGATTACTTGTGTACCTACTTAATCTGCTAACTGCATATGCTAAATCTGGATGTGTGCAGTTCATGAGGTACATTAAGCTTCCGATGATCCGGGAGTATTCTACTTGTGACACACCTTCACCCATATTCTTTATCAAATGAAGATTAGCATCCACAGGGATCTTAGCAAGACAATCGTCATGCTTGTTAAATTTCTCAAGTATTTTATCAACATAATGTCCTTGAGACAAGGTATATCCTTCAGATGTCTTTGTAATTTTTACTCCAAGTATAACATCTGCTACTCTCATATCTTTCATGTCAAACTTAGAGTTCAATATTTTCTTAGTAGCTTTGATCATTTCATAATTACTACCAAGGATGAGCATATCATCTACATATAGGCAAACAATGACACATCCATTTTCTGTGTTTCTCACATAAACACATTTATCACATTCATTAATTTTAAATCCATTTGACATCGTTACATTGTCAAATTTTTCATGCCATTGTTTGGGTGCTTGTTTTAGACCGTAAAGGGATTTCACAAGTTTGCACACTTTTTTCCCTTGCCCTGGAACCACAAACCCTTCTGGCTGTTCCATGTAAATTTCCTTATTCAAATCACCATTCAAGAATGTAGTCCTAACATCCATTTGATGGATCTCAAGATTATACAAAGCTGCAATAGCTATTAGCATTCGAATGGGCTTTATTCTTGTTACAGGTGAGTACATATCAAAATAATCTACTCATTCAGTTTGCCTGTAACCTTTAACTACAAGTCTCGCCTTGTATTTGTCAATTGAACCATCCGGCTTCAACTTCCTTCTAAAAATCCACTTGTAACCAAGAGGCTTACAGCCTGGTGAAAGATCCACCAATTTCCATATATGATTTTGCAAGATTGATTCAATTTCACTATTGATAGCTTCTTTCTAGGAAGGAGCTTCAGGAATGAACATTACTTCTTTGAAAGTTCGAGGCTTCTCTTCCAGTAAGTACGTTAAAAAATCAGGACCGAAAGTTTTTTTCTGTCCTAGCCCTTTTATTACGTCAGGGTTGCTCCTCGACTTTTTCCCCTGGATTTTCCTTAACCTGTCCATGATCATTGTCAAAAGCAGTATCATAGGTCCTTTTAGGCTCTTGTGTCAATTTATAAGGAAACACATTTTCGAAAAATGATACATTCCTTGACTCGATAATTGTATTGACATGAATCTATGTGTTCTCAATTTTATGCACTAAAAACCGATAGGCACTGCTGTTGTTTGCATAACTTATGAAAATACAATCAACAGTCTTGGGTCCAATTTTAACCCATTTTAGTTCTGGTATTGCCACCTTAGCCAAACACACCCACACTTTCAAGTAGTTGTAGGAAGGCTTTTGACCTTTCCACAATTCATAGGGTGTTTTATTAGACTTCTTATGAGGAATTTTGTTGAGAATATAATTAGCGGAAAGTATTGCTTCCCCCCACAAGTTCTGAGGTAACTCCGAACTTATTATCATGGCATTCATCATTTCTTTCAAAGTTTGATTTTTCCGTTCAGCAATTCCATTTTGCTGAGGTGTATAAGGCGCGTGGTTTAATGTATTATTCCTAATTGTGAACATAAGCCACCAAATGGTGCTTCATATTCACCACCTTTGTTGCTCCTTATAACCTTTATTTTCTTGCCAAGTTGATTCTCAACCTCAACCTTAAATTCAATGAATTTTTCTAAGGCTTCATCCTTGCTTCGCAGGAAGTATACATAGCAATACCGAGTGCTATCATCAATAAAGGTTATGAAGCACTTCTTTCATCCTCGTGTTTGAACAAATTTCAAATCACATATATCACTATGGATTAGATCCAGAGGTTCAGTATTTCTTTCAATTGGCTTAAAAGATGCCTTAGTCAATTTTGATTCAACACACACTTCACACTTATGATTTGTATCAAAATGAAACTTAGGTAGAAATTCTAAGTTAATTAATCTACGCAAAGCATCATAATTAACATGTCCTAATTTACCATGCCACATATATAAAGACTCAACAAAGTAAGTAGAAGATGTGTTGTTTTTATTAAAAATAGGAACCATTGTCATTACATTTAGTTTGAAGAGCCCATCGCTCAAGTACCCTTTCGCCACATACATCCCATTTTTAGTGAGTACAAATTTGTCAGACTCAAACACAAGGCAAAACCCATTCTTGCTCAGCAATGATCCAGATACCAGGTTCTTCCGAATTTCTGGTATATGCAGCACCTCTTTCAAAGTAAGCTCTTTGCCTGATGTCATCTTGAGTACTACCTGTCATTTGCCATCAACCTTGGAGGTAGAAGAATTGCCCATATAAAGTTGTTCTTCATTATCTACCATTTGATATGTGGAGAACATCTTTTTCTTAGAGCAAATATGGTGTGTAGCACCTGTGTCCACCCACCATGGTTGTTCACCAGATTCACTTCAGACACCATTCCGGACATATGTAAACCCGAAATCATTACACAAAGATTTTCCTCCTCTATTATGTTGCCTTGAGCAGGTTTCTTCTTCATGGTTCGTTGAGCCCGACGCTTGTGACAATCTTTGGCACGATGTCCTTGCTTGTCACACACATAGCATTTGCCTGTGAAGTTCTGAATCTCTCTAGTCTTCGAGCCAGAGCCTTGTTCTGAACTTTCACCAGGATACTTTCTTTTCTTGCTGTTGTGCTTAGGCTTCTGTTCCACTACATTAGCCTTGGCCTCCATGAGATGACGCCCATTTTTCTTTTCAAACCCACAGTTGTCTTCTTCAATCCTCAACTGAACAATCAAGTCCTCCAGTGACATCTTTTTGCGCTTGTGTTTTAAATAATTCTTGAAATCCTTCCAAGACAGCGGTAATTTTTCAATTATAGCTGCTACCTGAAAAGACTCACTCAGACACATACCTTCTGCATGAATTTCATGCAGAATAAGCTGAAGATCTTGGACTTGACTGATCACCGTCGTAAAATCCACCATCTTATAATCCAGGAAGCGGCTAACAACAAATTTTTTTGTTCCTGCATCTTCCGTCTTATATTTGCGATCCAAGGAATCCCACAGTGTTTTTGCTGACTTGATTGGACTGTACACATTATACAGTGTGTTGTCCAATCCATTGAGGATATAGTTCCTGTAGAGAAAGTCTGCATGTTTCCATGCATCTACTGCAACGACTACTTGCGCATCACTCTCATCCTCCTTCAGAGTTGGCGCATCTTCTCATAAAAACCTCGCCAAATTCAGGGTAGTTAAATAAAATAACATTTTTTGTTGCCACCTTTTAAAATCGATACCACTGAATTTTTCAAGTTTTTCCCCATGGTTCACTGGAACATGTCCATGACCCGAGCCATGAGCCAGAGTAGGAGTAACAACCGGAATAGAAACCACCGGTGGAGGCACAATGGGATTAGGAGTAATAACAATACTCTCAGTTGCCATTTTCTGATTAATAAAATAAAATAAATTAAACAGAAAATATTTTACAGTAGAATAAATAAAACCAGTAATTAAAACTAACAATATCCTGGAACAAAATATTCTACTAGAAAAATAAATTAAATAAAATATGAGAACAACAAGATTTTATCTTTATTGGAATTAAAATCAAATTATATCATATGAACCAAATTAAACAAATAGTCTGACTAGGTTAATCAGACAAAAGAAATTAGATAATTTGACCAAATAAATTATCTGACCAAATAAATCAAATAAAATGACCAAAATAAATATGACCAATTAAATCAATTAGACTGATCAAAAGAATAAATAAACTAATTAGATCACCAATGGCTGATTCACGCTGTGTATACTACAATTTTATTTAAACCAGAATTGAAGAATACAGAATTCTTATGAAATGTGGCAACAAGTAAATCATTAATCAAAGATACCCAATTTTGTATTAAATAAAAGTCCTGTATACAACACTACTCGTGCACCAATTACAAGTGATCAAAAGAAATATATATTGCCCATGAAAATTTGTACACAGTGCACTTGTGAAAGAAATAAAGATATCGTATTCACATATGTTACTAACATCGGGCAAAGTAATAACAAACTTGAATATAAATACACACATAGACAACCTAACTTTCTACAAGTTAATTAATTTTTTTTTAAATCGGAAAAAAAAAACAAAAACAAAAACTGGATTACAGAAGTAAAACAGTAAACAAAAGTAATTTTCTATCTCAAACTATTGGATATATTTTTTGATAAAAAAATAAATTAACAGAATAATTAAATAAAATAAATAATTAAACACAGAACTAGAGTTAACTTACAACTTTCTGTAGAATCAAACTTAGAATAAATTTGTGATTGAGGCCAGTGTTTAAACACTGTGTCTTTAAGACAGAAATTCGTCATCTCCTAAGGTGCTCGAGAATAATGGACGTCCTTTCTCCAAGATATAACAATCACCCCAAACAGATGCAGCACATCGTATTGTTTGTATAGCGAACCTGGCTGTGTTTTCAAACTCTCAGTATTTAGACCCAAAATGCAAGATGAAGAATGAAGAAAGCGGCAAAAAGAGAAAACGAAAGGAAAGGAAAAACTTATTAATTTTGGAATGGAGGGTTGCTCTATATATATAGGCAGTGAAGTGTCTTTTCCGGAACAGAAGAGCGATGTGATGAATAGTCGCCGGACTGGAGACGCGACTGGTCGGAGATGAAGAAGAGTTGCAACCGAAAATTTTGAATTCAAAATTTCGAAATTTGAATTTCTCCCGCAAAAAATTATTCGAAATATTCAAATAATTTTGGAGCAAAAAATAAGGACGGGTTTGACCCATACCTACACCCGCGCCAGCCCTGACCCGGCTGGACGGACGGACGGAAGGCGGCGCGCGCGCGCGCGGTGGTGGTTTTGGGTTTGTCCATAACTCCTTCTCCGACAAAACTTGGGTACCCCTTGGGGCCCAACCCAAGATCTCTAACTTAGAGCATATATACTTATAGAAACTTGGGTACCCCTTGAGTCTCGGTCCTTTCTGTTTAGCCTTCTCTCCTATTTATACTCTTTAATGATAACCGTCGAAGTGATCTTCTAACCGTAGAAATACGCTTTTACGATCTCTAGTCATGGCTTCACTCAACTAGCTCCCACTATGCTTCTTTTTGCAGTTAGGCTTCCCTTCTGAATTTGAATTTGAATTTGAATTGTAGGTAACCGTTAGGCTACGTCATCTCGCGCCTCTTGACTATTCCGATGCCACGTAGATCAGATACTACAAATATGAACTGCCACGTGTCTGTCTTTGATTGGAGACTTGCATTAATTCTCCCAATTGCCCTTTAGGTGCCACGTGTCACTCTGCAATTGGCTTTTACAAATTATACATCCAACATTACCTCCGGTACTAATATACCCAATACTTGGTGATATTAGTGGACTAGTGCACTCTATCCACATCCTAGGACGTGCATGGACTCTGTATATTCTGGAAGTGTAACCGCTTTTTGAACAATGAAACAATGAACTTCATTAAATCTTTGTGCTTTGCACTTTCATTCTCTAAGTAGATGAAAAGACTGGCACATCTCCAATGGCCAACCACACCTTCTATTACATTGATCGAGCATATGATGAGTCTTTGGAAGATGATTGCAGGCCTCGAAAGAACTTTAATGCATTTATTGGCTACACTTATTTGCCTCCATTTATACAAGTCATGGAAGCTTTTGCAAGTTACCAACCTTTAGACTAAGAATCTACCAACTACAAACCTTTGGACCAAGCATTTGCAAAAATGGATCTTGGAAGCTCCTCCTTTGCCCCACAACTCTCCGTATGGGACGAAGCCGCTTCTTCTTCCTCCAAGTCCACTGGGTGGGGAAGTTGGTCAACACCTGTTGAACCCCAAATAAGGGAGCGAATTCATCATCGATTTGTTGAATTCGATGATCCCCTTTCCATTCCTCATTCTGCTCGGAGCTCAGTGGTTTATCCCTATATACCTTTTGATCACCAACGCAGTCTGGAGGACAACTTGCTTATGGCGTGGTACACGTCTTCTATGCCAACTAGGATAGTGTAGAAAACTCCTCATCTAGACGAAACACAGGGATTTAATCTGTCACTTTTGGCTAAAAAGGCAAAACTTTGCTCTTCTAACTGGCTAGAATGTGTGAATGACCCCAGTTCCTCCCTTTATTCGGGATGGACCCCTTTGCACCTCCTCTCCCTCAGAGTCCTCATTGGATGGAGGAATTGAAACTTACTCTCTTCGAGGGTCAGTTTTTCTCTTCCTACCAACCTCTAGTTCCTCTAACTGCATTCGAGTGATACAAAGCTCAGCTTCTGCTTGCTGCATTCTCTCACTTGCCTTTCAATGTTCTTGGAGATGAGATTCCTCTCAAGAACTTCCAATGGGCTTGTGATGTTATGACTTGGGGTCATGTTTTCAACCCTATTGTCCGAACAGAGCTTCGATCCTTTTCGGACTAACTCACACTCCTTCTTCACTGGTACAAAATTTCTTTGGTCACCAGCGACTCCTTGGACGAAATCACGGCCAATCGAAATCAAACTCAATATGAAGCAGAGACCCTTATTAAAGAATATGATGACTTCAAGAACAATGACTCAGTGTGTTGGGATGATTTAGATATGGATAAAATGGAGCAAGGCTTGAAGAAGACAGAGTTCGAGGTGAAAGCTGAACAACTTTTTCACAAAATAAGAGTCTATCAACTACAGCAAACTGAGTTAGATAGAGTGGAAGATAGAATAAAGAAAGAACACAAGTTCATAGAACACTACTGGGTTAAATTTAATGAACTTGTTACTTTTTCTATTCCCTATTATTATGAAATTGAATTTGTAGCCAAGTAGGCCTTTCTAATGTAATTATTTATATATCAATAGAACTTGAGGTTTTCTTTCCCTCTTTTGCATGATATGGTTTTGTATTTCAATTACATGATCGATTGTGTGGCGAATATGGCTTTATACCTTACTCTGTTTATGCAATCTGTGAATGATAACTTCAAAGCAACCAACTTGCTTTGATGTCTGGTTTCAAATGTTGTGAATAATAAAATTCTTTATAAGAGTAATGGTATTTATCTTAAGTTTTCATACTCCAAACATATGGTTAATACAATATGTGAGAATAACAGTACCAATCTTGCTTCGAGGCCTGACTCAGGTATTTCAAAGTATGAAATTTCTCTTAAGAACGACCCTATTTGCCTTCGAAGATTTTTGTATAAGCAAAAGCGTAATATTAGTCCTTTGGCCTTTAGACTTTCTATAATGCTTACTAGTTTCATAGTGCTTATTTATGCTGAAAGAATAGGCAAGAACCATATTCTAACTATAGGTTATTGTGAAGATCCCTTCGAAGGAAACTTCTTTTGTTGGAAAGTTTAAAAGCATACCTCCAAGATTCTTGAAGTGAGCAAATCTTAACTATGCTTGAATTCAAGGCATAAGACTGGCTTCGAAGCCAACTACCTATTTTCAAAGTTAAGCTAAGTATTTGAAAACTAGCTTCGAAGCCAACTACATGCTTCCAAAGTTAAGCTAAGTATTTGAAAATTGGCTTCGAAGCCAACTAACACCATTCGAAGCCAACTATATGTTTCCAAAGTTAAGCTAAGTATTTGAAAACTAGCTTCAAAGCCACCTAACACCTTTCGAAGCTAAGCTAGGTATTTGAAATGTGTTTCCCTTCTTCATAAGGTATCTACATTCTGGCTCGGAGGTAGTCTTCTTTCTTGTGTTCTTAGGGATTTAAAATAAAAGCCCTGATCACACATGGGTTAGAACCTGGGTCTATTTAACCCGTTATGTTAAATAGGTAACTTTGGACAGAAAGGTTTTAAAACCCCTTCTTCTCGTGCTTTATCTATACTCTTGTCCAAAGTCTCTCTTTCAACCCTATTGCTTTTATTTGTAGCTCTTGGCCCTTCCGTTCACTTTCTTTTTTCAATTCCTTGGTAATGGTTTTCTCTTCTAAAATACCAGTCGTTGAGCGTATAAGCCCATCTATGGCTTTGAAGAGAATCATCAACGAAGAATGTGACAAATACAAGACTGGGGAACGATGTGCTATCGATGGTCGCATCTTCATTCCCCAAAACCATGCTCAATGGGAGATTATCCTTGGTCCCATTTTCAGAGAAGCCCCCACCAAACTTCCTGCTCTATACCCACACTTAGAAAGTCAATGCCTCCTTCACGAGGGTGGCCTTGATTGGGGAAGTTGGAAGATGAACCGTCCCCATCGTTGCTAGCCCACATTGAGGCCAGAATTGGAAGAATAGTATGACCGAGTTGTTCTTGCCTGGATGCTGGACCTCCAGGAACTATATCTCCTTAACGCCTTTCGATTAACCAGGTTTTTCATTCCTGAAAACCCTTTTCTCATACCCGCTGCTCTTTGTTTTTGGAACCCAGCTTTCAATTTTTTTCAATTTCGGTGTGGTATGATGGCCCCCACTGTCCTTGACATATGCCATCTTATAGGGTTATTGCCCGCTGGTACTTCCTTCGGTCCTGATTATCCTAATATTAATGTTCCTTTCTCTATTCCCCCTCTGACTTCTTCCTTTAGTGATTTTGTGAAGTCTGAGAATAAAAATGAAGGTCTTGTGATTAATTGAGAGTTCTTTTCTTTTTTCTTATATTGGCTCTGCAAGTTCTTATTCTGTACCTCTTCACAGAGGATTATGCCTGAATTGGTCCCTCTTGCTAAGGCTCTCATTTCGGTTAAGAAGACATCTTTAGCTCCCTATGTACTGGTCATGTATACAAAACTTGCTCTTAGTTTTGTGAGAAACCCCACGACACCAACCAATGAGGACCACTCTGGGTGTTGAAACTTTGGCTTTTCATGTACTTCACTGACTTACATTCTAAGTGCCTGAGATTCTTGGTGCAAGACCCCACTACTTATGAAATGAAGTATGCTAGAGTTTCACTCTACCCTTCTAGCTTTGCTTATTACCTTACCTTCTTCCATCAACTTCCAGTTTCCTCTTCTCCTACCTGCTTCCACCCCTTTGCGGCTAACACAGGGCCAACATAGCTGAGGACTTTCCTAGCTAACAACACCTGCTCCAACCCCATTCATAGGGATATGTGGGCCTCGATTTTGATTCCAAGGGAGCTCTACATTGGTACTTTGAACTTTCGAGCTTACAAATGTATTGCTGAACCTTACTGTCCCGCCCAATTTGCTAGGCAGTTTGGGCTTACTCAAGGAATTCTTGTCCCTCTCTATAGCCCAACTAACACCAATCTTGCAACCAGAGCTGAAGGTGTCAAGAACCAGGCTAGACAAGGCAACTTCTAAGTTGATACAAGACTTGGTCGAATTTAGGTTCACTCCCTTCATCCCACACAACACTGCATTGAAGAGGTACCAGAATCAGTGGATAGCCAATATGAAGATGCTTCTGGCCGTCTCTCTTCGAGATCTGTTGGTTGGGCTGGATGTGCCCTTTCAAGCTAACTCCAAAGAGACCAGGACCATTAATGTTGTCTCTACTGCCTCTGTTATTCCAACTCTTACTCTTGCTGCCTCACATCCTCTAAGAGTTACTAGAGCGACTTCGAAGAAAGGTATGCATTTCTATTTTCCCTTTCTCTTCATTGTATGATGCCTTGCTTATTTACTTATAACTTTTCTTTAGTGCATGGGCCTCACCGGAAGACTCTCCTTAGAAAGTTCAAGCTTTGAATATCCTCAAAGGCAAGCAGCAACAACAAAGGAAAAGAAAACTTTTGCTTGATCCTGAAAAGGAGATACCTAAGGCTCACTTGGAAGAGGAAGAAGTAGAGAAGGAGAAAGAAACACCATTGAAGAGAAGGAAGAAAAAGACAGTTTCTCCCTTTGACCTTAATGAGGACTCTACTCACGAGGCAACTACCAAAGTAGTGGAAAAAGAGCACTCCAAGGAAATCATTGTATTTCAGAGGTCTGAAAAGAGGGGACAGCAACAAATACTAAGGGATGAAGCTACTGCTGCTAATGCACTTCACAAGGAGACTGCAAGGAGGTAACAAATTGTTGAACACTACTCTCTTCGCAGTTCTCCAAGAAGCACCACCACAACCTCTGAAGCTAGTAACCTCCTTCAATTTCTTGCGATAATTTCCCTTTCTAGGTTTCAGCATGGAATTAACACCCCTCCCCCTTTTTTTTTTTATGCAGCAGGAATCAGTTCATTATTTCTTCCTTCGACATAGACCCCTCCTTCTGTGGATGAAAGGCCTTCTCAGATTTTTGTAGAACTAAAAGCAACCTTAGAAGGAGAAAGGAAGACTTATAGTGAAGTGCTAATGAAGATAGAGCCTATTCAGGCAATATTTCCACTTCCCAGCTCTGTACCTTCCATGCCCTTTTCTTTCCCTCTTATGAGGCAGAGTCTTCCACCTTTCTTGTGTCTGGGCTTAACTCCATATTTACCTTATCTATCCTTTGTTTCATCCTAATATGTTCCTCCTATAGTCCTAGCTGCCCTTTTCCCAATTGAGAATGCTCCAATTACCACTGCTACTTTAGTGGTCGTTGGCCTTCCCAAGGATGACACTGGCAGCTCACCAACTTCTTTCCAACCACCCAGCTCCAGTCCTTCTTCCTTAGACTTGCTGGTAGCCAGGACTATTGACTTTGTGAGGGGAACTTCTACTTTTTCACCCATACTTCCATCTCTTCCTTCAACCAGCAATTTTTCTGTACTGATAATGTCAGAGGAGAGATGGACATCTTCGAGGCTCAACTGGCCAGTTTGTTTGGCATCTCTTCACCAGCTCGGGTACCAAGCAGTAAGGCTAAGCCATTGATCCTTGTTGATTCTTTGCTCAAGATTACTGAGAGCTCTTCCACTGCTGCTGAAGCCTCCTTACCTCGAGTGGACTTAGGCACTTGCTTGGATTTACTGCAGACGTTTTCGAGGATTCCATTTGAAACTTTACAGAGGCCTATCATCAAGAATGGTTTCCTTAAATGTTGTCAGGCCTTCGAGCAATCCAACTTGGCCTTTTTAGGCACCTATCTCAGGTAGCAGCCACCATAGACTTTTATATCAACATCTGCTAAATGGCTAAGGCTGCAGAAGAAAAACTACTAAAGGATAAGGAGTTTGTATCCCATATTCATGCTGAAGTGTTTGAATTGAAGGAACAACACTCCTATGCATCCCAGTTTCAATCCTAGCTGTTAGAGAAGAAAAGTCAACTTGAAGAAGAGATAACAGTTGTCAACCTGGCCTTGGATCGAAATGCCAAGAAGTTGTAAATCACCAACTAGGGGCTGGCTGACAAAACGCAAGACACGGCTACAGCCATTCAGTTGTTTCCATCCCTTAGAAATAAAGAATCAATTGTAAGGGAACAACTAAAATATTATACTGATTTTTGGGTCAATTTTGTAACAGCGTGTACTCAATTCTTTATGAAATGAAATCTTTACTTGTTATCTGAGTGTTTCATGCCCTTTTATTTTTATTTCAGCATTTCTCACACTTCTTGTGTTTCCCACACAGTTGGATAGTAAGACTTCAAATACCTACTATTGATTTTCTTGGGGTGCACATATCTATTCAGATTTCTCAAATGATATGCTCCCCTAGGCAAGACTATATAAATTTGGTATGGTCCTTCCCAATTAGGTGACCATTTGCCAAACTTATGGCTTTTAATTCCTATTGGAAGTATTATTTTCCATACCAAATCACCTTCATCAAAGCTAATGTGCCTGACTTTCTTATTATAATTTTTGGCTGCTTTATTCTTTTGGAAAAGAATACTATTTAATGCCAAAATTCTAGCTTCATCCACATTTTCTAATTCCAAGATATTGCTTTGATGGTACTGCTCAGAAGTTAACTGGTCCTGGCATTTTAACCTCAGGGATTTAATATTAATTTCCACAAGCAATACTGCATCATGTCCATATACTAAGGCATAAGGAGTGATTCCTATACTTGACCTTGCAGAAGTTCTATAGGCCCATAACACATCTAACAACAAGTTATGCCAATCCCTAGGATTGTCTTCCACAACTCTTTGTATTCATTTTTTTCAAGGATTTGTTAGATGACTCAGCCTCTGACCATTTGCTTGTGCATAATAAGGAGTAGAATTAACAAGGCTAATTCCAAACCTTACGGCGAAAGATTTTACCATCTTTCCATCAAATATAGTCCCATTATCTACAGTTATGGTATGTGGGATGCCAAACCTATGGATCAGTTCCTTGATAAATCCAATAATTTCAGTATGATCCACAGTCTTATAAGGCTTAGCTTCGACCCATTTAGTGAAATAATCTGTGGCCACTAGAATGAAACAATGCAGCTTCGAAGAAGGTGGATATATTTTCTCTATCATATCCATTGCCCATCCTCCAAATGGCCATGGCTTCACTACTACATGCAAATCAGCTATTGACACATGTCTTATCATGCCATACTTCTGCCATGCTTGACATCTTTTTGCATACTCTATGCAATCCTTTAGGATGGTTGGCCAATAGTAGGAATGTCTTCAAAACAACTATCTCATTTTCACACCAGGTTGATGGGCACCACAAATACCTTTATGCACCTTAGCCATAGCAGTCAATGCTTTCTTTGGCCGTAAACATTCCAACAGTAACCCATTTGCTATCCTTTTATAAAGAGCATTGTTGTACACTATGTATTGCATAGACTGTAATTTAATTTTCCTGGTGGCCTTCAAAGATGAGCCAGTTAAATATGGAATAATTAGATATCTCCAATCATGTTCTTCTAAGTTATTCTAGTTAACTTTTACCATGATACCCCTTTTAGCCAAATGTGGTATTAATTTCTGATATGTTGCTTGACTTATGTCCACTTGGGTATTCCCCTTTCTTTTGAAATTCGAGACCTTTTGAGCCACATCATTGGCCTTATGATTCATAAATCTTGGGATATAAGTCACATTGGCTATCTGAAACTGAAAGAGCAAATGCAATGCAACAACATAATATGGTAACATGCTTGCACTTTGACACTTGAAGATTCTTTTTACTTGGTTGATTACCAATTGGGAATCCTCAAATATATCTACTGCATGAGCTTGTAATCCAATAAGTATCTCAAGTCCCATTATTAAAGCTTCATATTCAGCTTGATTATTGGAACAAGTAGTTTCATCGACTCTGAAACCATGTGTGGTTTCTACCCCCTGTGGTGATTTAATTATAACACCAATTCCAACCAAACCACTGGCTTTTGATCCATCGAACCACATTTGCTATAGCTCAACATTGACCATACCAAGGTCCATTATCTCTTGGCTTTCTGTTTGACATGGATAGTCTGCCAAGAAATTAGCCAAAACTTATCCTTTTACTGCCTTTTGGGGGACATATTTTAGATGAAATTCTGATAGAGCTAATATCCATTTGCCAATTCTTCCTCTCAACATAGGTCTAGATAACATATACTTAACCAAGTATGTAGTTGCAATTACCAAAACAATAGTAGGCAAAAGATATTATCTTAATTTCATTGCTGCAAAGTACAATGTAAGGCACAGCTTTTCTACAGCTGAGTATTTACATTCACAAACATTTAAAAACCTACTAAGGTAATAAACTGCTTGCTCCTTACTTTCTTCATTGTCCTGAGCTAGGAAAACTCCTAATGAATCTTCTATTACAGCAATGTATAACTTCAAGGGCTTATAGCTCTTTAGTGGCATCAACACTGGAGACTTGGCCAAGTAGGCTTTAATTCCTTCGAAAGCAGCTTGATACTCTGCTGTCCATACAAACTCCTCTTTATTTTTCAATTTTAACAAAGAAGAAAATACTTTAGTCTTCTTTGTAGTGTTAGAAATAAATCTTCGAAGGAAATTAACCTCACCAAGGAACTTTTGTAATTCTTTCTTACTTGATAGAGGTTTGGCCTCAATGATAGCTTTGGCTTTATTCTGATCAATCTGTATTCCCTTCTTGTGCACTACATACCCCAAGAAGTTTCCAGCTGATACACCAAAAGCACATTTGAGAGGATTAAGCTTCAACTTGAACTTTCTCATTCTTTCAAAAGCTGCTACCAAGGGAACCAAGTGTTCCTCCATAGACTGAGACTTTACAACAATATCATCAGTGTAACATTCTAGGTATCCTCCAATAAGATCATGAAAGATAGTATTCATTGCCCTCTGATATGTTGCCCCAGCATTCTTTAGACCAAATGGCATTTTCACCCATTCGAAGATGTCAATATTCTCAGGACACCTGAATGCTGTTTTGTGGACATCCTCTTCTGCAATGCAGGTCTGATTGTAACCAGAATGCCTATCCATCATAGACAAAATCTTCTGCCCTGCTGAACTATCCACCAATAGATCAACTATAGGCATGGGATATTTATCTTTTAGAGTTGCTAAATTCAGATTTCTAAAATCGATGCATACTCTTATCTTGCCATTCTTTTTAACCACAGGCACAATGTTAGGCAACCACTCAACATACCTAGCTATTCTAATGAAGCCTGCTTTGAGGAGCCTGAGAATCTCCTCCTTCACTTTTTGAATCACTTCAGGGCTCATCCGTCTTGGTTTCTGTTTGTGTGGCTTGAAGTTAGGCTTCATAGGGAGCCTATGTTCCACTAATGACCTATCCAATCTAGGTAGTTCATTATAAGACCACGCAAAACAATTCTTATATTGCTTTAGGACTACCAACAACTAGTTCCTGTCAATAGGACTTAACTAAGTACTAATATAAGTGGGTTGCTATGCAGAACCTTCCCCTAAATTGACTTCTTCCAAAGGGTCTTGTACTTATCAATGTTTCTCCTTTGACTTTTTCTGTCTTCGAAGCAACTTCTTCATTTTGTTCTGCTCCCACCTTCTCTGGTTCAACATCTTTGCTTTCTTCCTCATAGACAAAATCTGTCCATAAAGCTTCTTCTCCCTGCATTTCCTGGACTTTTGTATCGATGTCCAAGGCACAATACTTATCAAGGGCCAAAGGCCTAGCCTTTTGTTGCTCCTTATTGCAGCCAACCACCATGGCTTCCTTCTCTTGTTTTTACACCTTTTGGACTATTGACTTTACATCCAATACTGAAAACTTGACTAAAGCCAAGGGTCTAGCTTCTTGGTTATTATCTTCTTGCCTACAACCAGGCATCATTGTTATCTTTGGTAACAAACTCTTCATCAGCACTCTCTTGCACTAAGTGATTCAGGTGTGCTACTTTCTCATCAGCCGTCACTTTGACTGTTCCATCAGGTTTCTTCAGTATACTGAGTGGTGTCATCCCTTCAGTGTATAACTTGGCCTCTGTAAAATCAACACAAGCGATAAAGGGTTGAGGGTCTGCGTTAATCTCCTCTGTCTCTCCATTGCAAAGGGTTGTAATTATTTTTTGATGTAGAGAGGAAGATACACATTTGTTGGTATAGATCCAATCCCTGCCAAGTAAAGCATTACAGTTGGCATTATTGTTTATAACAAAGAATGCTGTTATGCAATCTCTGGTTCCCATACTCAAGTTGATGGGCAGAATGCCCTGAGCCATCTACTTATCCCCAGCGAAACTAGCAATGGTTGTGCTAATTGGGATTAATCTGGGGTTTCTTTTCCCCAATTTCTTCAAGGAGGACTTCGAAAGCAAGTTCACTGCTGCCCCATTATCCACTAACACCCTATTCATTTGTATCCCATCAAAGTAAACCTTGATATGCAAGGGTTTAACGTGCTGAGTCATAGATGTTGTAGGATACTCGAAGGGATATGAGAGGTTAATACTCACCTCTTCACTTTCTTCTTCAGTTTCCATTGGTGTGGCCACTTCAGACTCATGATTTATGCTGGCCTGTAAATCTTCACTAGAAACCGGAATAGGGTCATCTTCCTGACCCTCTTGTTTTCCCTCTTCAGCCTGGAACTCTTGTGGCAGTATATATATATATATATATACCATGTTTACTGACACTAAAGGAAATGAGCCAAACTGAACTGCTAGCTGTACTTGTTTCATTTTCAAACTAGCTTGTTTTGTTACTTCAGAAACATCTTCCATGCTGCACTCTGGTACCTTTATGCTAATAGGTTCCTTTGAAGCAGCCTGTTGGTGATTTGCCTCCGTTGGCTTGTCAACCAAAAAGGTTTGCTCAACCATGAAGGCCTCAAACATTCCATCTTCAGCCAATGTTCTCTCTTGGCCTAACTTAGTCCCTTCATTCGTTTCATCATCATTTTCCATTAAAGCCTTCTCAAGGCCTACTAAATTGGATTTTTCTTTGGCTCTCAGTTCAGCATGAACTTTAGCCAACTAGTCCATACTGGCACTCCTTTTGATCTTGGGAGCAGGCTTCGAACCTATCGCCCCATCTGTCTGGTCTTTTGCTTGTGCCATGGAAGTGCTCTCTCCACTTTCTTTCAGATCCCTCTGATACTGGGTGTATCTTCGTTGGATCTTTCTCCTTTAAGACCTAGAAATTATAGGAACCACATCTGACTCCCTTGTTTTTGGATTCTTTAATAACACCTAGTTGTTTGGAGCCATCAAGGGAGGTTTGATCATTCTTCTCTGGTCTCCAAAAACCTTTCTTTGAGTAAGCATTTCCTTAGGTTTATTCTGCGCGACAAACCAATCTGGAACTCTTGGGACCCACGAGCCCACTACTTTGGCTGCTGGATCTGCTGCCCCACTCTTTGAAGCAATCTTCGAAACAATCCTCGGGGGCCCATTATCAGTCTTGGTCCCATGCCTTGCACTGAATTCATGTTTCCTTTCAAACTAGTTGTTTGCTCTGTAATAATTGAGTGGCCTAATTTCATACAAAGGCCTCTTTCCTTTTGACTGGATCCTAGTGTTTGGTGGGGTTACCAAGGATGAATGCTATCTAGGGCCAATTGGGTATGGCCTCTTGTTATGGGTGTTGGTTATTCGATCCCTCTGCACCTCTTTGTAATGTTGTTTCCTATCAACAAGGAGCCCTTTCAGCCACTTATAACACATCCTGCATATCTTGCACCTGGGATACATCCTCTGCACTATAGCAGTTTCGTGAAAGTCATCATCCAACATCTCTTCGCTAGAGCCTTTTTTTAGGCCTGCAGAGTTTTGTCCATCAGCTGGTGAACTTCTTAGGTTCTTCTTGAAAACAGTCTGGCTAGTCACATGCATTTGCACAGTAACTTCCTCTAATTCTTTCAAGGATAAGTTTTGGAAATCTGACATGCCAACATTGGCTACAGCCTCCCCAATCTCTGGAAATGGGTTGGTGTCAATTCCCATAGCTTTCTCAGACTTGGCTGGAAACTTTAGCCTTCCCTTCCGAATCTGTTTTTAGATCCTGTCTTGAAAAATAATACAGTTTTTAGTTGAATGAGACCAAGAATTGTGTCATTTACAATACAGTTTTCCTTTAAATTCTTCAAGGGTAGGAATCTTGACTCCCTTTGGTAACTTTAGGAAATTTGCTGCAAGTAAATGATCAAAAATGTCATCTGCTTTGGTTAAGTCAAATAAATACTTCCTATGCAGGTCTTTATTTTTAAACTGTTGGTCTATTGTATTGTCTTTCTGAATTAATGCCTCACAAGTCATAGGTTCTTTTCCTACTATCTCTGCTGCATCAATTTCATAATTAAGGTCCCTATAGTAGGTCTTATATGATGCATTACTTCGATCTTGTTCTTCCTTGAGTAAAGTTTCATATCTAGACACCTTATAGGTTAACTCTACTAAGTCTCAAAACTTAGTTGAATCAAACTTTTTTCAAAGCCTAAATTCCAAACCATTCTAAGCCAATCTTATAAATTCAGGCTCTGGTAGCCTGACCTTGCATTTGTTTCGTGCCTTTTTAAATCTGGCAATAAACTGAGCAGCCTTCTCATCAGGCCTCTGGCTCAACCTTGCCAAGTCTGCTATAGAAACTTCAGGTTCTGTTTAGAAAAATTGGGCATGAAAAACTTCCTCCATTTGTTGTCAAAATTGGATAGAGCCATGTGTAAGGTTTATGTACCAAACGAAGGCTACCCCAGTTAGAGAATTTGGAAAAAGTCTCAGTTTTATATAATCATTATTAGTAAACTCACCACACTAGTCTGTAAACTTGGCAATGTATTCTATACTTGACTGATTTCCATTTCCATAAAAGAGGGCAAAGTCTGGTATTCTAAACCCCCTAGGATATTCGTGTACCCTATCCACTCACTCTGGGTAAAGTTTTCTATACACTGGTGTCTGGACCCCCCGAGCCATAGGTCCACACATTTCTCTAACTATATCAGCAATTTGGTCTCTTAGAACCATATTTTGTGCTGGTTGAACCACTACTGGAGGGACAAGCACAGGGTTTAGAGGAATACCATGTCGTTGTGGGCTTCTTGGTCAATATATGGGTACATTCAGGGCTGGTTGTCCCTATTGTACTGGCTGCTATTGAAGGTATGGCTAGCCTCTTAGGGCCTGCTTTGCGACGAAAAGTCTTGCGAAAGGTACCACAGGAGGAGAAGCAGGTGTTGCTTCTCTTCTAATTGCAGGAAATCCTTCTAACCCCCTGGGTACAAACTCAAACACAGGGTTGGTGAAACCCCCTGTGTCAGGCATGTTTTCAAACATAGGATTTGGAAATGCCCTGATGCCATTACCCTGGGCTAGCCTAGATCCACCAAATTGTATGGTTTTGCTAGTAGAGAATGGTGCATTTTGAGTGGCCATTGGTCTCGAAGGAGTTTCATACCATGACTAAGGCACAAGTGCTGGCCTCTCATGGTTGTGACTACTTGGCTGACCATTGACTTATCCATTATTTTGCATAGGTTGTTTATCTCAAGCCAATCGTTGCTGAAGACTATTTACATTTTCTTCAGTTTGTCTTACAACAGTTGGTTGAGGAGAATTCATTCGATCCAAAAAGGATGTTGCCCATCTTTCCATTGTATACATTAGTTGTTGTCCCATAGCATATACTAAACCTCCCCACGGATTCAGTGGTTGGGTAGAAAGGACATTCGAAGGTCCAGTCTCATGGCCCTGTCCAGTGTGTTAGACATGTGTTGTATATTCTGAAGTGTTGGTCTGTTCGACCATTTGTGAAGGATCTGATGGGATAGGTGCATCCATCACATTGTCCTCTGGGTTAGATACTTCTACTTCTCCTTCCATACCCTCTTCCAGGCGTTTATTTTCTTCTCTTGCTTTACGTCTAGCCATTTTCAACTGTCCCACAGGGTGTGCCAAAAATATATGTTGGCTTTTTTTGGCTTTCGAAGGTTAATTGTATAATTTTAAGCGTATTAGCAATGATCAATAAATCCTTACAAAATGTATAATTATCAGACGATTGTATTGAAGTTCTTTCAGTCTCAATGAAGAAGACTTTTACTGGTGACTTATTTTATGAGAAATTTATAATAAATAATAAGTACAGAACAATTTAGAAACTGAATTTCATTGAATGAATAAGAACTTACAATAAAATAACCCAATCTTAAAAAGATTTACAACAATGATTACTTGAGAACTACTTCTAGGAAATGAAGTGCAGTACAGGAATTGAAATGTTGAAAATGTAAAGAACTGGAAATATAAAACTGGAAAGAAAATATGAAGTAAATGACTGGTTTCTGAATCTGACTCTCGGTCTTTTCTGTTTAGCCTTCTCTGCTATTTATACTCTTTAGTGATAACCGTCGAAGTGGTCTTCTAACTATCGAAATATGCTTCCACGATCTCTGGTCATGGCTTCGCTCAACTAGCTCCTACTACGCTTCTTTTATAGTTAGGCTTCCCTTCTGAATTTGAATTTTAATTGTATGTAACCGTTAGGCTACGTCATCTCGCGCCTCTTGACTATTCCGATACCATGCAGATCCGATGCTACAAATATGAACTGCCACGTGTTTGTCTTTGATTGAAGACTTGCATTAATTCTCCAAATTGCCCTTTAGGTGCCACGTGTCACTCTGCGATTGGTTTTTACAAATTATACAACCAACACTAAGATAACATTATTTTTTTCACAATGTAAGTAAAATAAAATTGCTACAATAAGTTGGCATCAAATAACTTAATGAACTAGAAGCAATGAGACAAGAAGTAACTATATACTTACCAGTAGCTATTAGTCCAGACCTGATGGCAGCAGGAGACCATGTGGGGTGAAATAATTTAGCGTAGACAGCTGCAGCAGTTGCATGCAGGCATGACATGGATGTTCCAGAAACTATATCGTACGAGACTACAATGACTAGTCTTTTATATTCTTCATTTGATGATTGATGCAACCCGGTGACAATGCAGCAAATATGCCGATTCCAGGTGTTATAGCAGGCTACAGGAGACAGCAATGTCCAGATACACTGCGAGAAAAATTTTGTTTAGAAGGGGGACACATGTTCTCACCTTGAGCATCATTGCAGTAATTGGATTAGGAGAAGGAAACAACTAATAGAGCGAATGCATCTGTAGCCAGGCTGCTCTTCAAAATGGTTTCAGTTGGATTGCTTTTACAATATTCAATGTAGTCATTACTTACAGGCTGCTCTTCAAAATGGTTTCAGTTGGATTGCTTTTACAATATTCAATGTAGTCATTACTCCAATCAGCTTTCATCTATATGTTTGTGTGTGCGCGCGTGTTTTTTTTTAGGTGTTGCAAAACTAATACCTGGTTGTGTTTAGGGTATGATGACCTGGAGAAGCCCATGAAATTGACAAACCCCCACCACACAGCAGAGAAAATTAAGTGGCTGAGCAAGTTTTTTTAATGCATTTTCCTTTGTATCAGTTTTCTCTCCGGGGCAAGTTTTTCTTCATAAAGGTTCAGCACAACAGCAACACCCCCCCACCCCCACCCCACCCCCACCCCCACCCCCACCCCTCGTCCATTTGAACTTCAACAGCAATCCCATTCCAGATCACTCAATAAGATTTTATTATTGGTAGGAATTTCAATGATCTTTCAAAATAAGCACAAAAGACGAGGTATTTTTCAATTGATTGCCAGGTGCCAATGTTAGAAAATAAATGAGCCTTTAAGATCTAAAAAAATAAAGTGTCGCCGAAATAAAATAAAAGCCTCATGAGAGTGGATGCTACAATTATTTGTCTCCATCATCCAAGCACTATTCAACAGTTACACACAATACTGCATTTCTTCAAAAAAGAGCAGCATTAATCCACCGAAATACAACCTGAAAACAGATATATACCCATTTTGCTTTTAGGTCTTATCATACAAGTTTGTCAATCATAATAATCATGCATCCAGTTTGGCTACATCAGTTCCTTTCCTAACATTGTTCCCATTGCAAACAATAACATAAAAAGAAGACCGAAAAACCCAATTTTGCTGTGCCATAGAGAATGTTGATACAGCAATCTTCAGAACCTTTGTACCTTGGACAACAAAATTGCTCTCAACTATCCCTGATAAATAATAAATAAAGGTAAGCATCCCAAAATCTGAAAAGATAACAAATAAGGAGGACAGTTTAGACCAAATAACAGCACAATAAATGAATGCTATCATCTAACCCTCGTCTATTAGTTTGTATCGGAACAAATAAGGAGCTAAGAAAATTTTAGCACCGTAACGGATGTCAACTCAATTCGAAGGAAATTATGCTGAAGCTTTATAGAATTATTATGAAGCTATGCAACTAATTCCTTTTGCATCTTGGTGTTCCTAACCATCCACTCTTTTTGCTCATTCCTCTATTATGCTAATATGTATGCTGATATATAGTAAAAACTCTGCATGCCATGTTTGATGAAAACTTTTACATATAGAAGGCTTACAATGCTCAACAGGACTCATTGCCCAAGAAGGAGGAGAGGTGATCCTCTCAAGTGTGCAGATAATTAGCAGCCATCATCAGTTCCAGGGTCAGCTCAGGTTCAATATGGAACTCAGTTTCCTTCCCACTGCCAACAGAAAATACTTCTATATAAGTCAAACACAATACAGATGATATATCTATCTATTTATCTGTACATCCATACTATTATAACGAGAACGCCCTACTCGGTGGTTATGTCTCATTTTTTAAGTTTTGCCCAAATACCCTATAGTAATTAGGTGGGTTACGCCCTAAATTCAGGGGCATTTTTTCTTTCAAATCTCTCAACTTCTAATTTCAGATTTTAAATTCAATCATACAGTTTACAATCTTATTGCTCTGAAATCTATACTATGATAAAGAGGACGCCAAACTTGGTGGTTATGTCTCATTTGTTTAGTTGTCACAAAATACCTTATAGCAATTAGGTGGGGTAGTTACGCCCAAAATTCAGGTTTTTTTTTTTTTTTCAAATCTCTGAACTTCTGATTTCAGATTTTAAATTCAATCATACAGTTTACAATCTTATTTCATATCTGAAATAATATGATCATACGCGCCCACATCGCATCCGCCACTACTTCTATTTGAACAAAATCAAACAGCTTAAAAAGTATAAAAGAAACAAAGGAAATAATATATAAATTGAAGAATTCAGTGTGATTTAGTTGTCCACATTTTCCTATCAGTAACCAAGCATGAACGAACAAGTAAAAGGTTAGGAGGAAAAATAATAAACCAAAGAAAGAAGGAAGACCTGGCGTATTGGAGAGACCAGTAAAAGTATTGACAGATCTTCTCGAGAATGGTAGTGCTTATCTCCGGAAAAGTCACTTCTCCATGCTGCGCTTCAGAAAAGCCCCCTGAAACAAACCGATAAAATCGTATCGTAAAGCAAAAATCTTTATCAGAATCTGAAGTTGGTGTAAAGAAAATCCTAAAAATTAATTATAAATTTCCTTTTCTTTACAAGGAATTTTCTCAGGAACCAAGCGGAAAAACTGAAAAACCCTAATTTGAGGTGGAGAAAGAGAGAGACCTGGAGAGGTAAGCATGTTTCGGATGGTTTGAGAGACCATGGCAGCCTTCTTGTCAACGACGAATTCGAAGCCCTCGGCGCTGATCAGCTTCACGGTGTCTTCCTTCTTCATTTTCGCTACGACTCCGACGCTACAGATCGAAACTGTGTCGCTCCGTTCTCGAATCCGTTGATTTCGGCAACGGTGAGATAGAGTATTGAAAATGGAAAGACCTGATCGGCTAACCTTTATTAAATTATTAAATCATAAAAAAAAGGAAAAAATCTTAAAAAATCTTATTATCTAAATAATCTATTTAAAAATTTGAAAATAAAAATTAATTAATCAATTTTAAAATTAAAAAAAAAATCTTAGAGTAGTTTTTGTTGAATCATTTAAAAAAATCTTATCATATTTTAATTTATACATTTTAAACTAAGAATTATTAAAATAAAAATCAATTTGAACTTGATTTTTTAAGTTATTTTTTAGGATAAATTACAAATACATCCCTTGAGATTTGCTTAAAATATAGATTGCTCTCTGTGATTTGAAAAATTATATATATCCCTTTATTAGAATTTTTTATTTAACAGAATTAACTTAAAAAATGAAATTCATAATTGTTCTCCTATACAATAATAAAATTATCTAAATTACTAATTAAAATATATTTTTAATATCATTAAAAACTGTTAATTGACTTTATGATTTATTAATAAAATGGACGATTTGTTATGAAATTAGAAACCTCAGAGGGTGAAATGTAATTTTCAAAATTACAGAAGCGATTCGTATTTTAATAAAATCTCAAGGGGTGTATTTGTGATTTACCATATTTTTTAATATTTAATTCAATATTAGAACCCAAATAAGTTCATACCGGTCAAGAACTGATAAAGACACTTTTTAATGATTAAATGAAGGTCATATTGACATAAATATTGAGTCGAGTAACTTGTAAATCACTTCTAATATTTAGTCCAATACCACAAATCTATTCTAATCTCTTTTCACGTAACAATTATGATATACCATAATATATAATTTTGAGTAGACAAATTTTTAAGCTTTACAAAATAAGAAAAAAATTAGTATATTAACAAATATAATTTACTACTATCATATAGTAAATTAAAATTACGAAACTTATAAAACGAAGTGTATTTATATTTTATAGTAAACATAATTTTTGTAATTTATTCTTTAATTTTTATCAATTAAATTATGACATGTAATTTTTTATTAAGAACTTAGAACACATAATTAATAATATCAGAATAAAAATCTTATATTATGTGTAACTTTTGTAAAAATGAATAAAATTTAATTCATTATAAATCATTTTTACTAAATATTTTAAATAAAATTTATATTATTATTAATTTAGAAATTAATTTTTAATTATTTATTTATACCATGTGTATAGTATGGATAATATGCTAGTTTCAAAATAATAATAAAAAATCTTTTTTTTTTTAAAGCAAAAAGCCATTTGAAAAGATAGATATAAGCCAACATGTGAAATTACCAAAATATCCTCCATTTAGAAAATGTTAGTAAAGGGTAAAATAGTAATTTCATAAACATACTTGGGTAAAATGATAATTTTATAATTTTAACAAATGATATGACACCATATTATAATAATTTTTAAAAAGTTTAAAAAAAAAAAGGTTTGTTTGGGGACTGACTTTTGATTTTTTATTATTTTTTTTTAAAATGTGTAAAAAAAGATTATGTGTTCCAAAAAAGTTAAACAGTTAAAAAAAAACCAAAGTTACTAAAATGGGCAACACTTTGTCATTGTATTTGTCAAAAAACCAAAAAATCACAAAATAAGCGCACAAAAAAAAAACTGCTTATATCCATCTTTCAAAAAACACTCCTTAGTGCACTTATGTGCTTATTTATTATAAATTGTCACATTATCCACTTCTTTATTTCTATTTTTTTGCACGATATTTAGAAAATCGGACCAGTGAGTGAACCGAAAAAATAACCGGATGAATGGGCCACTAGTTCAACAGCAGGTGAACCAAAATTGAACCGTGATGTCATAATTGTGTTGATGACTTAATGGTTTGAGTGCTTATTTTTTATGTACTTGGTTTCATATTCAAACCCTCTCCGCAACATATTTTTTGAAGAAACTTAAGGTGTGTTTGATTTGGTTTTGAGAGATAAATTTTCAAAAAAAATCTTAAGGAAAAAGTTTAGAATTTTTTTTGGTTTGTTTAGTTGTATATTTTGGAAATAATTTTGGAGTGTGGGAATTTGGGATGATTTGATATTTTGTTATAGTTGAGTAGATGTGTGTAAGAGAAAAAGTGATTGCAAAAGAAAGATGAGAGAAAAAAAGTGATTGATTAATATGTAAGAGATAAAAAGTGATTTTGGAAATTTTTTTCCAAAATCACTAAACCAAACAAAATTTTAGAATTTTTTTTCCAAAATTTGTTTCTCAAAAACAAACCAAACAAGGCCTTTAATTCTTCAAACTTGACCGGTTCTTATGTTAACCCGTAATCGGTTATTCCGGTTGAACCGGCGGTTCTTCCAATTTTCAAATTCTAAGCCGGTTTTGAGTATAATCCAGGTTTGGAAGGTCATTTGGACCGAAAACTAGCTTCGGTCACCGGTTCGGCCAGTTCGATCGGTTGGTTTGGTTCAGGTTTGAAAACATCATTTTTGCACATCTTTTTGTAACAAGTAAAAAAAAGGTCACTAAATAAGTAAACCCTGAAAGTTGATAATCAGAAAGCAGAAACTAAAAGTATTTGTTCTCTAACTTTTAAATAATCAATTTTTTTAAAACTTATTTAAGTTATTTGTATCTAATAAGTTATAAGCAGAAGATGCACTAAGCAATCTGACATATACCTCAAAATTAAAATAAGTTATAATTACCTTCTAAAAACTATACCAAACAAGCCAGTGAGATAAGATCAGCTGCTATGAGAGTTCGTGTTTTTGGTATAACAATACTGGGAATTCTATGGTGCATGCATCCTTAGTTACCACTTCTATAATATTTAGTTATCATCTATTATGAGTTTAGTTATTACTCATCATAATATTAATTATGATAATATTTTAGCTATGATACAATTGATCTTTAATTATAACTTATGTAGTGTTTAGTTATAACTCATTTTTTTGTTTTTAGTTAGGACTCTTATATGATTGAGTTATAATGTCATAACTTGTATAAGATAGACACTATTTTGACAGTGCGTGTCATAGTACTATCTAAAGATACTATTTTTTTTTATAAATAAAATAAAACTGCGCCCATAGTTTTATTACGAATAATGGTATACAGATAAAAAAATTTATACATAATTTTCATAAATAAGTGCACTTTATTTAAGGGATGTCAAACAAATTTTATTGAAATTTCACTTTGTAAAATTGATGGAAATTTAGTAAAATTTGTGGAAATTTCACTGTAACCAATTAAAAGTCATTGAAGTTTACTGATTGAAGCTCAATTTGAAATTTCACTTTGTAAAATTGATGAAATTTAATGAAATTTGTGGAAATTTCAATGTAACCCATTAAAAGTCATTGAAGTTTACTGACTGAAGCACAATTTGAAATTTCACTTTGTAAAATTGATGAAATTTAGTAAAATTTGGGAAAATTTCAATGTAACCAATTAAAAGTCATTGAAGGTTACTAACTGAAGCAATTTAGTAAAATTTGTGGGAATCTCAATGTAACCAATTAAAAGTCATTGAAGTTTACTGACTGAAGCCCAATTTGAAATTTCACTTTGTAAAATTGATAAAATTTAGTAAAATTTCTAGAAATTTCAATGTAACCAATTAAAAGTCATTGAGGTTTTACTGACTAACAGACTATTTTAGTAATTTTTTAGCTTTTTACGAAAAGATGTGCAAAAAAGTAGAGAAGTAATGTGACAACTTTTAGTTGGCTTTTTGACTTTTTTGCTAAAATAGTCACTCCCCAAACGAGGCCAACTCAATGAAATTTCAATAAGTAAAACTAATGAATAAAGCATAGTGAAATCGCTAAGTAAAATCATTTTAGTGAAATTTCACTGATTAATAGGCCGTAAAGAGATAGAGAGAACATAGCAACATACTACATCAAGACAACTGCATTGCAACCATAAAGAACACAAAATAATTAGGTTATTTAATTCCTCCAATCTAAAAATTTCACACATATACAACATTTTTTTGGGTAAGTAAAAAAAATAAATTAATAAAATGTTGTATATGCGTGAAATTTCACGCATATACAACATTCAATCCACTAGTTATTTAATATGTCCATTAAACTTTAGTAAGTATATAGGATGGACTCAAACTGACCTTTATGTCCATCAAGATTGTGATCTCAATATCTACAAAATAAATAAATAAATAATTACTAAAAAGGCTAACCCCAAACACCTACTTAAGTCACCTTGCTGCTATAGAGCTACCAATACAAGGAAATTTTTTTATATACGGATAGGGTATATGTTATGTGGTATCTTTTATTATTGTGATTGGTTTTGACAGTAGGGTTCACTACATTTATATTGAATGTTTGGAGAATAATAATAAATATATACATTTGTGATTAATGAAAAATAGTGTCACGTGATACTCTATTGATATATAAAAATTTCTCCAATACAAGAGAGCAAGCAAAGAGACCCACCATTTTGTGGTTTTACACTGAGATGGAGTTTGTATGAGAGCAGTGGCATTTGATGAGAGAAGTGGATTTCCATTTGTCAAGCATTATGTTATGCCATGAACATTAGTTGGTTATGACAGCATCAATAATAGTGCAACAAGTTGGCAATTGGTTAAAAGATCAGACATAAACCAAACCCAATGACTAACAATAATGAAAAATTATTGAGTGAGTTTGAGGTATTATGCGGCAATGCTTCCATCAATCACAAAAATAATGTTCTTTTATTATTCTTTCAATGACTAACAACAATAAAAAATTATTGAGTGAGTTTGAGATATTATGCAGCAATGCTTTCATCAATCACAAAAATACTACGTTCTTTTGTTATTCTCTCCTTAGACAACACAAAATTGTAAATTTTATTTCTTTCACTAATCACAATACTCATCAAAAATTATGTAATTTTATCTTAGAACCACCAAATAAATGTTCAATAATAATATACTTGCCTCACCTAGGTCATATCTGTTGGGATCCGGGATCCCGCCCAAGACCTTATAGAAACCATACCAAGCAGAAATACACACCCACACACAAAGGAGACACAATATTTTACGTGGTTCGGCCTCAATGCCTACGTTCACGGGAGAGTAGCCAGTTTTTACTATACCAATTTGGAGATTACAGAAAGATTACAGAGGAGGAGCTCACACTCTCCTCACTCACCCACTCTCCCATCTCCCTCGCTCACACCGAGGGAGACGGGTCTCTCCGTCTCACATCTCAACACCTCTTTGGCAGTTGGCTCTCTTCACTCTCTACATCACCTCCTCCTCCTCACCTCAATTTATACACAATTGAGGGAGGAGGTGATTGGCCATCACCTACTCCATATCACTTTTGAGTCTTTAATGGGGTGGGTGAAGTGGAGCAAATGGACCTTCCATTTGGGTAGTGGATGGTGCTGCACTACCATTGTGCTGCACTAACAATTCTATTGGGTTGAAACCAACAAATCACCCCCTCAACCCATATGAGGTGATCCACTACACACACAGCTGCTAATCTTGTCACGCCCAAGAAAACAACATAGTCTTCATCTCTTCACTGAGACGCTGCATTCCCTGAAAGCTAGAGATAATACACCAGAGATACAAGAGGAGGAGGGAATCCTACATCCTCAACTCAACTCACACTACTCTCTGATTTGGAGAGAGCCTCTGCTCCCATCTCCCACAGATCTCTTCCACGCTTCTGTCTCGGATGTCTTCACTTGCTATGCTTGAACTTGCGTAACCAAGATATCTGACACCCCCTGATTGGATGTCCTGCACCCCCTGCTCGGATGCCCTTGACTGTCATGCCTTATCTCGCAGGACAAGTCTTTGGAGCAATAGAAAACTCGTCGTTTATCCCATCAACGTCCTCTGTCTTCTTTGCTCGGAGCTTTTCCTCTGAACTATCGGCATTTGCCTTCTGCACTGCTGAACAACCTCCTAGCGTTTCCATACGCTTGTTGTCTGTGCCTGTGCAATCCTTGATGTACTGTCCAGTAGATTAATGGTTGACAGTAGCTCCATCTGTCAAAGCATCGTCAGCTATGCAATTCCTTGCATAGTGCCCGTACCCATGGCTTCTGGTCTCCCTACGTCGAGCTCGCCTGAGAGATCCGAATCAACTCTATCCTCCGCTGCCATGGAAAGAAACCACCATAGAAGAAAAAAAAAAAAAAAAAGACTTGCCACTCGTTGGCGCGCACTCTTGCGTTTGTCTCAATTTCTCTGTCTGGAAGTTCCTGTGAACTTTCAACAACCCGCTGCTGCACACTCCTCTGGCGCCTCTGTACGATACTCTACCGTACCCTTGCACTACTGCACGTCTACATTTGTGCTCCTGCGCTTAGTATGCTCCTTTGCAACTATTGTTCTACAGGTCCACGTATCACCAGTACTTACTCGTATACAGTAGCTCCAACAGCCACAGCATTTCCCTGAGCCTGAAATGGTTGCCAAATCATCTATCCGTTGATGAATGGTCTTCTCTTCTGATTGAACCAGATCCTCCGATGATGTCAACAACCAGGAAAGTTCCCAGGAAAGACTGGTGGGGTCACACCCGGTCCCACTTAAGAACCAGTCTCCTTAGACACTGTCTTTTTGACAGAACTTTCCTAGACATTGTTGATTTTGAGATAATCATACCTGCAATCCTCTGATCGCTCCTGACCAATCCTGATCTCCCTCGATCTGCCATTTAATCAAGCCTGATCTCCTCTGGTCTTCAATGATCTATCTCGAGTTGTACCTGGTTGTCCAATTTGGTTAGAATCTACCCATTCTAACCTCTTCAGTGAATCCGCAGCGTTCCACAATATCCGGCAACCTCCCTCCGAGTATTAAAGATGACAAACTCTCATGTTTTAACAATCTTTAAAAAACCGTTCAGAATTTCACCATTCTGACCTCGCGGTTGCGTCCGGAACGGTCCGATTAGCTAGGACCAACCTTCGCTGTACTTCCGGGGACCTCACTGAAAAATATCCCCGAAAGGTGGGCCACACTACAATTTTCTGAAAATTCTGGGCCAAATTGCAATTTTTAGAAGTTCAGGGAATATTTCGTGTACCAACAGATTATTCCGTCCACTGCACCTGATGCCGTCCGTCCCTTCAATCTGCCTTCTTTTTACAAAAACTCCGTCTCCAAAATCTGACCGTACGGATGTGTCCGGAATACTCCAAATAGTCGGAAACCACTATTGGATCGCCAAAAACGGACTCCAAATGGCTTAGATCAAGCCAAAACATTTTGTACGCCTCAGATCTGCGGCTGCACCATAGCCGCGAAGCACTGGATCCTTCCTCCTGCAGTTGTACCATTGCCGCGCAACACAGGATCCCTTCCTGCCTCTGGTTGACCGGTCAACCCACTGCTGACGTGGCAGATGACGTGGCGTGCAGTGATTGGTCTACTGGGCCACGTGTCACTGACGTGGCACGCCACGTGTCGATGACGTGGCTGGCCACGTGGCGTTGACTGGCTGGCTACGTGGCATCCCTTCGCTGACGTTGCGCCGACGTGGCACGCTGACCTGGCGTGCGCGTGGGCGTGGCGTGTGTCTTTCACGCGCGGCCTCCACCACTCGCCTTCCTCCTCTGCGCGCGCGTGAACTGACGCGCCGGTTGCTCCTTGGCGCGTGGGGCGCGTGCTTGCGAGTGGGCCTCACGCGCCACCTTCTAGGAGCGCGTGAGGGCGCGTCCGGCCTCCTCTGGGTGTCTGCTTTATGTTTCTGGACTCCTCTCGTCGAGCCCTTGCTTCTGGTATGCTCAAAACTCGATTTCGAGCAATTCGATTTCTGGGCAGATTTGGATTTTGCACTGTTTTGGTTCCGAAACGCCACCGACGAGGCTCTGATACCACTTGTTGGGATCCGGGATCCCGCCCAAGACCTTATAGAAACCATACCAAGCAGAAATACACACCCACACACAAAGGAGACACAATATTTTACGTGGTTCGGCCTCAATGCCTACGTCCACGGGAGAGTAGCCGGTTTTTACTATACCAATTTGGAGATTACAGAAAGATTACAGAGGAGGAGCTCACACTCTCCTTACTCACCCACTCTCCCGTCTCCCTCGCTCACACCGAGGGAGACGGGTCTCTCCGTCTCACATCTCAACACCTTTTTGGCAGTTGGCTCTCTTCACTCTCTACATCACCTCCTCCTCCTCACCTCAATTTATACACAATTGAGGGAGGAGGTGATTGGCCATCACCTACTCCATACCACTCTTGAGTCTTTAATGGGGTGGGTGAAGTGGAGCAAATGGACCTTCCATTTGGGTAGTGGATGGTGCTGCACTACCATTGTGCTGCACTACCATTGTGCTGCACTACCATTGTGCTGCACTAACAATTCTATTGGGTTGAAACCAACAATATCATATGTCATTTGTAGGAAATTGGTGCTTCTCTGCGTGGATAAAATGCAACGTACGCCGGTGCACAACAACTTATTTATATAAATTCTAGGGCAAATTACATATGCCCCTCGAGGTTTAGTAAAACTACAGATACCCCCTGAAATTTGAGAAATTATAGATATCCCCTAAAGGTTATATTTGCATAACAAATTAAGAGACAAATTGTTATGAAAATATAAACCTCAGGGGATAATTTGTTATGAAAATATAAACCTCAGGGGGTATCTATAATTTTTGAAACCTCAGGGGTATCTATAATTTAGCTAAATCTCAAGAGAGGTATATGTAATTTGCCCTATATTTATTCTATTACATGAAAATATACAAGATTTAAAAATTTTGTAATTTATTATATAATAAAAAAAGTCTTGAATCCCGTGAAATAGGATTAGTTACATAAATCTTTCTTCTCAATTTGATTCTATCAACAGTCATTTCATTAGTTAAGGAGATTCATATATCTATTTATTATACTAACCCACGTTAATTTAGATTTGCTCATTTCCCTAATACTTCCATATATTATCACTTTATCACATTTTTTCATTACTGCATCTATTGGTTTTCATTATATATGACTAAACCATCTCAATCTCTCGCTCAACTTATCTTCTATCAGTACTACTTCTAACCATTCACAAATATACTCATTCCTAACTCTGTCTTTTTTGGTCTTGCCACAGATTCACCTTAATATTCCTCATCTTAGCAACACTCATTTTATCTACATGTTTTAATTTATTTTAACAAAATTTAAAAGTATGTGAATGAAATATATTTCTTGATTAGTAGAATGTGGTAGAATATACGAGCTCCATACACTTTTTGACATAAATGGCTCACATTCTATACTAATCATAAAATATATTTTGTTCACACACAAAAAATGCATCAACAAATTTATTTTAATTTCTATGTGGTACGAGATCATAATATAATTACTCATGTTACAATGACTTTAGTGAACTTTTAAAATTTTGTTCAATACTTGACCAATTATGTTTGATTTTTTTCTTTTTATTTTCTCCTTTTATTTGTTTATTTATTTGAAAGGTAGGGGCTACGGAGGAACAAGAACAATATCATTTGAAGAGAAAAATAAGAGCATCTTTAATAATGTTAAATTTATTTGTTAAAGTGTGTTATATAAATATAAAATCCACTAAAGTGTGTGTGGATATATATATATATATACTAGAGTGTGAGCTCATCCGATAGGTGTGCTTAAAATATAAATTTTAATTTAAAATACATAACATATTTTGGTTATTGTTAAAGTGATGAAAATGTTCTTAAGTGAATGGTCTTAAGTTTAATCTTGTATCTTTTTTTTAATGATTATTTTTTATTTTTTTGGATGGAAAAATTGACATTTGGTACAAAAAGAGAAGGCCACTTGACAAAAAAAGAAAGAAAGAAAGTGAAATGTTCATTTTCAATAATAATATAGATAAATAGATAAATCAAATAATAATATATATATTTTAAAAAATACAATGAATAATGATTTAAAAATAAAAATATGGGCAACAAGTACAATGGTCTAGGGCTTAGCTTCTAGCCATTACCACCCCCACTCTGAATCTGGATCCTCCATCGTCCTTTCTTGCGGCGGGCTCCTGTCGCCCTCCCAAACGACGTCGTTTTGGAGGGATTTTTTTTTTTTTTTTCCTTCTTCTTCTCATCATTGATAACTCTCTCTCTCTCCATACCACTACTTAGCTCAAAAGGGTATGGACAAAACCCATTGCAGAGAAGGACCCAAACTCACCAGAAGTGCTTGGAATTTTCAGTGATGAATCCAAAATTCCATCCGAATAGCTGTCCCCTTTCTTTGCTTTGAAAATGAACCAAATTCTTTTGCATCTCTTGCAACACTCTGAATAGCTCTTTAGGATCAATGTCTTCGCAGCCTCCACCTCGTCGATTCCGGGTCTCGCCGGAAGAGATCTGTGAGTTCTCATGATCTCTTCCACCACCTCTTCAATTGATTTCGCAGACGATTCCATTTTCCTTCCAATCCCTGTTTTCCTGATTCCCAAACACTCAATGTAAATTGCAACAAACCCAGTCGAAAAAAATAAAAATAAAAATAAAAATAGTAACAAACTGAGAATCGATGGTGAATCTAATTTTCTGTTTTCAAAAAGCAAATTGCAACCAAAACCCAGATGAGTAGAACACGAAAACAAACTGAATTCCCTTTTTCGACGAGCTTTCTAGAACCATCAAACTAACAAAAAAGGGCATTAAAAATGACTTCAATTAACAAAAACAAGCCAATAACACGAAACCCAGTTTTTTTTTTTTTTTTATTTTATTTTTTAAGAAACGCACAATCTAACAAAAAGAAAATATAAAAAACACTTTCAGAAAACGAAGTGAAAATTTGAAGGAAAATTTGAAAGCAAAATGAATATGGGTAAACTTGTTATTGCTTTAGGAGTGAGAATAGATGAATCTGTGGGACGAAAACCAGCTACTGAGAGAGCTAAGTAGTGGTATGGAGAGAGAGAGAGAGAGAGTTATCAGTGAAAAAAAAAAAAAAACCTCTCCAAAACGACGTCGTTTTGGAGGGCGACAGGGGCGCGCCACAGGAAAGGGCAACGGAGGATCCGGATTCCCCCCTCTCTATCCCTTTTGCTATTGCACTCTCTACAATTAGCATCTGACTCGATGAAAAATTAATTTTGCAATGCACGATAACTAGCCATAGTTAGCCCATTAGATACCAAGCCTCCGTTTGGAAAGTGGGTTGGCTTTTTAGTTTTTTGGCTTTTTTTGGTTTTTTTAGCCTGGGCTAAAAAGCTTGGTTTGGGAAGGGCTTTTTGACTTTTTGGCTTTTTTGACTTTTTTTGTGAGAGAATAGTGTAATAATTATGGGTTTGATGTGATGTTTTGTTTGTTGTGGCTAAAATAACCTATTTTGTTTTTTGTGGCTAAAATAGCCAAAAAAGCCCCGTTTAGCTCTTGCCAAACGAACAAAATTACTCATTCGGTCTGATTTCAGTTTTTAGAATTTTTTTTTAAAAATATTTTTTATTTCTTGTAATTTTTGTTTTCACTGAATTTTTTTAATATTTTAAGTAATGTTTTTAATTTTTAGACACACCTAACATAAATACACTTAAAAATATAATATTTGTGAAAAAATATTTTAAAAATTCACTAAATACTAAAAATATAAAAAAATACGAAAATTCAGTATATTTTTCATATTTTTGTATATTTATTAATTTTTGAAATATTTTTTCACAAATATTTTATTATTTAGATATATATATCTAAGTAAGGTGCATTTAAAAAAATAAAAAAATTGTTTAAAATTTTAAAAGTATTCACAAAAAACAAAAATAAAAAACACGAAAAATTAAAAATTAAATTCAAAAAATTGAAAGAAAACACATTGACTAGTTTGCTATCTCTGTATAATACTGATGCTAATTGGCTCATTGAAAACTCATTAGAGATGCTCCAAAAGAAGAAATTAAGATAACAATTATTGATTATTGGAAAAATTAGTCTAAGGTCTCTCTCCCATTTTTAGTAATGGAAGAGATCCACAATATTATTTTATAATGTCTAAGGTCCTTCAACTTCCACACCTATATATCACAGAGAAATTTGACTTCTCTCTCTACCAACTTCTCCATTATCGAATCTCTCTCTCTCTCTCTCTCTCTCTCTCTCTCTCTTTCTCTTTATCTGTTGTGTCTCTTCTCTCCCTCAACTGTGTTTCTCTTTATTCTCTCTCATTAGCATCATTGACGACCGGCGTCGGCAATGAAAAGCTTTGAATTCAGTTCATAAAAAGCTTTGAATTCAAAAAAAATGCTAGACCGTTTCTTCAAAGCTCATCAGCTATGGAAGATCAAGCGAGTTCTCCGAAACGGAAAGCTCACTCTCTTCTGCCTCATGCTCACAGTGGTCGTAATTCAGAAAAATCTTGACGCCAGAAAGTTCGGAACTCCACAAGAAGACTTCAACGAGATCCGAGACCATTTCTACTCTAGCCGGCACGTCGAGCAACACCGCGTTCTTGAAGAAGCCTCTCATTCTCCCCATTCCTCCATCAACCACTCCTCCACTGTCTCGTCCCCTAACGAGTACAACATCTTATTCTCCAACTTTCTCTGGATGTGGCAATTTCTCTAGATTTGGTCACTTTTATCTAGATTTAGCAATTTTCTCTGGATTACTTTTGAATTTTCTCTGGATTTTGGCAATTTTCTCTGGAGTTCATCGTAGTCGTCGTCTCCAACTTAGGAAGCTAAGCTGTTGATTTATAATGCCTTTTGCAGACCATTAGTTACATGGTTGAGCATGTGGTGGGTATTGGATCATTTGGAATTGTTTTCAGGTAATATAATCTAAGTTTTATTTGAACTTCAATAATTCCAGGATCGATGATGATTTAATATGACTTTCATTCAAGCAAAATGCTTGGAAACTATGGCCATAAAAAATGCAGAGAAATTTCTCTAGGAGAGTGGGAAGTATATGGAAGGCAGAGAAATTTGGAGAATGGGAGGGCAGATAAATTTACAGTGAGAAGATTAGGGAAGGTCAGAGAAATTTTTAAAATTTCTCTGGAAAGTCTAGAGAAATTCTTTCCAGAATTTATCTGAACCAATTTTCTCTGTGACGTGAATTTTCTCTGGATCAACTTGAGGGACCTTAAACATTATTAAAATATTGAATGTCCTTTATGTTATAAAATCTTAATATTAGGGACCTTAAAAATAAAACCCCTTGATTATTTTATAAGAACAACAAAACAAGAGATCACTAGTTATTAAATACATTTTATAATAAGAGCAAAGCGATTAAATCACTAATTCATTTTTTCTCTTTCATTTCAATCTATCATACTTAAACTAATAGATAGACACTCAAATAAATAATGATAAATATACATTATAGTAAGACATAAACGGTAGTATTTAACTTGTTTGGTTCTGATTTTCATAAAACAATTTTTAGATAATTTTACTTTTTTATTTTTTATATTTTAATGTTTTCCATGAATTTTTTTAATAAAGCAGTTTTTTTTAAAAAAATTTTAGGCACACCTAACATAAATACATTTAAAAAGTATAATATTTGTGAAAAAAATCTTTAAAAAATACACTAAATACCAAAAAAATATCAAAAAATATGAAAATTCAATACATTTTTTTTGTATTTTTTGTGTATTTATTAAAATTTTAAAATATTTTTTCACAAATATTTTACTATTTAGATATATCTAAGCATGATGCATCTAAAAAAAAAAAAAAATTGCTTAAAATTTTAAAAATATTCACTAAAAATAAAAAATACAAAAAATAAAAAACACAATTTTTAGAAAACTGAATTCAAAAAATTGAAACCAAAACACTATTTTTTTATTATTTAAATGACTAGTAAATTACTGATACAAAATGACTCGACTATTATGTAAATTAAAATTTCAAGAAAAACTAGTGTAATATAAAATAAAAAAAAATGAAATTATATATGTTTTCCTCAATAATTTATATGTAATATTTGTTTCATATTCTACGTAAAAAACAATTAATGAAAAAAAAGAAAGAGAAAAAACTATGGGAAATTCTACTGTACAAATACACTATATGAGCCTTTCTCATGTGATTTTAGAAATTATAAATATTTTGTTGTCAATATTATTTATTTAGCAAAATTAATAGAAAAATAAAATATATAATTATTATGCTATATAACAATAAAATTATTTAAATTATTAATTAAAATATATTTTTAATATCATAAAAAATTATTAACTGACTTGTAATTTATTGATAAAATGAAGTAATTAGAAACTTGAAAGGATAGAATATAATTTTTATTATCACAAGAACGATCTATATTTTAAGGGAATCATAAGGAATATATTTATAATTTATTTTATTAAAATTAATCAAGTTAATAATGAGGAATTGGATATAGAAAAAATGCCTTGTAATTCAAAAAAGGAGGGGCTCGAATGTCTCAAATTGATGTTTATTATTGGATGATCGGCCGAATGACAACCTAGATGACTGTATAAAACACTTATCTATTGTGATTGTTACTTTGTCAACTACGACTGTTACTGTTAGTCTTCATATCGAACAATTGACCAGACAATTGGTCAAATGACCAGCCAAACAATCTACAAAATGAATTTTGATCCATTCGGGGCCAAGTTTGACATACATAAAATAATCAATCTTTTTATCTTTTTTCTACCACATCACATCTCTATTTTTCTACAAATTTTTTCATAAAAAAATAAAAAATACACTTATTTAAATCCACCCAAACAACCCAAGTTTGAATTCCAACTACGCAACAGTACTGTAAATGCAAATGGGAGAGAAGAGGGGGCCATTTGGAAAGTAAAATAAAATTATCCGAGGGCATATAATGATATAAAAGAAACAACCAGATGAGGGTAGCGGATTCATCGACTCCGCCGAATTTCGATCATAGTTATAGGCTCCTCCGCCACATTGGAGTTGCAGTCCTCCTACCCACCCCCCATCTCCCCATTCTCTTTTCCTCCCCAACCCAATCTGTACCTTCTTGTCTCTATATCCATCTCTCTCTCTCTCTCTCTCTCTATATATATATATATATATATACACCCACTTCATCTATCTATGCTCTCTCTTTGTTTCCAACGACCACACTGTTAATCCAACACCCAAAACATAGAGATTCGAAGAAAGAAGAGAAAAAGATTGAGTCCCAGCAGAGAAACAGGTAGGGATATTTTGTTCCCCCTTGTTTCTCGTTGTGTTTGGGAATCTAGGGGTTTTTTTTTTTGTGAAACCCTAAGAATTAATTGAAGAGGGAGGGAGGGAGAGAGAGAGGTTTGATGGCGCAAAATGGGCAGGGGATGGACCCTGCTGTTCTTGATGACATTATAAATCGGCTTTTGGAGTTTCGGCAAGCGAGGAGTGTACGCCAGGTCCAGGTCCAGCTCTCCGAGGCTGAGATCCGTCAGCTTTGCACCGTTTCGAGAGAAATCTTCGTCCAACAACCCAATCTCTTAGAGCTCGAAGCCCCCATCAAGATCTGCGGTAAAAGTTTCATCTTTTTCTTTGTTTATGTTATGTAACTCTGTATTTGTTTGCTGTTGGTTTTGGGTTTGTAAGATTTTTGTTTGTTTGTGGGTTGTTCTTATCTTGGTTACACACATACATATATGCGTAATTGTTTTTGTTTTTGGTCTGTTTTTTAATAGGATTTAGAGGAGTTGTGGATAACGTTGGGGACAAGTTGTGGATAAGTTTTGGTCTGGCTTCTTTGTCCATTTTATTGATTTATTCTCATTATTCTAATAATTTTAAATTTTGGGGAAAGAATAAATTTTGACTTAAAAATAACTTACAAATAAAATTGAGTAATGCGAGACTTTTATTCATCCGATAGTCAGCCTATCTGATACTTCTGAGTTCTTACCATGAAATTTAGTCTCAAGGATGCATGCAACTTTTGCTGCCTAGTGGATGGTGTTTTATTTTGCTTCAGTGACTTATGGTTTATGAGATGGAAAGTATCCTGAATTTGCTGTTGGAGTTGAATACATCTACACTTGAGGGTCAGCTATTCTGGTTATTGGTTAGGAAAAGTGAGATCATTCAGGTTAAAGACTGTTTTTGTTGAGGAATACCCTATTTCTTTTACAATGATTTGATTGGGTAACTTGCTTAATTGTAGCAATTAGATTTATGATTGAGTTATGATTTATGAGAACGATTACAGAATGCATCAAACTCTTAAAGGATGCCCATTTGAGTCATTCCAAGAGTAAATCAACTCTATTTTTCGTGCAATTACTGAGAAGTATGGTTACATGGATGTAATCATTAAACCAAAATATGAAGTATCTAAAGAAGGTTAGGCAACAAAGGGGAATACATAGAGCAGGAGCAAGGCTTCAAGATGCAGCATTGAAGGTTTAACTTATTCTCTTGCACTTCCAGGTAAAGGAGGGGATGGGACACTATGCTGTCCTCTGGGGCTGGGAGTTGCTAAAAACAGCCAGTAAATGTCTAGCTATACCCACTTTGTACGCCATTTTTTCATAAGATACAAGAGTTACAATGCATACAGTGGGTAGAAGCAAAGAGATGGATGATGCAATATGGCCTCACATGAAAAGAGTCATGATCTAATTTTTTATTGCATTTTGTAGTATAATGTTTTTTTTTTTATTTAAATTTTTTATTTTATTTGAATTTTTGTATTGTTTAAGATTGTGAATGGACTCAATTGTGTCACTGGAGAGGGGTGGGGAACCCTGATCTTAATGCCCACTTGTGCCACCTCATGCGGCTTACATTGAGGATATTCTCTGTCAGATTATTTAGTTGACCATTTTAAATATGATGTGGAAAATACTTTTTAAGTCCAACAACATGGCTCATCCTTTCTTTTTTTAAGCAGTGTGGCCCACCATGATGCTTATGTATGCATCTTTATAATATCCTATATGTCATTTTTTTGGATGTTGATTTGCATACCATGTCACTTATCTTCCATTTTATTTTATCATTTTCTTTGGTTTTTGGAGTCAAAGAGGCAAGGCAACTAATGTGAATCTGGAATTTGAGGCCCTGCGTCTATAGAACAACATTTTCTTAGAAACTACTGACAGCAAGTGTGTTGAAGAATACTACTTAAATGAGAATTATGCACTTACTAAAATGGGGCCGTGGTTGCCATCCAGGGTGGGGTGGTTAGTAGATCTCCCATGGTGATTTGCAAACTTTGATCCTTTTTCTACTTGCGATCTCATCCTTTTTTAAGACTAAAAACTGAAAATGATGTATAGAGATTTCTCATTGCCAGAAAGGGTGATGTATTTGAGGAATGGTGTGCTTGGTGTTTCGGAAGTTTCAACCAATGTCAACATAAATGATGATCTTCTGGAATTTTGGCTTTCATATTTGTGGTAGAACCAGGGCAGTTTAAAGTTTTGAACAGGTCAATTGTACCCAAATAAGTAATGGTTAGTAGGTACCCTTCTCACTTTTGTTCTCCATGGGTTTGTGGCCTTTGGAAAGAGGAATCACAATGTAGGTTCCACTTTTGGGGTTTGAACGGGTATATACTATCTGGATATGCTTGGTGGACCAAGTGACTGTTGCGAGCTGCGAAGTCCTTCGCATAAGAATTTATTTAATAACTATTGTTTGCAGAACAATTGAGTTCATCAGCAAGGGTTGATCAAAGTTCTCTTAAGGGTCAGAATTTTTTCTACTTATATATTTAATTAATATTAATTTAATTTTTGTAGTTGTCAATATTTTGTAGTCTATTCGTTGTGTTATTTTTGAAAATTGAACTAATTTTTTTTATCATCTTTGTTTTTTGCTCCTTCCAGTTTTGTCATTTGTCATTTGTAGAGGTTAAAAAGGTGTTATGGCATTAACATGAACCTGATGCTACATCTCCTTAGCTGCTTTTAGTTTTCTATACGGACTTTTATGATGCATACGAAATAGGGAATTTCATGGATATGAATTTGGTTTCATTGGAACAAATACAAAACTCAAAAGTTTTCAATTAGGAATATAAATCCCCACCACACGGACACACACACACAAAAAAACTACACGATTAAATGATAATCTTATCAAAGGATAATTGTGGAAATATAGAAGATTATGAAGCGATGAATGGGAATTAAGAACAAAAATTCATGTTTAAATGATGGTGACACTATCTCATTGTCACAGTGAGCGACCTCCTTTTTTTTTTAATTTTTTTTTGAATTTAGATTTTGTTGTTGCTCTTCTCACATTGTATGATTCGTTTTTTTTTAACTGTTGAATTGAGATGATGTATCTTGAACTCATCCATCACGAAGGTGGAACATTCTCTTTTTATATCATGATACTTTTTAACATGAGTTATAACTTTTATGGGATAATCTTCTTTTAGTAAAATTTCATAAACGGTAAAAATATTTATTGTTAACTAGAAGTAAGAAATGTACTTCTAAACTTCTTTTTAAAATAGCAATATTAAAGTGGGGCCAACTTATCAAGATATAAAATAGAACAAAGTGGGGCCTAGTGATGTCTTGGATTTTGGGTTGGGGCTTAAATAAGCACACTAATGAGATGAACCCAAAACACTCAGAATGTTAGAGAGGGAGAAAGAGCTATTAAAGTTATGGAATGAGTTGTCAAGGGACATGAATGAGGTCATTATTCATATTCGGAAAGTAATTTTTGTAAATGTAAGGTACTTATCGAAGGTAATATTAATAAACTCAAATTCCCGATCTTGCTATACCTTTAATAGAATGTTTATTATTGCTCTAGAAGCATTTGAAGTCAGTTTGCAGAATTTGTTTTTCTGCTTGTGTATCAAAAGGCTTCCATGATGCAAATTCAAATAAAGTTATGCTTATCTCATGTATGTAATTTTGTTAGATTTTAAGCTCTATTTATTGTTTTTTTAAACATTTTTATTCCTGGAATGGCAGGTGATATTCATGGGCAATATGGTGATCTTTTGAGGCTTTTTGAATATGGGGGTTTTCCTCCTGAAGCTAACTACTTGTTCCTAGGGGACTATGTGGACCGTGGCAAGCAGAGTTTGGAAACAATATGCCTTCTGCTTGCCTATAAAATTAAATACCCTGAGAACTTCTTCCTTTTAAGGGGAAATCATGAATGTGCTTCTATTAACCGGATATATGGATTTTATGATGAATGTAAGCGGCGGTTTAATGTGAGACTCTGGAGAATCTTTACTGATTGTTTTAACTGTCTTCCTGTGGCTGCTCTCATAGACGACAAAATATTTTGCATGCATGGTGGCCTTTCCCCTGAACTAACAAACTTGGATGAGATAAGAAACTTACCTCGTCCAACTGATGTTCCAGACTCCGGTTTGCTCTGTGATTTACTCTGGTCAGATCCTAGTAGGGAGGTCAAAGGTTGGGGAATCAATGATAGAGGAGTTTCGTACACCTTTGGCCCTGATAAGGTGGCAGAATTTTTAATGCAGCACGATATGGACCTTGTTTGTCGTGCCCATCAGGTTATTGACATTCACTTACATTTATTTTGAGTGACTACTCATGCTGTTAACACGAATGTTTCTTGGGCAGGTTGTGGAGGATGGGTATGAGTTCTTTGCTGACAGACAGCTTGTTACGATATTCTCTGCCCCAAATTATTGTGGTGAATTTGATAATGCTGGTGCAATGATGAGTGTTGATGAAAGCTTAATGTGCTCTTTCCAGATTTTGAAGCCATCAGACAAAAAGCATAGGTTCTAATGAACAAAGATGTGAGAACTGCAGTCTTGATTCTGAATTTCTAAGGTCAGTTTCATGATTTGCCTATTTTCTATTACCTTGGTATTTATATAACTAGTGGTGATTTCTTCTCCCATGCAAACACAAACCAATTTTTCTGTGTTATTCTACAAGATGTTTGCTCTGGTTTGGTTGCTTCATAGACTGAATTTTGAATCTTAATTTTATGGGAAAATTACATTAACACCCCCTTAGGTTTATTAAAACCTTGTGACATGAGTAAGACTAAACTACCTCAAATGTTAAACTAAATAACATAAGATATTTTACAAGAACCACCATTGCTATCTGCATCAGCTGCATTACTTGCTTTTTGTATTTAATTGAGTGCCATTTTTCAGATAGCAGCCTTCGCCTGCCAAACATGCTTTTGCCTTCTTGCAGAAAACGCTAAAAAGCAAACATATTATGCTTGCAATACTTCAAGGTTTTCACAGAAAGTATAAAAATATCTGGTTATCCTAAATAAATGCAGTAGTGTTGTTAGCCTAGCGTAATTAGCTTCCTTGTTAAATACAATGTCATTTCATTTATGAAATGATGCAGGATATAATCTCCTTGGTATGGAATCAGAAATATGAGTGGGAAAAGAAAATCTCTTTGTACCTCAATTGCTCATATGAAAACGTAAAACAAATCTAAAAGATGGATGTTCACAGATTGTTTTTTCCATTTTCCATAGAATGTCATTGGAGGGGATTGAGAATGGACTCCTTGTGCCAAACGGTATCCACAAATGCACTTTTTGTGTGTAATAACATGAGATCACGATTAATTTTCTTTTTAACATTCTTTGTTTCTGAATTCTGCATAGCTAATCCTTAATCTCCATGAATTGTTGTACCTCTCTATGCTGCAGTTTTCCTGCCCATTTGTGAGTTGGGGAGGAACACTTAAAGATGCTGGCTCGGATGGCGTATTGTTGTGTTATCCATGTAGAAGGGCATTAAACATTTTGCTGAAGTATTGTGTTTTAGGGTGAAAGTTTAGCGACCTCTTGATTTGGCAGCAACTGTTTTCTGGGGTGTCCACAAGTGCCGATAGTGTTCCATCCTTTAATTTTTTATTTTTATTTTATTTTTATTTTTAAACCGGTGCAATTTACAGTGGCCATCTGATTTATTTTCAATTGTAAATTGCTCTGCACTTGTAGATTGTAGAAACCATTTTTAAGATTTCTTTTCTTCACAAGTTATTGTAATGGATCCCCCGATTGATGGTTTACTTGTGAACACATTGAACATAAGTTTTAAAGCTGCTATTTCTTTTTGTTGGGAGGTGGTGTTTCTTGGTGAGGGTTTTGTTGTACCGTAAAATTAAAGATGGCTTGAATTCATGAGAGGCAGACAAGTGCAAGTCTGATTATCACTCATCCTGTTAGGCACTCACATGATAAACTCAAACTTGAATACACAAGTTCATGAAATGGAGTATAGGACAGTTTGGTTTTTGTTATTAGGTACATCAAAGATTGGTGGTGATGACTGACTGTTAGGTTTACCCAAAATCCTTGTGCAGAGCTGGAACTTAGGTCCCGTTTGGTAGAGCTGTGAAAAAATGATTATAGATTATAGGTTATAGTTTAACCGACTATAACTTATAGCTGTAAACATAAGTTGTTAATATGTTTGGTGTAGCTGTGGGATTATGGATTTAAGCAGCAGAGTAGTGTTGGTTGATAAGCTGTAAAATATTTTTTTTTGTATAATTGTCCTTTTTGTCCTTATATGATATAAAAATGATAATTTTGTCATTTTTTTCCAGTTTATTTTTAAAAAATTATTTCATTAATAAAAGTTAACATAATTTATTAATTAGTATCAATTTATATAAAAATTGATACATTTGATAAAAATGTAATTGAAGTATTATTGTAACAAATTTTTTCCATTATAAATTAATTAGTATCAATTAATTGCTTAATTAATATCAATTAATATTAATAATTTTTTTTCCTTGTTTTTTTTTTTTTTTTTTCTTTTCTTCTCTTAATTTTTTTTTCTTTTTTTTTTTCATTTCATTTTATTTTCTTTAGTTTATAGTTTATTTTTTCAAACTAGAAGTGGTGCATGCATGGTGAGATTAAAATTTAGAAAAATGTTGAAATATTAATTAAAAATTTCAAATTATATTCATTTTAGTTTATAAATACATGAATGTTAATTGATATTTTTTTTAAAATTGTTACAAATATCAATTAATATTTTTTTTTAATTTATTGTTACAAAACATACTAATTTATTAATATTTTATAATTTAATTTATTATCAATTAATGGCTTAATTAGTATCAATTAATACTAAAATTATTTATTAGTATAAATTAATATAAAATTTATTTCATTAATGGCTTAATAAAAAAAACAATTTTTAGTATTAATTAATATAAAATTTATTATTATTATTATTAAAAAAACACTGACAACCCTTCTTCTCCGGCAGCCCCGGTAGTGGGCATAGTGGTGACGGGGCATAGTAACGACGGGGCACTAGGGTTTGAGATCTCGACGGTGGAAGGAAGATCGCGACAGTATGGAAGGGATCGTGACGACGGGACGCTAGGGTTTCAAATTGATCGCAGATACGCCGGAGAGAGAGATCTGCTGCGATCGCGAAGAGAGACAGAGAGAGAGAGCTCGAGCTAGCTCTGGTTCACTTGCAAAACCCTAGCCGACAGCCCCATCGTCAGATCGTGAGAGAGAGAGAGAGAGCTCATTGGAAATCCCCTCTGAAGTTTTGTTTCTCTAAAAGAACTGAACAGTGTCGGTTGTGTGTGTATATAGTGGTGTTTTGGTAATTGTTGAAGTTGATAAGGGGCATTTAAGTAATTTTTTCCCTCCATTCCCACTTACCGCTTAAGCTGATTAAAAAAAGCACCCCTATAGCTACTTTAAGAAAAAAGTTGATTTTTGACTTAAAAAAAATTATAATCTGTATTCTTAAGTTACACCAAACACAATAAAATATCTTAAATTAAGCTAAAAGTTGAAATAAGTTGAAAAAAAGTTTTACCAAACATACCCTTAATGCAAGTTGTTTTGAGTGTAATAGTAATACCATCTTATGTGACGTAACTGATAACATGAGCTCCTGGTAATTATATTGACCAAGGGTCTTCAAGATACTTTGAAGGCAAACATGAGGATAAATTCTCTCAAATTGCGGTCAGTGTCGTCGATTTAAAAAAAAAAAAAGAGATTAGACGGACTAGGCTGGTCCCTTACTAATCTAACCAAATCATGTTAGGATGGTAATACTGTTATGTTATGTGATATTTCATTAATATTCAATTATTTACTCTCGTTTCACACAATAATTTCAATTCTAAACCCTTGACAACTCACTTTTAACACTTAATCACCATCTTGAAGACAATCCTATGTCGATCAGAACACTGCAAACAATGGACTGACTTGATATCAAAATAGGGTATGGGAGAGTGACTGCACAACGTCTGTGGCATTCCATTTTGAGGCCTTGCTTGCACTCAGTTCCCCCCTCAAAAACTTTCATACAACTCTTTACTTCTGTTTTTTCATATAAGCAGAAACTTTTGGGTCACAAAGTCCAAGGTCTCGGATAGTTTTAGAAAGTGTGAGAAATTATTTACCCCAAAAACTCACTCCAAAGTAGTTGAAAATTAAAATGTATGCTGTTGACTTAACTATGAAATAGTAGTTTTACTTCAAATAAAATTGATTTATGAAAGTAGTTGAAAATTAAAATGTATGCTGTTGACTTAAGTATGAAATAGTAGTTTTACTTCAAATAAAATTGATTTATGGAAGTAGTTGAAAATTTAAATGTATGATGTTGACTAAAGTATGAAATAGTGTTCAAATAAAATTGATTTATGGGATGTTTTTTCCCCCTATATATAGGATTGTAAATTAGATCTTGTTTAACAATATCATATTTTAGTTTAAAAGTTAAAAAATTTAAAAATCTAACAAACTATATAAAAAAGTCAAAAATTCATTTTTCTCTCTATTTTTACACATATTTGCATAAAAAATTAAAAAATCATTCTAAACATATTAATTTTTTTATCTTATATTTTAGTCAAAAAATTAAAAAGTTACTAAAATAACATGTTTCTAAACGAGATTTAATGAGTTGAGTAGTTTTGTTAAGTTCAGTTTGAAAACTTAATAAGTTTTAAAATATATTCAAATTTAATTTATTTGTATATTAAATCCTTCTTAAATGAGTTTTAATGAATTGAATATGAGTCGGTCTAAAATCACATTCCCTTACAGATCATTGGCATTTCGATGGGTTGAATAGTGCGGGCAACCCATAGGCACGCCCAACCATTTTTAAGCCTACTGAGTTGAGTAGTTTGGTATTTGTTATAACTAGTAGGTTATCAATATTGACTTAAAAAGACTTTAATTATCTTTAAAATGTCTTCAAATTTAATTCATTTATAGAATAAACGGATCTCAAACGAAAATTTTAATATGAAATTTAAGTTGAGTTTAAATGGTTTGATTCGTTTTATATTTTTACCTCTAAGTGTAAAGATAAGTATTAGGCCTCTTTTGGAAAGATAGTAAAAAGTCACTTTTTAACTTTTAACTTATTTTGAGTTGGAGTAATGCTGTATGAGCAAGGATCCTCTAGAGTTTTTTTTTGCTAAAGTTTTCTAGAGTAGTGCATTGTGTGGTTGAGATTTAATGACAAGTCACATCAATTTTTTCAGCATTAAATCTCAACCACACAATACACCACTTTAGGAAACTTTAGGAAAAAAACACTCTAGAGGATCCTTGGTGATGCTGTATACATATCATGAAAAACTTCATGAAACTAATCCAATGGTGGATGCATAACATACAATAAAATACTACAAACACTATAATCTAACGAGAAATGTTAGGGATCATGAAATTTTTTTCATGAAAATGATCATGAAAAATTTGTGACCCTTAGATTATCTTGATTAGTGTGTGGTGCTTTATTCTAAGTGTAATCCAAAGGTCATAAGCCTTTCATGATCATTTTCATGAAAAACTTTTCATGATACCTAGCATTGCTGTAATCTAACCCAAGGGTGGAGAATCTTCATGAAGAGTTTTCATGACATTATTTTCATGATACCTAGCATTATTGTTTTGAGTTACATCACCTCTACTTTTTTAGACATTTTTTTCAACAAAAAACAAAAAATAAAAAATAAAAAATTCAACTTTTAACCAACTTCTTAAAATAACTCTTAGAAAGTTTAACACTACATAGTCATAAAATTTACTTAGAAAATTAACAAAAAATATATACTTTTATAAACTATGATTAGTCTAGATATGACCGACGTGTCATTTAATTTTAAGTTTGTATCATACATCTTATTTTCAACTAAAAAATATGCATAAATAACAAATATTGAATTTTATGATCAATATATGTGTGGTGATAGAGTTTTGAAGTTGGTGACGTCAATGAAGGTGCCAGATTCAAATAATCCAAACGTGGAAGCTTTGCATGTGCACCACCTTCTCACTTTTCATGCGGTAGGAGCATACCCAGCCTACCTTAGTTTTTGGTGGTCGTACCGGGGAAAAATTAGGCATTATGAAATTTTTTTTATGAAAATGGTTATGAAAAATTTATAATTTTTGGATTATCTTGATTAGTGTATGGTGTTTTATTCTAAGTATAATCTAAAGGTCACAAATCTTTCATGATTATTTTTGTAAAAAATTTTTCATGATACTTAACATTACTGGTCTTACAAAGTTACAATTATTTTCAAACAACTCTATGGGTGGACGCATTTGATCAGAATGACATAAATACCAAAACTGTCTATATATAGCCCTTCAAAGTTTGATGACTTATCCCCTTCCACTCTGTCAATCATATCCTCTTAATGATAGTTTTTACTAGGTTACAATGAAGTTGATGAACCACTACACTTCTTCAACTGTTCTCTTTTTCCTTCTGGTAGTGGTTGTGAATCTAACCACCACCGCCACTACATCTGCCGCGGTTGTCAGAGATCCTGGAAGCCATTATGGTGGTGGTGGTGGTGGTGGAGGATATTCACCACCTGGTGGGACACCCTTAACACCTTATAAACCACCACCACACTATCCACCTCCTCATCACTATCAACCACCATCTCCAAAGTACCCACCACCCTCTCATGGGTATTCGCCGCCCTCTCATGGGTGTCCACCGCCCTCTCATGGATACCAGCCACCATCTCCAAAGTACCCACCACTCTCTCATGGGTATCCGCCGCCCTCTCGTGGGTATCCACCACCCTCTCATGGATACCATCCACCTTCTCCAAAGTACCCACCGCCACCCTCCCATGGGTACCAACCACCTTCTCATGGGTATCCGCCGCCCTCTCATGATTACAACCCACCTTCTCCAAAGTACCCACCACCACCCTCTCATGGGTACCAACCACCTTCTCATGGGTATCCGCCACCCTCTCCTGGTTACCAGCCACCTTCTCCAAAGTACCCACCACCACCCTCTCATGGGTACCCGCCGCCCTCTCATGGGTGTCCACCACCCTCTCACGATTATCAACCACCGACTCATGGTGGCTACCCTCCGCCCAAACACAAAACCCCGCCACCTCATCACCACCACCACAACCCACCTTCTCATGGCCACAAGCCACCGTCTCACCACTATCCGCCGCCTTCTTATGGGCATCCTCCGCCGTCCACGTACCCACCGCCCTCTCCTAAGTACCCTCAGCCGCCACCGACTCCATATTTGCCGCCGTCACCACCTAGTAGTACACCGCCGTCTCCTCAACACCCTCCACCGCAGACTCCATATTTGCCGCCGAAAGGGAAGCAGCCGCCGCCTCCGTTGAGTCCGTATGGAAAGCCTCCGCCGCCATACTACATGCGCTCTCTCCAGCTTTAGTGGTTGTTGAGCCTTAGGTCTCTTTGCTCTGTGGTGTAGTTTGTAGTTTCGAGTTTTACTCTTATGGTTTTCATGTGAACTGTCTGTGATGAGAACCATGTACTGTCTATCTTGTGTTTCAAGTGCTTAAAACTAATGAATAATAATCAGGGTCTAATAAGCTAGCTAAGCTTCAAGTTTTATTATAATCCGGAAATTTTTTTTTTTTGGCTGTTGTCATGTAATTAAAGATCAAGAACTTAAAAAACAGACATGAAGAAACCCATAACAAAACCTAACCAACGCTATTTTGAAACATTATTAAATATTATAATAGTAATGAGTCGGAATTAATTTTAATTTTGACAGTTTTTTAACACTATAATCACATCATCAAATATCACAATAATTTGTACTCAAATTTAATTTTGATGTGCATGGAAACATGATTGTGGTCGATTACTTTTTATTTATTTCAAAAAAGTAAATCTAAGAATACAATTTGATTGCAGAATCACATGATGTGTTGATCTAATATTTGAGAAAAAAACAAAACACAACAAAACAGTATGGGCGTTTGTTTTCACAAGTACACTGTATCAGATATTCATCACTGTCATAATCATTATTGTTATTTCTCTCTTTTAAAATAATTGTCCATTTTAAGGAATTTTAATTTTTTAATAATACAATTATTACATTTTAAAATTATTAATTTTTTAAAATTATCTTTTGATAATACATTTTTTGGGAATATCAATTGTTATAATTGTACTTTTTGTGTTATTAATGAATTTTAAAAAATGACAAAATAGTAAATTCATATTATTTTATTCCTTGATTTTTAAAAATGGACTAATATTTTGAGACGGAAGGAGTATTAAGAAATTTGATGTAGGCATTGTATCATATATACGTTTAATTATGATATTTGTGTTTTTATTTATGATATATTATATTATTAGATATAACTCATTTTGATATTAATTATGACATTATTTTAGAATTATGCTCTAAGTATTGTTTGTTACACTTATGTAATTTTTGGTTATAACTTATTTTTTATTTTAGTTATGACTTTCATAATATTAAGTTATACCATTTCTGACAATCAAACTTACAAATAACATGCATATTTTTTGTTATTATTATTTAATCTATATGTGTACTATTTTTTTTTTTTTTTTTGCAATTTACCAAATTAAAATAGTGGATAAACATCCATTAAAAATGAAGAGAAAGAAACCGTGACTGCATTGGATTCATATTTGCTAAATGGCTGGGGCTTGCCTCCAGCCTACCATCTGGATTGCAGGGTCCAGTCTGGCTCATTGAGCTTGTTTTTTAATACCTTTTTGATAATTTGAATTATTCATATTTTAAAATTTGTTGAGTGCATTATCCTTATAAAAAATTATATTGATCGGATAATGGATATTATGTATTCGGGTCACTTTTGTCAGAAAAAAAATAAACGGTCAGAAAATTAACGGTTCATAAAAAAGTGATCCGCATACATAGTATCCATTATCCGATTGACGTGATTTTTTACAGGAATAATGTACTCAACAAATCTTAAAATATAACGGTTCTGATTATTGAAAAGGGTCTAAAAGTGGGCCCAATGAGCTAAACTGAACCGAACTATTCCAGATCTAAATTGGAGACCGTCTGAATCTAGAAACTCCTTTTATCTTTTATCACCTAGTTCTTGAAACCTTTTTACAAATATAAAATCCAAACATAGAAAGAAATACAAAAAATATATAAATGAAGGGAAAGAAAAAGATTTTGACATAATTTTTTTGGTGGGTACTACTTTTAATAAATTTGATCCATCCATTCATGTTTTGTACTCAATTCTGTGTTCTAAGCTCCTTTGCTGTTTGATGTTTGAAGGACATACATTGAGCCCTTCAATCTTTGCATAATTATGGTGTATTAAAATGTTGATTCATATGATACTTAGTCCTTATCTTTATTTATTTGTTAGTCATATAGATAAAAAAAATAATATAATTATCCTTAAAATTTATATTGTACTTTATTTATTTTTGTATTTACACACCATCTTCTATATACTTCTAGTCACTTTAATTTTACTAAAAGAAATACCAATGTAATTAAGTTAAATTTATAAGGATGGTTTGGGTATTGGACATTTTAATTGCTTTTTTAACTTATTATAAATAAAAAAAATGTAGAAAAATAAAAAAAATGATATGACAACTTATACGTTTAGTAACTTTTAGATTTTTAGATTAAAATAATCTATCCCTAAACGGCTGTAATATATTTTTTCAAAAACCTTCGTTTAATTTAGGACAAATTACACTAATAGTCCCTATAGTTTGGGACTTGTGTCACTTTAGTCCCTGACTTTTCAATTGTAACAAATTTGACCCTGAATTTTGAATCTTGTTCCAAATAAGGACAATTGAACATACCATTACTTAATTTCAAGGGCAAAATCATCAATTTGATAAAATACAAACTAATTTGACAAAAATAAATGTCAAAAAATTATTTTAAAATTATTTTTACCCACCAAAAATAAAATTATGTAAAATTGATAAAAATTAATAAAAATTACATGATTAATTTTTAAAAATTAATTTTACATGATCATCATCCAAATACATAATAAAAATTAATTTGGTAAAAAAAATAAAAAAATGTCTAAAAGATTTATTAATTTTATCTTTAGTAGTTAGAAATAATTTTTAAAAATTCAAAAATAATTTTTTGACATTTATTTTTGTCAAATTAATTTATATTTTATCAAATTGATGATTTTGCCCTTGAAAAATCCAATAGTATCTACAATTATCCTTATTTGGAACAAGATTCAAAATTCATGGTCAAATGTGTCACAATTGAAAAGTCAAAGACTAAAATGACACAAGTCACAAACTATAAGGACCGTTAGTGTAATTCACTCTTTAATTTATATTACTTTTTAAGAACAAACAAACAACCACAATGGAGTTCTATATCCCTTAGGCTCTAGCTGGTTCCCAAGTTGAGTTGGGCTTGGGCGGCCGTTTAGACTCGTGCTTGGGTCCAAGCCCACACGCAGACCGGACCAATGTTTTTAAAAGAAGGGACCCAGACCTCTTTGGAGTGTTGCAATGTTTGGGAACGGACTATTTTTTTAATTGTTTTTATATTTAAACTTTTTTAATAGATTATTTTAATTTTTATGTTTAAAAAGATTAGTTAAATTTTTTTTTTTTGGTTGAATTTTTATATTGAATAACGTATTTGAAATGATGTTAAGATATGAAATGACAAAAATATTCCTATAAAAATAGTTAAAATTTCCAAATAGGCCTACAAAAATAGGAGTAAAAATGTTAGTAAAAATGTCATTTTGCCCGCTGTCTCCATCAGTCTGTGTCTGCCATGTCACTTTTTTTTTTTGATTTTGTAGGGTATCTTGGGCCAACTTGCGTTCACCAGACTAAATCCTTACAGTCCGAACAAACCTTCTGAAATAGGGTTTACTTAAATTGGTTGGGTTGACTTTTTAATTTTAATTTTTTTCTTCTTCTGTTTGGGGGCTATTTTGACCGGCAGTGATACATCCTCTAATTATAGAGTTCTAAAAAACACTCTATACATTTGGCAATAATAATAATAATAATAAAAAAAGACACAAACATCACATCAGGACCTATCCCATTAGAACTCCTAGAGCTACCCCCTAGAGCTCCCAAACATTTTCCCTATTTTGACCCCTTCTTCCTAAATACACAGAGCACTAGAGGGCAATGGTCTCTGACTTTGGCATCAAGATCCTCTAGAGTAAAATCCTAGAGTGATCCAATCCAACGGTTGAAATGCAAACTAACCAAAACGACATCGTTTTGGTTAAACGACATCGTTTTGGTTAGTAAGTTGAAAAAAAAAAAATCATTTCAAAATTCCCTCTATATACGCAGGTATAGTAGAAGGCGAGACCCGGGAAAGGAAAACAGAGTGCGAGAGAGAGAAGAAGAAGAGAGAGAGAGAGAGAGAGAGACGTCGCTCCTCCTTGCCTCGCCGTCACTGCCGTTCTGCTGCCGCTGCCACCGCCACTCCTACTGCTGCCGACTCCCTACTCCAGCTGATTGAAGAAAAATACAGGTATTTACAGTAGTTTAGAACACATGTTTAGAACATGTATTTGGGTTTTGGTTTGCATTCCATTTCCTAAATCAACCTATGTACAATAAATTTAGAACAATGCACAATGTTCTAATGTTGTTGTTGAATTCAGAGATTTCTTTTATTATTATTAGTATTATTTTTTTATTTTACAGCGAGATACCTAATTTTTTATTTTATTTCTGAACAATGCACAATGCTCCAGCCGATTGGGTTTTGGTTCTTGTTAATTTCTATTTTTGTTTGCTTTTATGTTGTGTTATTGAGTCAAATTGATTAGTACCATTTAAAATCTCTAAATTCTTACCTATCTTTAGATTCTGATTTATAAGAAAAATCCAATTCTGATCACTGTTGGCTTGGCTTGTTTGTTGTTTAATTTTGATTTTGTATATAAGAAAATTTAGGGATTTGGGTTAAATCTGGATCATTGAAAACATAATTTACTGTTTAAGGGATTTATTCCCCTTTACTTGTATAATCTAATATGAGTTAACTCTTGTAGTGTTTTTATTCAGTTTATATTATTTTGCAAACATAATTTATTATTTTTATGCTAATATTAAGCACTTATTTATTTTTTTAAGTGACTAGGCACATTGATATGGAACCTAACAATGTTGAGCATGACGGGGGTGATTGTGATTGGAAGCCTAGAGTTCGCATGACATTTGATACAGAACAAGAAGCATATGATTTCTATAATGCTTATGGAGGAAGGTTGGGCTTTAATATTAGAATGGGTTATGTAAACAAGACCAATGTGACGCTCCAATTTTTTTTTTTTGCAACATCATAAAATTTAAATAACAATAACTTGCTAGATAAAATTTTAACTACTAATTAGGGAATTTTAAACTCTTACATAGTCAAAGTCCAACAACAAAATAAAATTACAAGTTCACATATAACGTCACAACATTGTTAAATACTAATACAAGAGATAATAGAATTTTATTTGGATAAAATCTTGACTCTAAGTTAGCTAAGGTTCGATATTAGCAGCAGCTCCAAATTCAGCCTTAGTCCCTTCTTCAACATAATCTGGCATGAAACGCCAGGGCAACAAAATATATGTCATGAGTTTTGCAACACAGTAAGAAAACATAACCAACCTACCATTCTTTTTGAGAGAAAATAATGAGATTATAAATACGAGATAATAATATAATTGTAAACATAAATTACAACCATTAAAATAATTTAAATAAATTAGGTGACCCTTGAAATCTCACCAAAGAGGTTTAACTTACCAACCACTAAGTCATGGCCACTGTTAATTTGGAAACCCTCCCTTGGTCAAATATTCAAGAACTACCAAAGATGCATACGCCCGGAGTTATATACCCAAGCCGTGATATCTGTGGTTTGCCCCAAGGAAACGGTCTGCCAAGGGTACGTAACTTCCCTGCGTGCCACCCGCACATCTACCCTTATTCCAAAACCAAATACCGATAAGGGTTCAAATAAGCCCCGTGCCATCTTAGGGTTTCGCGACACAATTTACTTAAAAATTATTAAAAACTAGGACTCACCCTGAATACCCGGTATTAACCCTCTATCAGTAGCTTTATATACCATTAATCATTTCGGTTAACACAAATTATTCAAATCTCAATCACCAATAATGTTATACCAACTCAAAAAAAAAAAAAACTCCCAACATAAAACATTATACATGTCACACAATAATAATTCAATGTACAAAATTTAATAGACAATTAATTTAAACCATGGTATGAACATAATAACTTAGATACAAGAAATAAACCATAATTACACATGCACAAATTTTTGATTTACAAAATTAGACTAGCACAATATTAAATAAATCACAACACACTCATACATGGATTACTAATTTATAATAGTTGATGGATTAGACCAACACAATATTGAAGTGATATTTTATCCTGTCCAGAAAATTCCAGATTGTAACTTAGGTATTAAAAATTATAAATAAATTATTTACACAATCCTAGAATTCGTGCAATTGAACAGAATACTCAATAGAGATGTTTAGGTCATTTTTCAGAAAGAATTTCAAAAAAAGAAGATGTAAATAATCCTGTCAAAATTTTCAGCAATTTTTATGACACAGATTTGTCACATTTCCTTACATTAATTCCATGCTTAAATTTATAGATCAAATCCATAATCTAAAAATTTATTATGAAACTAGACTTCTCAAATTTCATCTTTTAGTTAGAAATTACCAGATTTGGCTTAGTTTAGAATTTTAAATAAATTTTCACATACATAGTAAAATCTGTCTCACAGTTTCAGATTTAGTTAAAACTTTGGTAAATTCGTAGAAAGCTCAAAAATTGTTACCAAAATTCCTGAATGAACTAGACATCATTATCAACAACTTTGTAGAAGAAATCATCTCGAAATTTTGAGTATAAAATTGTCTAAAAATTCGTGCAAACATTCTGGTAGATTCAAGGACAAACAGATTATTTTCAATCTTCTTTTAAAGGTGTAAACTACACATGCAAGCTTATTTTTACACTAATAAGATGATTTTAAGACTATCAATATCTTCAAACATTTGATATACACATCACAAAATTCCTACACATATGTATAAAATTTCTATCTATGAGTAGTCATTTTAATCGCATGAACATAATCTGAAAACTTTATTAATAAAAAGAAATGAGAGGGTTGAGATGATTTTCTTACTTAATAGTAGGATTGAAATGGGTGATGAAATGATAGAAAAATTTTGCTTCCTAACCTTCCTCTCTTTTTCTCCTTCTGCTGAATTCTTCTTCCTTACTTTCTTCTCACCCGTCCAAAGGAGCAGACATGCATGTGTATACTAAGCTAAGCCTTCTTTTTTGTATATCTATCAGATTATGCTCAGCATTCCTTGAGTATATATAAAAGCATGCTAAGCCTCCCCCTCCCCCTCTCTCTCTCTCTTTCTCTTTCTCATCATACTCCGCCACTTCGAATCTCCTCAACCCAAGAACTATGATAAGGTGAAGGTTTCTATGGTTACATGTAAGCTAGCAGGTGGCATCACTCTGCCACCGAGAATCTGATTCAAAGATTTTTTTTTTTTTTTACTAAGGTATTTAATAAGAATAATTGTGATGTTAAATCCCAATTAAAATAATTTATAAATAATAAATATTGAACATCCACAAAATTATTTTTAATAATGTCTTTGTTAGTGGTTTAATTAATTTTAAAACTAACTTATACACTAATATATTTCAGACAAATTCCAGATAATGTTAATTAATTAATTAATTAATTTATTATTTTATTTATTTTATTTTATATATATATTTATTCATTTATTTATTTTTTTATAATTAAATGCAGGTTTTCACAATCTACCCCCCTAAAAAAAATTTCGTCCTCGAAATGAATTCGTACCTTTAGACTTGAAAAGTTGAGGGTAATTGGCACGTATCATATCTTCTCGTTCCCATGTTAACTCTTCCGTCCCACGATGTCTCCAGAGAACTCGAACTAACGGTATAGTTTTACCACGTAATTTCTTCTCACGACGATCTAAAATTTTGACAGGCTTTTCTTCAAATGTCACATCTTCATCAAGATTAATTTCCTCCCAACTGATGATGTGAGAAGAGTGTGGCTCGTATTTCCATAGCATAGAGATGTGGAAAACATTATGCACTCCTGCTAGTTGAGGCGGTAAAGCCAAACGGTACGCCACTTCTTCTATTTTGTCCAAAATTTTGAAAGGCCCAATGAAGCGAGGTGACAACTTTCCCTTCTTTCCGAAATGAACAACTCCTCAACGAGGCTGTATTTTCAGAAACACATGATCTCCAACTTTAAATGCTAAAGGTCTTCTCCTTTGATCTGCATAGCTTTTCTGCCTACTCTGAGCGGTCTCAAGTCTTTGTCTAATCAACTTTACCTTCTCGGTAGTTTCTTGAACTAACTCTGGCCTTAAAAGATGTGCTTTTCCGACTTCCGTCCAACATATTGGTGACTGGCAAGGCCATCCGTACAAAGCTTCATACGGTGTCATACTAATACTTGCTTGAAAACTGTTATTGTAAGAGAATTCGACTAGTGGTAAGTGTTTCTCCCAACTACCCTTAAAGTCCATCACACAAGCTCGAAGCATGTTTTCTAAAGTCTGAATTGTTTATTCTGATTGACCGTCAGTTTGAGGGTGAAAAGCTGTACTAAAACACAACTCTGTACCCAAGGCTTTCTGCAGACTTTGCTAGAATTGTGACTTAAAACGAGGATCACGATTTGACACTATTAAGACTGGTACTCCGTGCAATCTAATGATTTCTCGAATAAATAATCGACTTAAAGATTCGAGTGTGCCTGCTAGTCCTATTGGTAGGAAATGTGCCGTCTTAATTAACCGATCAACCACCACCCAAATGGCATCATGGCCTTGCGGCGACCAGGGTAATCCTGTTACAAAATCCATTGTTATGTGTTCCCATTTCCACTTAGGTATTGGTAAAGGTTGGAGTTTCCCTGCCGGCTTTTGATGTTCTACCTTCACTGGCTGACACGTCAAGCACTTAGAAACGAATTGAGCAACGTTCTTCTTCATTCCACTCCACCAATGCTGTCGCTTAAGATCCTTGAACATCTTGTTTCCTCCCGGATGAACCGCAAAAACCGAATGGTGAAATTCTTTAAGTACTTCCTCTCTTAATTGTTCAATGCTTGGCACAAAAATTCTACCTAAATACCTTAAACTACCATCTTGATGAAGCGTCCAATCCGGTGAAGATTCCCCGGACACTAATCGTGCCTTGATGAAGTCAGTCTCCTGATCAAATCTTTGGGCTTCCAACACTTTGGCAAGAAGTTGGGGTTTTGTAACTATCGTAAACAACTTACACTTCCCATTCTGAGTCTCTGGTTGTAACTTAAACTCATTCACGGTGCTTACCATTTCTCATTCTTTAATTGATATGTTGGCTACAATCTCTCTTGTCTTTCGACTTAGTGCATCTGCTACAACATTAGCCTTCCCGGGATGATAAGACAAGGTGAATTGGTAATCTTCAAGGTACTCTATCCAGCGTCTCTGCCTCATGTTCAAATCTCTTTGTGTGAACAAGTACTTCATGCTTTTGTGATCGGTAAATATCTCAATTTTTTTGCCATAAAGGTAATGTCGCCAAGTCTTAAGTGCGTAGACCATAGCCGCCAACTCCAGATCGTGAGTAGAATAATTTTTCTCATGATTCTTCAATTGTCTTGATCCGTAAGCTACTACCTTCCCGTTTTGCATTAACACACAACCTAATCCTTCTTTAGAGGCATCATAATAAACTGTGTACCCAACGTCACGTTCGGGTATGATTAATATAGGAGCGTTTGTCAGTTTCTTCTTGAGTTCTTGAAATGACTGCTCACACGTCGTTCCATTCAAACTTTACTCCTTTTTGTGTTAGGCGTGTCATCGGCTTGGCTAATTTGGAGAAATCTTGAATGAATCTCTTATAATAACCTACTAATCCCAAGAAACTATGAATCTCAAACGTATTCTTAGGTTGTTTCCACCCCATTACTGCTTCTACTTTAGCAGGATCCACTGATATTCCTGATTCAGACACAACATGACCTAAGAATTTTACTTCCTTCAACCAAAATTCACATTTGCTAGCTTTAGCATAGAATTGGTTCTCTCTTAGAATTTGCAAAACGGTTCTCAGATGTTGCTCATGGTCTTCCTTCGATCGTGAGTATATCAAAATATCGTCAATGAATACTACCACAAATTGGTCCAAATAAGGTGTAAAAATTTTGTTCATTAAACTCATGAATACCCCAGGCGCATTCGTCAAACCAAATGGCATTACTACAAACTCATAGTGGCCATAACGAGTTCGAAACGCAGTTTTGGGTATATCTTCTCCTTTGACACGAAGTTGGTAATATCCCGACCTAAGGTCAATTTTGGAAAAACATTTTGAACCTTTTAATTGATCGAACAAGTCATCAATTATGGGTAAGGGATATCGATTTTTAATGATGGCTCGATTTAGTTGTCGATAATCGATGCACAATCTTAAGGTTCCATCCTTCTTCTTCGCGAATAATGCTGGCGCTCCCCAAGGAGACGTACTTGGTCTGATGAACTTTTTATTCAACAGTTCTTGCAACTGCTCCTTCAATTCTCGAAGTTCAGCTGGCGCCATACGATGTGGTGCTATTGAAATCGGTGAAGTCCCAGGTTGAAGCTCAATCGTGAAATCTACGTCTCGTTTTGGAGGTAATCTCGGTAATTCATCAGGGAAAACGTCAGCGTACTCGCACGCCACATGGGGTAACCCTGGATCCCTTCGATTTTCGTCTTCCAAAATTAAGCTTGCCAACCATCCAGTTAGTTGATCATGCCACCGCGACTTGCGACACGTTGGAGTTAGAGAATCTTGTCTATCTCCTTTAAATTGAACTTTCGTGCCGTTAAGGGAGGATGCTGTCACTATCTTACGGTAACAATCAATAATGGCTCGATGAACTGACAACCAGTCCATTCCTAGGATGACGTCAAAATCAGACATATCCATAACTCTTAGATCACAGATCAAATATGAACCGGAGATTTCTAGCTCACAAGATTTACATACTAGATTTACTCAGGTTTGGCCCCCTAAGGGTGAAGCGACACTCATAGCTATTTCTAACGTTTCTGGTTCCAAACCCAAACTTGACACACATGCAGAGGATATAAAAGAATGCGAGGCTCCAGAATCAAACAATACTTTAACCCAAGAATTTATAAGGATTAACATACCTTGAATTACTGATGGGTTATCAACATCTTCTTCTTCTTGGAGAGCATACATTCTCCCTACTGCCTGTTGGTTAGTCTCCCCTGGTTTCTTTCCATTTCCAGCTCCTTGTGGTTCTGTTCTTGGTCGGCCTGCATTCCTAGAGGCTTGTGGTTGCCCCTTGTTGGTCTGAGTATTTTGAGTAGGCTTAGACCCTTGCCCTAGTTGGCATTTGTTGTATTGTTGTGCCCTTCGCTGATCCATAAAATACTCCCCACCTTGAGGACACTCATTTCGACGATGCCCCTGTTGACCATATCTGAAACATTTTCCTTTCCATTCATTTACAAAGTTTCCTCCTTGCTGGTTTCCTCGATTCTGCCTTTGTTGCTGCTGCATCCCTCCGGCATAAGGTGCTGGTGCAAGATGGTTTCTGGTGTTGCGGACTGGACCTCATTCGCGTGGTTGGTTGTTGTTCCTTGATCATTGATTTCGAGTGCGTTCAAAATCTGCAAATTCTCGCTCCACAATTAAAGCTCGATCCACCATTTGAGCATAGATGGAAAGTTGCACTACGATCAATCTTCCTCTAATGTCTGTGTCCAAACCCCATTCAAATCGCCTAACCTTATCCTCTTCATTTGCTACTATGGCTGAAACGTACAGTGAAAGAGCTTCAAAACGATTCGCATATTGAGTGACTGACATTTTTCCTTGTTTCAGTTGGAGGAACTCTTGAATCATTTCTTGCCTTAGCGAGTTAGGAAAATACTTTTCCATGAATAGGTCTTCGAATTGTCTCCAAGTTAATGTCTCTACTTGTCGAGTACTTTTGATCATTTCCCACCAATGATCGGCTTCCCCTTCCATTTGAAATGCTGCCATGGTCACTCTATCTTGTTCATTTCGGATGTCGGAAGTATCTAGCAACTTCTTAATTTGTCTTAACCAAGCTTCAGCTTCATGGGGGTTTGATCCACCAAGGAATTTGTGGGGGTGTAGCTTTTCAAATTTTGCTATCATTTCCGATTTGTTTTGTTCTTGGTTTCGGGGTGGTATATTGCCTACCCTATCAGCAATCGTGCGTATAATTCGAGCGACATCGCCATCAGACACTCCATCACCGTCACTGTTGTTATTATTTCTTGTTCATCCAGCCATTCTGCATGATGGGATTTTTAGTAATTTGTGATTTATTCATTTATTTATTTATTATTATATGTTATTATATTTATGTGCAAGGATAGTAAATAATAATAATAAAAAACTTCAGTAATTAGACTAGATAAGCTACAACCAGCAAAATAAAAATAAAAAAATTAAAAATACTACGGGCAAAAGATAGCCCCTACAGTCCCAGGTTAATTCTTACATCAACAATTCTAAACTAGGCAATTTTACAGGCAAGCATACAAAACAATCAATTAGCCTAGTTTGAAATCCCCTCAAGGCCTCAAAACAGCCAAGGAAAGTCTCTCCTCACAAGGGCTTCCGGCTCCCATGTGGCTTGGAAAAGCCCCATGAATCGCTACAGCACCCTCACGAAGACAGTCGTTCCCTGCACACAATGCCCTAGCAGCTGTACTGGCTCCTCCCGGTAGATCCTCCAGTCCTTGAAGTCTACTGACCCATCTCTCTTCACAATTCTGCTTGAGTCGGGCATGGTATACTGAAGGCTCCAAATGTCAAAAGGGTTGCCCACCCTATCGGTGAAACCATCTGAGAAGGGGTCTAGTTGACATAACCAAGGAGTTTCTTGTCTTAGAATTTGGATGGTTCCGAAATAGGCACAAACCCAACTCTCAGCTTTCCAAGCACAACCTCCTAGGGGATAAATTCTAACATATACAAAAGAACCAATTTGCAACCCATTTCGCACATCCCAACTCTCAAACACGGCTCCTACATCTCAAGTGCTCTCCTCGGTATTGCCTTCTATAGACTCCTCTTCAGTGTCTGACTCAATCACAATAACCTCCAAGGGGTTGTATATTGGTACAACCTCTTCGGGCTCAGGTTTAGGATCAGGTTTAGGGTCAAGCTCAGGCTCAGATTCATAGTCTTCTATAGGCATCTCCACTTCTTCGCTTGGGTCAGATTCTATGTCATAGTTTCCCACCGAATTTTCCTCGTTAGAGTTAATGTCTGATGGCCCTGGCATCCTACAATTAAAAAGGATCTAACTTAGTTAAGTCACCGAAAATTACAAATTAACGTAAGGTTTTCTTAAATGTAAAAATAATAAATTACTAGCCATGGCCCAAAGGTTCAAACCTAGGCTCTGATACCAAACTGTGACGCCCCAAATTTTTTTTTGGAACATCATAAAATTTAAATAACAATAACTTGCTAGATGAAATTTTAACTACTAGTTAGGGAATTTTAAACTCTTACATAGTCAAAGTCCAACAACAAAATAAAATTACAAGTTCACATATAACGTCACAACATTGTTAAATACTAATACAAGAGATAATAGAATTTTATTTGGATAAAATCTTTACTCTAAGTTAGCCAATGTTCGATATTAGTAACAGCTCCAAATTCAGCCTCGGTCCATTCTTCAACATAATCTGGCATGAAACGCCAGGGCAACAAAATATATGTCATGAATTTTGCAACACAGTAAGAAAACATAACCAACCTACCATTCTTTTTGAGAGAAAATAATGAGATTATAAACACAAGATAATAATATAATTGTAAACATAAATTACAACCATTCAAATAATTTTAATAAATTAAGTCACCCTTGAAATCTCACCAAAGAAGTTTAACTTACCAACCACTAAGTCATGGCCACGGTTAATTTGGAAACCCCCTCTTGGTCAAATATTCAAGAACTACCAAAGATGCCCACGCCCGGAGTTATATACCCAAGCCGTGACATCCATGGTCTGCCCCAAGGGAACGGTCTGCCAGGGGTACGTAACTTCCCTGCGTGTCACCCGCACATCCACCCTTATTCCAAAACCAAATACCGATAAGGGTTCAAATAAGCCCCGTGCCATCTTAGGGTTTCGCGACACAATTTACTTAAAAATTATTAAAAACTAGGGCTCACCCTGAATATCCGGTAGTAACCCTCTATCAATAACTTTATATACCATTAATCATTTCGGTTAACACAAATTATTCAAATCTCAATCACCAATAATGTTATACCAACTCAAAAAAAAAAACTCCCAACATAAAACATTATACATGTTACACAATAATAATTCAATGTACAAAATTTAATAGACAATTAATTTAAACCATGGTATGAACATAATAACTTAGATACAAGAAATAAACCATAATCACACGCATGCACAAATTTTTGATTTACAAAACTAGACTAGCACAATATTAAATAAATCACAACACACCCATACATGGATTACTAATTTATAATAGTTGATGGATTAGACCAACAAAATATTGAAGTGATGATTTTATCCTGGAAAAATTCCAGATTGTAACTTAGGTATTAAAAATTATAAATAAATTATTTACACAATCCTAAAATTCGTGCAATTGAACAGAATACTCAATAGGGGTGTTTAGGTCATTTTTCAAAAAGAATTTCAAAAAAAGAAGATGTAAATAATCTTGTAAAATTTCCAGCAATTTTTATGACACAGATTTGTCACATTTCCTTACATTAATTCCATGCTTAAATTTATAGATCAAATCCATAATCTAAAAATTTATTATGAAACTAGACTTCTCAAATTTCATCTTTTAGTTAGAAATTACCAGATTTGGCTTAGTATAGAATTTTAAATAAATTTTCAAATACATAGTAAAATCTTTCTCACAGTTTCAGATTTAGTTAAAAATTTGTATAAATTCTTTGAAAGCTCAAAAATTGTTTCCAAAATTTCTGAATGAACTAGACATCATTCTCAACAACTTTGTAGAAGAAATCACCTCGAAATTTTGAGTATAAAATTGTCTAAAAATTCGTGCAAACATTCTGGCAGATTCAAGAACAAACAGATTATTTTCAATCTTCTCTTTAAAGGTGTAAACTACACATGCAAGCTTATTTTTACACTAATAAGATGATTTTAAGACTATCAATATCTTCAAACATTTGATATACACATCACAAAATTCCTACACATATGTATAAAATTTCTATCTATGAGTAGTCATTTTAATCACATAAACATAATCTGAAAACTTCATTAATAAAAAGAAATGAGAGGGTTGAGAGGATTTTCTTTATTAATAGTAGGATTGAAATGGGTGATGAAATGATAGAAAAATTTTGCTTCCTAACCTTCCTCTCTTCTTCTCCTTCTGCTGAATTCTTCTTCCTTATTTTCTCCTCACCCATCCAAAGGAGCGGACATGCATGTGTATACTAAGCTAAGCCTTCTTTTTTGTATATCTATCAGATTATGCTCAGCCTTCCTTGAGTATATATAAAAGCATGCTGAGCCTCCCCCTCCCCCTCCCATTCCCTCTCTCTCTTTCTTTCTCATCATACTCTGCCACTTCGAATCTCTTCAACCCAAGAACTATGATGAGGTGAAGGTTTCTATGGTTACATGCAAGCTAGCAGGTGGCATCACTTTGCCACCGAGAATCTGATTCAAAGATTTTTTTTTTTTTACTAAGGTATTTAATAAGAATAATTGTGATGTTAAATCCCAATTAAAATAATTTATAAATAATAAATATTGAACATTCACAAAATTATTTTTAATAATGTCTTTGTAATAAGGAGGGGTTTCGGGTTGTCGACAAGCGAAATCCATTAACAAAAAAATCTAGGCAAGAAATGAGGATTGGTTATCAAGCTCGACTTATCATTAAGTGGGATAGGAATATTCAGAAATTTTTTGTTGGTGATTTTGTTGAACAACATAATCATATCTTTGTACCAGCAGAATGTATGCATATGTTACCATCCCAAAGGAAGATATCTGCATCACAGGCAACCGAAATAGATTTAGCCGAAAAATCTAGAATCCGTCTTAATGCTGCATTTGAGCTCATGGGTAATGAAGCTGGTGGAAGAGAGTCGCTTGGGTTTACAAAACAGGACCAAAAAAATTATTTGAGAACGAAGAGGTAAAAGAGTTTAGAATATGGGGAGGCAAGTAGTATTTTGTAATACTTTCGTAAGAAAATATTTGAGAATCCATGTTCTTTTTACTCAGTCCAATTAGATAACAAGGAGCAGATTATAAACATATTTTGGGCCGATGCTCAGATGATCATGAATTATGGGCAATTTGGTAATGTTGTGACTTTCGACACTACTTACAAGTTAAATAGTGCACATAGACCAATTGCGTCTTTCATTGGATTTAACCATCATAGGGAAACTGTTATATTTGGCACAGTTTTGATGTATGATGAGACCACTGATTCTTTTATATGGATTTTTAGAAGATTCTTGGAGGCAATGTCAAGTAAGGCTCCGAAAACAATTTTTACGAATCAGAATACTGCAATGGCTAAGGCCATACCTGCTGTCATGTCTAACACAAACCATTGCCTTTGCACTTGGCATTTGATGCAAAATGCATTAAGGCATGAAAATTGTATCTTCAAGGATAAGGTGGTCAAGGATAAGGGGATACAGAGTGTTTTATCCAAATTTATGTTGAACATTGAGGATGAAAAAAAGTTTATGTTAAAATGGAAGGAAATGCTTGACAAGTATAAAGTGCGAGATAATCATTAGTTAAAGTTAATATTTGGGGTGAAGGAAAAATGGGATTGGCCATATGTTAGAAATGCATGGGGTGCGGGCATGAGTAGCACCCAACTTAGTGAATCCTTTAATGCTTTCTTGAAGGATTTCATTCAGTCTGATCATAACTTAATGCAATTTTTCATGCATTTTGTTCGAGTTAGAGTTGTAAGCCGAATATGCTTCATGCCAAAAGTTGCCAAAGGTGAATATAAAAGTGAAGATGATGGAGCAAGCTGTAGATGTTTACACCAATAAAATTTATGTAGAATTTCAAGATGAGTATGTCAAGTCCCTTGAAGTAAACATTGAAGAAACTGAACATGATGGTAAGAATACCGTGTATACGGTTCTTGATAGTGATGGTGTAAATGTGAGGAAGGTGAGAGTAGGTTGTGATGGTTCATTGACTTGCAATTGTAAGAAATTTGAAATAAAGGGCAGTTTGTGTAGTCATTGTTTGAAGATCCTTAGAGACACTCTCAAATTTAAAGAAATTTCTTCACAATATATTCTCAAGAAATGGACTAAAAAAGCAAGAGCTGAAAATATGAAAGATAGGTGTGGGCATGATATTAAGGTTGATGTAAGATTGTATCAAACTTCATGCTATAGATCATTGATGGCAATATTTAGAGCAGTAATATATAGAGCTTCCAAAAATGAGGAAACATATAACTTGACGGTAGAGAAAGTGGGTGAATTAATGGCAATCATTGAAAGTATGTTAAGTACAAAATTCAATATGCCTTTTTCAGATACTATTGAACAAGAAAGTCCTTCCGACACATGCCCCGAAAGCTTTGAAGTGGATGGTGTAGGAGATACAAATGTAGTTCAAGCAAAAGGACTCAAGAAGAGAGTGCACTAGCAAGGGAAGAAGGTGGACAAAAGGTGGTTTGGAGCTTGCGTTGGCAAAGAAAAATAAAACAAGTTCACATAATGCTTCTCAAACTCCCATGTTTGTTGCTCCTCAACCTCCTCACTTATTTTCAGCAAGTGCTCCTGAACCACCTCCCTTGTTTTCGCCTAGTATTCCTCAATCGGCTCCTTTATTTTCAATAAGTGCTCCTCAACTTCCTCCATTCTCGATGAGTGTTCCTTAAGTTAATGTTTCTTTGTCTCAATTTATGTATCCCATCTATGATGTAAGTTAGTTTAATAAGACGTTTTAATATGTCTATTTGTAGGTGACTATTACCATTTTAAGTTGATATGTGTTTGTTATTGTTGCAGCCAAGTAATATGCCTTTTTCAATACCATCGATGTATTATGTCCATGGAAACTATCAAGCATTGCTTAACAATGTAAGCAGTTATGACTCGCAAGCCTTGAATAGTCTTGTATGTAGTCAAGTAATTTATTTTTCACCTTTCCTCTTTTATTTTGTCATTCATTCATTTAAAGTTCCATTTTATTTTATGGTTCCTTTGATATAAGAGTATTTTCTTTTTTTTTTAGGTACTACATGGGCATGGGCATGGTCGTAGGCGTGGCCGTAGGTGTGGGCATGTGGATCATATGTCAGTATCTTAGAATTGATTTTTTTTTTGTTGGATATGATATTCGTGTATGTAATATTGAAAACCTTTCATGTAGATGTAGAAAATATTGTTGTGTTCTTTGATCGTTGGGGTATTTTGAGTTGTGTTTTTCTTATTTTGAAATGACAATACAGCTGAAATGTTGCTGAAAATTTGATGAAATGTTGCTGAAAATTTGATGAGATGTTGCTGAAATTCTTGTTGAAATGTTGCTGAAATAATGCTGAAATGTTGTTGAAATAATGCAAAAATGTTGTTGAAATGTTGCTGGAATTTTCCAGATTTTTTGCTTAAATTTTTGTCGAAATATTGTGGAAATTGTGCAGAAATATTGATGAACTATTGCTGGAATTTTGCACAAATGCTGCTAAAATGTTGTTCAGAGTAGCAATTTGTCTTACCTCCTTTAGATCCTTTAGTTTCATGTGTATTTTGCAAAAATGTCAACCCCAAAAACAGTCAACATTAGAACATTGTGCATTGTACATTTGAAATGATCTATAGGACAAAAACAATAATGGATCATTGATCCAGCAACAGTTTGCTCACAATCAACATTTCATGGTTTGTTAGAGAAGCAAAACAGAGAAGCAGTTTGCTCGAGCATTTCAACCTGTTTGAGACCATAGGTTGTTAAAATACATTTCAACCTGTTCCAGCATTCTAACCTGTTTGCTCCAACATTAGAACATTATGCATTTCAACTTCACAATCAATCTAAAATATACAAAAGAGAGAAGTCCACAACCAACTTAATTTACAAAAGAGAGAAGTTCACAATCAATATTAGAACATTGTGCATTTCAAGTCCACAATCAACTTAATTTATACTTAATATTTAGTTCATAAAAAAAGAAGTCCAAATTCGAACTTAATTTACACTTAATATTTAAACAACAAAAGAAGAAGTCCAAATCCAATCAATACTATTATTACAATGGCGCAGTGCAACTTTTCTCGAAGTTTTTTAATCTCTACAACCATTTGTTTACTTTCTTTCCTAAACTTTGTAACTATATCTTTCAGCTCATCATTGGATACAATCAGTTCGTTGACCAAAGGCTTGATATTACAATTTTCGTCGCTTACCTCCATTACCATCTTCAACCATTGACACTGCTTAGGTAAAGGCATCCACCATTCAAAGAAGCCGCATCCATTGGTGTTATTGAAAGGGCAAACAAAGTATAACATCCCTGAATTTTCCTTTGACTCTGAAATCTTAAATAGCTCTCGCCCCACAACAACATTTTCGATTTCTAAATTGAATTTCACTAGTATCACTCATAGATGCATTTGATGTCGACCTTTTTTACCTGAAATAACAACATATTATAAGGGTGAGATCAAATTAGCCTTCTTCACCCATGTTAATATTTAGACAAGAACAACAATAGAACAACAATGGAACAACAATATCTAGACAACAATATCTTCGTAATACTGCAATAACATTTACACAAGAACAACAATGGATTGTTAATCAAAACTCAAAACTATCTTAACTCACTTATGTTTTGATCTCTAGATTGGCATCAAACTGCATTTAGATAATCATGTGTCCCCTTAAAGGACCCATATTTATTTGTTTTGCGATAAAATTGACAGTATGCAGTGAAAGTACAAACAGAAGATTATTCTATAGAGAAACATGTGCTACATATCATATCATTCTATAGAGAAACCAGGACTAGTACATGGTGACACTTAGAAAATGCTACATATCATTCTATAGAGAAACCCATACACCAAACATTTCACATATTGTCTATGTGAAAAATTCATCAAAGTGAGCAAACTACTTCCAACAACCAAAATAACAATTGCAATAGCAATCGTGCACTATGAGACACAGTTAGTACTATTATTTTGGAGTTTCTCTTTTCTCTCTTGGGGGATTGGGAAAAGTTTTTCATCTTAACACTTACCATTTCAAGTTGACATTGCCACCAAACATTCCCAGAAAGAGTTGAAAGGTTAACATTCATCCCAAGTTCCCAACCACATGAATTAATATAGTATCTTAAAATCCTATCCTACAGCCATTCAGGTCTGTCAAAACACAAAAACCATGGTAGCTTCATCCCAAGTTCCCAAGCACATGAATTACGTCTCTTCTTCTATTCATATTACTTGCTCATTCTACACTAAAATTACGTATCTCACTGTAAAACAAAAAATAAAAAATAAAAAAATTAGGTATCTCACTGCAAAATAAATAAATAAATGTCAAACAAAAAAATAAAAAATTACGTATCTCACTGTAAAATTAAAAAAAAAAAAAAAGGTATCTCACTGTAAAATAGATAAATAAACAAAAAAAAAAAATTTGTATCTCTGAATAAACATGTAAGAAATCATGTAAAAACTCCCAAATTAGCTCCTCTAAGAATAAATTTGAGATAAATCATGTCAAAAGTCTCAAATCAAAACCCTAAGAACAGATTTCAAATAAATTAGGTAACAATCTCTCAATCAACACATTAAAAAATCTTTTATTACCATTATCATTAAAAGAAAATCCTAATTTTTGGAATCGAAACCCTAATATTTTAAGTTTAGAGGATGATCGAACTTGTGGTTTTTTTCCTTCAATCTGTTGGAGTATGGCAGGGCAACGGTGGCGGTGGTGCATCGAGGATGGAAAAGGGCAGGGCGGGGCGGGGCGGGGCGGGGTGGGGCGGGGCGGCGATGTCCTGCTCCTCCTCTGAGCCCTTCTCTCTCTCTCTAATGCTTCATATTTGTAGGAACTTATTTGTCCTTTTGAAAGAAAACTGATTTTTTTTTTTTTTTTAAATTATAATATTTATCATATTTTATTATATATCATAACCCTTCGATTAATTTTATGAAATTTTCTATGATAGGTAGCATTACACTTTAACTCTAGAGCATCCTGACACGGATTCGAAGCCATGTTTTTCCACATAGTTTTGGAGCGAAACAAGCAGCTCCACCCCCCGCCACTTCGATCGCGACCTCCGAGAAAAGCTGATCTCCAAGCTCGTGAAAAACGTGGAGGGCACTTGCAGGTTCTTTTCTACGCAAAATTCACCAACAACGACAAAGCTTGGTAGATTAGGGTTTATTTTATGCCTTTCTTCAACAATTGATTGCTTGTGTAAAACCCTAATTGAATCATTTACAGTGGTCGACACGGGTTCGTTGTGGCGATAACTGGTATTGAAAATGTCGGCAAAGGGCTCATTCGAGACGGCACTGGCTTCGTCACCTTCCCTGTCAAGTACCAGTGCGTTGTGTTCCGACCCTTCAAAGGCGAGATCTCAGAAGCTGTTGTTACCATGGTCAATAAGGTAGACACTAATGTTGTTTTTGGTTGGTGGATTTGTGAAGAGATTTGCAAATTTGAAAAGAAAAAGGAAATATGTGGGTGAATAATAATAGGTAAAATACAATTACTTTTTTCATTTTTCTTTCTAAATTTTTATCTAAATTCATGAACCAAAACAGCGTAAAAGGCTATCTGTTAGGGCTTGGTGAGCTGTGGAAGCATCAATTTTGGCTATGTATGATTGTGTTTTGCCATGATTTTGCAGATGGGATTTTTCGCTTAAGCCGGGCCGGTTCAAATTTTTGTATCTAATCATGTGAGTGTATAATTCTTTCTGAATCTTGTAGGTTTTTAGCAGATCTTTATTTTATTTTATTCTCTTGTTCTAATTTTTGTTAACTATGATGCTTTTATTTAAGAATAAAGGAAAACAGAAAAGTGTAGTTGATTGATTGATCATTAGAATTATAATTCTGTACATACACAAATTGTTTGTTTGTCAAAATATGCTTAATTTGGCTTAGTGTATGAATACCAAATTATTGATATAAATTGTTTCTTCCAAGTGTGTCAGCTGTTGTAACCAGACTTTCTCCTTTCTTGGTGCTTGTTTCCCTTCAGATTATATCTGCTTAGCCGGAGTAGTAAGAGATGATGTTGAACAAAGTAAATACAATCTTTGGAAGTCACGGACTCGCACTATTACTGGATAACCAGAGCTTCAATGATCAATGATGTCAAATTTCATTCGAATAAGTTTTCCTAACCTGAAATATTCGTGTTCTGGTACTTCTTCTCTTTAGGTTTTATTTTTTCCCATAGAATACTTCCTGCCAAATTTAATGCACATATATATATTTTTTCCTTCAGGATTTTTGAAGCCATAAACAGAGGATGATGAATACATTTAATACTTTTTGAGTATGTATTTATGGTATCCATTTTATATGCACCTTAATGTACTCTTCTATTGTTTTCAGTTGATACCAGATGATATGGAATTCCAATCTGGAGATATGCCTAATTACACAACATCAGATGGATCGGTATGTATCAGTCTCTATCTACTTCCACAGGAAAAATGATTTTTTGAATTTTGGAGTTCATTGATCTATGCTTGAAAATTGATCTCGTTGGCCCTTCGCAGGTTAAGATTCAGAAGGAAAGTGAAGTTCGGTTAAAGATTATTGGAACTCGAGTAGATGCTACAGAAATAGTATGCCCTCAACTTTTTATCTTTTTTTTTAAAAAATAAATATTGTCAGAATGCAGAAATTTGTTGAGGCTCCAAATTGGAACTTAAATTGGTTCAGTGATTTTTGCTTCTATGTTTGTTATAGTTGATATGGAGAGGCATTTACTTCCTCTCATAGTTCCTCGTCTACATATCCTTTGCATAATTTGTTTGGAGATAATATAGTTTTAGTTCATTTAAACTCGAGCAGGAATTAATTCTAAGTAGGATGTAATGTTAGATGCTTTGGATCTTCAGAAAATTGGGGAGAATTAAGGGAATAAGTAAGAACAAGACACTAGACCTTGTCAAGTTGGATAATTCCTCACATTCATGTAAGCATCAACAGTGTATAATATATGTCTGGAGCACCGCTACCATGACTTCATTGAGTATAAAGTGAGTTTCTTGTGAACAAAATAAGCATAAAATATGCATCAAACTGAATCTTTTGATTTGGGACAGGGAAGGACTACAAGAGGATTCTTTAGAAAATAAAAAAGCAAAAGAAAGAAAGGGAGAAAAAAAGAAAAGAAAAACGGAATCGTATCTGCATATGGAGAAGTAGTTTAATAACTTCTAAACATACATTTATATTTGACATCCAAGAATTCAGATTTTGCCTTAGATGGTTGAAAATGCTGGTGTGATAACAACCAAATCCAAATGAGCTGAAGTCTTCTGATTGTACTATTGACTTGGGGTTGTCTCCTGTCAGGTGTTTATGGGCTGGTTTTAGGAATTCTTTTTACGTTTTAATGGTCAGAATATGGCATAGCTTAATTCTAGACCCATTTATCAGAACTTCATTCAGAGGCTTTCCCATCAACTTTTTTAAACTTTTAGTGCTTGTAATATTTGTTGACATAATTACTTAACATTTTTAATATGCACAGTAATCCAAATATGTTTCGTGTTTTCTGGAAATTAAAAAAAGTAAATCATTGCCAAATGCTACCTTATTGTTTGGGTTAACTTATGTTCATTATCTGATGCGTGTCTCCCTTTTCGCAGTTCTGCATTGGTACGATAAAGGATGATTTCTTGGGAGTGATCAGTGATCCAGGCGCAACTTCTTAATGGAACTTTTTTATTTTTTATTTTTTTAAACATGATGCTGTACTCAGTTTGTTTCTAAGAAATGGAAGTGTTTCCGGTGTGGAAATATTTTACATGTGAAAATTATGAATGAATTTATTCTTCCATTGCAGAAACATTCTGGAAGACAGAACAGCCATACTTTCAGCTCGTACTGGATACATTTTCCAGAAAGTATCCGAATTGTCTCTCTTAATTTTCGGAAGGGTTTTGGACCTGTATCTTAAGTGATCTTCCACAGAAGCGTGTGCTTTTTCTTTTTTTGAAACTTTTTCAGTAATGCTGGGAAAATTGACAAATACACCAATTTTATTTTTTGTATCAATGATTTGTTTGTTGAATTTTACAAAATGAAATGGTGGGCTCAACATGGGTCTCATTGAGTGGCACACAAGGGGGCTGTTGTGCTGTGCCTTGGGCGGCCATCCCTTAACCGCCAATGATTACGCAAAGTTAAATTTTAACATATTACAATATCAAAATAAATTGTCATTTGTTTTTATATAAAAAATAAAAAAAAAATTCTTATCAAAAAGTCAAATAACTAATTATTTTTTTGAGAACAAATAACTAATTATTAGTGAACTCCATCATAATAAAGAGAGAAATGGTTTTTGATACAGCAGATAGCTCACCATCTCAATTTACCAAACATCAATGACCAATACTCAATATTTTCATATAATTTCCTTTTCGTATGAAAATAATTTTAAAATAAATTTAACAAACAAAGCCTAAGATTTTTTTTAACCATGCCAATTTTTTTTGGTCGAGTCTTTAACAACAAATGTTTAAGAGCTAATAGTTTAGTGACTTTACTACCAGGTGGTGGCATTGTGGATATTGCGTGTACGTTTCACAGGGGTGGGTCGGATTGAATCCTTGAGGACGCCCACAACCGATTAGTCCGGAGCCAAAGCCCACGAATGTTATGATGTCCCTCAAAATAAAAAAATAAAAAATATGAGTATTTTTATTTCCACACACCAAAACATCTCACTCCACATCCTCTCTTAATACACACACCAACTAATTTTGAATTTTGTAATTTTACTCAATGTATAACTTTTTTTGCCAAAAATATTCGTCTCTTTAACATTGAAACCCTAAATCAACACTCATTTGTAAGTATTGTTTCTTCTTCCCTGCTTCGGTCTTGAAAAGAATTTTCATTCATTTTTTTTAAAAAAAAAATTGTTACATTGAGGCACTGTAAATGGCAAGTTGGTTAGAGCTATGGTTTAATTATGGATTTATAAGTTATTAAATTTTTTTGGTTATATATTCATCAGAATTTTTATTTTATTTTTTATTTTAATTTTTGGGTTAAATCTGGTTGATATTTGAAATACACAACCATTGATAGACCTATTACAGAGCTTAATTAATCATATTTCACTTATGTTTCTGAATCTGTAGTTTATTTGTCTTAATTACCATGTATTATGCATCTATTTGTAAATTATTTTTTTTGTAAATATTCAGCAGGATTAAATTTGTTCAAATCTATTCACCCAAATTTGTTTTGTTCAAATCAACATGCATTGTTTCCTATCAACGAACCTAGCCAAACGCAACCTAAATCCTCAGAAGGGGAATGCGGTTTTGCGACAAGGAAGTTGTAGCGAAGTTGATGGCGGCGGCGGCGGCGACAATAGCGGTGGGTGGGAGCTAGGGTTAGGGTTAAGAAATTGGGTTTTGGTGAAAAAGATAAGGACACTTTAGTAATTTTATTTTAGGACAAAACTGTAATAAAAAATAAATCATTAAGTGTGTGCACAGAGATAAGTAGGTGTGTGAAAATAAAATTTCTCAAAATTAATAGTTGAGTGACTTCAACCTATCCCCTCATTATCCCTTTCCTTTCCTAACACTGTGTTTGGATTGAGTGATTTGGAGAGAAAAGAAAAGAAATAAAGAGAAATGTATTTCTCTTCCTTGTTTGGTTATCTTAAGTGGAGAGAAATGGGGAGAAATAGAGAAAAATGGAGAGAAACTCATTTCTCTTATAACCCTTATTTTTAATCTTTCCAAAAGTGGAGAGATTGGGAGAGAAAAGAAACCCACAAATGTTTATATTTTCAAAATACCAATTTTACCCCTATAAAAATAAAAGAAATAAAATGATTGAAAATATAAAAAGGTTATTTTGGTAATATAACATAAAATAATTTCTTTTCTTTTCTTTTCTCTTAATGAAATCTAACCAAACAAGAAGGAGAGAAATCACAATCATTTCTTTTCTTTTATTTCTTACTTATCCAAACAAGAAGAAGAGAAATTACAATCATTTCTTTTCTTTTCTTTTCTCTTATTACATAAGTAATCATTTCTTTTCTTTTTTCTCCTAAATTACCAAACATAGAATGAGATAAATTCTCTCCCCCCTCTCCCCAAGTCCCCCTCAATCTAAAGAGTGCAAGAGGTGACCTCTTGTTCGGACTCCGAGTGGAAGTCTCGTGTAATGTGGACGTTTCAGGCCCCCCAAACTCTCCAACATCCACTTTACCTCCCAAAACAGCTCCATCACCACCCAACAACCCCCCGTCTCTCTTCCCACCACCAGACCTCCGCCACTCTCCGCCCTTCAACCACCACCACCACCACCACTAACAACAACAACAACCAGTTAGTTCAATCTCTGTGCAAAAAAGGCAACCTCAAACAAGCCATCCAAGTCCTCTCTCACGAATCCAACCCAACCCAACACACCTACGAGCTCCTAATCCTCTCTTGCTCCCGCCAAAGCTCCCTCTCGGACGCCTTCACCGTTCACCGCCACCTCCTCGATGATGGGTTCGATCAAGACCCTTTCTTGGCCACTAAACTCATCAACATGTACTCTGATTTGGACTCCGTTGATCACGCACGCCAGGTGTTCGACGAAATTACTAACAAAACTATATTTGTTTGGAATTCGCTTTTTAGAGCTCTCACCTTGGTGGGTCATGGCGATGAGGTGTTAAATCTCTACCGTCGGATGAATTTGACCGGAATTCCTTCGGATAGGTTTACATACACGTACGTGCTCAAGGCTTGTGTTGCTTCAGAGTCATTGATTTCGTTGCTAGGGAAAGGAAGAGAGATTCATGCCCACATTTTGCGACATGGTTACGAGACCCATGTTCATATCATGACTACTTTGGTAGATATGTACGCAAGGTTTGGGTGTGTATCGTATGCGAGTCATGTGTTTAATGAGATGCCAATGAAAAATGTGGTTTCATGGAGCGCTATGATTGCATGCTACACGAAGAATGGAAAAGCATTTGAAGCGTTGGAGCTTTTTCGCAAGATGATGCTTGAGAACCACAATTTACTTCCAAATTCAGTGACAATGGTTAGTGTGCTCCAAGCATGTGCAGCACTGGCTGCTTTGGAGCAAGGTAGGTTGATACATGGCTACATACTTAGAAAAGGACTTGATTCAATTTTGCCTGTTATTAGTGCCCTTGTGACTATGTATGCAAGGTGTGGTAATCTTGAATTGGGGTTACGTGTTTTTGATCAGATGGATAAGAGAGATGTTGTTTCATGGAATTCCATGATTTCGAGTTATGGGATTCATGGATTTGGAATAAAAGCAATTCAAACTTTTGAACAGATGATTCACCAAGGAATATCTCCGAGCCCTATATCTTTTGTTAGTGTTTTGGGGGCTTGTAGCCATGCTGGGCTAGTTGAAAAGGGGAAGTTTTTGTTTGAATCTATGGTTAAAGAGCACAGAATTTATCCTAGTGTGGAGCACTATGCTTGTATGGTTGATCTTCTTGGTCGTGCCAATCGATTAGATGAAGCAGCTAAAGTGATAGAAGATATGCGGATTGAACCAGGACCAAAAGTTTGGGGCTCTCTCCTTGGAGCATGTAGGATACATTGCAATGTTGAGCTTGCGGAGAGAGCTAGCCGAAGACTTTTTGAGCTTGAGCCCACTAATGCTGGGAATTATGTACTTCTGGCAGATATTTATTCAGAAGCTAAGATATGGGATGAGGTAAAGAGAGTGAAGAAGCTTCTTGAAGCTCGGGGACTTCAAAAAGTGTCAGGTCGAAGTTGGATTGAAGTTAGAAGAAAGATATACTCGTTCACGTCGGTTGATGAATTCAACCCACAAATTGAACAGATTCACGCTTTGTTACTGGAACTATCGATGGAGATGAAGGAGAAGGGTTATGTGCCAGAGACCAAAGCGGTGCTTTACAATCTTGATGCGAAAGAGAAGGAACGGATTGTACTTGGTCATAGCGAAAAACTTGCAGTTGCTTTCGGATTGATTAACAGCAGTAGAGGGGACACCATTAGGATCACCAAGAACTTGAGGTTATGTGAAGACTGTCATTCTGTCACCAAATTCATTTCCAAGTTCACAAACAGAGAGATTCTAGTGCGAGATGTGAACCGATTTCACCATTTTAAAGATGGGGTTTGTTCATGTGGAGATTATTGGTAATCTTGCACAAACTTCAGCTATGATTTTTCCCCTCCTAGTCATAAAAGCTTACAGAGATTTTCTACATGTACAGTTTGCAGCAGTGGGTTATATGAAACAACTTATCTGCTTTACTATAGTTTTGCTATAAATATGATGTTTTATCATCAATTTTAAGAACATTTCATGTGCTTTTATGTTTCAACTATGTTTGAATTTTGCTTCTAATATATTGAACTTGTTCTCAACTGTACACTAGTTTCCTTGTGCTATGCTGCTAAGTGGGTAAAAACGTTGTGCTATGCTGTAAGGGTAATATGTGATGAACCTTACTAATCAAATGTAACTCACAATCCAGTAACTTCATATTTGTATTTGTATAGAGATGTTGATTATGTTTATATGACAATTTGTTATTGGTTAGTGATACCACTTCTTGTCAGTATAATGTGATAGCATTGTTGTTTGGATTTTTTAGAGCACCTACTAATCTATATGGGTTGGACTTGTCTCCAGGCTATTATTTGTATTGGACCAATTTAGTTTGGACTTGCAAGCTCACCATAGCCCAAGTATTGCTTTTATGATGGAGTTGGGTTGCTGCGCATGGGGCACAGCCTCAACTGTTGCGCACCTTATTGAGCCCATTTCAGGGCCAATTCAATAATTTAAACTGTTCACATTTTATATTTCAAATTACACTTATCATTCATTTTTTTAGATATAAATGTGATTTGATGAAAAGGTTACCGATATTCGATCAACGTAATTTTTTACAGGTATGTTTGACTCTATATTTTTTAAAATGTGAACGATTTATATTATCAAATTGGATCCTGAAATGGGCCCAATAAGATGCGCAATAGAATGATTCAATTCGTTAATCTTGTATGCTCTATTTATGGGGGAAAAAAAAAATTAAATCGATTTGATAAAAACAAACCATTATGATTTCTAAAATAGACCATCTATAATTTAAACACAAGTATAATGAAATTATATAATTAGGATTATTAGAATAGTTTAATTTTGGGTAAATTACAAATACACCCCCTGAGATTTGATTAAAATACGAATCGCCCCCTGTGATTTTGAAAATTACATTCCATCCGTTGATGTTTCTAATTTCATAACAAATCGCTCATTTTATTAATAAATCATCAAGTCAATTAACAGTTTTTAATGATGTTAAAAATATGTTTCAATTAATAATTTAGGTAATTTTATTATTGTGTAGGAGAGCAATTATGAATTTCATTTTTTAATTAATTTTGTTAAATAAATTTTTTTAATAAGGGGATATTTGTAATTTTTCAAACTATAAAGACAATCTGTATTTTAAGCAAACTTCAGGGGGTATATTTGTAATTTACCCTTTAATTTTTTTTAATAACAATTTACATATAATTTTTTTTAGAAAAAAAAAGGGTAATGTACAGTCAAGTCCTGTTTTAACAATTAATGGTAGTTTAAGTCCTACTCACAAAACTTTAAACCCATAAATCCTATGTTAATTTTATATGACTAATCTATCCTTACAAATTAAAAAACACAAACATTTGGTTCTTCACTCTCTCTTTTTCATGCCCTCTCGTTCCTCTCTCTCTCTCAAACTCCATAGCAAAGGTTCCAAGCACAATCGTCCATCTCATAAGCAAAGAACAGAGCGTCAAGCTCGCTTGCAAAGAGCTCACAATCGTTCGTCTCTTGCAATGCGGAAACGTCGTCACCGTTCTCGCCCGCATTGATGATAAAATTCAATAGCCATTAGCGAAGGACGAAACTACTGTGAAGCTCGACGAGTCACACTATTTCTTCACTCTTCGTGTTCCATTGCCGCCTCTTATCGTCTCCATCATTGCCTCTCACCATTGTGATCCATTCATGCTCATCTCGAACTAGATCTAGAACTAGATTAAGAGATTTCCAAATATGGAAAGTGTAAAAGGAGGAGGAGGAGGAGGAGAAGGTAAATGTAAGAGAGAGAGAGAGAGTAGATTAATAATATTCTTAATTTTAATTATGAAAAAATTGAGAAATTTCTCAAAACTGATAATATTCTTAGTTAATACTAGAAAAAAAATTGAAAAATTTCTTAGTTTTGATAATTTTAAATTGAAATCATTCTCTATTTTGAAATTGAGAATATTCTCAGTTTATAATATTCTCAATTTTAATCATGAAAAAAATTGAGAAATTTCTCAAAATTAATAATATTCTCAGTTCATACTAGAAAAAAAATTGAGAAATTTCTTAGTTTTTATAATTATAAACTGAAATCATTCTCTATTTTGAAATTGAAAACATTCTCTGTTTTAGCGTTGACCCAGTTTAACGGCAATATTATTATATATACACTTGTTTGGGTTAAAGGGCAAAAACTCTTTTTATATGTAAATGAGACTTATTGATTCAAAAACTTTTTGATATGACCTAAACTACTACTAAATATGTAAATAAAACTTTTAGATAATTAATCAAAAAAAATATATATATAACCGGACAAAATTATCGAAATAAAGCTATGATGGAACCATGGGCCCAAATGGGACAGGCACGGCGAGAAACCTTCACCAATCCATATAAATTGGCATTCACTTGCCGTGATACACGCATGTTGTTGTTTCTAAATCACTTTTTTTTTTTTTTTAAATAATTAGGTATTTATGTCAATTTATGAGTATTTCGACCAATCTTAAGATCAGTTAATGATCAAAAAAATCTTCATTTAGTGATCCCTAAGTTTTGAAATGTTTGACCTTCGTAAAATTTGATCCCACAACTTCTTAAATGATAAGCTCTTTAATTATCTCTCCCACTAAACCATTTTATTTTTAAATCATCTTAATCTTGGTTGGGACAGAAATCTTTTTCAACTTTTTTAAGGAATCTTTAACTTTAATTACTTTAATAGCAACAACTTTATACTAATTACCTTTTTCAAAATCAATTCTGTTGGCAAATTTTGGGTCCATAGAGATTAATGTGTTACTTGTTAAAAAGAATAATACTCCATTTACTTAAATTATTATTAACAATCTTATTAAAAGTATACATGTTCAAATATCATTAAATGTTTAAATACTATTACTTTTCTAATAACTAATCATATTTAGTCTCTTGTGTTTTTAATAAAATTGTTAGTACATGTAGAATTAAATATGCCATAAACATTTCTCCTTTGTTCATACTTTGAATGTGTAAAAATTTAAAGTCAAAAAATAAAAGAATAAAAGCGTGATTGTAGTAAATTTTTTTTTTTTTTTTTTTTTTCAACTTATGTTTGTTTTATTTTTGTACAAATTTAAAATCCAAACACAATTTTAATTTATCCACAGCTACCATTAATCATTAATCCTCAATTATTGATTATATTATTACTTGGATTTGATAACACAAATAAAGTGAAAGAAGTTTGGCAAAGCAGAGTCTTTTAACTTTTTCTTACATTTTCACTTGAAGACTAAAGCAAAGCTACCTCTATTAAAGGGTTTTCATATTCACACCATATAACGAAGAAAAGGGTAAAGTTTTGTTCGAATTAGTATTGGTAGTGGCGAGGCAGAGAGAGAGAGAGAGTAATGAAGAGCAAGAACGTGTGTTTTTGCATTCCAATCCGTAATCAGAAAAAGTCCGAACATGATTTGGAGATAGTTTCATCGACACCCATTTCATCTTCTTCGAATCCAACAAAGTCTCGTGGAAGTAGCAAAAGCAGAGGAACCATTGCTAATAAAGATGCTGTTCATCATCAACATCACCATCATGATCATGCTGAAGCCACTACAGGATCAGCAACAACAACCAACACCAGTAGCATCGATGCCGGCGCAGCGGTTGTAGTGATGAGTGCCGCCACTATGTCTGTTTTGGGTAGTGAGTGCGGCAGTTCCCACGGTGGCGGCGGCGGTGATGGCTGAGGTGGTGGTTGGTGGTGGCTGCTGGTGGTGTTTTTGTTGAGTGTTTTGCTTTGCTTGGCTATATATCATTTTCCACTTTATGTATATTATTTTGTCCTTCTTTTACACTTTTTTTTTCCTTTTCTTTTTCGACTTTGGGGTTCACTTCGAGTGGAGAAAATAATGCTTGTTTTCTTAGGCCTTTTCCTACCGTATATGTGGGACATATTTGTTTGAGCTTGTATGCAATTATTTATGCTGTCTTCGATCTCTTTGTTTCTCTTTTTTTTCTTTGTTTGTTTCTTTTCTTTTCTTTTCTTTTTAATTTGTAATTATTTACTATCATGTACATCATCTTTTTTTTTTCTTTTAATAAATTACATTAATATTCCTTGAGATTTGAAAATAAAATACATTGAGTGCAAATTTAAGATAATTATAATGAATTACTTTAAGATTCTAATTCACGTAACATTTAATTTTATTTTTATTAATACTTCATAAGTTGCTTAGATTAAAAAAAATAATATTATTATTTCATAAAATATATATTTTTGCCTTACTTGTGGGATCTAAAAAATTTTGCAAAAAAGAAGCCAAAATAAAATTATTTAAAATTTGAGGGTAAAATTCAATTACATAGATTTTGAAGAGTCAAAAATACTAATTTTCTTTATAAATTTTCAACATACTAGGGATAATGAGATTATTTAAAATGGAAAATGTTTGAGACTATTAAAAAAAAAAATTATAATAAATGTCAACTTTTGATTTGCTACATACCCAATAAGATAAAGATCAACTCTATTGTCAAATCATTATAGATGAATTTGTAAATTTAAAATTATGAGTCTGTAACATTTCTTATTTAAAATTTGGGAGTGGTTCCACACACACTTGTGTTTACCATTCAGTGGTAAATTATTCATGAAAAAATTTAATTGATTTAGATTTTGAGTGTGAATTATTCATGAAAAAATTAGATTAATTCAATAAGTGTAACCATATAATTTATCATATTTATGTAAACAAATAGATGATTTACTTTAAATTTTATTTGTAATCTATTCTTCTAAAATAAATGTGGGGATATATTTTCTGAGTACCAACACGTGGCCAATGTGACGCCGACGTGTCAGCCGAGATGCCACGTGTCTTGGTCATGACGCCGAAGTTATCTCGGCAAAGCCGAGGTTATCTCCGAAAATATCGGAGTTCGAGATAAGCGGATAAGGCACAAGAGTCCTAGAAAGAGGAAAGACTTCAGTTAGGAAAGGATAAGACTCTTAGGGAGTTTATCCCAATCCTACTGGGAGTCCAAGATTAGTAGTAATCCTAAGTCCATTAGAGCTAGGCTCCTATTGGGACTAGGATTGTGTTGGCTATAAAAGAAAGGCGCCCCCGATGGGTCTAAGGTACGCAATTTATATTCTGAATAGTAAGATTAGCGCTATTGATTATCTTTGAGAGATAAACTGACTTGATCGTCAGAGTGCCCCCGGGTGGACGAACTACCGCCGAAATCTTCTCTTTCTGTTGCAGGTCAGCCAGGTGTCATCTATTCTGTCGGTTCTCTCCAGCTGATTACTGAGTTGACAGTGTGGTCGGAAAATCACTCACACAATTTGGCACCGTCTGTGGGAAAGAAAGTAGAATAGATAATCAGTAACGGACAGAAGGAAAATATTGGAAATGACACTCCTGCTGAGAGTGGCAGACCTATCGACCTTGACGTCGAAGGAGACAATCGCAACACAGAAACTCGTGACCAGAATCACAGCAACAAAGACGTCGACCAGAACGGCGACGTACCAAAGAAGCCAGATCGAAATGGGTACTACAAAGAGGATGACCTCCAGGTATGGAAGGATAGATGCCTGCGAAGGGAGGAAGAGATAAAAGGGATGGCAAACAAATTGGCGGACCTGCAATCGGTCGTCAATTTCATGATGCAAAATAACGTCATGCAGCCACCATTTCCGCTGCAGGACACGCTGATTCTAGCGGCCAATGCCCAGAAGGGAGGGCAGAAAACAATCCCCGTAGCCCCTCAACACACCAGGAGCGAAAGACATTTTCACCGACCTTCCAAGGAAGTCGGACGAGGGTAGTCAAGAAGGGAAGAATCACGGAAGACGCATCGCACAAAGGAGGCAGACCCCAAAGAACATTGGCATGTTCAGGGGCAGGCGCTATGCTTTGACACAACTAATGGAGAAAGGTCGAAGAGGACTCACCACGAGGCTGAAAGTAGTGCACCAAAAAGATTGAAAGCAGGAGATAGCCGAGCTCCGGGGTGAACAAAGGAGGACTTAAGAGATTACCTCAAGAGGAAGCAACAGAATGCCTACGCCGAGGTAACCTCCCCAGATAAGCCGAGGACACCATTCTCGGTGGAGTTGGACAAGTTTGAGGCGCCGAAGAGATTCAGTATGCCGAGGTTTCAAATATACGATGGTAAGTCAGACCCCAACTTCCACGTTGGATTATACTTGAACTCAATGGCATTATATAGTGGGAACGAGCCGTTGCTCTGCAAAGTATTCCCCTCATCCTTCGGGGAGATTGCATCAGATTGGTTCCACAAACTACCAAAGAGAAGCGTGAAGACTTGGGAAGGCCTGGCCGAGATGTTTGTGGCCAGGTTCGTAACAAACAAGCTGCAGCCATTGAGGGTAGACGCATTGATGGCTCTGAAGATTAGCAAGGATGAAGGCCTTAGGGCCTATGCAAAAAGATACTATGAGGTGTTCAACCGAATACCAGAGTGTAACCAAGAGGTGGCGGTCGTATCTTTCAAGAACGGCCTAAAAGACAACTGCTCGCTATGAAAGTCTTTGGCAAAGACACTGCCAAAAAGCATGGAAGAGCTCATGGCCAGATTTGAAAAGTATGCTAGAGCCGAGGAAGATACATCGGGGGCTAAGGAGAAAAAGCAAGAAAAAGGAAACGGCTCGCCGAAACGAGGCCGAGGTAACAATAGATCGAGCAAGCAAGAGACAGAACTGAGGGCTACACAGGCAGTGACAATTGTGTTTCGAATCCCAATTCACAAAATCCTGGATCAAATTCGAAGTCAACCCTATTTCAGAACACCAGCAAGGGCACCAGGAGAATTTATGGGAAGAAACCTTGGCAGTCATTGTGCTTACCACAATAAAAACAGGCATATGACTCAGGGCTGCAGAGCCCTGAAAGCACACTTAGAAGACCTGGTGAGGCAAGTCCATCTGAGAGACCTTGTCGATGAAGCCAGGACAAGAGAAGAGCAGGCAAGACTGCCTCAGGCACCAGCGGCTCCGCCTCCCCCAGCACAGCAACCTCCGGCAGGAGGACCTCGAGTAATTAATGTTATCCACTCAAAGGTCAACAAGAATGAGATTAGGGGGGAGACCCAGAAGGTGAAGCACTTGCAGCATGTCTACCAAGTCGGGGAGAAGAGACATCGGGCAGAGGAGGGCCAAGGACCGGTAGTGTCCTTTTCTGAAGCCGACCTTGAGATGGTGCAGCATCCGCATAATGATGCCTTGGTAGTATCCCTCCAGGTTGGGGAATGCCAAATAAAGCGCATCCTGATTGACCAAGGCAGCTCCTGTGACATCATGTTTGTCCGATGTTACAAAGAGCTCGGCCTTCACCCAGACGATATGGAGCAATCCAATAGCCCAATGGTCGGGTTCAATGGAATGCCGACATGGCCACTGGAAATAACTAGCTTGGAGGTGCAGGCAGGCACCAGGAAGATAACAACCGAATTCACCGTAATTGACACACCCTCCCCTTACAACATCATTTTGGGAAGGCCGTGGTTACATGCAATGGGGGCTGTCCCTCAACATTGCATCAACTATTGCGGTTCCCAACAGAGCATGGGATTGAGGAGGTCAGAGGAGATCAGCTGCAGGCAAAGAATTGCTCCATGGCAGCAATGAAATCCACCTGCAGCATTCGAGAACCAGAGAAGGCAGAGATCGAAGACGAGGATGTGGAGGTCCTAGAGGATGTCGGCAAGGAGCCAACCGAGAAAAGTGAAGAAGCACTAAAGAAAATCCTCGTCCAAGAGGGGGATGAAGAACGCTTCTTTCTTCTCGGCTAGGGCTTAGCCGAAGACGAGGAAAAAGAGTTGGAAGCTTTTTTGAGAGCAAATATTGAGGTGTTCGCATGGACGCCCTACGAAATGCTTGGCATTGACCCCGATGTCACTTGCCATAAGCTGAACGTTGACAGATCGGCCAAACCTGTAATCCAACGAGCAAGAAGACCGACGTTGATATACGTCGAAGCAGTGGAGGAGGAAATAGATAGACTACTGGAAGCCAGGGCCATTCGTGAGGTAAATTACCCGACATGGCTATCGAACACAGTAGTGGTGAAGAAGAAGAATGGTAAATGGAGGGTCTGCGTAGACTTTACCAGTTTAAACAAGGCCTGTCCCAAAGACAGCTCCCCTCTACCTGAGATTGACCAGCTAGTGGATGCCACTTCAGGGCATGGAAGGATGAGCTTCCTAGATGCCTAGGGGGTATCACCAGATAGCCATGTACCCCGAGGATGAAGAAAAGACTGCGTTTATCACCCCAAAAGGGCTGTACTGCTACAAAGTGATGCCTTTTGGGTTGAAAAACGCAGGAGCAACTTACCAAAGGTTGGTAACCAAGATGTTCAGACACCTGATTGGCCGAACGGTGGAAGTTTACATCGACGACATGGTCGTCAAGACCAAGGAACCAGAAGGTCACCTCGCCAACCCAAAGCAGTCTTTGAAATCCTTAAATCATATCAGCTTCGACACAACGCATCAAAGTACGCATTTGGAGTTGGATCTGGTAAGTTCTTGGGGTACCTGGTGACCTGAAGGGGCATTGAGGCCAGCCCAGATCATATCAAGGCCATCCTGGAGTTGAAGAGCCCAACTTCGGCAAAACAGGTACAAATGCTAACCGGAAGGGCCGCAGCCCTGAATAGGTTTATCAGCAGAAGCTCAAACAAGTGCTGACCTTTCTTTAACTTAATAAAGAAAGCCACAGACTTCCTGTGGACCGAAGAATGCGAAGCCGCCTTGGCCGACCTAAAGAAGTATTTGACCACAGCCCCAGTTCTTTCAAATCCAGAACCTGGAGAGGAGCTCTATTTATACTTAGCAGTTTCAGAACATGCGATAAGCGCAGTGGTAGTCCGAGAAGAAAAAGGGGAACAAAGGGCTGTTTACTATGTAAGCAAAACTGTGGCCAATGCAGAAACGAGATATCTACCCTTGGAGAAATTGGCACTGGCCTTAGTAATGGCTTCAAAGAAGCTGAACCATTACTTCCAAGCCCATAAAATTGTGGTGCTAACTGAACACCCCTTGAAGTCCTTGTTGCAACAAGGAGACTTGACAGGAAGAATAGCCAGATGGGCAGTCACCTTGGGCCAGTATGACCTGGAGTACAGACCCAGAACATCAATCAAAGGCCAAGTTTTGGCCGACTTCGTAGCCGAGTTCACACCGGAATCCATTGCATATCGGGCTTCGTTGAGCCGAGGTGAATGATGCCCAAGCAAGCAGGGAGAAGCCCAGCCAAATGCAGCAGAACAAAGGAAAAAAAAAAAAACTCAGACCTGTAGCATTTACATCGGGACTCCTTTCGACTATTTGTCGATGGGAGCTCAAACCGACAAGGAACGGGGGCAGGAGTAGTACTGGTATCTCCAGATGAGCAGATACTAGAACAGTCGATTCGTTTGGGGTTCAAGGCCTCAAACAATAAAGCCGTAGTAATGAAGCATTGATTACAGGGCTAAAGCTGGCAGGAGCAGTAGAAGCAGATGAAGTGATAGTCTTCTGTGACTCCCAGCTCATAGTCAACCAGACAAAGGCGAGTTTACACCCGAGATGAAAGGATGTCAGCCTACGCAAGGAAGTCAACAGGTTAGTAGCCTTGTTTCAGAATTGCCGACTACATCAGGTTAGCCGAGATGATAACAGTCACGCCGATGCACTAGCCAATCTGGCTAGTGCAATACAACCTGGAAAAGCGATGACGATAATGGTAGACTACTTGTCGGGCCTGAGCATCGAACCACCAACCACAGAGCATGAAGCAATGTGTGTGGACATGGGACCAAGCTGGATGAATGCAATTATTGCATTCCTGAAAGAAGGAAAGCTGCCAGATGACCACAAAGAGGCACACAAGATCAGATTGAAGTCGGGAAGATTCAGTCTGACAGCAGAAGGACATCTCTACAGAAGATCCTTCACTGGACCCCTTTTGAGGTGCGTACATCCTTTACAAGTTGAAGATTTTTTATATGAAATTCATGAAGGAATTTGTGGAAGCCACGCTGGGGGCAGATCACTTCCCATAGGGCCATTACCCAGGGGTATTGGTGGCCCTACATGCAGAAAGATGCGGAAGCCTATGTGAAGAAGTGTGAAAAGTGCCAAAGGTTTGCATCTCTGATACACCAACCAGCAGCAGACCTGAACCCAGTATCCAGTCCTTGGCCGTTTGCCCAATGAGGAATGGATCTTGTCGGACAACTTACCCAAGCAACTGGGCAAAGGAAGTACCTGCTGGTAGCAACAGATTACTTCACCAAATGGATAGAAGCCGAGCCTTTAGCCAAGATCCGAGATGTGGACGTAAAGAGCTTCATATGGAAGAACATAATCACAAGATTTGGGATTCCAAGAGCAATAGTCGCAGACAATGGAACACAATTTGACAGTAAGCTAATCAAGAGCTTCTGCGCAAAGTTCAAGATCAAGAACTACTTTTCAACCCCAAGCTTTCCTCAAAGCAATGGGCAAACAGAAGCATCCAACAAAGTTATCTTGGATGGATAAAGAAGAGGCTGCAGGCAGCAAAAGAAAGTGGGTGGATGAACTACCAAGTGTGCTCTGGGCATATCGGACTGCCAAGAAGATCAACGGGGAATCCCCTTTGCCATGGCCTATGGCACAGAAGCAGTCATTCCCTTGGAAGTCGGCATCCCAGGGATCAGAACCCAGGGAGTGGAGAATGGGACCAATGACGTATTGTTAGCCCGAGATCTGGATTACTAAGAAAGAAGGAAAGAGCTGCAATTCAGTTAGCAGCATACCAGCAGCAGCTTGCCAAGCTTAATAAAAAAGTTAACCCAAGGGAGTTCCAAGTGGCGACCTAGTCTTGAGAAAAGTCGTCGGCAACAAGAAGGATCCCAGGGAGGGCAAGCTTGGCCCAAACTGGGAAGGACCCTACGAATCACTTCGGCATTGGGCAATGGAGCATATCGGTTTGAAGACAATAACGGCAAAGAGCTGCCAAGACCTTGGAACACTTGCAATTTGAAATTTTTTTATCATTAGAATTTTTTGTCATTTTGTCGAAGTAAATAATAAAGTTTTTAGCTTGTTTATATATGTTCATACACTTGTGATTGATAAAGATACGAAACGCTGTTTCTGGAGTACATGCATAATGAGAACCCAAGTGGAACTTAGGTCCACATTAGGGGGCAGAAAGAAGATATGATGTTTAACACTTGTTGAAACTTTAGAAAAGTTTACAAGTTGAAGTTAAACCGATATGATGTTTAACACTTGTTGAAACTTGAGAAAAGTTTACAAGTTGAAGTTAAACTGATATGATATTTAGCACTTGTTGAAACTTAAGAAAAGTTTACAAGTTAAAGTTAAACCAAGTTTGTATGACCTAGGTGTTTCACCCCAAGAAGATTGCACAAAGATTGAAGTGTATATTAAAGACATGCAAATTATTCTAAGTATGAAAGTCATACAAGAAGCAATAAAGAGAAGGCAAACATGCAAACATTCAAAGAAAGAAGGAAGTTGTATTCATTAAAAGGCACGTCGGCCATATGAAGAACTTACATTGTCTCAAAAACAAAGAAGTACAAAATAAAGAAAAAAGACATCAAAACTAAGATTCCTCAGCATCATTAGCAGGCTGGGTCTGGATCTCGGAAGACTGCTGGAGGACATCTCGGCCACCTTCTCGCCGCAAGCCTCAGCATCAATCTCTTGAAGGGTCTGATCAGACTCTTGTCGGCGAGAGCACGTCCGATAATGCCTGCACAGGGGTAACTTCCTGGGGAACCTTCTCAACCTCTTCATCTTGAGTCAAGTCTAGGACTTGCTCATTTTGAGAAAGAGACTTGGCCCCAGCAACGTCCTTTGGTTTTCTCACCAAAACCTCCTCCTCAGATTCAGAGTCGTCATCAGATTGAGTTGGAGTTAGAGGGAATGGAAGAGGAATAGCGTCGGCATTTCTGAGGGGCGAGTCCTTGAGGACATCAAGCTTTCTTAGAAGAGACATCCAACCAAGGGTAAAACCTTTGTTGCATGCCTGCTTCATTTGCTTTTCATAGTCCGCCGTGACATCGGCCACCCTTTCGTTGTAGCCCTTCTCGTCGGCGGCCTTGACTTCGGCCTCTTTGGTAACCAGGGCGTCTTGAAGCTCCTTTTGGGCCTCGGCCATCTTGTCCTCGGCCTCTTTCAACTGAGTTTGAAGGACTTTGTTTATCGCCTCAGCAGCACCTGCTTTTTCTTCGGCATCCTGTTGAGCCTTGATAGCATCCTCAGCTTGGTCCTCTAAAACCTTCATCTTTGATTGCAAGTTCTTATTAGTCTTTTGAAGAGTGGAGACCTCCCTCTTCTTCTCGGCCAGCTTCTCCCGGTTCTCGAAAGATTGAACTGAGAAGGAATGAGCATGCTGAATGGCCTGAAAGTGAGCAAGACAAAAGGTATTAGAAAATTTTCTAAGTACAAGAAAGAAAGATAACCAATAAAAACACTTACTTGAACAGAGCGCTGAAGCATCAGAGCATAGTTCTCGTATTCACTCAACTCGGCGTTTCGATCGAGCTCGCCGGGAAGAAGCAGAGCGGTGCTGAGGGCAACGCCAACATTGATGTCATCAGCGCTATCACTGGCCATAACTGGCTTATCTTCTAGAGTGATTTGGGGGGCCCAGGGGGCATCATGCTTTGAAGACCCCGAGGTGGTTGTAGCGGACGACCTCGGCCTCTTTGATCTGGTGGATTCAGATGGTTATGCTTCAGCGGACCTCTTCTCAGGGATAGAGGTGGTTCTCTCACTTGGAGCCAATTTTGAAATTGGCAAGGTGTCCTCAGTATCAACCTGAGTCACCTTCGCCTTGGGCTGAGCCTTCTTGATTCTTTTTTGTTTCTGCTTTGGCTGAGGCTGGGTTTGTGCAGCCTGAGCATCAACGTCGGTAGGAATGTTGGCCAAAAAATCCTTGGCAACTGCTTTTTGGCGACCCATTTCAGCAGCAAAAACTGTTCGTCGCCGACGTCTGCGCTGGGATATCGGGATAAGATATGGAGCCGAGGTAGATGGCTGCTCGGCTAGATCAGAAGTCGACCCTTGATCTTGCCGAGATGTGGAGGCAGACTGGGGAGTTGTGGCGGAAGGGGAGAAAGACTCTTTTTCTTCCTTTTTGGAATGTCGAGAGGAGTACTGATTTGCAAGTGGGAATGAAATTCAGTACCAGAGGAGCTCTTCGTTTGAGGACTGGCAGATCCAAGAGTTTCCTCAAGTCTTTGCTGGGATAGAAAGACTGACAGAAGCCCTTTGGTGGCTGAGGAAGAGCTGCAAGAAAAAACAAACATTAGAGCAAATAAAGTGTTGAAAACTTTAAAAACAAGTAAGTATGAACACAGGGCTCTTACCATTGCCCTCTACGAAAATTGTTCGAGAAAGAGGATAAAGACGAAGGTCATCATCTGGAGCGAACTCCCAGTTCCCTGAGGTAATGAAGTAATCATCTCCAGCTCCCTTGTTGGAGTCTGCGAGGTCGGCTACGATTTTGTATTCGGTTGATCTTGGCTTGAGGTAGTAGACATAGCCCGTGCCTTTTTTAAGACCACACATGGTGTAGCAATACTGGATATCGGTTAAGGTAACCCTAACATTTTCTTGTTTGGCTAAGGCTATGATGCCATTAATGACTCGATAGGAGTTGATGGCAAGCTGCATTGGGTTCAGTTTATAGTAGTGAAGTATTTCACGAAAAAGGATATTGAGTGGAAGTCGAAGTCCGCACTCAATGAAGGCAACCACAGGAAAGGGCATGGAATCAGTTGTAGGCATGATGGAGTCATCATCCCCAACCAACCTCAGATGGACGTCGGCAGGGATGGAAAACTCTCGCCTAAAGTATTCTAATTTTTTCGGGGTGTTTACCCTATGCTTCCACATACCCATGGCGTCGGCTTAAATGGAGATATCGGATTTCAGGAAGAAGTATTTTTGGAGGGTTTAAAGGACCTCGGCTAAAAACCTAAAAATGTACTGCGGCAAGGGTTTGTACAGATCTAGAAGGAGTTCGTTTTAGTTTTTCCTAAAATTCGTGGGTTCTATAAACAAATCCCAGACCAAGATCTAAGGAAACAAAGATTGAAGGCAGGAATCTGGAAAAGACACAGAAAAACAGAAAACAAGAACGTGTTTCAGAATCAAGAACATGGAGGAACTACCAAGAACACTGTGACAGAGTGTGTGAAAGGGTACAAGGTTAAGAATAGTTGCAAAAATTACAGAAAAATTGTGAGCAGTACGAGTATTCAAGACATGGGCAAAGGGCAAAATCGTGAAATAAACACATTCAGATGTATGATTCATAAATCAAATGTTTGAGTAAAACAACAATGGCGACTAATGATAAAGTAAAATTTCTTGGAGCGCAACAAGAACTAAAACCAGAAGGAACAGAGACTTACCAAAGGAAAAAGGAAAAGATGTTGAGGTCGCCGAAGTCAGACAAACAGCGGTAGCAGGAAAAGAGCCTCGCCGAAAGAAGTGAAACAGCGGTGCAGCAGAGCTTCAGAGCTTGGAAAAATGGAGGATTAGAGAAAGCTAGAGAGAGAAAGAGTTTGTGAATGAAGACGATGTAAAGTGAAAAGACGAAAGGAGGAAAAAGTTTTTTGCTAAAAACTTAAAACGGCGGCAAAACGGAATTGATGAGCCTAGAAAAACGGACTTGTCAGACGGCGCGCACAGGCGTAGGACGACTTAAAGGCGCCTCACAAACACGATCCAGTAACGGAAAGGCACGCGGCCGAAACGGTTGAGTTTATATGTATGACAGCTCATACGTGAGAAGGAGGTCCTGGAATTCTAAGTCTTTAAGAAGACATATTGGCCTATGATGATGATATCGGCTTAAACTGATGTACCGGCAAGAAGTACCGATATAGGTTCCATCACCTCAGAATGCCGAGGTAATAGACCCTAGGGGGCAGTTGTGGGGATATATTTTATGAGTACCAACACGTGGCCAAGGTGACGCCGACGTGTCAGCCAAGGTGCCACGTGTCTTGGTCATGACGCCGAGGTTATCTCGGCAAAGCCGAGGTTATCTCCGAAAATATCGGAGTCCAAGATAAGCGGATAAGGCACAAGAGTCATAGAAAGAGGAAATACTTCAGTTAGGAAAGGATAAGACTCTTAGGGAGTTTATCCCAATCCTACTAGGAGTCCAAGATTAGTAGTAATCCTAAGTCTATTAGAGCTAGGCTCCTATTGGGACTAGGATTGTGTTGGCTATAAAAGAAAGGCACCCCCGATGGGTCTAAGGTACGCAATTTATATTCTAAATAGTAAGATTAGCACTATTGATTATCTTTGAGAGATAAACTGACTTGATCGTCGGAGTGCCCCCGAGTGGACGAACCACCGCCGGAATCTTCTCTTTCTGTTGTAGGTCAGCCAAGAGTCATCTATTCTGCCGATTCTCTCCAGCTGATTACTGAGTTGACAGTGTGGTCGGAAAATCACTCACACAATAAATATAATAAAATTATATTATTATAATTATCAAATATAATAATTTATGCATAGAAACTCATAAAATGAACTAATTAAATCATCTTATTGGATCCCTTGTTGAGTGCCCCAGCATGCACACGAAAAACTGTTACATTAATATTTCGATGTTTGTAAACAAAGGCCAAGTTTGGTATAACCTAAATAATACAAAAAGTAAAAAAGTCACTATCCTATTTAAGTCGCATCATCTTATTTAAATCACATCACCTCTCTAACACATCACATCAAACCCAATCCAAACTCAACCCATATAAGCCAATAAGTCAAAAAGTGCACTTTTTTAGAACATCCCAAACCAACCCAAAATATAGTTTACTAGTTCGTAAGATAATTTTTTTTTTAATCGATAAAAAATTATTTATAATATAAGAAAAATTATATTAAAACAATTATAGAAGCTCAATCGCTAATTCAACAAAGAACTCTCCAAAGTGGAAAGACTCAACTAGCTTAATTACTAGGGGTACTTACCAATTAGTCCTATTCACTAGACTTATTTACCTACAGGTCCTAACTAATAAATTTAACACTATAAAAATAAGAGAGTAATAAATTTATCACTAAAAATTATTCATAAAAAAGAGACTGATAAATTTATCACTATAAAATTATTCATAAAAAAAAAAGACTGATAAAATTTGTCTTTATCACTTAATAAATTATATCAAATAGGACTTAATGGGTAATAAGTCTCAAAGTAGGACCTATTGGGTAATAAGTCTCCCAAGTAGGACCTATTGGTAGTTTACCCTAATTACTAATCAAATTTAAGAAAGAGCCTATAATGAAAAGAGTCAAAAAAAAAAAAAAAAAACAAAAAAAAAAAAAAAAAAACAAAACAAAAAACAAAAAACAAAACAATGAGTTTATAACAAAATGTCCTATTATCAAGTGTCGAGAAAAAGACAAATAATTAAAAAGAGACTAAAATAATTAAAAAATTATTATAAATTATTAAATTATTTTATTTTTTTTTTACACATATTTTCATAAAAAAATACTATGTCAATTCTCAAACATTATAGATCTCAAAAAACTTTACAGTAATTTTTATAGTAATTGTTTTCACACTTTTTTAATTTTTATTTAAATTCTTTATTATTTAAAAAATATTTTTTACACAAATTTCGATATTACTACTTCATATGGTCACAAGTGGGCTGATGGGCAGGTATTTTATAGTATAGTATATTGGATCCTTCATCTTCTACCGCACCACAACTCTAGAACCCTAGACGACGTCAGAAAACCAGGGTTATTTTACTCTCTGTTATTTGTCTCTCTAGCAGTAGCAGCGATGGGCGTAGATATGGCTCCGGCACAGTCGAACAAGCTCCGGTGGGGAGAGATGGAGGAAGATGAAGGAGGACCTCGAATTCTTGCTTCCGCCGCGCCAGGAGATCGGACCGGACGAGAACGGGGTGAAGAAGGTGGTGGAGTACAAGTTCAACGACGAGGGAAACAAGGTCAAGATCACCACCACCACCTGCATTCGAAAGCTCGCCTCAGCAAACGCGCCGTCGAGCGCCGCTTCTGGCCCAAGTTCGGTGACGCCGTCCACGAGGACGTCGGCAGCAGGCTCACCATGGTCTCCACCGAAGAGATCATCCTTGAACGCCCTAGGGCTCCTGGTAAGCATTTGTTTGCTCTCTCGCCTTTTTTTTTTTTCAATTTGATCCTTTAGTTTCAATTATATCAGTTTACCTTTTAATTTTTCATACTTAGGTCAATTTAATAGGAAATTGGACAAAAATTAAGGACGATGGTCCATTCAAACCAGAATAGACAAATTTTAAATTGGACGTCGATTCGCCAACCATTTTGATGATGATGAGAGTGAATCAGCTATTTTATTTATTAATTTCAATGTAATTTCAATCCAATAAAGGCATTATCAATTAGACTAAATTGGCACAATGTGAAAATTCAAAGGAAAAATTGATACAATTAGAATTATAGTACGGGGGCAAACTAGAGGGTTTATGGGTGTAATTTCCCCCTTTTTCTTTTGTGTTTTGTTATCTTTTTAATTGTTTAGCGAGTATAGAGGTAAGAGGTTTGTAATTTTCTTACTCTTAAAACTTCGATTATGATACCAATTAAATTGCAGTTTGGCTCCATTGATTTGGAGAAAGTTATGGTCTATTGGTTTTGCTTTTAGAACTATTGTCTGTTTCTAACATGGACAATGACTTGGGAATATCTTCAAGGTGACACCTTTTAAACATATTTTTTTACCTGAGGTTAAAGAAACGAGTTGGAAAGGGATGCAATTCCAAAATTTCATTCTTTTGGTGTTCCAAAATTGCGAAAATAAGCTTGAAAAATGATATACTAAATTGGTCCCCGGTTACATTGATGGTATTGGAAAGTCGTCAAACCCTATGGTGCAAACACATTATACCTGCTATTGTACGCCAATTTCTGTATGATTAATGCATGAACTTATTTCCAATTATGTTTCTTGTCCACTGACAGTAGGGTGTGAATATGCTGATTCTTTTGGAATTTTAGTTTGTCTTTTAGAAGGCTTATGTGAGGAATTTGATTCTGAAGTTCATGTCATACTATGATTCTATTATTATGGGGAGGTCTCAAGGATTTGTGTTCTCTGAAAGAATTCTTTTTGACTTGCCAAATTGGGGTTTTTTACAGTCTGCATGTAGTTTGCTTTCAGATATTCGTTTGGTTTGTAGTTAGTATGTAAATTTTTTGTAGGTTTTGAAGGATTTGTGACCCTAACATAAATAGTTTTCCAATACCATGATGTCAATCATTGACTATCTTGGGACATTGGGATTATTTTCAATTTCTTCAAACGAAATTTATCACTAGAAAATTGTAAATACATGATTTCTATTGTCAAGTAGGGTGAAGTGTTTCCAGAATCAAGCATAGTCATGAAAACATTACTCTGGTGCTTTTATGATTTGTTTTGCAGCCATTGATTCCAAATTGGGAAGAGGCTTCACCTTTGCCGAAGGTGGTGGAGAGTGTGCAAGTTCCTTTAAGGCATGCATGGAATGCCCCTTGTGTAGGAGGGTCGAACCATGGGGACCAACTCTTTGCAAAAGGTGTTCTATGCTTAGGGCAAAGTGGCTCAATCCCTTCGGTTCAACATTTAGGAGGTTTCTAAACTACCTAATGTAGTCGTGGTCAAACCTTGGAGATTGTATCATGGGGTGTTAGTGGGTAACACTTCTGAGGTGTTATGTCTTGGTCAACACTGGCCTTTTCTTCCTGATTGTGCCTCTCTCCAAGACTAATGAAGTTGAAGGGGCACCATGATGAACCCTTAACTCTTGTCTCCAAGTCACTAGTAGAAGGGGACACACTTGGTTGAAGAACTACTCGATTGAATCAAGGAGGTACCAAGCAGGTAAGTCACTAGGGAAAAGACTATATTCAAGTAGAAAATCCTTGGCCAAGTGTCACGGGCCGACTCCTTTAGAGGCGTAGCGGATCAATTTTTTACCCATGTGGCGCTCAAACTCCACCAAATTTAAGCCCACCATAGCTCGTTGACAAATCGAGTGTTAATGATCTCACCCGTTTGAACATTAGGGCCCAATGCTTTGTCAAGCAAAACAAACTTCATAAGGAGGCTCTGTCTTCACCTGGATGCCATAAATAGACTTAACGCCTCAAGTGCACCAAGCACGGCATAAGTTGCTTCATAGCGCCAAGCTTACCTCAAGCAAGGTGCTTGCCAACTTAGGTTCATGTCATCAAGGTGCCAAGCCACATAACAATGTGCCAGCGAAGGCCCTCGACTTAGCTGACAATCCTACATAGCATGTTGGGTCTTTGACAGCATCTCGAAGTGTCGTGGGGTCAAGCATGCCTTAATTGATGCATATAGGAAGCCACATGGTCATGCAAAGCCCACAAGCCACCGAGGGTTAATCTCTTGCCCACGGTGTAGTCTTCGTGCCAACACATGTGTTAGATTCCGCCTAAGGCCATTGCTCACCTTAGCGTTGCATCAACGTGTAGCATGAGTAAGGCAACATCTCAATCCGTTGCTTGTTTGTAGCATAATGTAATCCCTCAATGGACTTAGTCAATGCATAACTTGATGGTTTCATTCAATAGCCCATATATGCGGTGTTGCCTTCCAACCACTTAGCATAAGCCAAGGGATCCCCAAGGTTGAACCCAAACCAAGCACTTGAGTTGGCACACGAGGCCTTTGGTGGTGCCTCAATAGCCCATTTGATCTAAAACGAATCCCCAAGATGCCATATCGCGTGACATAATGGAAACAACGTGTTAAACCTCTCCCTCGGGAGGCACGTGCAATGCTTACATTTTTTGCATCGTCCATAGGGCTCCCAAACCCGTGTGGAGACTCTAGACACCGCTCTGGATGCCTAAAGCCCGCCCTTGAGTTGCCCCAAGGTTGCTCACTTGAAGTCCAGTTTGGGCAGGAAGGCAGGTAGGTAGCACACCTTGCCCTCCTTGTATATGCTTGTTAAGCATTTAGTCATCTGGCAGAAGGAAACATGCCTTTGTCCGAAGAGTCATAATGATTTTTCAAAAATTCCACAAATTGAGAAAAATCATGAAACTTGGTTGGGAAAACACTTCCCCCAAGACCTCTTTCCAGGAAAAATTTCAACTCAAAATTCCTTCATTTGGATGCCCAAACAACACGCCAAAAATCTGCTGCTGCTGGCTGCTGCTGCCACCTGCTGGCATGCTGTTGCTGGCTGCTGGCAATGGGCTGCGGCCTTGCTGCTGGTGCTGGCTGCTGGCAGTGGGCTGCGGCCTTGCTGCTGGTGGCAGCTAGTGCTGGCTGCTGGCATGGGCTGCGGCCTTGCTGCTGCTGGCTTGCATGCCTTGGGCTGCTTGGGGCCAATGTTGGGCCACGTTGAGGCACTTCCAACGGCCACTCTTGAGCACTCAAATGGCCACGCCACCGTGAGCAAAACGTCACGGAGTTAGCCTTGCAAGGCAACCCGTGACACCAAGCCATGGAGTGCTTGAGTCGCATAATGGATGCCTTGTCCCCTTAGGCCCAGAGCTAGGGTACAGTGCACTAGCTTAGTTGGCATAGCTCAACCTGGGATGGGAGCATGTGGAGGTACCTTATTGGCACATGATGCCTTTGGTTGTGCATTTTGCATAATGTTTTTTTTTATAAAAATTTTATATTTTAATTTTTGTATTGTTTAAGTTTGTGAATGGACTCAATTGTGTCACTGGAGAGGGGGCGGGGAACCCTGATCTTAATGCCCACTTGTGCCACCTCATGCAGCTTACACTGAGGATATTCTGTGTCAGATTATTTAGTTGACCATTTTAAATATGATGTGGTAAATACTTTTAAGTCCAACAACATGGCTCATCCTTTCTGTTTTTAAGCACTGTGGCCCACCATGATGCTTATGTATGCATCTTTATCCTGTATGTCATTTTTTTGGATGTTGATTTGCATACCATGTCACTTATCTTTCATTTTATTTTATCATTTTCTTTGGTTTTGAGAGTTAAAGAGGCAACTAATGTGAATCTAGAATTACTAGGAAAAGCAGGTTTTGATCATCATCATCATGTCCTAAAAAGAATAGTGTAGTGCTAGCTCCATATTCTCTACCAGCTTTTTGGGATGGGCCCACACAAATTCATCCACAAAAACAAGAGAAGAGAGTGAATGATAGAATGATTCAAATTTTCACTATTATTTTTCTCCATGGCAAACAAAGCTCAATGGGTATGGCCCAACAATTATTACTATAGGAGAAAGGAAGAGTCCCAATCCCACAAGACTTCTTGAGTCAGCCAATTTGTGAGACCTCATGTGTGGTTGGAATGTTGTGCTTACATGCATAATGCAATAAATTAATAGTTTATGTCAACGTCATATTACTGTTTTTTGGTGTTTATGATTTTGCCCAGTTCATTACAAATTTTATGGCACTTTCTCTTTGATCTGGTATGAGATGGTTGACATTCCTTGAACATTTGAATTAAAGAAAAAAATAGCAAGTACACATACAATTCATAGAATGAGACCCACTAGGTCTGTGCTCTGTTTTTTGTTTTCATTTTTCAAAAATCACAAACTTGTTTGACAAACTAATTCTGAAAACAGTGGAGAAAAAAATTCAAAAAACAACTAATTTTTCAGTAAACACTAAAAATGTAGTTACCAGCAAATCTCAGTAGGGAAATTCGCTTGTCACAATAGAGAAATTTCACCTTCCTCACAGCTCTAGTTGAAGAGAAGAATGATAAAATAAAATAAAATAAATGAGAACATTTTCTTAGAAACTACTGACAGCAAGTGTGTTGAAGAAGGCTACTTAAATGAGAATTATGCACTTATTAAAATGGGGCCGTGGTTGTGATCCAGGGTGGGGTGGTTAGTAGATCTCCCATGGTGATTTGCAAACTTTGATCCTTTTTCTACTTGCTATCTCATCCTTTTTTAAGACTAAAAACTGAAAATGATGTATAGAGATTTCTTATTTCCAGAAAGGGTGATGTATTTGAGGAATGGTGTGCTTGGTGTTTTGGAAGTTTCAACCAATGTCAACATAAATGATGAACAGGTCGATTGTACCCAAATAAGTAATGGTCAGTAGGTACCCTTCTCACTTTTGTTCTCCATATGTTTGTGGCCTTTGGAAAGAGGAATCAAAATGTTGGGTCCACTTTTGGGGTTTGAAATGGGTATATACTTTCTGGATATGCTTGGTGGACCAAGTGACTGTTGCGAGCTGCCAAGTCTTTCGCATAAGAATTTATGTAATAACTATTGTTTGCAGAACAATTGAGTTCATCAGCAAGGGTTGATCAAAGTTCTCTTAGGGGTCAGAAGTTTTTTTCACTCATATATTTAATTAATATTAATTTAATTTATGTAGTTGTTGATATTTTGTAGTCTATTCGTTGTGTTAATTTTTGAAAATTGAACTAATTTTTTTTATCATCTTTGTTTTTTGCTCCTTCCAGTTTTGTCATTTGCAGAGGTTAAAAAGGTGTTATGGCATTGACATGAACCTGACGCTGCATCTCCTTAGCTGCTTTTAGTTTTCTATACGCACTTTTATGATGCATATGAAATAGGGAATTTCATGGATATGAATTTGGTTTCATTGGAACAAATACAAAACTCAAAAGTTTTCGATTAGGAATATAAATCCCTACCACACGGACACACACACAAAAACAAAAACTACACTGCTAAATGGTAATCTTATCAAAGGATAATTGTGGAAATATAGAAGATTATGAAGCGATGAATAGGAATTAAGAACAAAAATTCATGTTTAAATGATGGTGCCACTATCTCATTGTCACAGTGAGCAACCTCCATTTTTTTTTTGTGTTTTTTGTTTTGAATTTAGATTTTGTTGTTGCTCTTCTCACATTGTATGATCCGTCTTTTTTGAACTGTTGAAATTGAGTAGACAGTCTGATGATTTATCTTGAACTCATCCATTGCGAAGGTGGAACATTCTCTTTTGAACTTTATAACATGAGTTACAACTTTTATGGGATAATCTTCTTCTGGTAAAATTTCATAAACGGTAAAAATATTTATTGTTAACTAGAAGTAAGAAATGTACTTCTAAACTTCTTTTTAAAATAGCAATATTAAGGTGGGGCCAACTTATCAAGATATAAAATAGAACAAAGTGGGGCCTAGTGATGGCTTGGATTTTGGGTTGGGGCTTAAATAAGCACACTAATGAGATGAACCCAAAACACTCAGAATGTTAGACAGGGAGAAAGAGCTATTAAAGTTATGGAATGAGTTGTCAAGGGACATGTAACTGACTTCACTCACTTATATTTACATTGTTATAACATTTAGCTATATGTGTATGTGTGTCTGCATGCTTGTACGGAGAATTTTCATTTTCCACCTATCAAGAAACATATATGTGAAGTTTTATTAAGGTAAGAGAAGAAAACATAGGTCAAATAGTATGCTTTGTGTTTGCTCAACGTTGATTTACTCTTTGGTCTATATGGGATCGATTGCTGATTGCCCCTTGGAAGATTACATTCATGGCACATGTTTTACTGTTAATTCCACATTCCAAGGTCATATTGGCATCCTGTCTTTTACATCAAACATGTATGATTGACTTTGTCTGTTGGTTCTTTTTTTTCTTCTTTTATTTTATAATTCATCCATTTGGTTGTTAGACAGGTCTACTTCAATGTTTATGTTGAGCTCATATTTTCTAGTGAATTCACAGTAATATCAAACTATTCTTTGTTCATAACCATTGAATGGTGATGTTCTAATTTGTTTCCTGCTTATTTTGTTGTTAACAGGCAGCAAATCTGAAGAAACAAAGGTTGCAGGCGACCCCTTGGCTCAAATTGGGAAAGCAGGTGCTGTACTCATGGTTTGCAGGACATGTGGTAAGAAGGGTGACCACTGGACATTAAGGGCACCTTGGCTCAAATCTGAAGAAACAAAGGTTGGAGGCGACCCCTTGGCTCAAATTGGGAAAGCAGGTGCTGCATTCATGGTTTGCAGGACATGTGGTAAGAAGGGTGACCACTGGACATCAAGGTGCCCTTACAAGGATCTTGCCCAATCGAGTGCAGAAAGAACTGGGACAGACATGAGATGCAGAAATGAAGAGAACTCTGTCCAGGTCACCAACCTCTCAGAGGACACCTGGGAAGCTGACTTGCATGAGCTGTTCCGTACCTTTGGCTCAGTGAGCCGTGTTTACGTTGCTGTTGATCAGAAGACTGGCATGAGTAGAGGTTTTGGTTTCGTTAACTTTGTGAACAAGGAAGATGCCGAGAAAGCTATTAACAAACTCAACGGGTACGGTTATGACAACCTAATTCTCCGAGTTGAGTGGGCTGCACCTAGGGCAAACTAGTATTTTTCCCTAAGCTTATGGAGAGGTATAATTTAACCTTGTCAGTTGGGGTTTTGTGGGTGTTTGGGAAGTGAGTTTTTATATAAGTTTTTTTTGTTGTAGGATATTATTGGAGAAATTTTTTTTTGTGTTTGGGAGGATTGTTGGGTTTTTTTGTGGTTGAATGTGATGTTTGTGAGAGAAAAAGTGAAATGATTATAGGGTTAGATGTGATATTTTGTTTGGATGTGTTTTTTTTGATTTTGTAAAAAGTTTGTTTTTTTGTGAAAAAAATTAAAAAAAATCCAAATCCTAAACTTCCCAAACACCACCAAAGGTTTATGCTTATTTTCTTATGCTATTGCTTGTTCAAGATTTTGGGGATCCTTTTTTAATATAAATTTTCTCAAATTGTCATGAGGAATGGGGTTAAGACCTTTAGTTAATTTTACTGGAACGGAAAACTCAATTTAGCTAACTAGAGATCCCAAAATCTAAGTTTATAGGACAACCTAACTGCGTGTAACGAGTGAGTCACTAAATTTAGTGATATCTTGTGAGGGTGGGAGGTTAAGCTAATGTTTTTTAATGACCAAAGTGATGTAAATAATTAACCGTAGTATAATGAGATACTTTATATAAGTTACTTATGTGAGTGCAAAATGAGGTTGTTCTTTAAGAATTGATAAGGTCGAATTTTTGAAAAATATTCCTTGAATCAGGTTAGTGTTCCAGGGTTATGACCAAACATGCTAGTGATAACAAGAACAAGCCAATGTAAATTTTATTTTATTTTTTTTGAAAGAATTGATAGTTGGTGATTTTCTTGAAGGCATAAAAATATATTTTTGAAAAAAAAATAATAATAAATAAATATGGTGATAATTTGTACTTTTTTTCCTAACAATTTGTAAATGATAATTATGATACCGTGAGTGATTTTCTGACCACACTGCCAACTCAGTAATCAGTTGGAGAGTACTAGTAGAATAGATGATACCTGGCTGACCTGTAACAGAAAGAGAAGATTCCGGCGGTGGTTCGTCCACTCGGGGGCACTCCGACGATCAAGTCATATATCTCTCAAAGATAATTAATAGTGCTTAACTCACTTGTTTAGAATATAAATTGCGTACCTTAGACCCATCGGTGGTGCCTCTCTTTTATAGTTACTTCAATCCTAGTCCCCATAGAAGCCTAGCTTCAATGGACTTCTGCTCAGTGCTTATCCTGGACTCTTCAAGAGATAAAGATAAACTCCCTAAGAGTGTTATCCTTATCCATGCTGAAGTCCTTCCTCATTCTAGGACTCTTGTGCCTTATCCGCTTATCCCGGATTTCGATATCTTCGGAGATAACCTCGGCCTAGCCGAGATAACCTCGGCGTTATGACCAGGACACGTGGCACCTCGGCTGACACGTCGGCGTCACCTTGGCCACATGTTGGTACTCAGAAAATATATCCCCACAACTGCCCCCTAGGTTCTATTACCTCGGCATTCTGAGGTGATGGAACCTATATCAGTACTTCCTTCTAGCATGTCAGCTCAAAAATTTCTCAGCCGAGATTGTCATTCAGGCCGACATGCCTTTTACAGAACAAGAATTTCCAAGTGCTCTTTCATGCGTATGAGCTGTCGTGCATAACAACTCAACCGTTTCAGCCACACGTCTTTCTCTTACTGGATCGTACCGGATACGCGCCTGCAAATCGAATCATTCTTGCGTGCGCCGTCTGACGCATACGTTCTTCTAGGCACATCAATGACCCATTTGCCGTCGTTTCTGTGTTTTGACAAAAATCAATTCCTCTCTCCCCGTCTTCCCACTTTTGTATCCCCAAGCTCTCAACTCTCTCTAGCTTCTGAATACGCCATTGTTCCAGACTTACAAGCTCTGTAACTGTTTTCATTCCTCTCCTCCGGTGAAGTTTTCGCCGTTTTGCCACTTTTGCAACCGTCGTCTAACTTCGGCGATCCCCACACTGGCCTGATATTTTCTAGTAAGCCACTGTTCCCTTTGTTTTCAGTTTCTCGTTGCTTTTCAAGAAGTTTCGTTTCATTTATCTGTTGCTCTTGCTGTTCTTGCTCAAGTATTTGACTTACAAATCATGTATTCGAGCATGTTTATCTTACGCTTTTGTTTCTGCCCAATTTATGTCTCAAATTCACACCGTTTCACATATTTGTTGATTGTTGCCAGTGTTCTTGGCCTGTTACACCTGTCTTATGTTTCTTGATGATCCTTCACTGTTCTTGACTCTGAATCGCATTACCTGTTTCTGTTTTCTGTGTTTTTGCCAGATTCTTGCCTCCAATCTTTGTTTTCATAGATCTAGATTTGGGATTTGTTTGTAAAACCCATAGATTCTAAAAAGAACTAAAACGGTTCCCACAAATTCTCATCCCAACTAACCTTTAGGCTTTTGCCGAGGTCCCTAAAACCCTCCAAAAACTCCTTCCTTCTGAAATCCAACTCCTCTAAGTGAAGCCGACGTTATGGGTATGTGGAAGCATAGGGTAGACACCCCGACCAAGTTAGATCACTTTAGGCGTGAGTTTGACATCCCGGCCGACGTCCATCTGAGGTTGGCTGGGGAGGATGACTCCATCATACCTACAACTGATTCTATACCCTTCCCTGTGGTAGCTTTTATCGAGTGCGGACTTCGACTCCCATTAAATACCATTTTTCTATGAGATACTTCATTATTATAAGCTGAACCCGATGCATCTTGCCATTAACTCCTACCGAGTCATCAATGATATAATAGCCTTAGCCAACACAAGAAAACACTAGGTTACCTTATCCGATATCCAATACTGCTACACCATGTGTGGCCTCAAGAAAGATACGGGTTACGTTTACTACCTCAAGACGAGATCCACAGAGTACAAAATTGTCGCCGACCTCCCTGACTCCAACAAGGGAGCTGGGGATGACTATTTCATTACCTCGGGGAACTGGGAGTTCGCTCCAGAGGAGGACCTCAATCTCTACCCTCTTCCTCGATCAGTTTTTGTAGAGGGCAATGGTAAGAGCCCTGTGTTCATACTAACTTGTTTTTAAAGTCTTCAATACTTTGTTTGTTTCTAATGTCTGTTTTTCTTGCAGCTCTTCCTCAGCTACCAAAGGGCTTCCGTCAGTCTTTCTTTCCCAGCAAAGACTTGAGGAAACTTTTGGATCTGCCAATCCACAAACGGAGAGCCCCTCTGGTACTCAATTTCATCCCAACCTACAAATCGGCGCTGCCCGACGTCCCAAAGAAGAAGAAGAAGAAAAGCCAGTCACCTCCTTCTGCCACAACTCCTCAAGCTGCCTCCTCATCTCGGCCAGATCAAGGATCGACCTCTGATCCAGCTGAGCAACCGTCTACGTCGGCTCCATATCTGATCCCAATATCCCAGCGTCGTCGACGACGCCGAACAGTTTTTCCTGCTGAAATGGGCCGCCAAAAAGCAGTCGCTAAGGATCTTTTAGCCAATATTCCTAATTCAGTTGATGCTCAACCAGCACCAACCCAGCCAAAGCCGAAGACAAAAAGGATTAAAAAGGCTCAGCCAAAGGCAACGGTGACTCAGATTGACACTGAGGACACCTTGCTAATCTCCAAATTGGCTGAGGGCGATAAGTCTCATTTGCCATTGAGAAGAGGCCTGCCGAGGCCCAACCACCCGAGTTTACCGGATCAAAGAGGCCGAGGTCATCCGCAACAACCACCTCGGGGTCTCGAAAGCACGATTCCCCCTGAGCCCCCCAAATCACACTGGAGAATAAGCCAGTTAGGGCTAGCGATAGTGCTGATGACATTAATGTCGGCGTTGCCCTTAGTACTGCTCTGCTTCTTCCCGGCGATCTCGACCGAAACGCCGAGTTGAGTGAATATGAAAACTATGTTCTGATGCTCCAGCGCTCTGTTCAAGTAAGTGTCTTTATTTGACAATTTTCCTTTCTTTCTCTTTTTTACACTTTAGAAAATTTTTAATGACTTCTGCTCTGTTTTATTTTTTCTTTAGGCAATCCAGCATGCTCATTCATTCTCAGTATAATCTTTTGAGAACCGGAAGGAGCTGGCCGACAAGAAAAGGGAGGTCTCCAGTCTTCAGAAGACTAATAAAAATTTGTAATCAAAGATGAAGACCTTGGAGATCAAGCCGAGGCTGCTATCAAAGCTCAAAATGACGCCGAAGAAAAGGCGGAATCCGCCGAGGCCATTAGTAAGGTTCTCGAGGCCCAAAGAAGAGAGGCCGAGGAAAAGCTGTCCCAGGCCCAGAAAGAACTTCAGGATGCTCTGGCAACAAAAGAGGCCGAAGTCAAGGCCGCCGACGAGAAGGGATATAATGAGGGGGTGGTCGATGTCACGGCGGATTACGAAAAACAAGTAAAGTAGGCATGCAACAAGGGTTTTACCCTTGGTTGGATGTCTTTACTTAAAAAGCTCGAAACCCTGATGACTCCCCCCTCAGGAACACCGACGTCCTTCCTCTGCCATTCCCCCCAACTCCAAGCCAATCCGACGATGATTCTGAGTCTGAGGAGGAGGTTCTGGTGAGAAAGTCAAAGGAGGCTGTTGGGGCTAAGTCCCCTACTCCAAATGAGCAAGTCCTGGACTTAACTCAGGATGAGGAGGGTGAGGAGGTTCCCAAGGATGCTATACCCGAGAAGGCATTTTCGGACGTTCCTCTCGCCGACAAGAGCCTCGATCAAACCTTTCAAGAAATCGATGCCGAGCTTGCGGCCGAGAAAGCTACCGAAATGTCTTCCCAGCAGTCGTCTGAACTTCAAACCCAACCATTTGCTGTTGCTGAGGAGTCTTAATTTTGATGTCTTTCTCCTTTGTATTTTGTACTTTTGTTTTTCTTCTTTTTGGAACAATTTGTAAGCTTTGGCCGACATGCCTTCTTTTGAACGTTAATACAACTTTCCTGCTTGTATCTTTGTCTTCTCTTTACTGCTTTGTTTGATTCCACACTTAGAATATTTTGTATATCTTTAATATACACTTTAGTCTTGTGTAACCTTCTCGGGGTGACACGCCCTGGTTATACAAACTGATAATTTACCTTGGCAAATACCCAAGTACCTCTCTTGGCACACCCTTGGTTTCAACTTGTAAATTTCTTTATAAAATTTCAACAAGTGTTTTACCTTGGTTTAACTTTATCTTGTAAACTTTTCTCAAGTTTAAACATAATCTCAGTTTAACTTCAACTTGTAAACTTTTCTCAAGTTTCAACAAGTGTTAAACATGATTTCGGTTTAACTTCAACTTGTAAACTTTTCTCAAGTTTCAACAAGTGTTAAACATGATCTCGGTTTAACTTCAACTTGTAAACTTTTCTCAAGTTTCAACAAGTGTTAAACATGATCTCGGTTTAACTTCAACTTGTAAACTTTTCTCAAGTTTCAACAAGTGTTAAACATGATCTCGGTTTAACTTCAACTTGTAAACTTTTCTCAAGTTTCAACAAGTGTTAAACATATCTCGGTTTAACTTCAACTTGTAAACTTTTCTCAAGTTTCAACAAGTGTTAAACAATCTCGGTTTAACTTCAACTTGTAAACTTTTCTCAAGTTTCAACAAGTGTTAAAACCATTTTTTTTCTCTGCCCCCTAATGTGAACCTAAGTTCCACTTGGGTTCTCATTATACATGTATTCCAGAAACAATTATATATTTTATCAGTCACAAGTGTATAAACAAATAAATCAAGCTAAAACTTTATTTATTGACTTCGGCAAATGACAATAGAACAAAAAAATTCTAATGATAGAAAAATTTCAAATTGCAAGTATTCCAAGGCCTTGGCAACTCTTTGCCCTCATTATCTTTAAGCCGATATGCCCCATTGCCCAGTACCGAGATGATTCTGTAGGGTCCTTCCCAATTTGGGCCAAGTTTCCCATCTCTGGGATTTTTTTTGTTGCCGACGACTTTTCTCAAGACGAGGTCACCAATTTGAAACTCCCTTGGGTTGACCTTTTTATTATAAGCTCTGGCAAGCTGTTACTGGTATGCTGCGAGCTGAACTGCAGCTCTCTCACTTCTTTCTTCTAGAAGATCCAGATCTCGGGCTAAGAGTATATCGTTAGTCCCGTTTTCTACTCCCTACGTTCTGATCCCTGGGATACTGACCTCCAGTGGAATGACGGCTTCTATGCCATAAGCCATGGCAAAGGGGGATTCCCCTGTTGATCTTCTCGGCGTAGTCCGATATGCCCAGAGTACATTGGGCAATTCATCCACCCACTTTCCTTTGCTGCTTGAGCCTCTTCTTTATCCCATCCAAGATCACTTTGTTGGATGCTTCTGCTTGTCCATTGCTTTGGGGAAAGCTTGGGGTTGAAAAGTAGTTCTTGATTTTGAACTTTGCACAGAAGCTCTTGATTAGCTTACTGTCAAATTGCGTTCCATTGTCTGCAACTATTGCTCTTGGAATCCCAAACCGGGTGATGATGTTCTTCCATATGAAGCTCTTCACATCCACATCTCGAATCTTGGCAAGGGGTTCAGCTTCTATCCACTTGGTGAAGTAATCTGTTGCCACCAGCAGGTACTTCTTTGTCCAGTTGCTTGGGGAGTTGTCCAACAAGATCCATGCCCCATTGGGCAAACGGCCAAGGACTGGATACTGGGTTCAGGTCTGCTGCTGGTTGGTGTATCAGAGGTGCAAACCTTTGGCACTTTTCACACTTCTTCACATAGGCTCTGCATCTTTCTGCATGTAGGGCCACCAATACCCCTGGGTAATGGCCCTATGGGCAAGTGATCTGCCCCCAGCGTGGCTTCCACATTCCTTCATGAATTTCATATAAAAAATCTTCAACTTGTAAAGGATGTACAACCTCAAAAGGGGTCCAGTGAAGGATCTTCTGTAGAGATGTCCTCTGCTGTCAGACTGAATCTTGCCGACTTCAATCTGATCTTGTGTGCCTCTTTGTGATCATCTGGCAATTTTCCTTCTTTAGGAATGCTGCTATTGCATCCATCCAGCTTGGTCCCATGTCCACACACATTGCTTCACGCTCTGTGGTCAGTGGTTCGATGCTCGGGCCCGACAAATAGTCAACCATTATTGTCCTTGCTTTTCCAGGTTGTACTGCACTAGCTAGGTTGGCCAATGCATCGGCGTGACTGTTATCATCTCGGCTAACCTGAAGTAGTCGGCAGTTCTGAAACAAGGCCGCCAACCTGATGACCTCCTTTGCGTAGGCCGACATCCTTTCATCTCGGGCTGCAAACTCTCCCGTTGTCTGGTTGACTATAAGTTGTGAGTCACAAAAGACTATTACCTCATCTGCTTGTACTGCTGCTGCCAGTTTCAGTCTTGCAATGAGTGCTTCATACTCTGCTTCATTGTTTGAGGCCTTGAACCCCAAACGAATTGATTGTTCTAGTACCTGCCCATCTGGAGATATCAGTACTACTCCTGCCCCGCTCCTGTCGGTTTGAACTCCCATCAACAAACAGTCGAAAGGAGTCGCCGATGTAAATGCTGCAGGTCTGAGTTTTTCTTTTTCTTTCCTTTGTTCTTTCGCCTTTGGCTGGGCTCCTCCTTGCTTGTTTGGACATCGTTCACCTTGGCTCAACGGAGCCCGATGTTTGATGGATTCTGGTGTGAACTCCGCCACGAAGTCGGCCAAAACTTGGCCTTTGATTGCTGTTCTGGGTCTGTACTCCAGGTCATACTGGCCCAAGGCGACTGCCCATCTGGCTATTCTTCCTGTCAGGTCTCCTTGTTGCAGCAAGGACTTCAAGGGGTGTTCAGTTAGCACCACAATTTTATGGGCCTGGAAGTAATGGTTCAGCTTCTTTGAAGCCATTACTAAAGCCAGTGCCAATTTCTCTAAGGGTAGATACCTCGTTTCTGCATCGGCCAGGGTTTTGCTTACATAGTAAACAGCCCTTTGCTCCCCTTTTTCTTCTCGGATTACCACTGCGCTTACTGCGTGTTCTGAAACTGCTAAGTACAAAAACAACTCCTCTCCAGGTTCTGGATTTGAGAGAACTGGAGCCGTGGTTAAATACTTCTTCAAGTCGGCCAAGGCGGCTTCGCACTCCTCGGTCCATAAGAAGTCTGTGGCTTTCTTCACTAAGTTGAAGAAAGGTTTGCACTTGTCTGAGCTTCTGCTTATGAACCTATTCAGGGCTGCAGCCCTTCCAGTTAGCATCTGCACCTGTTTTGCCGATGTCGGCCTCTTCAACTCAAGGATGGCCTTAATCTGATCGGGGCTGGCCTCAATTCCCCTTCTGGTCACCAAGTATCCCAAAAACTTACCAGATCCAACTCCAAATGCACACTTCGATGCATTGAGTCGGAGTCGATATGTTTTAAGGATGTCAAAGACTGCTTTCAGGTCTACCAGATGGCCTTCAGGTTCCTTGGTCTTCACGACCATGTCATCGATGTAAACTTCCACCGTTCTGCCAATCAGGTGTTTGAACATCTTGGTTACCAGTCTTTGGTAAGTTGCTCCTGCGTTTTTTAACCCAAAAGGCATCACTCTGTAGCAGTACAGCCCTTTGGGAGTGATAAACGCAGTCTTCTCTTCATCTGGGGGGTACATGGCTATCTGATGGTACCCCTGTAGCATCCAGGAACTCATCCTTCCATGCCCTGAAGTGGCGTCTACCAGTTGGTCAATCTTGGGTAGAGAGGAAAGCTGTCTTTGGGACAGGCCTTGTTCAGGCTGGTAAAGTCCACGCAGACCCTTCATTTACCATTCTTTTTCTTCACCACCACTGTATTTGATAGCCATGTCGGGTAATTTACCTCTCGAATGGCCCTGGCCTCCAGAAGTCTGTCTACTTCCTCTTCCACTGCTTCGACGTGCATCAACGTCGGTCTTCTTGCTCGTTGAATTACAAGTTTGGCCGACCTGTCAACGTTCAGTTTATGGCAAGTGACCTCGGGGTCAATGCTAGGCATTTCGTAAGGCGTCCAAGCAAACACCTCAACATTTGCTCTCAAGAACGCCTCTAACTCTTTTTTCTCTTCTTCGGCTAAGCCCGATCCGAGAAGAAAGAAGAGTTCTTCATCTCCCTCCTGGATGAGGATTTTCTTCAGTGCTTCTTCGCTCTTCTCGGCTGGCTTTTTGCCGACATCCTCTAGGACCTCCACGTCCTCGTCTTCGATCTCTGCCTTCTCTGGTTGTCGTATGTTGCAGGTGGATTTCATTGCTGCCATGGAACATTTCTTTGCCTGCAGCTGATCCCCTCTGACTTCTTCTATCCCATGCTCTGTTGGGAACCGTAGTAGCTGATGCAATGTTGAGGGCACAGCCCCTATTGCATGCAACCACGGCCTTCCCAAGATAATATTGTAAGGAGAGGGCGTGTCGATCACGGTGAATTCTGTCTTTATCTTCTTGGTGCCAGCCTGCACCTCCAAGCTTGTTGCGCCCAGTGGCCATGTCGGCGTTCCATTGAACCCGACCATCGGGCCGTTGGATTGCTCCATATCATCAGGGTGAAGGCCCAGCTCCTTGTAACATCTAACATACATGATGTCACAAGAGCTGCCTTGGTCAATTAAGATGCGTTTCACTTGGCACTCCCCAACCTGGAGGGATACTACCAAGGCATCGTTGTGCGGATGTTGTACCATCTCAAAGTCGGCTTCAGTAAAGGACACTACCGGACCCTGGCACTCCTTTGCCCGATATCTCTTCTCCCCGACTTGGTAGACATGCTGTAGGTGTTTTACCTTTTGGGTCTCCCCCCGAATTTCGTTTTCGTTGACCTTCGAGTGAATGACATTAATTACCCGAGGTCCTCCTGCCTGAGGTTGCTGTGCTGGGGGAGGTGGAGCTGCTGGTGCCTGAGGCAGTCTTGCCTGCTCTTCTCTGGTCCTGGCCTCGTCTACAAGGTCCCTCAAATGGCCCTGCCTTACCAGGTCTTCCAGGTGTGACTTTAGGGCTCTGCAACCCTGAGTCAGATGCCCATCTTCGTTATGGTAAGCACAATGCTTACCCAGGCTCCTTCCCATAAATTCTCCAGGTACCCTTGCTGGTGCTCTGAAATAGGGTTGGGTTCGGATTTTATCCAGGACTTTGTGAATTGGGATTCGGAACACAGTTGTGACTGCCTGTGCAGCCCTTAGTCCTACCTCCTGCTTGTTGGATCCGTTATTACCTCGGCCTCGCTTCGGCGAGCCGTTTTTCTTCTCTTGCTTTGTCTCCTTAGCCCCTGATATATCTTCCTCGGCTCTGGCATATTTCTCAATTCTGGCCATGAGCTCCTCCATGCTTTTTGGCAATGTCTTTGCCAAAGATTTCCGTAGTGGACAGTCGTCTTTTAGGCCGTTCTTGAAAGACACGACCGCCACCTCTTGGTTGCACTCGGGTATTCGGTTGAACACCTCATAGTACCTTTTTGCGTAGGCCCTAAGGCCTTCATCCTTACTGATTCTTAGAGCCATCAATGCGTCCACCCTCAATGGCTGTAGCTTGTTTGTCACGAACCTGGCCACAAACATCTCGGCCAGGCCTTCCCAGGTCTTCACACTTCCTTTTGGCAGTTTGTGAAACCAGTCTGATGCAATCTCCCCGAAGGATGAGGGGAACACTTTGCAGAGCAACGGCTCGTTCCCACTATATAATGCCATTGAGTTCAGGTATAATCCAACGTGAAAGTTGGGGTCTGACTTACCGTCGTATATTTGGAACCTCGGCATACTGAATCTCTTTGGAGCCTCAAATTTGTCCAATTCTACCGAGAATGGTGTTCTCGGTTTAATAGTTGAAGTTACCTCGGCATGATCTTGCTTCCTCTTGAGGTAATCTCTTAAGTCCTCTTTGGTCCGCCCAGGAGCTCGGCTATCTCCTGATTTCAGTCTCTTAGGTGCACTACTTTCAGCTTCGTTGTGAGCCCTTTTTGATCTTTCTCCGTTGGTCGCGTCGAAGCACAACTCCTGCCTCTGAACATGCCGATGTTCTCTGGGGTCTGCCTCCTTGGTGCGATGTGTCCTTCGAGACTCTTCCCTTCCTGGCTCTCCACGCCCGACCTCCCTTGAAGGCCGGTGAGAATGTCTTTCGCTTCTGGGGTGCTGGGGGGCTATAGGGATAGTTTTCTGTCCTCCCTTCTGGGCATTAGCCGCTGGAATCGGCGTGTCCTGCAGCGGGAATGGTGGCTGCATTACGTTGTTCTGCATCATGAAGTTGACGACCGATTGCAGGTCCGCCAACTTGTTCGCCATCTCTTTAACCTCTTCGTCCCTCCGTAGGCATCTGTCCTTCCATACCTGGAGGTTATCTTCGTTATAGTACCCGCTTTGGTCTGTTTGCTTTGGTATGTCGCCTTCCTGGCCGACGTCTTTCACTCGTAATTCTGGTCTTCGTTGCAATTGTCCTTCTCGACGTCAACGTCAACAGGTCTCCCACCCGTTAGGAGTGTCATCCCCAACCTTCTCCTCTGTCCGTCGTTGGCCATCTATTCTTCTTTCTTTCCCACAGACGGCGCCAAATTGTGTGAGTGATTTTCTAACCACACTGCCAACTCAGTAATCAGCTGGAGAGTACTGAAAAAATAGATGACACCTGGCTGACCTGTAACAGAAAGAGAAGATTCCGACAGTGGTTCGTCCACCCGGGGCACTCCGACGATCAAGTCAGTATATCTCTCAAAGATAATCAATAGTACTTAACTCACTGTTCAGAATATAAATTGCGTACCTTAGACCCATCGGGGGTGCCTCTCTTTTATAGTTACTTCAATCCTAGTCCCCATAAAGCCTAGCTTCAATGGACTTCTGCTCAGTACTTATGGACTCTCAAGAGATAAGATAAACTCCCTAAGAGTGTTATCCTTATCCATGCTGAAATCCTTCTTCATCGAGGACTCTTGTGCCTTATCCGCTTATCCGGATTTCGATATTTTCGGAGATAACCGGCCTAGCCGAGATAACCTCGGGTTATGACCAGGACACGTGGTACCTCGGCTGACACGTCGGCGTCACTGGCCACGTGTTGGTACTCAGAAAATATATCCCCACACTTGTATGTTCTCTTTTTATGTTTTTGTTTTTGTTTCTTTCCAAATTTGATGGGTGGTCCAGATGTGGAGTCATGATTATATTGGCAAAGTCCTATAGAGGGAATGAGGGAATGAGGCATATTGCAAGCACAAACTCTGCAATGTCCAGCTTTTAAAGGGGTGATGATAACACGGATTTGGGGTGCCTACTGTGCACCTAGCACAGTCGGTCCTGTTGTGCGGTTTTATGAGCTTATTTTGGAATCTGTTTTGATAATTTAAACCATTTATATTTTAGAGTACATCGAGTAGAATATATCTGTAAAAAATTAAATTAATCGGATATTGTTAATCATTGTGACTTAAAGTATTAAAAATGAATACAAATGTGAGTAGATGAAAGGGTTTACAGGTATGTGAAACTCGATATATTCTAAAATGTGAACGGTTCAAATTATCAAAACGGATTCTGAAATAAGCCCATAAGACTGCACAGCAGCACCTGCTGTGCTGGGTGCACAATAGACAAAAACTAGGAGAAACGTTGCAACCCCTGCCAATAGCTGAATGGAAATGAGAGCACGTGACAATGGGCTTTGTGACCAGGTTGCCCAGGACACCCAAAGAGCTTGATGCTATATCGGTAATAGTGGATCGCCTCACTATGTCAGCACATTTCTTACCCTACAAGATAACCGACACTTTAGAGTCTATGTGCAAGCTCTATATTGGGGAAATCATTCGACTACACGGAATTTCGGTATCCATTGTATCGGATCGCAATCCATGATTCGCCTCTCATTTTTTGGAAAAGTCTACAAGAAGCTCTAGGTATCGAGTTATGTTTCAGCACTGCTTTTCACCCATAAATGTATGGACAATCTGAGCGCACCATTCAGACGTTCTTATTCCAATGTCAATGTAACTGTGGTGTGATACTAATGCAAATATTATAAATGTAACATTATATACATAGTTATTTATTTAAAATATTTTAAAAGAAAATTGAGTTGGCTAGGTTGAGCCAAACTTTAAACATATCGGCCTGGTTTAAAAATAAATTTTTGAAAAGAATTTAAAAAAATTAAATTTTTTTTGATTATATATTTTGAAAATAATTTTAGAGCTTTGAAATTTGAAATGATTTAATATTTTTATAGTTAAATAGATGAATGTAAAAGAAAAAATAATTAATTGATATATAATAAAATAAAATAAAAGTGATTTAAAAAAAAAATTCAACTAAACATGATTTTATAATTTTTACTTTAAAAATATATTTTGAAAGGCAAATCAAACATGTCCATCTAATCACATCCCCTACCAAGGGTTCTAATTCGATTATTCCTCCATTGTTTGGATTGGAATTGCGGTTAATTTGGTCCACTCTCCTCAACTCTTGTTACATATTAGTGGATGGCACACGCAATGCGTGTGCAATTTAGATAAGTAAGTATAAAAATAAAAAATAAAGAAATTAATATCATAATATGCATGTTGTCTAAATGATAAGAGTGTTTTTAATGAAATCTAAGTCTTGGATTCAAATCTTGCTCATGCATTTGAATGATATATTTTTATTTTAGGATAGGAAATTTTGCCATGTGACAGAAGGAGAAGCCACCACATTATTAGACACCAAGTCATGTGCTCACATATATAATAGTATAGATAACCTCCATTAGCCTTCATTGACATAAGTTAAAATAATTTTTTTTTTTGACTAAAATAATCATAAAAAAATAAAATAAAAATTTTAACTTAATAAGACAAAATGTCACATCTAAACCATAATTATATTATCTTTTCTCTTACAAAAGTCAAAAAAGTGAAAAAGCCTGTCTTAAACGAGGTTTTTTAGCCCCAGGCTAAAATAGTCAAAAAGCCAACTCACATCCCAAACGAACCCTTATTTTTTATTGTATGGTTGAATAAAAAGTAAGTGAAATATTTTTAAGAAAAATATTTTACATTATTTTTTTTAAAATGACCTATTTTTAAAAATTTTGCAAGTCAATTTTTACAAAATTAACTCTCATTTACTATCTTTTCAACACATTTAGCATTTTCAAATAAATATCTTAACATAAATGATACTTTATTGAATCAAAATTTCTCTTTTAAATAATAAAATATTTTTATTTCAAATATCAACTAAACGCCGAAAAGTAAAAATAAAAATAAAAATTTTTTTTTGTGTAAAATCAATTTATAAAAAAAAATTATATAAGATATTTTACATCAACACAAATGGAGTTATAATTTTTCTTTAAATCCTAAATATTTTTCTCGCTTGCTTTTCATATAATCACATTACAAAGAAATAAAAAAAAAAATAAAACTATCTCTTTGACCCAAATCTCCATGTATACAATGATCATTATATTTTGACACTAAAAATAAGTTACACAAGTAATAAAAGTAAAATCAGTTAAAAAAGGAATCTATAACATATATAAAAAGAAGGTAAGCGTGGTGATGGTGAGACATTGGGGCTTCTTCGCTACGTGCCTTCAGCTTAGCCACACACATGACGGTAGAAACAAATAAGTTCCAAAGCTCCTCGTAGAAATTTTCCAAAACGGTGGTTTGCTCTTTGCCTATTTCCCAAAGCTCCTCCCTGCCAAATTTGATTGCAGAATTTGGGTTAGTCCTGTTGAATTCAGATGAGCCACGCCGAAAATGAAGAAGAAAACAAATGTTACCCCTTCGAACAACATATATATATACATATCTTGTGGATAGAGTTGCTGTTATCTTGTTCTTCCTATCACTGTTGGTGCTGTTACTGTCGTGATGCTATCAAAATTGGACATCCAAAGCTTCGCTCCTACTGTTGCAAATCCTGGTAATTACATTTGTAATTTCATACCTACTATTTACAAGTGTGTTGAACAATATTTACCCACATTATTTTTCACCCCTGCCCACATGTTTGTGGCCTCTTTGTTTTCACCCCTGCCTTTGCACACTAGGTGTCTATCAATATGTCTCAATAAACAAAGACTTTGCTAGGAATCATAACGAAGGGGGAAAATTCCAACATTTCCAAAATAGCCAATTTCCAACCCCAGTCAAACAAAGACAATAATTCCCAAGTTATGAAATTTTTATAAAGAAGTCTTTATCAAACGAGTGAAGCCCAAAAAAAAAAAATTATAAGAGATAAAATTTGATATTCTATAACAATTTATTTATTGAAATCTCATAAATCCAATATACTCTATTAGAGTCTTCAATTTGGGTGAGAGAAAAAGGCAACAGTAAGAAAGCAATTCTAGAATTAAAGATTCTGATAGAAACCAAGATCATGATTTGAAAGGGGAAAAAATAATGTGGCTAAAGGCATGGTCAATCATAAAGAAGGGGGAAAATTCCAACATTTCCACACCATCCAATTTGTTTTTATGTTTGTTTTTAATGTAAGTTATCTTTGTTCTCAATCTTTTTGTCCTCATAGTTGTTATCAGAACAAGCATCAATAAACCTACCAGGATGTGGAATTTGGAAAAATAAAATTGTCTTATTAGCTATAAAAAATTGATAACTTGGGAATTATTGTCTTTGTTTGAGTGGAAAATCCAACATAACTTAAATTAAAAAAAAAAAATTTATAAGAAGAACAAAAAAGAAAGAAGTCTTTATCATTTGAGTGAAGCCCCAAAAAAAATATGAGAGATAAAATCTGATATTCCATCACAATTTATTCATTGAAATCTTAGCAATCCAAGATAGTCTAGAGTCTTGAATTTTGGGGAAACAAAAAGGCAACAACAAGACATAAATTAAAGAGGATGGTTCAGTGCTTTCACGGTTATATGAACACTTAAAAAAGAGCTTTTGGATTACGGCAAAGCTGCCAAGTGTTTAGACACAGAAAATGATGTTTTCTCGAGTGAAAAGTCCAACACCCAACAAAGAAAGAAATTCTAAAATTAAAGATTCTGATAGAAACTAAGATCATGATTTGGAAGGGGAAAAAACAAGGCAGCTAAAGGCATGGTCTTCATAAAACCAAACATTTTTGTTGATTCACAAATCGAGCTTTATATGAACACAATAACGCAAAAAACTCTTTAATTCGGGCAGAACATCAACAAAAGCTTTGAAATCATCACAACAGTAATAAAGAACAAAGCAAAAACAAATTTTTTAGATTAAAAAAAAAAGAAAAGAAAAAGGAAAAGACAAATCACAAGCCATTACGAAAACAAAATAAAAAAGAAATTCTCTGGATGTACTCTGTACCAAGAGGGAATTGAAATTGAAACAAAAGATTGAATTTGGAAAATCTCCTTTCATTGTTGTTGTTCGATCTTCACATTTTTTAGGCCTATGAATCCCAAAAATTTTCTAAACCTGAAGAAGATTGAATCCAAAAAATCTGTACGTCTGAGATTTGGAATGGTTTTTATGATTAGAATGGTTTTCATATATTGGTTCTCAAATGGTTTGATTTATGAATCATCTCTTCTATAATTGAAATGGTTTTTGTTTACTGAATCATCTATTTCTTGAATTTTCTTTACGTAATTGGACTTTCTATTGTTCGAATGCCATGTTTTCGTTTTAGGTTTTCATTTTTTTTTTATCATATATATGTCCATATCTGTCGATGATGTTTGCATCAAGGATTTGGAGAGGGATTTATGGAGGATTCATTCTTTTATTTTATGTCTTAAGTGTGCTATTATTCATTGTAATCAAATCTTATATCGCCCTTATTGACGTGAAAAAATTATTGGTATTTGCTGGTTGGATGGATTTATTTGTCATTCTTTTTTCAATAACTAGGAAAATTTGAGGCTATTCTGGCAGCTATACTATTTCCTTCCTCTTATTTGGTGAATAAATGACAATTTAAATTTAAAAACTTGTAGGAACTAGAAAGAACAAATGTTTAAATAATCCAGTGCTACAATCTATTTATGGCATGAACTAATGGACCTTCTTATTTCACTATTCGTCATTGCTTTATTTGTTATGACCTAATAATTTAAGAAGCTATTTTTTTTTTCATTCTTTGGCAGGGTATTAGAGATTGGGGTATCCACTGTTGGTGGATTAACAGAGTTCTCTGTACTAATTTCAAATTCAAATAATTTATTTAAATTGATCTATAACTTGACAACTATGCATTCTAAATTCTATTTCGACAGTCAAATAAAGCTTTAAATTTACTCTTTGCCAAGCTCTTGTATTTGCACATATTTGTCAATTCTGATTTATTATTATTTCTAATGCTTCTTAATCCATTATAGCAGCCTTTGTGGATCTCACTTTCTACATTTCGTATGTCTACTTCAGGAAAAAAGCACAAAAATAAAGACATTCAAGGATCACTTTTTGAAGAACCTTCTCATGGAGCTCTATTTTGCACTTGGTAAGAGGACAGTGAAGGATAAGATAGATTCAAAGTGACACGTATTAACCATTTAATGTTCTTTTATATATTTGTTAATCACTTTAGTATCTCAAAATTCTCTTCTTAACATGTTCATCCCACAAATGGTTAGACTAACAAGCCGGTCTTACTCATAGAACAATGTCATATGGTATTTCGCGTCTATTTATCATTGTCAACCTAACTTGAAAATTATGCCTTCTTGTACTCCATGTAACCAAAGTTTCTTGGAGTCTATTTTTATGTCCAACAATGTTTTTATTTTTATTATTTTTATTTTTTAGAGCTAAACAATGCATCATTCATTGTAGAAACTTTCACCACCGGCCCAAGATTGGAGATCACCTTAGCGAGGTAATCAGATCGATTCCATCTTAGAAAAGTACAAAGATTGTTAGTTATCATAATTTTTAAATTTCTGTTAGTCTTTTACTTTTGTATTTTTGGTTCTAGGTATTATTAGTTTCTTCTGCCAGTTTAGTCTATCCATTTATTCCACCTTCCTATTGGTTATCAGGCCCACTTCAAACAGGTTATTGTTAGTTGCTTAAATGAATCTTATTGTCTCATAATAAATCTCAATGATTAACTAGAAGATATGATGATCTAGAGAGGATTATGAACTTATACATTAAAAATTTGTTGTCTGTCACTTGTTTTCTATGGATCTAAAACTATACATTAGAAAGCTTCTCTACTTTGACAGGGTGTTCAATTTTTCTTGTAACTTTGTGATGTGATTTTGATAACTTTAGCTCTGAAGTGGGCTTAATTCTACAAACGTTGCTGATGCTTGTATGTTGTTTTCTCATTCTCTTATGATTGGAATGTTTTCATCCACTTGGTTTTGTTGTGAACTTCTACGCAAACAATTTGGCTTGAGAAATGTAGTTCTTTGCTTGTTTAGCAAAATAGTTCTCATGTGAAGAATGGAAATGATATAAACTGAAAATCAATGTGCACTTTTTTTTTTTTTTGCTAGGCTTGTGTACTCATTTTTATTTGAATTCATTAAATATTGAGCTTAAAGTCCTTGCTATGACCATTTCCACGTGTGGATTCGAGATCAAGTTGCTAACGTTGTTGGAAAAGATTGAAACTTACGATTGGGACACAGGTAATAACATAGATGACTTGTTATTTGGAACTATTTGTTTATTCAGTGTGTGGGAAAATTTCTTCGATCCCAATAGCTAAAACAGTTGCTAAAATAGCTACTTTCCAATACCAAAACCCTACACCTACCTTTATGAAAAAGTTGAGATAAAAAATAATTGCTGAAGTGTTGTTGCAAATTCGAGTAGTGGTTTGGAGTTGTCGAAGGAGAGCCCCTTAATTAGATATTGACATGTATCGATCCTTAAAACAGAAACACAAACAAAAACAACAATTTAGAAAAGCTTTTTTTATGGACAAGCTTTACTGAACTTATTTATTCAAACATATATTATTCAATATTCAGTTATGAGGCTATTAATTTTTTTGGTTGCAGCTAGACAGAAGAGGTTTTGGACATTGATAAGCTCTTACTATAGAGGTGCACATGGAATATTCTCGGTAAGCTATTACAAATGCCAAAAAATTTGCATTCCAATGTCATTTATGTGATAGTTATACTTTTGTTAGTATATTTTTTACAGTATTTCACATGGAATAGTTCTCTGATTTTTTTTGGGTAAACATGAATGGTTTGAAAATGTCTGCTGGTCACATGCTTCTTCTTACCATTTCAAATCAATTTAATAGTTTTAATGTTGATGCTTTGTTGTCATTTTCTGTACCTAAGGTTAAGCAACCATTTTTGTATTTACTTTTTGTTTAGTTTATGATGTAAAGTGATGCGACCCCACGAGCGAAGCGCGTGAGGGCCAACTAGTAAAAATAAAATGAAATAAAAAAAGTCTTTTTTGTTATGTGTAATTATTAATTATTAATAAATTATCAAGTTAATTAACAATTTTTAATAATGTTACAATTTTATTTTAATTAATAATTCAAATAATTTTATTATTATATAGGTGAACAGTTAAAAATTTTACTTTTTCAATTAATTTTATTAAATAAAAAATTCTGATAGAGAATTATTTATAATTTTTTTAAATTACAGAAAATAATTCGTGTTTTAAGTAAAACTTATGCGATTTATTTATAATTTACCCAATTTTTTTTTTTTTTAAAAAAAAAAGGTATAGTAATAAACAAATCTGGTAATATTTTGCACTAAAAGTTTATTATTAGCGGAGCATGTTGCGACAAGCCGCTTCCCAATACCCGGTGACAGTGATGAGACGTGGTGTTTGAATCATCCGGGGTTCGCATATTCCAGTGACAGTCTCTCCCGTCTCATTCCCCATGTTTCTCTCTTCTCAGTAGTAGTCCTCACCCAACACTCCTCTCTCTCTCTCTCTCTCTCTCTCTCTCTCCTGGTGTTATAAAAGTTTTATAGAAAGTTCAAGAGATCCTAGAACATAACTCTAAATTTAGCCCTAATGATATGGCAGTGGGTTGGGTCTTAATCAATTAATTCACAACGGTCTACCAACTAGTGTTATGTCATTATTATTGGCCCCACCTATTATACAAATTACAAATACTCAAAACCTCTAAAATTATGTTACATCATCGGTTAGTATACTAGTTAATACATTAATTGGTACACATAGCATTATTCCTTAAGCTTGTTGAAAATTTCATAATACCGAGATTCTCATTAATATAGAGAGAAGAAAGAAAAAAAAAATGTCAATCATATCCCTCTTTTATGTTCTTTGTCTTCTTATCCATTCAAGCATTTATAGTGGGCAAACGTTATCATTTATTTTATTTTCTCTCCTAGATGAAAAACCACAATAATTTATTTTCTATTCTCACCTCTCATACCAAACTGACTATAAAAGCGGGGCTGTATGTGTATCCATGATTTATTGTTTTTTCCGTATATTTGTGAAAGAAGAATTGGACTTTCTTTCTCTTTTTTTTGTAGATGTGGCTTTGGAGTTTCTGAAATTTACTTTTGTGAAACTTGTATGAAGGGGTTCAAGAATGTTGTCAGAGAATTCGAAAATCTTTGAAGAAAACTCGAATTCTCTAGAAATGATGAGAGGCTTAGATTCTTCAACGGTCACAACCAAGAGCACAATAGCAAAGAGATGTTGGAGATAAGAGATTGAGTGAAGAAGAAAGCAAAGTAGTTAGAGAGAGAATAATGACAAAGCTCTCTCATGGATCTCTCATTTTCACTCCAAAGGTAGGTAATGGAGAAGGGAAATTAGTTCTTTCCCAGGAGTTGTCTCTCCAAAATCCCATCTCTTGTAAAGCTATAGGTGGGTGCTATTTATAGGCATCTCATGATGTAGGATGGAGCCCATGTGATCCCAAATCACGCCTAACCAATGATCCCAAATCATCCCAAGGGGTCAGGGGTAGTTGTAATAACCCTCGTTACTGATCACTGATTAATGCCGATTACTGCTAAGTTAATACCGATTATGGAAAGTAAATGAATTGACTGACTTACTGAACTGACCGATTGAAATCCGAAACTGAATTGATTGCCTGTGTCTGTTTGAATTGTAATTCTATCTGTTTGACTGTATGATTATCTGTTCAATTTCTATGTTTAAACTGTTAATTGAAGGCCTTATCGGCGGCCGAATCCAAAATTGATTGATGTTCCATGATTAGTAGAATTAATGTGATTTTATGGTGTATTTAGTTAAAATGTGATTTGGTACGATTAAATCGGATTAAAATAAGCTAAATTACATGAGTTCGACGTATTTACAATCTCGCCACTTAGTGGCCCACTACCTCACACATATTGGAGCATTGTACATCACAATTGAATCAAAACATTTCCTCAGCCTTGTTAGTGCACTCAACCGACTAGAGAGAGAGGGATTAGGGAGAGAGGTAGTTTCCATCCCATTTGGCTTGTTTTGGCTTGAAGATTGAAGGAAATTGAAGTGTAATTGCATATTTGAGCTCCTAAACCTTGAATACAAGACTTAAGGTAGAAATCCATCTCCTTGATTGTGCATTTATGTTGATTCTTGCATGATTTAGAGCTAAGTTGAAGTCTAGAGCCAATTTATGGCTTGTAATGTTGTATTGTAGCTCATTTCATGCATGCATGTGTGTATTGATGAATTTTGAGTTGATTTCATGGCAAATTGTCACATGCAAGTTCATATTTAAGCTTAAGTCCATGTTTTCAACTTGTTTTGAAAAGAATGAGTTCATTAGAGCATGTTTTAAAGTTTTGGAATGGTTTGAATTCATGTATGTTTGCATGTTCTTCATGTTCATGAAAATGGGTTTGAAATTTGGATTTAATTGATTCACCCTTGGGCTTTAAATTCACAAATTGAGCTTTGAAGCTTGTTGTATGTTGAGTTTGGATGTGTTTTCCAGAATTTGGGCCCAAGAGGTCGAGTTTTGAGCTTAGGAATGCTTGGTTTGAGCTTGGAAGGCAAATCTGGAAATTCCAGAATTTGGCTTCTACGCTCGAGTGAAGGATTCTACGCTCGAGCGACCATCGTTTCTTCTGAGCTCCGCTCGAGCGAGGGACTGGTGGCTCGAGCGTAAATTTCAAGCTCTCAGCATCTTGGTGCGCGCAGGCGTACGCTCGAGCGAAGGGACCTACGCTCGAGCGAAGAGCTGTGTCTCACGCTCGAGCGAGCATCGGGCGTAAAATCTGAGCATCCAGCATTTTTACTGTAGCACGCAGTCCGCTCGAGCGACGGAATCCACGCTCGAGCGAAGCTCCTTTGTCTGCATGTCCGCTCGAGCGAAAAAAACCTCGCTCGAGCGAGACCCCTGTTTTCAGCAACTTTTGTAAAGTGTTTTCAAGTGCATCTTTGCATCCTCTTTCCATCCTAGGCATTCCTAGGGCATATTTAAGGCATCTTAAAGAGGATATAGATGTAGAACCACACCGAGGCAAATTAGGGATTAAGTAATTATCTTTCCCAACTGTGTAGCTTAGTGTGTGTTCAATCTATAAATTGTGTAGGGTTGGCTTTCCGAGGAGACGCTCTAGTTCACTGTAGCCCAGAACTCTGTGAGTAACAATTGTGTAAAGATATGTTCAAAATGATTATCTTTTGAATACCGAACCGAACTGCTTACTGAACTGATATTGATTACTGAATGAATGTATGCCCTTCATTTCTGAACTGTACTGTGGCATCCTTAGCACCTACTGTTTACTGTTACTGTTACAGAGATCTCTATCGGTTTCCTCGTGGAACCACTACTGTGTACTGACTGATGGCCATCATTACTGTTCGGTCTTCCAAGACCTACTGTTTACTGTTATGCTAATGGATGTACCACTGTAGACACCCCATTTTTGACCGACCTTAAGACTCAGACGTCACCGATTGAGCGCTCGGTGATGTTGCATATTGTGCTCGTTCAGAAGTCTCAGAGTCGCAGCCGTGCGCCCTGCCTCCGGACTTCCGAACCCTCTTCTGTGCCTTGCCTCGGTTTGCGAACCAGACTCGGTTTTCTCTGTTTTCTTTCCTGAGGGAAGGGAGTAGTCCTGTAGGCTATCTCTCGGTGGCCGTGGGCTACATTTCGTGGCCGTAGGCCATTTTGCCCATTTCGGAGCCCGGTTCCCGGTTTTCGGAGCCGTCAGGCCGTGTGCCTCGGTTCGGGACCGCCCAACCATCTCTGATTCCTCCGGTTCTTGGCAAGTGCCTCTGTTTTATCATACCGAGGGACACTGGGGTCTCAGATACCCACTTCGTGGCTGAATGCCACTTTCGGTGCTTACAGCCGGTTTTCGGGCCCCGAACCTCGCGGTTTGGCCCTCGAGCATTCGTTTTGCATCAGTTTTTGTTCAATTTTGGCAGGTATCTCTGTTTTAGCACCAGGAAGATCACTGGAGGGTGGGAGGCCAGCAATTGTCTCAGATAACCAGTTGTGCTCCGCCGGCGCCCGTTTTTCTCACTTCCGGGCTAATGTTGAATACCCTAGGGCCATTTTCTTCCAACCAAAACCACATATTTGTGATGAGGGCATATGGGAGGACCCTAAAAAGGACTGGTCGGCCAGTAATGTGATTTTCATTTTTGAGCCTCTCTTTCAAGTTCAATGTTGTGACTCCTGTTTCAGAGTTGCCAAATTCCAACCTTGGAACCTTGTTCTACACACCTGGGAGGACACCAAAACTTGGTGGTCGGCCAGCAATTGTTGACTTCATTTTTTGGCCATGGCCGGCCGGCCACCTTCAAGAAATCCACCTGGCCGGCCAGCTTTCTGCTTTTGAACCCTTTACAGTTGTCCAGCTGCTTTTCAAAATATCCCTGTCCTCCGGGGGATATTTTGGGAGGGAAAGCTTGGATGCATTTCCCTCCCCTTTTACACCCTTTTTGGTCCTCTTAAGGGGCTGGACAGCTCCTTTGTTGAGGTGACAAAATTTCATCTCAAGAGCCTCTCTTCCAAAACCTCCATTTCCATAGCCAAAAACCCTAAAAAGCTTCAAGTTTCTAGCTCCTCTCTTCATCAACCCTAAGCACCACCATCACCACCTCCATTTCAGCAGCAAAGGAGTGATTTTCAAAGGCTAGGGATCAACAAATTGAAGCCAAGAAGCCATCAAAGTTAGATCTTCAAGGGTAAGACTCTATTTCCTTTTTTGAGCACAACTTTGAGTCAATTCTTTACCCTATTTGCTTTTTGTTTTGGGCTCCGACCCCTACTGGTTTTAGGCTTATTTTGAGCTCCCCTACAACTTTGTAGAAGGGCTCAGCTCTGTTTGGTGTCTCCATGATGCACCTCTTTCAATACCACTCTTTAGGCCAATAAATTGCATGCTTTGTTTGGCTTTTGAGTGATCCATTTTCGAGCCTGATATATACTGTGAGTGGGCCTATTTTGAACCCTTCTTCAACTTTGAAGAAGGGCTCAATCATGTTTGGCCTCTCTATCATGCACTTTCTTTGTAATCCTCCATATTTTTCCGTAAATTGCATGATTTATTTGGCCTATTTGTGATCTGATTTGGAGCATCTCATGAACTAATATTGTGCTTATTTTGACCCCCTCTTCAACATTGAAGAAGGGCTCAACCTGGTTTTCATGCTCTACATGCCACTTGCTTGAATTCATGTTCTACTCCTATTTGGCATGCCCCTTTGAGCTTATTTGGCTTCTGTTTTGAGTCTTCATCAGGCCTGGAAAGAGCCTTGTTTTGGCCTTCTCATAATGTTTTGTTAAGGGTCTTAGGCCATTTGGTGCATGCTTTTGGTACTTCATGTAATACCATCTTTGATTCCATAAAATTGCATGCTTTGTTAGGCTTTCTTGGCTTCTGTTTTCAGCCTTCATCAGGCTTAGAAAGTGTCTTAAAATGACCCATTCTTCATGTTTTGTTAAGGGTCCAAGGTTGTTTGATGCATGATTTTGGTACCTCATGTTATAGCCTTTGTTGGCTCATTATTTTGCATGCTATGTTTAGCCTATCTACATACTGAATTGGGAGATGTCATCTCCTGTAAATGTGCATATTTTTGGTCCCTCTTTAATGTTGTAGAACTGTATTTTTCAGTTTGAGCATTGTATATATCGCTTGCTTCATTATTCCCCTCTTTTCCCCCATTTTTGCATGCTATTTTTTCCATACTTGTGATTGTTGTTTGGCCATTCTTTGTACTGTAAAAATGCTATTTTAGGGGCTGCCTAGCATCTGTCTTTACATGTCGCGTCCATATTGTGCATGTTTGGCATAGCTGTAGGCCATTTCGGGTGCATAACATTGCATTTCGGGCATCGTGTGTAATTTTGCTATAATTCGGGGACTGTTTTTGCATCATTTTGGCTGCTGAAATTTACATTTTCCATATGCCATATGCTACATTTCATGCTTTAATGCATCGCCTCGGTTTGCGTGCCTGTGTGCACGTATTTCGAGGCACCTCACTTTTTATCCGAACGGCGTCCCGTGTGAGTGTGGCTGAGGCCCTCTCATGTTGGTATAAGCCCATCATTGCATTTGCATGCCATTTCATGCCTTTATCCATTTCCTCGATTCGTGTGCCTGTGTGCACGCATTTCGAGGCATCTCATTTTCATAGCATTGTGTATGTTAGGATTGTATTTTAGTTGCATTCATGCATATCATGCATATTGCATCGTGTTCGGGATAGAGTTAGCCGGCACGGGAACGAGGCACGTTTCGTACCCCGAGTGACGGAACGGGTCTCAATTCCCAGTCACCGACCTCTGGATTACCCATGATGGAGTTAGGTTTGTTGTAGCATTTCTCTGCATTGCACCCTATATTGAGTTGTGCATCCGATTCTTCGGCCATCATGCACGATATGCGTGATGGTGCCCGAGGATCGAGACTGCATATATTTGTGAAAACCTTGCTATGCCCTTTTCCTGCTCTCTGTTGCAGCAAAAATAAGGATTAGCAACTTTTCGGAGTTGGCGCATTTCGAGACAATTGCAAACAGGCTAAATTGGGCATCCCAGTGGATTTCTGCGCAAGGCAGCCCAGCATACATCATTCATCAGAAGCGAGGCAGCCCCTGGCTTGTATGCCAGTTTAAAGCTTTCTTAGTTAATTTGTTAATTAATTAGGAATTTTTTACATTATTTCGGACTGTATTATTCTTTTATTCGGACTGTATATTTATTCGGACCCTCTGCGCGAGGGCATAATTGTAATAAGTGTGGGTGAGTGTGATGCATGTCTCCCAACCCCACGTCTTTCTTCCCTTTTATTTATCCGCTTATGATGGTTAGATATAGGGCATATTTCAATTAGCATACAGTATGACAGCATGTTTACATCATTCATCTGTTTTGCACGCACCGGCTCGGCACATCATACAACTGCATTTGTATTTCATCCCAAATGAATACGTGTTAGTTGTAGCATTCCATATGCCATGTTTAGAATAGCCGAGCCTGCTCTAGTTGCATTATTGCATGTGTTGCATTAGACATTCCTGTATAATTAGGATCATGCATGATTTCTAATCAGCTTTTGTTTTGGCTTGGAGTACTCGGTGAGTTTTATGCTTTAGCATCCTTGCACGCGTGTGAGTGTTGCCATGAATAACATGCTTACCATGAGGCTATGTGCTTATGTGATACAACTGCCTTGAATGCCTGTGGGTGGAGGCTGAGTTACTTGGATTGGACAATTCATCAAATGTTGGTTTTAAGCCCACTAGATAGTGGCAAAATCATGTTTTCTAAGCCCACCCGAGGGTGGCAAATTCACGTCTTAGCCTACCTGCGGGTAGCACCATCAAACCATTTTCAAACAAACAAACATGAAATGTTTTGTTCCAATTCAGGCGACTCAGTCTATACTTGTTTGCTGCGAGCATCACATAGTAACCTAGGCTAATAATCGGAATAAGAACTCACAATGTTTTCAAAAACAGATATCATGGTTAGTAGAGGCCGGTCTTTGACCGGGCGAGCGGGGGTGCTCACGAAGTGACCTTCCCCAATCGTACCCAAGTTCCCGAGCCGAGGCAACTTTGGTGATGACGGACACGTGGCCTTTGGCACCGAGTCAGGGTTTCCTAAATTTCCCATTAAAAAACATTTAGGTGGCGACTCTGTATCTGGCAAAGCAGTCCATGTTTGGCACTTCTTTCAAAAGATCTGTTTTCAAAACGATTTGCCGGATTTGGACTCTTTGGTTCAAGATTAAGAACCGTGACATTTGAGTCCTTGAACTGTAGTGACCCCAATATGAACAGAACGGGACTTAACCCTCCCGGGGCGTTCGGGGACGTCTACAACCACATATGACTGATTGACTGAAAGACTGAACTACTGATTTAATGAACTGTTTTCATTACTGTACTATAAGGACATTCATTCTAAACGTCTTTACGCATTATGTTATTCACTAGGCTTTAGCTCACTGCTCATATATATATGTAGGTGTACAGGCACCGGATCAAAGCTAGAAGCGTCGGGGTAGACTCCCAGTTTTGTCAAGCCAACCAATGTACCTCACTGCGAGGTTCCGAGCCTGCCTAGCCAAGGCTTAGGGGTGTTTTTATTTCCCCGTCTGTCTCTGTACCGTTTTTGTAATACTGTATAGACTGAACGTTTTGTACTGTACTGTTAATTAGGGATTAAGTCCCTGTACTGACTGGTTGTATATATATGCATACTGTTTCGTACTGTTCTGTATAAATGTATGAAAAATCTTTTTGCTTACAGACTGTCACAGCTCATTGGACATTGTTTATTTACTGTATTGGCTTCCGCCAAGCCCCTGTACTCTGTATTACTGTGCTACTGTTAAGCAGGCCTTCGTAATCTCGGATTACTGGCCAGTTACGGTGCTAAACCCATAGGGGCGGGTTTGGGTCGTGACAGTAGTCCCAGAGGACGCCCTGCCGCAGAAGGATCATAGGTAGTTCAAAAGAACGCGTTGCTGCAAATATTGTCGAGTCTTAGGGACCCCCTAGATCGTGCCACCTCGACTCGGGTATAGGCTAGTTTACCCGAAGAGTGAACTTATGTCTACTCACCATCCTCGAGATCGGGTCTTTTGTTCGGACTCTGTTACGCCCATGGTTCTGGTGCGTAGATCCCTAAAAGCTCCGAGTCCGCAAGTGTTCTAGGACTCATTAATGGAGCGGCTTCTAGATCAGGTCCGAATCTGTTTGAAATCAAGCGCTTTGGATCTCTAGGTTCGTGGATCCGAACCCTTTCGAGTTGGGGTTCAAATAGGTCTTTAGGTTCGTGATTCCGAACCCTTTCAAGACTAAGCAAACACCTCGGAGAATGGATCTCCTCCGAGGGTTTCATCTCTTTTGAAAGCAACAGTTAACCTAGTGTTTTGAAAAGCGTGCCTAAGCTCAAGGCGAGGCAAGGCGAGGCGAGGTGTAGCTCTGTGCCTCATGCATAGCGAGGTGAGGCGAGGCAACATAGAGGAGGCGCAGCTGAGGCGATGAGGCGTGCGCTTTTTTCTGAGGCTCAAGGTGTGCGCTTTTGGCGGTTCGCATTTCTTTTATTTCTCTAGCCCATCTGGTTTTGGTGTGAATACCCACATAGAATAAATTCTCATTTACAATATAAAATGATCAAAACGTGGGTAAAAAGAGCAAAAAAAAAAAACCCTAATGGAGAAGAAGACAACGAGAAGAAGGCAACGACGAAGGTTACGACGAAGGTTCGACTCCTGTTCTCATCTCCTCTGGTACGACTATTCCTCTTCTCTCTCTAGTGGAAAAAAACCCTCGTCGTCTTCTCTCTCGCTTCTGTCTCTCTCTCTCTTTATCTACTTGATTCATGTATATATAATTTATATAATACCTAGAATACCTATTATATAAATATAATAATAATATACTTATAGATAATATATAAAATATAAATATATATTTATATATAGTAATAAAAAAAATAACACATGTAAGTAAAATAAAATAAAAAAATTAATTGAAACACATTATTTAAAAAATATAATAAATAAATAATAATATATTAAAAAAATTAATTTTTTTTTTCTTCTTCTCTTTTCTTCTTATTAAAAAAATTAATAATATACATATTAAATATTTGCTTATGTTGAAAATTGTGTTATATTAATATTTTGCTTAACTTCTATAACTTGCGCCTCGCTTTGGTGAGGCGCGCGCCTCGCCTCGTGCCTCGGCGCTTAGACTCCAGGTGACCTTGGCACCTCGATGCGCCTAAAGCTTTTTAAAACACTGAGTTAACCTCCTCGGACACCCGTATGATCTGGACCTCCTTGATTGGCTTGTTGAGCTTTCTTTAGAGATATATGTTTGAAATGTATCCTCCTTGGGCCAATTTGTTGACTTTCTTGTGGGCCCGTCCAATAGAATTCACTTGGCCCATTTGGCAATAATTTCTCCAAGCTCACCAATTTTTCGGCTTTCCAATTGGATTTTGATTGGATCCAATTAATTTAGTGGGCTCAAGTTAACCCCTCTTATAAAACTATAAGAAACAATAGATTTATATATTCGATCTGATTGTTGACTGAATATATACTTCATTTAGCTCTCATTATTTGGGTTTTATCAGTTACATAGGATTATTTAACATGAAGGATACTCCGTGCTTGCTAGATTTTGTAGGTTTAGAGAAGAGAAGGAATTAGGGAATGAGTTAGACTTCATTCCCTTTTATATTGATAATTGAGCAATTACAAGCATAGATTGAGCAATCACAAAAAAGAAAAAAAAAAAGGAATAAACACAATTATTTCCTATTCTAATATTTCCTATTATAACAATTTCCTATTCTAACACTCCCTCTCAAGTTGGTGTAAAGATATCTCTCATGCCCAGCTTGTTGAGAATGCCATGAAAGGATTTGCTCACTGGTCCTTTGGTGAGAACATCAGCTAGTTGGTCCTCAGTCTTCACAAATGGAATACATATGGTGCCACTAGTGAGTTTTTCCTTGATGAAGTACCGATCAATCTCCACATGTGTAGACACCCCATTTTTGACCGTCCTCAAGACTTGGACGTCATTGTTTGAACACTCGATGATCATCCATGTTTGTGTTCGTTTTGAGTTCCCAGAGGTCTCGGTTGCGTGCCTTGCCTTAGGATCTCTCAACCTGATTGTTTTGTGCTTGGCTGGACCAAGGACTTGTGGTTTTTGCACCTGAGGGCGGGAAATGGCTTGTTGGCTATCCTCACACCCCACCGGCCTTGGCATGTTCCCACCGACCCTATTTTATTGCTATCGGCCAAAAGTGTTGGCCGGTCGGCAATGTTTTTAGTCGGCCGGCCCTTTGTGTTGGTCGATCGGCCTTTTCTGCTGGCCGAACCCTGTTCATCTGCTTTATGCAGATATTTAGTGCCAGGTGGCACAGTCTCTATCCTCCATACACGTGTATGGATGATTTGCACCTTTGTTTTAGCTTCTTGAGGAAGCTTGAACCTTTTGAACCCTTGTTTTAGCTTCTTGAGGAAGTTTGGACCTTTTGAACCCTTGTTTTAGCTTCTTGAGGAAGCTTGGACCTTTTGAACCCTTGTTTTAGCTTCTTGAGGAAGCTAACCTTTTGAACCTTTTTTAGTTTCTTGAAGAAGCTTGAACTTTTTTAACTTCTCCAAGAAGCTTGAACCTCTTTAGCTTCTCCAAGAAGCTTGAACCCTCTTGTTTCTCTATAAGAGAGGGCCTCCCTCTCCTTTAGAGAGGTTCCAAAAATTTGTCTAAAGCTCCAAGATGTATATCTCTATATATCTCACTATTTTGAGCTCCAAAGTGCTTGGTTCTTGACCCCTTTACACCACAACTCCTAAACACACACCTCCACCACTCATCTAAGGTTCTTGGAGGGTCTTGAGAGGGCTTAAAGGTTGGGTTTTGGTCTAGAAATCTGCTGCTTTTTGCTGAGCTACAAGGGTAACTCCTTTTCCCTCTTTTATTTCCCATTTTTGCACAAGCTTTTAGCCTATCTTGCATGCTGTTTTGAGCTTAGTGTATAACTGATAAAAGTTCTTTTTTTGCATGCTTTTGAACTTTGTTTAAGGTCACTTTTGTGTTTGGAGTTGTTTCCCCCCTCTTAGGCCTTGTTTGGCCTCATTTTTGTGCCTTTTTTGTGAACTTCGGGACCACCTTGTATTGGCCTTCTCACCACTGAAATCTAGAGAGATTTTAGTGGTGGGAATGATGTTTTGAGGTCCTAAGAAGGAGAGGGCCATCCCCTCTCCTTATTGTCTTGCTTACTTGCATTTTTGGCCTTACAAAGGAGCCTATACTTGCATGCTTCCTAGCCTCATTTCAGACCCTTTTCAGTGAGTTTTAGGGCCTGCATAACCTCTGTCCAGAGGTGGTTTTGTCATATTGAGTGTCCATCTTGCATGTGTAGAACAATCCTCTTCATGGCCTATAAAGGAGCATCTCATTCTTGCATGCATAGACCATGTTTCAGTGAGTTTTTGAGCTTTATTTGGCATGTCATACCTCTGACTTTTGCTGGTTTAGTGGCCTCTTGAATGCTTAATATACTTGTAGTGTAAACCCTATTCACTAGCTTGTATTGCATGTTGTTTTGGCCCTTAATTCTAGCATTTTTTGGCCATGTCTTATCCTGATTTTGTGCATGTTTTGGATTGCCTTAGCTCTGTTTTTGTGCCTCATGGTCGAATGATGCATGCTATGCATGGTTGTAGTTCAATATCCATGCTTAGCCTTGAGTTTTGTAGCCTCTTGCATGCATATACTGAGGTGTTTTCATGTTTTGGGGAGGTGTTCTCATGTTTTGGGGCCATTATACATCATATTTCAGAGCTTATATGAATGCCATATTCCCATGTTTTCCACTCTTTAAATATGTTTGAGAGTCGTGCTTGTATGCTTTATTTACCGACCATTGCATGAGCTTCATTTTGGTGCATTCCGAGCCATCATTTTAGGCCATTTTGCTACTGTCTTGGACCTGCCTAGGATCTGTTTGGGGCTGGTTTTGCCATTTGAGCATTGCTTTGTATACCTATAGTGAAGTGTGCTTCACTAGTTTCGGTATTTGAGCCTTCTAGCATGCATAGCATGAGTGTTTGCATGCTTTGGAGTCATTTTGGAGTCATTTAGTATGCCATTTCAGAGCTGGAATGTATGCCATTGTATGCCATGTTTCATCCTTGCATCGCTCTTGGAGAGTTGCATTTTGTGCCTTACGTTTGGGGCCATTGCATTATGCATGTTTGCATGAATCTTGGGCCTTGTTCTTATCTTATTTGGCCGCTGATTTTGGCATGCTTGAGAGCTACCCATGTTAGTGTAAGTCCATCTCACCATGTTGTTGCATGCTTGTTTCATTTTGCATGTTGTTGCATGCTATACATGTCCACATGTTTAGGTTGCATGCCTATTGCATATTGCATGTTAACATGCTCATGTTGCATTAGATTTGTTGCATACTTGAGTTATTTGCATGCTTGCTTGCTTGCCTAGGTTGCATTGCATTGTGTGTGCATCCCTTGCCTCTTGATCAATCATGATAGAGGTTGGGGCCCTTTATGTGTTTCGTGCATTTCATTCCATATCGAATTGCACATTCGGCTCCTTTGGCCATCATGCTTTGAAATACGTGATTGATGGCCGAGGGTCGAGAACCATACTCCCTTGAGCTCGTGACATGATAGGGAGGGTGATTGTGCAAACATTGCCTTGAAAATGCATCGCCATGCTCTGTTTGTCCTCTGCTGCTGCAAAACAGGTTTCTGCAGGAAGAGTTAGCCGACCGACTACATTCAGTGCCGGTCGGCTATGCATTGTTGGCCGAGAGCACAATTTTTGGTCGATGAGCTGTTTCACTTGGCCGGTGGTCCCATCTCATGGCCGATGGCCTCTCAACATGTCCTTAAGATGTTTCAAAGGTGTCACAAAGGTTGGCACAGTTTTCAAAAGAGCAGAGCAGTGTAAACAGAGGCAACTATGGCATGGCGATGGATTTCCGAGCAAAGCCGACTGAGCATACGTGCATCCCTCTTCCCGAGGCTGTTTTACTGCTTTAGTAGATTAATTGATTTGTTAATTAGTTAAGCGGTTTTGTAATTAATTAGCTCATGAGTTAGTTAATTAGGTGATTTGTATTATTCTTTCGGACCCTCCGAGGAGGGCAATGCTGTAATAAGTGTGCGTGTGTGCGATGTATGTCTTCCAACCCCACGTCTTTCTCCCTTTTATTTACTAGCTTATGATGGTTAGTTTAGGGCATGTTTCGATTAGCATACTTATGCTCGCATGTTTGCATCCATTCATCTGTCTTGCACGCACCGGACTCGGCGCATCATACTAATTGCATAGTATTTCAATTCCAACTTGAATACATGTATCAAGTTGTCGCATTTCACATGCCATTCTTAGGGTAGCCGAGCCTATCTTAGTTGCATTTTGCATGCGTTGCATTAGCCATTGCTAACATGAACTATGATCATGCATGATTACTAACTAGTTTCTTGTTTTTGGCTCGGAGTACACTGTGAGTGTTTACGCTTTAGCATCTTGCATGTATGTGAATGTTAACATGACAACATGCTTGCATTGAGGCTAATTGCTTATGTAATATAACTAACTGAATGCCTGTGGGTGAAGGTTGGATTATCTGAATTGGAACAATTCATTGATTGTGAGTTTTAAGCCCACTAGATAGTGGCAAATCACCATGTTTTCTAAGCCCACTTGAGGATGGCAAAATCTGCATTTTAGCCTATTTGCGAGTAGCAAACCGCTTTCAAAAACAAAAATGAAATGTTTTGTTCCAACTCAGACGATCCAGTCTATATTTGTATGCGTGTGCATCACATAGTAATTCTAGGCTAATAACCGGAATAAGAGCACATAATGTTTTCAAAACTCGATATCATGCTTAGTAGTGGCCGATCTTTGATCGGGCGAGCGGGGGTGCTCACGAAGTGACCTTCCCCAATCGTACCCAAGTTCCCGAGCCGAGACAACTTTGGTGATGACGGACACATGGCCTTAGGCACGAGTCAGGGTTTCCTAAATTCCCCCAAAATAAAATATTTAGGTGGCGACTCTGTATCTGGCAAAGCAGTCCATGTTTGGCACTTCTTTCTAAAAATCTGTTTTTCAAAACGATTTGCCGGATTTAGACTCTTTGGTGATTTATCGATCTTGCATTGCACTTTGCGAGATTAGATTCAGAACTGTGACATTGAGTCTGAACTATAGTAACCCCAAATGAACAAAACGGGATTTTTTCCCGGGATGTTCGGGGACGTCTACAACATGCTTGGTTCTATTATGCTGAACTGGATTATGAGCTATGTTGATTGCAGCCTTGTTGTCATAGTATAATCACATAGAATCAGTCTGATGGATTCCCAAGTCTCCTAACAATAGTTTAATCTATAGTAACTCACCTACACCCTGAGCTATGGCCCTAAATTCTGTCTCTGCACTAGATCTAGCCACCACATTCTGTTTCTTAATTCGCCATGTGACTAGGTTACCACCCACAAATGTGCAGTATCCAGAAGTCGATCGTTTGTCAGTAACTGATCCAGTTCAATCTGCATTAGTAAATGCCTCCACATTGAGATGGCCATGCTTTGAGAAATAGAGTCCCTTTCCAGGAGAAGACTTCAAGTATCTCAGGATTCTCATAACTGCCTCTAAGTGAGAAGTTCTAGGAGCATGCATAAACTGGCTCACCATACTCACGACAATGGCAATGCCTGGACGTGAGTGAGATAAGTATATGAGCTTGCCTACTAGTCTCTGGTATCTTCCCTTATCAACTGGATCTCTCTCTTGATCCTCACTCAGTTTCTGGCCCGGTTGTAGAGGTGTATCACATGGTTTACCTCCAAGCATTCCAGTTTCTTTTAGCAAGTCAAGTACATATTTTCTCTGGCATATGAAGATGCCACCCTTGGACCAAGCTACTTCAATGCCCAAAAAATACTTCAAATAGCCTAAGTCCTTGATTTCAAATTCTTTGGCTAAGTATTCTTTCAAACGAGGAATCTCCTCAACTTCATCTCCTGTCAAAGCAATATCATCAACATAGACAATAAGAGCTGTGGTCTTACCATGTGAGGAGTGTTTCACAAACAAGGTGTGATTAACTTGACTTTGCTTGAACCCATATTTTAGCATAGTTTGAACGAACCTTTCAAACCAAGCCCTCGGAGACTGCTTTAGCCCATAAAGAGACTTTCGGAGCCTGCATACTTTACCATCGGACTTAGCATCCGCAAAACCAAGAGGAATATCCATATAGACCTCTTTTGCTAGGTCTCCATGAAGAAAGGCATACTTCACATCAAATTGATAAAGTGACTAATCTAAATTTGCAGCAAGAGAGAGTAAGATTCTCACATAATTCATCTTAGCAACCGGTGCAAATGTCTCCCGGTAATCCACCCATAAGTTTGAGTGAAGCCCTTAGCAACCAGTCTTGCTTTGTACCATTCTATGGAACCATCTGCTTTGTGTTTTACAGTGCACACCCACTTACACCCAACTGGATTTTTGCCTTTAGGTAACTCTACTAACTCCCAAGTGCCACTCTGCTGAGAGTTCTCATATCTTTCATTATGGCATGTTTCCATTCAGGAATAGAGAGAGCATCCTGAAAATTGGTAGGTACTCACAAAACACTTTAGACAGAAAAGCTTTATATGAGGAAGACATATGAGAATAAGAGACATGATTACTAATAGGATGCTGAGTACATGACCTAGCCCCCTTCCTATTAGCAATGGGAACATTAGATCTAAAAAAATAGGAATAGAAGGACTAGAATCAGAATTACCTGGACTCTTAGGAGAGGGGGTGACTCTGGATACTCATTCCAAGAAGAAGTTGGCAGTAGAGGAAAGAAAGTAGTCTCTTGTATCGAGGTGACTTGTTGTTTGTCCTTGTCCCTGATATAAACTTTGCCTGCTTGCTTTTCTTCAACAACTGTTGGCTCATCATCCTCTATCTTTTCAACCACTTGCAGAAGTGGAACAGGAATCACTTTACACCAAGGCCCTTTCTGAAGGGATGACTGGGAGACCGAGGGGATTGGAAAGTAGGGCAGGGCTGAGACTCAAAGAAAGCGACATCTATGGAGACAAACCATTTGCGAGTGGAAGAATGATAACGCTTATAACCCTTTTTGGTGGCAGAATAATCTAGAAAAACACACTTAAAAGAACTAGGATCCAATTTACCACGAGTGGGTGAATGATTATGGACAAAGCAAACATAGCCAAAAGTCTTAGGAAGAATGGAGAACCCGGAAGAGGTTGATCCGAACAACACTTGAAGAGGTGTTTGTTTTTGAAGGACTTGGGTAGGAAGACGATTAATTAAATAAGCGGCAGTGAGAACCGCTTCTCCCCAATAGGATCGAGGGACTCGCATCTCAAAGGATAGACAATGGGCAACATTAAGAAGATGGCGATTTTTGCGTTCTACAACCCCATTTTGTTGAGGGGTATTAGTGTATGAAGTTTGGTGAATAATGCCAATAGTGGCGAAGTAAGTGGCAAGACCAGAGTCAATATATTCCCCTCCATTATCAGAATATAAAATTTTGACAACCGCTCCAAACTGAGTACAAATCATTTTATGGAAGTTTTGAAACACGAAAATATCTCACTTTTATCTTTCATCAAATAGACCCAAGTGGCCCTGGAACAATCATCTATGAAGGTAACAAACCATTTTTGACCAGTTAAAGACACAAAACGGGAAGGACCCCAGACATTAGAATGAATCAAAAAAATAAAACAAAACTTTTATTAATAGAAGGAGCAAAAGAGGCTTTGTGTTGTTTTCCAAGTTGACAAGACTCACATTGAAAATCCGAAACATTATTTTTCTCAAAAACAAAAGGAAATAAATGCTTAAGTAATAAAAAAGAGAGATGTCCTAAGCGACGGTGCCACAACCAAATGTTGTCCTTGATGGATAGTAGTTGAATAGATGAATGAGCCAGCTTGTCTGTCTGATCCAGAATATAGAGCCCATGTTCCTCTTTACCACTGCCAATCCTCTTCCTCGTGATGAGGTCTTGAAAAAGACAACAATCAGGAAAAAGCGTCATGCTACAATTTAAGTCATAAGTAATACGACCCAAAGATAAAAGATTAACACTAAAATTGGGAACATGGAGGATAGAAGACAAAGGAAGGGAAGAGGTGGCATGAATTAAACCTTTCCTGAATATAGACGAAATGGTACCATCAGTAATACAGACTTTTTCCTGACCTGAGGAGGGGTTATACTTTGAAAATAAATTAGAGGAGCCAGATATATAGTCAGAAGCACCAGAATCAATAATCCATGGGACATGTGTATGAGATAGCAATGCATATGGAGAGGAAGCCAAGTTACTTGGATTAGCAAAGGACGAAGAAGGTGCACCTGTAATAGAAGTAGAGGCTCGACGGTCTAGCAAGTGGCGAAGAGCAATCTTAAAATCCAAGGCAAATAACCCCGAGACATTAGCAGTGGAGGAAACAACCAGAGATGAAGATGAGGGCTCAATAGTGTTTGAAAGATGGGCTCGTGCATTGGCCCCGCGGCCTCTTGTACCAAACCGACTCCCTCAAGTACTGGGATGGTCGCCTCGGACACCAGAGGAAGTACCATGCAACTTCCAACAAGTCTCGCGTGTGAGGCGAGGTCGACAACAGTAGTCATAGTAAAGACTATCCTTTTCAGAGGAAGGACGAGAACCATGAGTCACGCGGTCGCCATCACGAGAGGGTGCAGAAACTAAAGCCGAGCGATCAGTAATAGCAGAAGGAAGTATCGCAGAATGGCGACTTTCCTCATTCTGCACAAAAGCAAAGGCTTCTTGGAGAGAAGAAAGCACATCCATGCCATTTACTTTGCTCCGAACTGGATCATATTCTACATTTAGGCCTTCCAAGAACTTGAAGACCCGCTCTTGAGCCACAAACTTCCGGTAACCAGCAGAATCAGTGAGACAGACAAGCTTGTAATCCTGAAGGTGATCAAGCCGCTTTCACCCATTGCTAAAGAAGGTAAAATACTGAAGCATAGTCGGTTCACCTTGTACCGACCTTTTAATGGAGCGACGTAACTCGAAAGCCTGTGAGAAGTTCCCCTTCCTAGAGTAAGTAGTTGCTACGGCCTCCCAAATATCCTGGACAGTGTCCGTAGATAAGTAGCCTTCTCCAATCTCCGGAACCATAGAATGGATCAACCAGCTCCATAATCAAGGAACTGGCGATCTCCTACTAGTCATAATGAGGGTCGGTGAGACTGGGTGCCTGAACCCGCCCGTCAACATATCCCATCTTCCCCTTACTCTTTAAGAAAATGGTCAGACTCTACGATCATGCTAGGTAATTGTGACAATTGAATGGAGAGGTGGTGATTCTAAGGCCAGTGTAAAGGGCTACCAAGAGTATTAACTTGCCAAACGAGACCTAAGTATAGATCTCAAGAAACTTTACTGTAATTTTTTATAGTAATAGTTTTCACACTTTTTTAATTTTTATTTAAATTTCTTTATTATTTAAAAAATATTTTTTACACAAATTTCGATATTACTACTTCATATGGTCACAAGTGGGCTGATGGGCTACCAAGAGTATTATTTTAATGGGCTTTAGGTATTTTATAGTATATTGGATCCTTCATCTTCTACCACACCACAACTCTAGAACCCTAGACGACATCAGAAAACCAGGGTTACTTTTACTCTCTGTTATTTGTCTCTCTAGCAGTAGCAGCGATGGGCGTAGATATGGCTCCGGCACAGTCGAACAAGCTCCGGTGGGGAGAGATGGAGGAAGATGAAGGAGAGGACCTCGAATTCTTGCTTCCGCCGCGCCAGGAGATCGGACCGGACGAGAACGGGGTGAAGAAGGTGGTGGAGTACAAGTTCAACGACGAGGGAAACAAGGTCAAGATCACCACCACCACCCGCATTCGAAAGCTCGCCTCTGCTCGCCTCAGCAAACGCGCCGTCGAGCGCCGCTCCTGGCCCAAGTTCGGTGACGCCGTCCACGAGGACGTCGGCAGCAGGCTCACCATGGTCTCCACCGAAGAGATCATCCTTGAACGCCCTAGGGCTCCTGGTAAGCATTTGTTTGCTCTCTTGCCATTTTTTTTTTTTTTTTTGCCCCTTCAGTTTCAATTATATCAATTTACCTTTTAATTTTTCATACTTAGGTCAATTTAATAGGAAATTGGACATAAATTAAGGACGATGGTCCATTCAAACCAGAATAGACAAATTTTAAATTGGATGTCGATTCGCCAACCATTTGATGATGATGAGAGTGAATCACCTATTTTATTTATTGATTTCAATGTAATTTCAATCTAATAAAGGCATTATCAACTAGACTAAATTGGCACAATGTGAAAATTCAAAGGAAAAATTGATACAATTAGAATTGTAGTACGGGGGCAAACTAGAGGGTTTGTGGGTGTAATTTCCCCCTTGTTCTTTTGTGTTTTGTTATCTTTTAATTGTTTAGCGAGTATAGAGGTAAGAGGTTTGTAATTCTCTTACTCTTAAAACTTCGATTATGATACCAATTAAATTGCAGTTTGGCTCCATTGATTTGGAGAAAGTTATGGTCTATTGGTTTTGCTTTTTAGAACTATTGTCTGTTTTCTAAAATGGACAATGACTTGGGAATATCTTCAAGGCGACACCTTTTTAACATATTATGTTTACCTGAGGTTAAAGAAACGAGTTGGAAAGGGATGCAATTCCAAAATTTCATTCTTTTGGTGTTCCAAAATTGCGAAAATAAGCTTGAAAAATGATATACTAAATTGGTCCCCGGTTACACTGATGGTATTGGAAAGTCGTCAAACCCTATGGTGCAAACACATTATACCTGCTATTGTATGCCAATTTCTGTATGATTAATGCATGAACTTATTTCCAATTATGTTTTCTTGTCCACTGACAGTAGGGTGTGAATACGCCGATTCTTTTGGAATTTTAGTTTGTCTTTTAGAAGGCTTATGTGAGGAATTTGATTATGAAGTTCATGTCATACTATGATTCTATTATTATGGGGAGGTCTCAAGGATTTGTGTTCTCTGAAAGAATTCTTTTTGACTTGTCAAATTGGGGTTTTTTACCGTCTGCATGTAGTTTGCTTTCGGATATTAGTTTGGTTTGTAGTTAGTATGTAAATTTTTTTGTAGGTTTTGAAGGATTTGTGACCCTAACATAATAGTCCAATACAATGATGTCAATCATTGACTATCTTGGGACATTGGGTTTATTTTCAATTTCTTTAAATGAAATTCATCACTAGAAAATTGTAAATACATGATTTCTGTTGTCAAGTACGGTGAAGTGTTTCCAGAATCAAGCATAGTCATGAAAACATTACTATGGTGCTTTTATGAGTTGTTTTTCAGCCATTGATTCCAAATTGTGAAGAGGCTTCACCTTGGCCAAAGGTGGTGGAGAGTGTGCAAGTTCCTTTAAGGCATGCATGGAATGCCCCTTGTGTAGGAGGGTCGAACCATGGGGGCCAGCTCTTTGCAAAAGGTGTCCTATGCTTAGGGCCAAGTGGCTCAATCCCTTCGGTTCAACATTTAGGAGGTTTCTAAACTACCTAATGTAGTCGTGGTCAAACCTTGGAGATTGTATCATGGGGTGTTAGTGGGTAACACTTCCGAGGTGTTATGTCTTGGTCAACACTGGCCTTTTCTTCCTGATTGTGCCTCTCTCCAAGACTAATGAAGTTGAAGGGGGCACCATGATGAACCCTTAACTCTTGTCTCCAAGTCACTAGTAGAAGGGGACACACTTGGTTGAAGAACTACTTGATTGAATCAAGGAGGTACCAAGCAGGTAAGTCACTAGGGCAGGTGTCACGGGCCGACTCCTTTAGAGGCGTAGCGGATCAATTTTTTGCCCATGTGGCGCTCAAACTCACCAAATTTAAGCCCGCCATAGCTCGTTGACAAATCGAGTGTTAATGATCTCACCCGTTTGAACATTAGGGCCCAATACTTTGTCAAGCAAAACAAACTTCATAAGGAGGCTCGTCTTCACCTGGATGTCTTAAATAGGCCTAACGCCTCAAGTGCACCAAGCACGGCATAAGTTGCTTCATAGCGCAAAGCTTACCTCAAGCAAGGTGCTTGCCCAACTTAGGTTCATGTCATCAAGGTACCAAGCCATACAACAATGTGCTAGCGAAGGCCCTTGACTTAGCCGATAAGCCAACATAACATGTTGGGTCTTTGACAGCATCTCGAAGTGTCATAGGGTCAAGCATGCCTTAATTGATGCATATAGGAAGCCACATGGTCATGCAAAGCCCGCAAGCCACCGAGGGTCAATCTCTTGCCCACGGTGTAGTTCTCGTGCCAACACGTGTGTTAGATTCCACCGAAGGCCATTGCTCACCTTAGCGTTGCGCCAACGTGTAGCATGAGTAAGGCAACATCTCAATCCGTAGCTTGTTTGTAGCATAATGTAATCCCTCAATGGACTTAGTCAATGCATAGCTTGATGTTTTTATTCAATAGTTCATATATGCGATGTTGCCTTCCAACCGCTTAGCATAAGCCAAGGGATCCCCTCATGCAAGGTTGAACCCAAATCAAGCACTTGAGTTGGCACACGAGGCCTTTGGTGGTGCCTCGATAGCCCATTCGGTCTAAAACGAATCCCCAAGATGCCATATGCGTGGCATAATGGAAACGTGTTAAACCTCTGCCACGGGAGGCACGTGCAGTGCTTACATTTTTTGCACCGTCCACGGGGCTTCCAAACTCGCGTGGAGACTCTAGACACTGCTCTGGATGCCTAAAGCCTGCCTTTGAGTTGCCCTAAGGTTGCTCACTTGAAGCTCAGTTTGGGCGGAAAGGCAGGTAGGTAGCACACCTTGCCCCCTTATATATGCTTGTTAAGCATTTAGTTATATGGCAGGAGGAAACATGCCTTTGTCTGAAGAGTCATAATGATTTTTCAAAAATTCCACAAATTGAGAAAAAGAATTTTTGAAAAATCATTAAATTTGGTCAGGAAAACACTTCCCCTAAGACCTCTTTCCAGTAAAAATTTCGACTCAAAATTCCTTCATTTGGATGCCCAAACAACGCGCCAAAAATCTGCTGCTGCCGCTTGCTGGCATGCTGCTGCTGGCTGCTGGCTGCTGGCATGGGCTGCGGCCTTGCTGCTGCTGGCTTGCATGCCTTGGGCTGCTTGGGGCCAATGTCGGGCCATGTTGAGGCACTTCCAACGGCCACTCTTGAGCACTCAAATGGCCACACCACCGCGAGCAAAACGTCATGGAGTTGGCCTTGCAAGGCAACCCGTGACACCAAGCCAGGGAGTGCTTGAGTGGCATAATGGATGCCTTGTCCCCTTAGGCCCAGAGCTAGGGTACGGTGTGCACTAGCTTAGTTGGCATAGCTCAACCTGGGATGGGAGCATGTGGAGGTACCTTATTGGCACATGATGCCTTTGGTTGTGCATTTTGCATACTGTTTTTTTTTTTTTTTTAAATTTTTAAATTTTGTATTGTTTAAGTTTGTGAATGGACTCAATTGTGTCACTGGAGAGGGGGCGGCGAACCCTGATCTTAATGCCCACTTGTGCCACCTCATGCAGCTTACACTGAGGATATTCTCTGTCAGATTATTTAGTTGACCATTTTAAATATGATGTGGTAAATACTTTTAAGTCCAACAACATGGCTCATCCTTTCTGTTTTTAAGCAGTGTGGCCCACCATGATGCTTATGTATGCATCTTTATCCTGTATGTCATTTTTTTGGATGTTGATTTGCATACCATGTCACTTATCTTTCATTTTATTTTATCATTTTCTTTGGTTTTGGGAGTTAAAGAGGTAACTAATGTAAATCTAGAATTACTAGGAAAAGCAGGTTTTGATCATCACCATCATGTCCTAAAAAGAATAGTGTAGTGCTATCTCCATATTCTCTACCAGCTTTTTGGGATGGGCCCACACAAATTCATCCACAAAAACAAGAAAAGAGAGTGAATGATAGAATGATTCAAGTTTTCACTATTATTTTTCTCCATGGCAAACAAAGCTCAATGGGTATGGCCCAACAGTTATTACTATAGGAGAAAGGAAGAGGTCCCAATCCCACAAGACTTCTTGAATCAGCCTATTTGTGAGACCTCATGTGTGGTTGGAATGTTGTGCTTACATGCATAATGCAATAAATTAATAGTTTATGTCAACATCATATCACTGTTTTTTGGTGTTTATGATTTTGCCCAGTTCATTACAAATTTAATGGCACTTTCTCTTTGATCTGGTATGAGATGGTTGACATTCCTTGAACATTTGAATTAAAGAAAAAATAGCAAGTACACATACAATTCATAGAATGAGACCCACTAGGTCTGTGCTCTGTTTTTTGTTTTCATTTTTCAAAAATCACAAACTTGTTTGACAAACTAATTCTGAAAACAGTGGAGAAAAAAATTCAAAAAACAACTAATTTTTCAGGAAACACTAAAAATGTAGTTACCGACAAATCTCAGTAGGGAAATTCGCTTGTCACAATAGAGAAATTTCACCTTCCCTCACAGCTCTAGTTGAAGAGAAGAATGATAAAATAAAATAAAATAAATGAGAACATTTTCTTAGAAGCTATTGACAGTAAGTGTGTTGAAGAATGCTACTTAAATGAGAATTATGCACTTATTACAACGGGGCCATGGTTGCGATCCAGGGTGGGGTGGTTAGTAGATCTCCCATGGTGATTTGCAAACTTTGATCCTTTTTCTACTTGCTATCTCATCCTTTTTTAAGACTAAAAACTGAAAATGATGTATAGAGATTTCTTATTGCCAGAAAGGGTGATGTATTTGAGGAATGGTGTGCTTGGTGTTTTGGAAGTTTCAACCAATGTCAACATAAATGATGAACAGGTCAATTGTACCCAAATAAGTAATGGTCAGTGGGTACCCTTCTCACTTTTGTTCTCCATATGTTTGTGGCCTTTGGAAAGAGGAATCAAATGTTGGGTCCACTTTTGGGGTTTGAAACGGGTATATACTTTCTGGATATGCTTGGTGGACCAAGTGACTGTTGCGAGCTGCGAAGTCCTTCGCATAAGAATTTATGTAATAACTATTGTTTGCAGAACAATTGAGTTCATCAGCAAGGGTTGATCAAAGTTCTCTTAGGGGTCAGAAGTTTTTTTTACTTATATGTTTAATTAATTTTAATTTAATTTATGTAGCTGTCGATATTTTGTAGTCTATTCGTTGTGTTAATTTTTGAAAATTGAACTAATTTTTTTTATCATCTTTGTTTTTTGCTCCTTCCAGTTTTGTCATTTGTAGAGGTTACAAAGGTGTTATGGCATTGACATGAACCTGACGCTACATCTCCTTAGCTGCTTTTAGTTTTCTATACGCACTTTTATGATGCATATGAAATAGGGAATTTCATGGATATGAATTTGGTTTCATTGGAACAAATACAAAACTCAAAAGTTTTCAATTAGGAATATAAATCGCTACCACACAGACACACACACAAAAAAATAACTACACTGCTAAATGATAATCTTATCAAAGGATAATTGTGGAAATATAGAAGATTATGAAGCGATGAATAGGAATTAAGAACAAAAATTCATGTTTAAATGATGGTGCCACTATCTCATTGTCACAGTGAGTGACCTTTTTTTTTTTTTTAGATTTTGTTGTTGCTCTTCTCACATTGTATGATCCATGTTTTTTGAACTGTTGAAATTGAGTAGACAGTCTGATGATTTATCTTGAACTCATCCATTGCGAAGGTGGAACATTCTCTTTTGAACTTTATAACATGAGTTATAACTTTTATGGGATAATCTTCTTCTGGTAAAATTTCATAAACGGTAAAAATATTTGTTGTTGACTAGAAGTAAGAAATGTACTTCTAAACTTCTTTTTAAAATAGCAATATTAAGGTGGGGCCAACTTATCAAGATATAAAATAGAACAAAGTGGGCCCTAGTGATGGCTTGGATTTTGGGTTGGGGCTTAAATAAGCACACTAATGAGATGAACCCAAAACACTCAGAATGTTAGACAGGGAGAAAGAGCTATTAAAGTTATGGAATGAGTTGTCAAGGGACATGTAACTGACTTCACTCACTTATATTTACATTGTTATAACATTTAGCTATATGTGTATGTGTGTCTGCATGCTTGTACGGAGAATTTTCATTTTCCACCTATCAAGAAACATATATGTGAAGGTTTATTAAGGTAAGAGAAGAAAACATAGGTCAAATAGTATGCTTTGTGTTTGCTCAACGTTGATTTACTCTTTGGTCTATATGGGATCGATTGCTGATTGCCCCTTGGAAGATTACATTCATGGCACATGTTTTACTGTTAATTCCACATTCCAAGGTCATATTGGCATCCTGTCTTTTACATCAAACATGTATGATTGACTTTGTCTGTTGGTTCTTTTTTTTTCTTCTTTTATTTTATAATTCATCCATTTGGTTGTTAGAGAGGTCTACTTCAATGTTTATGTTGAGCTCATATTTTCTAGTGAATTCACAGCAATATCAAACTATTCTTTGTTCATAACCATTGAATGGTGATGTTCTAATTTGTTTCCTGCTTATTTTGTCGTTAACAGGCAGCAAATCTGAAGAAACAAAGGTTGCAGGCGACCCCTTGGCTCAAATTGGGAAAGCAGGTGCTGTACTCATGGTTTGCAGGACATGTGGTAAAAAGGGTGACCACTGGACATCAAGGTGCCCTTACAAGGATCTTGCCCAACCGAGCGAGGGCTTCATTGATAAGCCACCTGCATCAGAAGTCCCAACCGTGACTTCCGGCCCTAGCAAGGGAAGCTATGTTCCTCCGGGCATGAGACCAGGTGCAGAAAGAACTGGGACAGACATGAGACGCAGAAATGAAGAGAACTCTGTCCGGGTCACCAACCTCTCAGAGGACACCCGGGAAGCTGACTTGCATGAGCTGTTCCGTACCTTTGGCTCAGTGAGCCGTGTTTACGTTGCTGTTGATCAGAAGACTGGCATGAGTAGAGGTTTTGGTTTCGTTAACTTTGTGAACAAGGAAGATGCTGAGAAAGCTATTAACAAACTCAACGGGTATGGTTATGACAACCTAATTCTCCGAGTTGAGTGGGCTGCACCTAGGGCAAACTAGTATTTTTCCTAAGCTTATGGAGACGTATAATTTAACCTTGTCAGTTGGGATTTTGAACCTTTTACTATTTCTGGTTTAGACTTATTTTCTTATGCTATTGCTTGTTCTAGATTTTGGGGATCCTTTTTTTAATATAATTTTTCTCAAATCGTCACGAGGAATGGAGTTAAGACCTTTAGTTAATTTTACTGGAACAGAAAACGCAATTTAGCTAACTAGAGATCCCAAGATCTAAGTTTATAGGACAACCTAACTGCGTGTAACGGGTGAGTCACTGAATTCAATGATACCTTGTGAGGGTGGGAGGTTAAGCTAATGTTTTTTAATGACCAGAGTGATGTAAATAATTAATGTATAATGAGATACTTTATATAAGTTAATTATGTGAGTGCAAAATGAGGCTGTTCTTTAAGAATTGATAAGTCACTGAATGAGGTTAGTGTTCCAGGGTTATTACTAGACATGCTAGTGAGAACAAGAACAAGGCAATGTAAAGTTTTTTTTATTTTTTTTTGAAAGAATTGATAGTTGGTGATTTTCTTGAAGGCATAAAAATATATTTTTGAAAAAAAATAAAAATAAATAAATATGGTGATAATTTGTACTCTTTTCCTAACAATTTGTAAATGATAATTATGATACCATGATACTTGTATATTCTCTTTTTATGTTTTTGTTTTTGTTTCTTTCCAAATTTGATGGGTGGTCCAGATGTGGAGTCATGATTATATTGGCAAAGTTCTATAGAGGGAAGGAGGGAATGAGGCATACTGCAAGCACAAACTCTGCAATGCCCAGCTTTTAAAGGGGTGATGATAACGGGGTGATGATAACACGGATTTGGGCTGGCTGCTGTGCACCTAGCACAGTAGGCCCTGTTGTGCGGTTTTATGAGCTTATTTTGGAATTTGTTTTGATAATCTGAACCATTCATATTTTAGAGTACATCGAGTAGAATATATTTGTAAAAAATTAAATTAATCGGATATCCTTAACCATTGTGATTTAAAGTATTAAAATGAATACAAATGTGAGTAGATGAAAGGGTTTACAGGTATGTTAAACTTGATGTATTCTAAAATGTGAACGGTTTAAATTATCAAAACGGATTCTGAAATAAGCCTATAAGAATGCACACTGCTGTGCTGGGTGCACAACAGACAAAAATCAGGAGGAACGTTGCAACCCCTGCCAATAGCTAAATGGAAATGAGAGCACGTGACAATGGACTTTGTGACCGGCAAAATGGAAATGAGAGCACGTGACAATGGACTTTGTGACCAGGTTGCCCAGGACACCCAAAGAGCTTGATGCTATATCGGTAATAGTGGATCGCCTCACTAAGTCAGCACATTTCTTACCCTACAAGAAGAGTCTATGTGCAAGCTCTATATTGGGGAAATCATTCGACTACACGGAATTTCGATATCCATTGTATCGGATCGCAATCCACGATTCACCTCTCATTTTTTGGGAAAGTCTGCAAGAAGCTCTGGGTGTCAAGTTATGTTTCAGCACCGCTTTTCACCCACAAATAGATGGACAATCTGAGCTCACCATTCAGACATTCTTATTCCAAAGTCAATGTAACTGTGGTGTGATACTAATGCAAATATTGTAAATGTAACATTATATACATAGTTATTTATTCAAAATATTTTAAAAGAAAATTGAGTTGGCTAGGTTGAGCCAAACTTTAAACATATCGGCCTGGTTTAAAAATAAATTTTTGAAAAGAATTTAAAAATTTTAAATTTTTTTTGATTATATATTTTGAAAATAATTTTGGAGCTTTGAAATTTGAAATGATTTAATATTTTTTATAGTTAAATAGATGAATGTAAGAGAAAAAAATAATTAATTGATATATGATAAAATAAAATAAAAGTGATTTAAAAAAAAATTCAACTAAACATGATTTTATAATTTTACTTTAAAAATATATTTTGAAAGGCAAATCAAACATGTCCATCTAATCACATCCCCTACCAAGGGTTCTAATTCGGTTATTCCTCCATTGTTTGGATTGGAATTGCGGTTAATTTGGTCCACTCTCCTCAACTCTTTTTACATATTAGTGGACGGCACACGCAATGCGTGTGCAATTTAGATAAGTAAATATAAAAATAAAAAATAAAGAAATTAATATCATAATATGCATGTTGTCTAAATGATAAGAGTGTTTTTAATGAAATCTAAGGTCTTGGATTCAAATCTTGCTCATGCATTTGAATGATATATTTTTATTTTAGGATAGGAAATTTTGTCATGTGACAGAAGGAGAAGCCACCACATTATTAGACACCAAGTCATGTGCTCACATATATAATAGTATAGATAACCTCCATTAGCCTTCATTTGACATAAGTTAAAATAATTTTTTTTTGAATAAAATAATCATAAAAAAATAAAATAAAAATTTTAACTTAATAAGACAAAATGTCACATCTAAACCATAATTATTTTATCTTTTCTCTTACAAAAGTCAAAAAAGTGAAAAAGTCTGTCTTAAACGAGGTTTTTTAGCCCCAGGCTAAAATAGCCAAAAAGCCAACCCACATCCCAAACGAACCCTTATTTTTTATTGTATGGTTGAATAAAAAGTAAGTGAAATATTTTTTAAGAAAAATATTTTTACATTATTTTTTTTAAAATGACCTATTTTTAAAAATTTTGCAAGTCAATTTTTACAAAATTAACTCTCATTTACTATCTTTTCAACACATTTAGCATTTTCAAATAAATATCTTAACATAAATGATACTTTATTGAATCAAAATTTCTCTTTTAAATAATAAAATATTTTTATTTCAAATATCAACTAAACGCCGAAAAATAAAAATAAAAATAAAAATATTTTTTTGTGTAAAATCAATTTATAAAAAAAATTATATAAGATATTTTACGTCAACACAAACAGAGTTATAATTTTTCTTTAAATCCTAAATATTTTTCTCGCTTGCTTTTTATATAATCACATTACAAAGAAATAAAAAAAAAATAAAACTATCTCTTTGACCCAAATCTCCATGTATACAATGATCATTATATTTTGACACTAAAAATACGTTACACAAGTAATAAAAGTAAAATCAGTTAAAAAAAGTAATCTATAACATATATAAAAAGAAGGTAATGTGGTGATGGTGAGATGTTGGGGCTTCTTCGCTACGTGGCCTTCAGCTTAGCCACACACATGACGGTAGAAACAAATAGGTTCCAAAGCTCCTCGTGGAAATTTTTCAAAACGGTGGTTTGCTCTTTGCCTATTTCCCAAAGCTCCTCCCTGCCAAATTTGATTGTAGAATTTGGGTTAGTCCTGTTGAATTCAGATGAGCCATGCCGAAAATGAAGAAGAAAACAAATGTTACCCTTTGAACAACATATATATATATATATATACATATCTTGTGGATGAAGTTGTTGTTATCCTGTTCTTCCCATCATTGCTGGTGCTGTTGCTGCCGTGATGCTATCAAAATTGGACATCCAAAGCTTCGCTCATGCTGTTACAAATCCTGGTAATTACATCTGTAATTTCATACATACTATTTACAAGTGTGTTGAACAATGTTTACCCACACTATTTTTCACCCCTGCCCCTGCACACCAGGTGTCTGTCAATATGTCTCAATAAACAAAGACTTTGCCAGGAATCATAACGAAGGGGGAAAATTCCAACATTTCCAAAATAGCCAATTTCCAACCCCACTCAAACAAAGACAATAATTCCCAAGTTAAGAAATTTTTATAAAGAAGTCTTTATCAATTGAGTGAAGCCCAAAAAAAAATTTTTTTTATAAGAGATAAAATCATAAGAGATAAAATTTGATATTCTATCACAATTTATTTATTGAAATCTCATAAATCCAATATACTCTATTAGAGTCTTCAATTTGGGTGAAAGAAAAAGGCAACAGCAAGAAAGCAATTCTAGAATTAAAGATTCTGATAGAAACCAAGATCATGATTTGGAAGGGGAAAAAATAAGGTGGCTAAAGGCATGGTCAATCATAAAGAAGGGGGAAAATTCCAACATTTCCATACCATCCAATTTGTTTTTATGTTTGTTTTTAATGTAATTTATCTTTGTTCTCAATCTTTTTGTCATCATAATTGTTATCAGACCAAGCATCAATAAATCTACCAGGATGTGGAATTTGGAAAAATAAAATTGTCCTATTAGCTATAAAAAATTCATAACTTGGGAATTATTGTCTTTGTTTGAGTGGAAAATCCAACATAACTTAAATTTAAAAAAAAAATTATAAGAAGAACAAAAAAGAAAGAAGTCTTTATCACTTGAGTGAAGCCCCAAAAAAAAATATGAGAGATAAAATCTGATATTCCATCACAATTTATTCATTGAAATCTTAGCAATCCAAGATACTCTAGAGTCTTGAATTTTGGTGAAACAAAAAGGCAACAACAAGACATAAATTAAAGAGGATGGTTCAGGTGCTTTCACGGTTATATGAACACTTAAAAAAGAGCTTTTGGATTAAGGCAAAGCTGCGAAGTGTTTAGACACAAAAAATGATGTTTTCTCGAGTGAAAAGTCCAACACCCAACAAAGAAAGAAATTCTAGAATTAAAGATTCTGATAGAAACTAAGATCAAGATTTGGAAAGGGAAAAAACAAGGCAGCTAAAGGCATGGTCTTCATAAAACCAAACATTTTTGTTGATTCACAAATTGAGCTTTATATGAACACAATAACGCAAAAAACTCTTTAATTCGGGTAGAACATCAACAAAAGCTTTGAAATCATCACAACAGTAATAAAGAACAAAGCAAAAACAATTTTTTTAGATTAAAAAAAAAAAAAAAGGAAAAGACAAATCACAAGCCATTACGAAAATAAAATAAAAAAGAAATTCTCTGGATGTACTCTGTAACATGAGGGAATTGAAATTGAAACAAAAGAAAGAATTTGGAAAATCTCCTTTCATTGTTGTTGTTCGATCTTCACATTTTTTAAGCCTATGAATCCCGAAAATTTTGTAAACCTGAAGAAGATTGAATCCAAAAAATCTGTACGTCTGAGATTTGGAATGGTTTTTATGATTAGAATGGTTTTCATATATTGGTTCTCAAATGGTTTGATTTATGAATCATCTCTTCTATAATTGAAATGGTTTTTGTTTATTGAATCATCTATTTCTTGAATTTTCTTTATTGAATCATCTATTTCTTGAATTTTCTTTGCGTAATTGGACTTTCTGTTGTTCGAATGCCATGTTTTCGTTTTAGGTTTTCATTTTTTTTTTATCATATATATGTCCATATCTATCGATGATGTTTGCATCAAGGATTTGGAGAGGGATTTATGGAGGATTCATTCTTTTTATTTTATGTCTTAAGTGTGTTATTATTCATTGTAATCAAATCTTATATCGCCCGTATTGACGTGAAAAAATTATTGATATTTGTTGGTTGGATGGATTTATTTGTCATTCTTTTTTCAATAACCAGGAAAATTTGGGGCTATTCAGCAGCTATACTATTTCCTTCCTCTTATTTGGTGAATAAATGACAATTTAAATTTAAAAACTTGCAGGAACTAGAAAGAACAAATGTTTAAATAATCTAGTGCTATAATCTATTTATGGCATGAACTAATGGACCTTTTTATTTCACTCTATTTGTCATTGCTTTATTTGTTATGACCCTAATATATTTAAGAAGCTATTTTTTCTTTTTCATTCTTTGGCAAGGTATTAGAGATTGGGGTATCCACTGTTGGTGGATTAACAGAGTTTCTCTATGCTAATTTCAAATTCAAATAATTTATTTAAATTGATCTACAACTTGACAACTATGCATTCTAAATTCTATTACGACAGTCAAATAAATGCTTTAAATTTACTCTTTGCCAAGCTCTTGTATTTGCCACATATTTGTCAATTCTGATTTATTATTATTTCTAATGCTTCTTAATCCATTATAGCACCCTTTGTGGATCTCACTTTCTACATATTTCGTATGTCTACTTCAGGAAAAGCACAAAAATAAAGACATTCAAGGATCACTTTTTGAAGAACCTTCTTGAGAGGGTAATTTGTAAACAAATTGGGCCGAGCTAGGAAGAGTCTTCTTTGGGAGTTGGGCTGCGTAATGGGGCGAGATAAGGGCTGGTGTAGCTGGTCTTAGGCCAAGAAGACATCTTTGATTTCTGTTGTGGGTCGAACTAAAGGGTCGGAGTGTGGACGTCGAGTAGCTCGGTCCCTTTTTATCTGAGTACCAAACTGGGCAAAGGCGTTGACCGAGCTACCTAACACTAGGCCCAAGGGTTGGCCGAGGTATTTAGTAAGATGGAGAGCCGAGCTAGGTATAGCTCGGTTGATGCTTCTATTCCATTACTTAGTTGAGCACAGAGCCGAAATAACTTGGTTGACCGCAATGTCAGCCGAGGTAAACGTGTCAGCCGAGGTAAAGGAGTTAGCCGAGGTAAAGGTATCAACCGAGGTAAATGGGGTGGCCATCTCACTTGGCTTGCAGTGATGAGGGTGTTCTGAGGGTAAGCATTATCCTTGGACATAAGACTCCTAGTAGGACTCTGCTAAGGAGAGTTAGAGTCCTACTGGGATTGTGCAAACCATCTCACTTGGTTGGTAGTGAGTAGGAGTGTGACTCCTAGGAGGACTCTGCTAAGGAGAGTAAAGTTCTACTAGGATTGTGCAAATCATCTCACTTGGTTGGTAGTGAGTAGGGTGTGTGATTCCTAGAAAGACTCTTATAAGGAGAGTTGGAAATCCTACTAGGATTGTGTCAAGTAAAGTCTATAAAAGCTCATGACCAGACCTATGTACATGTATCCCAATTTCTACTCTAGAATACACAGAGCTTATTGTCTATTGTCTAGTTACTGACTTAGGCATTGGAGGGGTTTCCGGCACACACCCGTTGGTTATCTCACGTTTATGTTTTCAGGTGGCAAAGCAACATTGTTTGGAGAAGCGCAAACTTGATCAACAGGATCATACGAGAAGAATTATTTCATGCTCGTACAATTGGCGTCGTCTGTGGGAAAACACAAAGAACAAAACCTTCTGATCAAGTTTTCCTCTTTAGTTGAAATCAATGGCGCACAACGAAGATTTTCCGCAATCTGCTATAGATGGGCAAACCCCGGAAGGGGGTGGGAGGCGCGAGGTTTACCTTCTATCCCACCCATGGCGGAATTAGATCCCCAACGAAGGAATCCGCAGAGAGAAGCGAGAGAAAGACGAGGCTCAAATCCACACCGCTCTCATAACCCTGATAGACAGAGGCGGAAGATGGATCCTCAGGTTCTCGAAGATCGCGTAAGGAAGCAAGACGAAGTAATAAGAAGAATGGCGGCTGACATAGAGTCTATGAAGAGCTAGATAAAAGGCAAAGGGGTGACAGCAAAAGAGGGGCGCAAAGGCAACACACACTCTCGCCACTTAGAAGATTGTGACAGACAAGTCACACCATCACAAACTGAAAGTAGAAACCTCTGGTCGGGCGATACACAATCAAAGACTTCCAAGACACGTTACTCCAGGCCTGAAAGAATGAGGACTGAAAGGGCTCGAAGGAGAGAAGACACTCGGGCTCGCGACCCCCACAGAGTCTCCGCACTACAGCGATTGGCTCCTAGAATACATGGGAGTGTCCAGGTTGGAATTCCAGAGCCACGCCTTGCCTATGAACCAGCAGACAAAGCGTTAGCAAGGTTGCAGAGCTCACCGTTCATTCCGACAATAGAGAATGCACCATTACTCTCAGGCTTCCACCAGCCCAAATTCATTACTTATAAGGAGAAGTCGGACCCCTACATACACTTGAGCCACTTTTACCATGTTATGGCCGTGTATCGGCGAAACGAGGCTCTAATGTGTATCATGTTTCCTTCCAGCCTTGGTGACCTGGGTTTAACGTGGTTTGAAAGGTTGCCAGAAGGTAGCATAGCTTCGTGGGCGCAACTAACAAAGGCATTTGTGACCAAATTCAGAACGAACACCAAGACACCAATGGAGATTGACCAGCTTCCCTCCATAGACATGGTCGAGAAAGAAACATTGAGGTCTTACAATAACTGGTATTGGGAGACCTTTAATCAGATTGGAGATTACCCTATAAACCTAGCTATCGCATAGTACAAACGAGGTTTGCCTGCTGGCAATAAGTTGAGGGATTCAATGACAATGACGCCGCCCCTTACGATGGACGCCCTGATAGAAAGAGTGCACTAACACATTAGGGTAGAGGAAGATGGGGCGCGCACCAATGCAGAGTCCAGCGCAACAGGGATACTAGACAAAAAGCTTTTTGGCCAGAGTTAACACGGTTGACAAGTAGGATTGACCGCGCAAAAATCTTTGCCCGACTGGGGGGCAAATAGGAAGGTTGGCAGGATTGGCCAACTTTTTCTAACAAGTCTTTGCCCGACTGGAAGGCAATCAAGAAGCTTGGCAGGATTGGCCAACATTTAGCTCTTCTTCAGCCAAGATAAGGATCCGCACTGAAGAAGGTTGGCAGGAATAACCAACATTTAGCTCTCCTAAGCCGAGATAAGGATCTAGGTTGCAGGAAGTTGGCCAGAATAACCAACACTTCGCTCTAGGTTGGCAGGAATAACCAACGTTGAGCTCTCTTCAGCCGAGATCAGGATCTAGGCTGAAGAAGTTTGGCAGGAATAACCAAACACTTGGCTCTAGGTTGGCCGGAATAACCAACACGGAGCTCTCTTCAGCCGAGATCAGGATCTAGGCTGAAGAGGTTGGCTGGAAAAACCAACACTTTTTTGCACCCTTTAGCCGAGATCAGGATCTAGGCTAAAGGCGGTTGGCAGGTTTGACCAACAAAAACTTTTTTGCACCCTTTAGCCGAGATCAGGATCTAGGCTAAAGTGGTTGGCAGGTTTGACCAACACATTTTTCCTTCAACCGAGATAAGGATCATGGATCAAGAAGGGTTAGTGTAAACCGAGTTAAGTCTACTTGGCGAGACACAGAAAGAACGACTCGCCATACGATTGCGAACTCAAAGGACTTAAATGTTGAAGGCAAAAAGGCGGGGCTGTTCAAATTTTTTGGAGGTACATGACGGTTGTAACAAAAGAACGAGGATAATGGGGGCACGCCATGTATCCTGGGAATGACGTCATACCAGATTAGTGGAAAGACATGTTGAGCTATAGACAAGACTTATTGGGCCCGAACGAGCTATGAAACCGAACAACTTTTTAGCTCGGCAGAGTGGGGCGTTCTTAGCTCGGTTGGAGGACAATTAATCCCAATCATGCTACACAGATGGAATTAAGGGGCAATTGAGAGGGTAATTTGTAAACAAATTGGACCGAGCTAGGAAGAGTTTTCTTTCGAGAGTTGGGCCGCGTAATGGGCCGAGATAAGGGCTGGTGTAGCTCGGTCTTAGGCCAAGAAGACATCTTTGATTTCTGTTGTGGGTCGAACTAAAGGGCCGAAGTGTAGACGTCGAGTAGCTCGGTCCCCTTTTTATCGGAGTACCAAACTGGGCAAAGGCGTTGACTGAGCTACCTAATACTAGGCCCAAGAGTTGGCCGAGGTATTTAGTAAGATGGAGAGTCGAGCTAGGTATAGCTCGGTTGATGCTTCTATTCCATTACTTAGTTGAGCACAGAGCCGAAATAACTTGGTTGACCGCAATGTCAGCCGAGGTAAAGGGGTCAACCGAGGTAAAGGTATCAGCCGAGGTAAATGGGGTGGCTATCTCACTTGGCTTGCAGTGATGAGGGTGTTCTGAGGGTAAGCATTATCCTTGGATATAAGACTCCGAGTAGGACTCTGCTAAGGAGAGTTAGAGTCCTACTGGGATTGTGCAAACCATCTTACTTGGTTGGTAGTGAGTAGGAGTGTGACTCCTAGGAGGACTCTGCTAAGGAGAGTAAAGTCCTACTAGGATTATGCAAATCATCTCACTTGGTTGGTAGTGAGTAGGGTGTGTGATTCCTAGAAAGACTCTTATAAGGAGAGTTGGAAATCCTACTAGGATTGTGTCAAGTAAAGTCTATAAAAGCTCATGACCAGACCTATGTACAGGTATCCCAATTTCTACTCTAGAATACACAGAGCTTATTGTCTATTGTCTAGTTACTGACTTAGGCATCGAAGGTTTCCGGCACACACTCGCTAGTTAGCTCACGTTTATGTTTTCAGGTGGCAAAGCAACATTGTTTGGAGGAGCGCAAACTTGATCAACAGGATCATACGAGAAGAATTATTTCGTGCTCGTACACTTCTCATGGAGCTCTATTTTGCACTTGGTAAGAGGACATTGAAGGACAAGATAGATTCAAAGTGACACGTATTAACCATTTTAATGTTCTTTTATATATTTGTTAATCACTTTAGTATCTCAAAATTCTCTTCTTAACACGTTCATCCCATAAATGGTTAGACTAACAAGCGGGTCTTGCTTATAGAACAATGTCATATGGTATTTCGCTTCTATTTATCATTGTCAACCTAACTTGAAAATTATGCCTTCTTGTACACCATGTAACCAAGTTTCTTGGAGTCTATTTTTATGTCCAACAATGTTTTTATTTTTATTATTTTTATTTTTTAGAGCTAAACAATGTATCATTCATTGCAGAAACTTTCACTACTGGCTCAAGATTGGAGATCACCTTAGCGAGGTAATCAAATCGATTCCATCTTAGAAAAGTACAAAGATAGTTAGTTATCATAATTTTTAAAATTTCTGCTAGTCTTTTACTTTTATATTTTTGGTTCTAGGTATTATTAGTTTCTTTCGCCAGTTTAGTCCATCCATTTATTCCACCTTTCTATTGGTTATCAGGCCCACTTCAAACAGGTTATTGTTAGTTGCTTAAATGAATCTTATTTGTTCTCATAACTAAATCTCAATGATATTAACTTAGAAGATATGATGATTTAGAGGATTACTGAACTTATACATTAAAAATTTGTTGTCTGTCACTTTGTTTTCTATGGATCCAAACCTATACATTAGAAAGCTTCTCTACTTTGACAGGGCTACTCAATTTTTTTTGTAACTATTTGTGATGTGATTTTGCTAATTTCAGCTCTGAAGTGGGCTTACTTCTACAAACGTTGTTGATGCTTGTTATGTTATTTTCTCATTCTCTTATGATTGGAATTGTTTTCATCCATTTGTGTTTTGTGAACTTCCACGCAGCAATTTGGCTTAGAAATGTAGTTTCTTTTTGCTTGTTTAGCAAATATAATTCTCATGTGAAGAATGGAAATGATATAAACTGAAAATCAATGTGCACTTTATTTTTCTTTTGATGGGCTGTACTCATTTTTTATTTGAATTCATTAAATATTGAGCTTAAAGTCCTTGCTATGACCATTTCCACGTGTGGATTTCGAGATCAAGTTGCTAACAGTTATTGGAAAAAGACTGAAACTTACGATTTGGGACACAGGTAATTAACATAGATGACTTGTTATTTGGATCTATTTTGTTTATTCAGTGTGGAAAATTTCTTTGATCCCAATAGCTAAAACAGTTGCTAAAATAGCTGCTTTCCAATACCAAAACCCTACGCCTGCCTTTATGAAAAGTTGAGATAAAAAATAATTGCTGAAGTGTTTGTGCAAATTCGAGTGGTTTCGGAGTTGTCGAAGGAGAGCCCTTAAATTAGATATTGACATGTATCTATCCTTCAAAACAGAAACACAAACAAAAACAACAATTTAGAAAAGTTTTTTTTATGGACAAGCTTTACTGAACTTATTTTATTCAAACATATATTATTCAATATTCAGATATGAGGCTATTAATTTTTTTGGTTTGCAGCTGGACAGAAGAGGTTTGGAACATTGATAAACTCTTACTATAGAGGTGCACATGGAATTATTCTCGGTAAGCTATTTACAAATGCAGAAAATTTGCATTCCAATGTCATTTATGTTTAAGCAACCATTTTTGTATTTGCTTTTTGCTTTAGTTTATGATGTAACAGTGATGCGACCCCACGAGTGAAGCGTGTGGGGGCAACTAGCAAAAATAAATGAAATAAAAAATATCTTTTTTGTTATGTGTAATTATTAGTTATTAATAAATTATCAAGTTAATTAACAATTTTTAATAATGTTAAAGTTTTATTTTAATTAATAATTCAGATAATTTTATTATTGTATAGATGAACAGTTAAAAATTTCACTTTTTTAATTAATTTTATTAAATAAAAAATTTTGATAAAGAATTATTTATAATTTTTCAAATTATAAAAATAATTCGTGTTTTAAGTAAAACACATGTGATTTATTTATAATTTACCCAAATTTTTTTTTTTAAAAAAAAAAGGTATAGTAATAAACAAATCTGGTACTCCCTCCGTCCCATAATATTAGTCCCTTATTCCATTTTTCATTGTCCAAAATATTAGTCCCTCTTCAAAAATTAAGTACAAAAATAATATAAATTTCCTATTTTGCCCTTCTTTTAAATTCATAAATTATATAAAAAGTACAATTATGACATTGATACCCAAAAAATGTACTATCAAAGGGTAATTTTGGAAAACTAACTTTTTTAAAATACAATAATTGTACTACCAAAAAAGTTAGATTCCCCAAAAGGGACCATTATTTTTGGGACGGAGGGAGTAATATTTTGCACTAAGAGTTTATTATTAGCTGAGCATGTCGCGACAAGCCGCGTCCCAGTACCCGGTGACAGTGGTGAGACGTGGTGTTTGAATCATCCGGGGTTCGCATATTCCAGTGACAGTCTGTCCCGTCTCATTCCCCATGTTTCTCTCTTCTCAGTAGTAGTCCTCACCCAACACTCCGCTCTCTCTCTCTCCTACTCTGCGCCGATCGGAGATCAAGTTCCTCCTCGCCGGTTTTCCATGGCTACAATCGTCGAATCTGTTTGGCTGGTACTGTTTCTCTGTCAAGCGGTGGTCTTTTTTATTTTTATATGCCCTAGATTTCAACTTTTTTTTTGGTTGTTACTTGTAATTGCTAATACCACATTTAGCATTGGTACTATTCGATCTGTTCAACATATTTATATTTGTCTATATGTTTTTTTTTTTTTTGGGTATCTACAGTTTGCTTTAACAGTATGTTTGGATGGGATGATTTGGTGAGAAATGGTGTATCAAATGTTTATAAATTAGATGAGAAATGGTGCGGGAAAAAAAAAACTTATTTTGTCTATTTCAGTTTTTACTAGAAGTAGTGAGATTTCTTAAAAAACAAGATGATTGGTTATAAAAGTTTTATGGAAAGTTCTAGAGATCCTAGAACATGACTCTAAATTTAGCCCTAATGATATGGCAGTGGATCGGGTCTTAATCAATTAATTCACAACGGTCTCAAGCTTCGGTGGTACTACATGTACCAATTAATGTACATACTAGTGTACCAACTAGTGTTATGCCATTATTATTGGCCTCACCTATTATACAAATTACAAATACTCAAAACCTCTAAAATTATGTCACATCATTGTTTAGTATACTAGTTAACACATTAATTGATACACATAGCATTATTCCTCAAGCATTTTGAAAATTTCATAATACCGAGATTCTCATTAATGTAGAGAGTAAGAAAGAAAAAAAAAATGTCAATCATATCCCTCTTTTATGTTCTTTGTCTTCTTATCCATTCAAACATTTATAGTGGGCAAACGTAATCATTTATTTTATTTTCTCACCCGGATGAAAAACCACAATAATTTATTTTCTATTCTCACCTCTCATACCAAATGGACTATAAAAGCGGGGCTGTATGTGTATCCATGATTTATTGTTTTTTTCCGTATATTTGTGAAAGTAGAATTGGACTTTCTTTCTCTCTATTTTTGTAGATGTGGCTTTGGAGTTTCTGAAATTTACTTTTGTGAAACTTGTATGAGGGGGTTCAAGAATGTTGTCGGAGAATTCGAAAATCTTTGAAGAAAACTCGAATTCTCTAGAAATGATGAGAGGTTTAGATTCTTTAATGGTCATAACCAAGAACACAATAGCAAAGAGATGTTGGAGATAAGAGATTGAGTGAAGAAGAAAGCAAAGTAGTTAGAGAGAGAATAATGGCAAAGCTCTTTCATGGATCTCCCACTTTCACTCTCAAGGTAGGTAATGGAGAAGGGAAATTAGTTCTTTCCCAGGAGTTGTCTCTCCAAAATCTCATCCCTTGTAAAGCTATGGGTGGGTGCTATTTATAGGCACCTCATGATGTAGGATGGAGCCCATGTGATCCCAAATCACGCCTAACCAATGATCCCAAATTATCCCAAGGGGTCAGGGGTAGTCCCAGAGGACGCCCTGCCGCAGAAGGGTCATAGGTAGTTCAAAAGAACGCGTTGTTGCAAATATTGTCGAGTCTTAGGGACCCCCTAGATCGTGCCACCTCGACCCGGGTATAGGCTAGTTTAACCGAAGAGTGAACTTATGTCTACTCACCATCCTCGAGATCGGGTCCTTTGTTCGGACTCTGTTACGCCCATGGTTCTGGTGCGTAGATTCCAAAAGCTCCGAGTCCGCAAGTGTTCTAGGACTCATCAATGGAGCGGCATCTAGATCAGGTCCGAATCCGTTTGAAGTCAAGCGCTTTGGATCTCTAGGTTCGTGGATCCGAACCCTTTCGAGTCGGAGTTCAAATAGGTCTTTAGGTTCGTGATTCCGAACCCTTTCAAGACTAAGCAAACACCTCGGAGAATGGATCTTCTTCGAGGGTTTCATCTTTTTTGAAAGCAATAGTTAACCCAGTGTTTTGAAAAGCGCGCCTAAGCTCAAGGCGAGGCGAGGCGAGGCGAGGCGAGGCGTGGCGTGGCGTGGCGTAGCTCTGTGCCTCATGCATAGCGAGGCGAGGCAAGGCAACATAGAGGAGGCGCAGCTGAGGCAATGAGGCATGCGCTTTTTTCTGAGGCTCAAGGCGTGCGCTTTTGGCGCTTCGCGTTTCTTCTATTGCTACAGCCCATCTGGTTTTGGTGTGGATACCCACATGGAATAAATTCTCATTTACAATATAAATGATCAAAACGTGGGTCAAAACAGCCAAAAAAAAAAAAAAAAAAAAAAAAAAAAAACCCTAGTGGAGAGAAGACAACGAGAAAGAAGCAACGATGAAGGTTACGATGACTGTTCTCATCTCCTCTGGTACGACTCTTCCTCTTCTCTCTCTAGTGGAAAAAACCCTCGTCGTCTTCTCTCTCGCTTCTATCTCTCTCTCTTTATCTTGCTTATTCCATATATATATATATATATAATATTATATAATACCTAGAATACCTATTATATAATATATAATATACTTATAGATAATATATAAAAATATAATATATAATATATATTTTATATAGTAATAAAAAAATAAACATATGTATGTAAATAAAATAAAATAAAAAAATTAATTGAAACACATTATTTAAAAAATATAATAAATAAATAATATAATATATATATTAATTTTTTTTCCTTTTCTTTTCTTCTATTAAAAAAATTAATTAATATATATAATTAAATATTTGCTTATGTTGAAAATTGTGCTATATTAATATTTTGCTTAACTTCTATAACTTGCTCCTCGCTTTGGTGAGGCGCGCGCCTCGCCTCGTGTCTTGGCGCGTAGGCTCCAGGTGACCTTGGCATCTCGATGCGCCTAGAGCTTTTTAAAACACTGAGTTAACCTCCTCGAACACTCGTATGATCTGGACCTCCTTGAATGGGCTTGTTGGGCTTTCTTTAGAGATATATGTTTGAAATGTATCCTCCTTGGGCCAATTTGTTGACTTTCTTGTGGGCCTGTTCAATAGAATTCACTTGGTCCATTTAGCAATAATATCTCCAAGCTCACCAATTTTTGAGATTTCCGATTGGACTTTGATTGGGTCCAATTAATTTAGTGGGCTCAAGTTAACCTCTCTTACAAAACTATAAGAAGCAATGGATTTGTATATTCGATCTGATTGTTGACTGAATATATACTTCATTTAGCTCTCGGTATTTGGGTTTTATCAGTTACATAGGATTATTTAACGTGAAGGATACTCCGTGCTTGCTAGATTTTGTAGGTTTAGAGCAGAGAAGGAATTAGGGAATGAGTTAGACTTCATTCCCTTTTATATTGATAATCGAGCAATTACAGGCATAGTCTGAGCAATCACAAAAAAGAAAAAAAAAAGGAATAAACACAATTATTTCTTATTCTAATATTTCCTATTATAACAATTTCCTATTCTAACACTCCCTCTCAAGCTGGTGCGAAGATATCCCTCATGCCCAGCTTGTTGAGAATGCCATGAAAGGATTTGCTCCCTGGTCCTTTGGTGAGAACATCAGCTAGTTGGTCCTCAAGTCTTCACAAATGGAATACATATGGTGCCACTAGTGAGTTTTTCCTTGATGAAGTGCCGATTAATCTCCACATGCTTAGTTCTATTATGCTGAACTGGATTATGAGCTATGTTGATTGCAACCTTGTTGTCACAGTATAGTCGCATAGAATCAGTCTGATAGATTCCCAAGTCTCCTAACAATAGTTTAATCCATAGTAACTCACATACACCCTGAGCCATAGCCCTGAATTCTGTCTCTGCACTAGATCTAGCCACCACATTTTGTTTCTTACTTCGCCATGTGACTAGGTTACCACCCACAAATGTGCAGTATCCGGAAGTCGATCGTTTGTCAGTGACTGATCCAGTTCAATCTGCATTAGTAAATGCCTCCACACTGAAATGACCATGCTTTGAGAAATAAAGGCCCTTTCCAGGAGAAGACTTAAAGTATCTCAGGATTCTCATAACTGCCTCTAAGTGAGAAGTTCTAGGAGCATGCATCAACTGGCTCACCATGCTCACGCCAATGGCAATGTCTGGACGTGAGTGAGATAAGTATATGAGCTTGCCTACTAGTCTTTTGTATCTCCCCTTATCAACTGGATCTCTCTCTTGATCCTCACTCAGTTTCTGGCCCGGTTGTAGAGGTGTATCACATGGTCTACCTCCAAGCATTCCAGTTTCTTTTAGCAAGTCAAGTACATATTTCCTCTGGCATATGAAGATGCCACCCTTGGACCGAGCTACTTCAATGCCCAAAAAATACTTCAAATAGCCTAAGTCCTTGATTTCAAATTCTTTGGCTAAGTAGTCTTTCAAACGAGGAATCTCCTCAACATCATCTCCTGTCAGAGCAATATCATCAACATAGACAATAAGAGCTGTGGTCTTGCCATGTGAGGAGTGTTTCACAAACAAGGTGTGATCAGCTTGACTTTGCTTGAACCCTTATTTCAGTATAGCTTGAGTGAACCTTTTAAACCAAGCTCTCAGAGATTGCTTTAGCCCATAAAGAGACTTTCGGAGCCTGCATACTTTACCATCGGACTTAGCATCCGCAAAACTAGGAGGAATATCCATATAGACCTTTTCTGCTAGGTCTTCATGAAGGAAGGCATTTTTCACATCAAATTGATGAAGTGGCTAATCTAAATTTGTAGCAAGAGAGAGTAAAATTCTCACGGAATTCATCTTAGCAACCGGTGCAAATGTCTCCTGGTAATTCACCCCATAAGTTTGAGTGAAGCCCTTAACAACCAGTCTTGCTTTGTACTGTTCTATGGAACCATCTGCTTTGTGTTTCACAGTGCACACCCACTTACACCCAATTGGATTTTTGCCTCTAGGTAACTCTACTAACTCCCAAGTGCCACTCTTGCTGAGAGTTCTTATCTCTTTCATCATGGCATGTTTCCATTTAGGAATAGAGAGAGCATCTTGAAAATTGGTAGGTAGACTCACACAAGACACTTTAGACAGAAAAGCTTTATATGAGGAAGACAGATGAGAATAAGAGACATGATTACTAATAGGATGCTGAGTACATGACCTAACCCCCTTCCTATTAGCAATGGGAACATCTAGATCTGAAAAAATAGGAATAGAAACACTAGAATTATAATTACCTGGACTCTCAGGAGAGGGAGGTGACTCTGGATACTCATCCGAAGAAGTTGGCAGTAGAGGAAGGAAAGTAGTCTTTTGCATCCAGGTGACTTGCTGTCTGTCCTTGTCCTTGATATAAACTTTGCCTGCTTGCTTTTCTTCAACAACTGCTGGCTCATCATCCTCTATCTTTTCTGTAGGAAATTAATGTATAGATATTATTGATTGATATTGATTGATACCAATATACATATATTTGAAGACCATATTACACTCCTTATATAGGAGAGAACAAGAGCTACTATTTGTGCCACTAAGAGCCACTATCACCACTAAGAGCCACTATCTATATCCTTACATATTATATACATCCACTACATCCACTATCTAGATCACTAACTACATCCACTATCTAGATCACTAACAATACATTACATATAATATACTAACAGCCCCCCTCAAACTCAAGGAGGATAGAGACTAGCCAACTTGAGTTTGGAGAGAGTAACAAAAACAGGAAAAATAATCTGACAAATAAAATAAAAGTGGATAGGAGACACTGTATGGTCGTGTCAGACCGTATGGTTATGGCAAACCGATGTAGAAGACAGTTTATGGAGTCATGTCGGACCGTTGTAGAAGATAGTTTATGGGGTCATATCGGACCGATGTAGAAAAACAGTTTACGGGGTCATGTCGGACCGTTGTAGAAAACAGTTTACGGGGTCATGTCGGACCGTTGTAGAAGACACTATATGGCTGTATCGAACCGTTGTAGCAGAGAACCGAAATCAATGTCGGAACAGTTTACCGAGTCTTGTTGGACCCATATAGGAGCTAACCGGAATCAAAGTCGGGACAGTTTACCGAGTCTTGTCGGACCCTTATAGAAGCTAACCGGAATCAAAGTCGGGACAGTTTATCGAGTCTTGTCGGACCCTCAAAAGTCGTACCCTCAAAAGGTGTGCCAATTCTTATAAAAAAGCGTGCCATCAAAAGGCGTGCCATACTTCCATCAAAAAGAAAAAACAATGAAGACTTGAGGCAGCGGACAGTATCATTTAGGCATAGATCATCATTCTTCATCTTCACAATCAATGTTATTTAACATACCCGATGAATTTCGCTGCCCCATTTCACTTGACTTGATGAGGGACCCTGTGATAGTAGCATCAGGGCAAACTTATGATGACGAATTCTATCGCCCAGTGGATAAATTCAGGGCACCACACATGCCCAAAAGCGGGCAGAGGCTAATTCATATGGTCCTCATACCCAATTATGCACTCAAGTGTTTGGTCCATCAATGGTGTCAGGAGAACAATATCCCTGTATTTGATGGTACAACATCTTCATCTTCTTCAAGATTGGAGAGAAGCAAAGTTGCAAAAGAAAGATGTCTCCAGGCATAATCATGTCATCTCGATAGTGGCCAAAAATTCTCAAGTTTAATGACCTCCATGAACTCTTCATGCTCAATAGTGTGAGCCAATGGAAGAATAACCTGCCCACCAAAACTTCTGGCTAGAGTTCCAGGCAAACTATAAGGATCAGCTTTAATGGCAGCAGCTAAATAAGAATCAATACCACTGTCTGCCCATTCTGATCGGTGTTCCCACAAAAATCTGACAAGTATTGCAGGAGGCACATCTTGTAAAAGCATGGATGCTTTGGCGCATAACACTGCATTGCTCATAGATGGAAATCCATTAGCATGAGAAGGATCCGCACCCATCAATTTGCCAGGAGATGAGTTAACAAGAATGGTGACATCATCAATGCCATCACTTTCAATCATAGACCATCCCTCATCTGTGAACCCATTAACAGCTTCATTAAAACCCTTGTTCAGTCTCTGGCTAAGTGCACGTAAAGCCGCAGGTCTTCTCCCCCAACCTGTGACAGTTGGCTGAGAAACCTCTTGCGAAATCTGCCTCAACTGGCGTAAAGCTGCCATGGTTGCCCTTTGAGAAAGCAAGGTTGATGATTCATACAGTGGACGCAGCACTTCAGGTACACTCAATGGCTCTAGATCCAAATGATCAACAATATGGATGATCGATCCTCCCCCTTCGCAGGGTCTTATCAGATAGCCACTTGGCAGCATTTCTGCTCTGACAAAATGCTGCACAGGTGGCATACTGGGACCATTCTGAGTGTTGTTCAGTGATCTTTTACAGACCACAAGGCTTCCATCCTCCAAAACAGATGTATAGCGCAACAACCAGAAATCACGAGCAGGAGCTTCTTCATAAGCAAGCGAAAAGAGTCCAATTGTTTGTTGATACAAGGGAGATTCAGAGAAAAGAGGAGCTTCTCCAAGTTATGGCTGCTAACAATGAGAAGAAATTCCAAGGAGTTCATTAGCAAAACTGGAGTGTGAATTCATTTCAGGAGATAGCAATCCTGTTGAGGCTGCTAAAGTAGAGGCAAACGTAGAAACTTTTGATGAAAGAATGTCTAATTCAATTGGAAGTAAAGCAGATATTCTTGTAATCGAAAGTGAGGAAGACACTGAAAACTTAGCAGCCTCAACAGAATGGAATCAACAGAAGGAAGCAGAGTTGAATCAGATGCTGATAAAAATGATGGAAGTAAGCCTGTTAGGTATCAGAATATAGCACCTGAAAATACAGAAGCCAAGATGGTCCACATGAACAGAGAAGGGGGTTTTATGATCACTACAAAGGAAAGAGGGATGAAAAACTTAGGGGAGAAACAGCAGGAAAGCGAGCAGAGAAAGAAGCACAATTTAGAGCAAGGCAGCAAATTCTTGATAAAAGAAAAACTGAAATGGCCTCAAAAAGTTCTTTGGCTAAGCCCCAAAAATCACGTAAGAGTTTTAACTCATCTGCCAATCCAAGGAGTTAACAAAATCTGCTGTTGCGAAGAAAGCATTATCTAAGGCATCACCCTCCTGCTGACTGACTGGATCAGAAATGTCAGTAACCTGACTAATTGGATCAGCAATGTCAGTAACCAGTACTTCAGAAGAATCCTTCTTTGACAAATCCAAATGTTCGCTGCTTTCCATGATAAAGCTTCAAATTCAACAGCACTCTCCCAAGCAACAACGCTGAGTACTTGGGTAGACAATTATTTAAGTTTGCGGAAAAGCACCAAGAAAAAGTATTCCCTTCACTGAAAAAAATGAGTTGCAAGAAAACTCATAGCAGGATCAGTTTTTTGGGTTTCTCATACAGTGCAGGAAAACAAAAAATGGGATTTATAGGCATCCAATGCCATTGCAAGATCTACATCAATCACACTTCATGTATGATAAATACAGCTACTACATGTGTAGAAAATTCCAGCGGGCAGCGAAGGCAAAGTTACCGGCCGGCTGCCCGCCGGTGAGAAAGACAGCCTAAATCTTATGGCTCTGATACCATGTAGGAAATTAATGTATAGATATTATTGATTGATATTGATTGATACCAATATACATATATTTGAAGACCATATTACACTCCTTTATATAGGAGAGAACAAGAGCTACTATTTGTGCCACTAAGAGCACTATCACCACTAAGAGCCACTATCTATATCCTTACATATTATATAATCCACTACATCCACTATCTAGATCACTAACTACATCCACTATCTAGATCACTAACAATACATTACATATAATATACTAACATTTTCAACCACTCGCAGAAGTGGAACAGGAATCACTTCACACCAAGGCCCCTCCTGAAGGGATGATTAGGAGACCGAGGGGATCGGAAAGTAGGGCTGGGCTGAGACTCAAAGAAAGCGACATCTATGGAGACAAACCATTTGCGAGTGGGAGGATGATAACACTTATAACCCTTTTTGGTGGCAGAATAATCCAGAAAAACACACTTAAAAGAACTAGGATCCAATTTACCACGAGTGGGTGAATGATTATGGACAAAGCAAACATAGCCAAAAGTCTTAGGAGGAATGGAGAACCCGGAAGAGGTTGATCTGAACAACACTTGAAGAGGTGTTTGTTTTTTAAGGACTTGGGTAGGAAGACGATTAATTAAATAAGCGGCAATGAGAACCGTTTCCCCCCAATAGGATCAAGGGACTCGCATCTCAAAGGATAGACAACGGGCAACATTAAGAAGATGGCGATTTTTGCGTGCTGCAACCCCATTTTGTTGAGGGGTATTAGTGCATGAAGTCTGGTAAATAATGCCATGAGTGGTGAAGTAAGTGGCAAGACCAGAGTCAATATATTCCTCTCCATTATTAGAACGTAAAATTTTGACAACCGCTCCAAACTGAGTACAAATCATTTTATGGAAGTTTTGAAACACAGAAAATACCTCACTTTTATCTTTCATCAAATAGACCCAAGTGGCCTTGGAACAATCATCTATGAAGGTAACAAACCATTTTTGACCGGTTAAAGACACAAAACGGCAAGGACCCCAGACATCAGAATGAATCAAAAAAATGAAACAAAACTTTTATTAATAGAAGGAGCAAAAGAGGCTGTGTTGTTTTTCAAGTTGACAAAACTCACATTGAAAAGCCGACACATTATTTTTCTCAAAAACAGAAGGAAATAAATGCTTAAGTAATATAAAAGAGAGATGTCCTAAGCGACGGTGCCACAACCAAATGTCGTCCTTGATGGATAGTAGCTGAATAGATGAATGAGCCAGCTTGTCTATCTGATCCAGAATATAGAGCCCATGTTTCTCTCTACCACTGCCAATCCTCTTCCTCATGATGAGGTCTTGAAAAAGACAACAATCAGGAAAAAGCGTCATGCTACAATTTAAGTCATGAGTAATACGACTCAAAGATAAAAGATTAACACTGAAATTGGGAACATGGAGGACAGAAGACAAAGGAAGGGAAGAGGTGGCATGAATTAAACCTTTCCCGAATACAGACGAAATGGTACCATCAGCAATACAGACTTTTTCCTGACCTGAGGAGGGGTTATATTCTGAAAATAAATTAGAGGAGCCAGATATATGGTCGGAAGCACCAGAATCAATAATCCATGGGACATGCGTATGAGATAGCAATGCACATGGGGAGGAAGCCAAGTTACCTGAATTAGCAAAGGACGAAGAAGGTGCACCTGTAATAGAAGTAGAGGCTTGACGGTCTAGCAAGTGGCGAAGAGCAATCTTAAAATCCAAGGCAAATAATCCCGAGACATTAGTAGCGGATGAGACAACCAGAGATGAAGATGAGGGCTCAATAGTGTTTGAAAGATGGGCTCGTGCATTGGCCCCACGGCCTCTAGTACCAAACCGACTCCCTCAAGTACCAGGATGGTCGCCTTGGACACCAGAGGAAGTACCATGCAGCTTCCAACAAGTCTCGCGTGTATGGCGAGGTCGACGACAGTAGTCATAGTAAAGATTATCCTTTTTAGAGGAAGGACGAGAACCACGAGTCACGCGGTCGCCATCGCGAGAGGGTGCAGAAACTAAGGACGAGCGATCAGTAATAGCAGAAGGAAGTATCCTAGAACGGCGACTCTCCTCATTCTGCACAAAAGCAAAGGCTTCTTGGTGAGAAGGAAGCACATCCATGCCATTTACTCTGCTCCGAACTGGATCATACTCCACATTTAGGCCTTCCAAGAACTTGAAGACCCGTTCTTGAGTCACAAACTTCCGGTAACCAGCAGAATCAGTGGGACAGATAGGCTTGTAATCCTGAAGGTGATCAAGAAGCTTTCACCCATTGCTAAGGAAGGTAAAATACTGAAGGATAGTCGGTTCACCTTGTACTACAATGGAGCGACGTAACTCGAAAGCCCGTGAGAAGTTCCCCTTCCTGGAGTAAGTAGTTGCTACGGCCTCCCAAATATCTGGGCAGTGTCCATAGATAAGTAGCCTTCTCCAATCTCCGGAACCATAGAATGGATCAACCAGCCCATAATCAAAGAATTGGTGATCTCCCACTGGTCATAATGAGGGTCGGTGAGACTGGGTGCCGGAACCCGCCTGTCAACATATCCCATCTTCCCCTTGCTCTTTAAGAAAATAGTCACACTCTGCGACCACGCTAGGTAATTCTGACCATTGAATGGAGAGGTGGTGATTCTAAGGCCAATGTGAAGGTTATCAGTCATAGTGGAAGGGATAATAGAACTCTAGCTCTGAGATGGCGGAGAGGTAGTAGATTCACTGGTCAAATCCGCCATGGAGACTACTAATTATTCCTCAAACACGATTCCTCAAACACGATGCCAATCACAGACCCGGAAGATGAGAGCGGAGGAACAAGCACAATAACCACTAAAAAATTAAGAATCCAGTTTATTTATTTATTATTTATTTATTTTTTATAACATCACCAGAAAGCAACCAAAGGGTTTTTTTTTTTAGTGAGTGTTTTAAACAATAGTTAACAGAGATGTAAACAAACAAAGGACAAGGATAGACAAAGTTTATACCAACAAAGTCCTACGCAGAGACGAGATGAACCATGATGAACAAAGACGAGAGGTGAAGTCGAAGATGGCAACAGATGAGGGCCCAGATGGCTAGAGAGTGCTGATAGAGGCCTATGACGCCATAGGGACTGCCGACAACCCCCTTAGGAAGCCAAAGGGATTGCCGACAGCCCCTTAGTAGGTGGGAAAGTGGTCGACAAAGCCTAAGAGGCTGTCGAGATAGCGGGGCAAAGGTGTTGGACTGGGGTTTGACTATAGGTAGGCTGGGTGTGGGCTACAGTGAGATGGGGCTAGGGTTTTGGTCGGTTTGAATTGTGTTGGAATTGTGTTGACGGGAGAGGAAAGGCAACAGAGAGATGGGGCTAGGGTTTTGGCTTTGATTAGAGAAGAGAAGGAATTAGGGAATGAGTTAGATTTCATTCCCTTTTATATTGATAATTAAGCAATTACAGGCATAGTCTGAGCAATCACAAAAAAGAAAAAAAAAAAAAGGAATAAATACAATTATTTCCGATTCTAATATTTCCTATTATAACAATTTTCTATTCTAACGGATTTTTTGTGGACTCTTTTATGGTTCATGAGGTCCTTTATTTATAAGTAATTGGCGCATTGCAATGTGGGAAGATATAATAATGAAAAAGGGTAATGTTAATGACAAGTTAGTTATCACTTATTAGCTACTTGTAGGCATTGCCTGCAAATATGGGTAGTTATTAGATCTCCTCTAGATACTTATAGACAATATTTATTGATTGAATGCCAAGATTCTGGAGGTTTGGAATGCTGATTTGGGGATGTAGTTTAAATCTTTGCGCTGTATTCACGCTTCACATTGTTTTTGTTGTTATCTAATATTATTATTATTATTTTGTGGAACTTTTTATTCGTTTATCTGCAGTATGTGATCACTCATTTCAATGATTTTCAACTGGCGTGTCTCGGGAGCTTCTTTCTTCATGAAAGTGTCTTTTTCTTATCGGGACTACCTTTTATTTACTTTGAAAGAGCAGGATGGCTGAGCAAATACAAAATTCAGGTCTGTTACTCCTGGCTTTATTAAATTAGAATGATTAATTAATTTAATTTCGTCATGTCATTACAAGATGGAAAGGAAAAACAAATTTAAGTTGAATTAGTCAGTGGTGTAACTTTGTCAAATTTTGTTTTGATTTGGCTTTTTCCCTACTCAATAGTTGCAGCAAACTTATTATTATTATTATTATTATTATTATTATTATTATCATCATTTATAAAAGTTGTCTCTATTTTTATATTTTGGCCACGAGTTTTTGCATTACATTTACTGTTTTTTTATGGAGAGAATTTTTCCATCGACATAAATTTGACTCTGGCTTCTTGATTGAAACGACCATATTCTTTAGGAACACATGGTCCAACCATAGCAAGGTGTTAGTTGAGCTCACTTGTCTTTGATTTACTATTTTTTCATATGTAGTCATGCTGGATATAGGCTGTGTTGCTATTTCTCTTAATTGCTGCTTAATGAGACAGCAAAAGCATATCTAGTCAGTGTTTCAGATCTTGACATACAGAATGGGAGGCTTTGCTTTATTTTTATCCATTCCATTATTATGAGGTTGGATGGATGACTAACCAGTGCTGTTTTCTGAGGATCCAAGCAGCTCCATATCCATTCTCTGCTAGCCACATATTAATACAGGTTTCTGAAATTCTTTCTCCATGTTCTTACAACTCGGCCATTATGAATAATGTATCTTCTTCCCTTTTCTCTACCCATTTAAAATGATCTCATCATTGGTGTTAACAAAATCCCTAGTCCAACATGTTCATGTTAATGCAACTAGGAATCTCATTGAGAGTTCGATCTTGGCTTAGGATGAACACTAGCAACATGCTTAACACGTGAATGAAAGCTTGGTTCGGAATGAGCCCTGGCAGAGGAATGTAATCGTTCCTTTAAATCTTCATTTTGTTTTCTATGTTGCTGCATTTGGCAAGTCACTTACAATTTCATTACAAGATTTATTCTATATGACTAATATGTTGGTTAACATAAGTTGGTTTCTGAGCTAGAAGCAAGAGGTTTGATGCAGAAATCTTATAAGAAAACAAACCTGATGCTGCCATTGAGACCCAAAGTTGTTATTCACTTAATTTGATGTGTGTGATGTCTGTCAAAAATTGAATACAATGGTAAACCATGAATGTCCTTGTTTAGCAGATATCTTAATCCTTTCCATATGTTTTTATCTGATTCCTTAATACTCATAGCACTCTCTGTATCTCATATTAGTAACTTTGTATCCTTGTTCTCATCTTCATCATAGTAATCGTCATCTGTAAATTAATGCATTGCAGGGAAGTTTTGTATCTCTTTTGGTCTTCAATATGTCTCTCCTCAGTTCAAGTTAGATTTATGTCAGAATTACAGTTGGGGGGAATTTTGGAGATAGTGAGGATGAACACTAAAAATTGAAAGTTGTCTACATATTTTGTTGTAGCAGTATACTTTTATGATTTTCAATGTAACACTGAAAGTTGTCTACATACTACAAGTGTTGCTGTTGTTTTGGCTTATAACTTGAGACCAAAAAATTCTATGATTTCTTATCAGTGCTACTAATGAGTTAATAAATATTTTGATCCTAACTGTTGAATGTAAAAACCTATAACTTACTCCACCTACCACTACCACTACCACCTACTACCACCTACCTACTCCACTCCATTAATGCTCCACAAGAAGCAAGTGCTCCACAAGAAGCAAGTGCTCCATTTACCCAATGCTCCATTAAAGTTGTTTAGTGCTCCATTTTAGGTTAATTTAATTCCTCCATTTGTAACTCATTCTCCCTATAAAGAGATCATTCTCTCCATTGTAAATACAAATACACACATACATCAATCAAATATCATCAATATTATCAATACATAAATTTCCTACATGGTATCAGAGCTGGTTTAGAACCTATTATTTTTCGTTTCACCGGCGGGCGGCAATCTCGCCTTGGCCGCCCGCCGGACCTCAAGCCCCTCCCATGTATTGCTATAGATGCATGACCAGGCTGCTGCACTGCTGGGCTTGAAGCAGCCAGAGAAGAGCTCTCAGAACTGGCGATCAAGGTTTCAAATGACTGTCATGGGATGGTACCGGTTGAGACCCTAAAAATGTCTTCTCTCTCCGAACTTCCCGTGTCTCTAGAAGACAAGATTGCTTCTAATCTGCCTGCTAGGTTCGGCAACTGCTCTGTTGATAGTTGCTTGACCTCAAATGGCAGTCCCGTTTCTCCAATGGGTAGTGTGGTTTCTCAGGCAGTGGCTGCACTGAAAAGAGACCACAGCCCTTGTTTAGCAATGGTGATTCCATCCCTTTGGAGTGGATGAACTGCTGAGAAATAAATTTTTTGATTTTCTCTTCTTTATTGGAGCTGTGAGCATGGCTGCAGCACCAACCCAGCTCTTCTCATCGTTGGAAGTTTTTCGTAGGCTTTGGTGTTGGAATGGCGGTGGATGCTTGGAGTTGCTGGACTTCCAGCTCTGTTGCAGTTATATTGCATATTGATGCTGCTACTTCCCGAATCACCACGTTGGCTTTACCGCAAGGGGAGAGAAGAAGAAGCCAAAAATATACTAAGGAAGCTATACCCAGAAGAAGATGTGGAAGCAGAAATTCAGGAAAAGGGGTCTTCTGAGAAGATTACCCTTGTCAGACTGTTGAAAACAAAAACAGTAAGAAGAGGACTCATAGCCGGTGTTGGGCTTCAAGTCTTCCAGCAGTTTGTGGGCATAAACACAGTTATGTATTACAGCCCCACAATAGTACAGTTGGCTGGTTTTGCATAGTGAAAGAAGTAGAGCAGTTTGGTTAGATGTTGTTATATCACTTGGACCTTTATCAGCAGTGTTTCATGAGACTACAACACCTCACCGGCTGTTAGTGCTGCTGAACCGTCTCATTTTACTGCATATACTTGCCCAGATTACACTTCTGCTGGAACTTCTGCTGCAAGTGGGACTGTATGAAGTACTTGAAGGTCTCATCCACATTGAAGTCATGAGATCTATTACACATTTGCTGCTAGAAAAAGACAAATCCCCGTCATCAAGTCAACCATGGAGGTACATAAGCATGTATTTGCTTCTCATAATTGCTTGGACCAAAACATAAGCAATTCCATCCAAGTTCATGATTACATTCTATGATTCACAAACAAGCAAGCTGGTTTTCAAATCAAATTCATACCATTCAGATTTGCACACCAACTTTATTTTATTCATGCCAGGGATCAAACTCGATCACCATTTTACATAAAAAAAAAAAAAAAAAAAAAAAAAAAAAATCTCCAACCACAACCTACTACCACCACATCAACCAGCCTTACTTTTTCACCTCTTCAGTTGTTCTCTTTTCTTGCCTTTGTCTTGGGCATCCCTTGCCGGTGCTGCCTCCGTATTTCCCCCCCGAGCATGTTGCCTCCTTGCTGCTCCTCCCACGCCACATATGATGGCCCTCCAAATCTGAGCATCACGGTGGCCTTCCGCTTCAGTTCCTTGTTTTCTGCCTTTAGCCCACATATCTCTGCTCGGGCATCCTTATACATGCCCTGGAGCAGAGCCAGTTGGGCGTTTAACTGCTGCACCTCCTTAGTTCTACTCTGAAGCCGGTGCGACAGGTTGTTGACCGCCGTCATGGTCTCAACGCATGACCTTAATGTGTAATAATTCGCCTCAATATCCGACTGAGCAGCCATTTCTGCTCAACTGCCACATCGGATAGTTCAACGGCGCAAAACCAGGGGGGCTTGGTCCAAGGGCGCTTGGTTGCGGTTCAAGGGCAACTGCCCCGGCTCTATCTCTCTTGTGGCCTCGTTGAGTCGGGAAAGAGAGTAAGACCACGGGACGAAGAGGCTATGTTCTGGGTCACGGGGGGACGAAGAAGCCATTTTCAGGGCAACAGAGTGTTTCAGCGATACAACTCTCAGAAAACAACAGTGTTTCAGCGATACAACTCTCAGAAAACAATAGAGTGTTTCAGCAATACAACTCTCAGAAAACGAAGAGTTTTTTTCAGAGAGTTTTTCAGAGGTTTCAACTGGTTTGTCTCAGCCTCAGCCTCAGCCTCGCCTTTGTTTAAATAGGCAAGGCAGACACGCGCCTCACGCGCCTCTCAGCACAAGACGACAAAGCGGCGCGCCTTTTGATGGCTCGACTTTTGATGGATGTCGGGCACACCTTTTGATGGCACGCCTTTTGATGGCGCGCCTTTTGATGACTCGACTTTTGATGGCTGTCGGGCACACCTTTTGATGGCACGCCTTTTAAGGGTCCGACAAGACTCTGTAAACTGTCCCGACTTTGATTCCGGTTAGCTTCTATATGGGTCCGACAAGACTCTGTAAACTGTCCCGACATTGATTCCGGTTAGCTCCTATATGGGTCCAACAAGACTCGGTAAACTGTCCCGACATTGATTTCGGTTATCTGCTACAACGGTTCGACACAGCCTTATAGTGTCTTCTACAACGGTTCGACATGACCAGCAGTAAACTGTTTTACAACGGTCCGACATGACCCAGTAAACTGTTTTCTACAACGGTCCGACATGACCCAGTAAACTGTTTATAGTGTCTTTTACAACGGTCCGACATGACCAGTAAACTGTCTTCTACAACGGTCCGACATGACCCAGTAAACTGTTTTCTACAACGGTCCGACATGACCCCGTAAACTGTTTTCTTCAACGGTCCGACATGACCCAGTAAACTGTTTTTCTACAACGGTCCGACATGACCCAGTAAACTGTTTTCTACAACGGTCCGACATGACCCAGTAAACCTACAACGGTCCGACATGACCCCGTAAACTGTTTTCTACAACGGTCTGACACGACCATACAGTGTCTCCTATCTAATTTTATTTGTCAGATTATTTTTCCTGTTTTGTTACTCTCTCCAAACTCAAGTTGGTTAGTTCTTAACCCCCTTGAGTTTGAGGGGGGCTGTTGAATGTAAAACCTATAACTTACTCCACCTACCACTACCTACTACCACCTACCTACTCCACTCCATTAGTGCTCCACAAGAAGCAAGTGCTCCATTTACCCTAATGCTCCATTAAAGTTGTTTAGTGCTCCATTTTAGGTTAATTTAATTCCTCCATTTGTAACTCATTCTCCCTATAAAAGAGAGATCATTCTCTCCATTGTAAATACACAATACACACATACATCAATCAAATATCAATCAATATTATCAATACATAAATTTCCTACACTAACTAATGAATTTAACATGTTTGTTTTGATCGACCTCGTGTTACTGCCTGGATCTATATTTATTGGTGTTATTATTAATTTGTGGTCCAATGCAGCCAAAAAATAACTCCCCTGAAGCTCAGGAGAAATGTATCACTCGCCTACTGCTGTATCATTTTTGTGTCAATCTACCAGTTATGATTGTTTCCTATCCTGTCTTCAGATTCATGGGCATGAGAAGTAGTCTCCCTTTGCCATCCTGGTACTTTGAGGTTCTTTATATGCTAAAGCTTAATTTTGCAGATATTATTTTATGTTATCCCTTTATTACTCTAGCTAAATAGCTGTTTCAATTATGCTGAATACTTGTACAGCTTTCATCTTGTTTGATGCATAGATCTTGTTTGGAGTGATTTGTGAACGTTTTGGTTGAGCAGGAAAGTAATTTCAATACAGATTTTGTTCTACTTCATTCTGGAGGACTTTGTATTCTATTGGGGACACAGGATTCTACATACAAAATGGCTGTACAAGCATGTTCACAGTGTTCATCATGAGTAAGTGACAAGCATCGAGTGCTTATATAAAATGCCCTGTTTTTGAAGTGCTTATTTTTGTGTAGTTTGTATTATGTTCGTATCAGTATGTTTTATTGAATCTACAGGTATGCAACACCATTTGGACTGACGTCTGAATATGCTCACCCTGCTGAGATCCTGTTCCTTGGATTTGCTACAATTATTGGTCCTGTCATCACTGGGCCCCATCTAATAACTCTGTGGCTGTGGATGGTAGTTAGAGTCCTGGAGACAGTTGAGGCACATTGTGGTTATCATTTCCCCTGGAGCCTCGCAAACTTCTTACCCTTATACGGAGGGTCAGTATATTAATTTCTTATTTTTTTCTTAGCAGCCTTTTTTTGTCACTTGCTCGATATACCTGACATCTGTTTTATTAATGTTACAGGGCTGATTTTCATGACTATCATCACCGACTGCTCTACACAAAGTCTGGCAACTACTCCTCGACTTTTATTTACATGGACTGGTAATTTGTTTTTTTTTTTTGGGTTGCATTATGGATAAATATTGTGATTTGTATGGTTGGAATGTAAAATTCTGTTATTGCTATAACATTTACAAACCAAGTTGGTGAAAAATGGATACATATGATTTGATACTGATTAACATGTACACACACATGTTTGTGTTCTATGGTCCCTTTTTTGATCATTTGGTGTCTGTAGTTTAGTTGTTCAAGCTGCATTTACCAGAGAGTTGATGAAAATTACATCCTGGTGGAATATGGCAACTAACTTAATATATCTTGTGTGTTAATTTAGAAGTACTCAAGATACATAAAATTTAATTACCTTGAAATTCTTACCTATAAGATCAGGATGCCAAAATCAAAGACTAAGATGTGACGTTCCAGGCTAGCTATATGAATAATTGTCACAGGGTAGTTGTAAGTTTCTAATTTTTTTTTGTTATGGATTACAAAAATTTGATTACCAATGAGATAACTAATGCAATTAAGGATTTTTTTGGTGGAGCTCGACTGCTGTGAGAATCATGGGGGGAGAGATGTATGAATTTCCAATAACAATAAGCGTGCCACTAAGGATTAGCATTGAGTCCTTATCTTTTCACATTAATCGTGACTCAATAATGTGAATACTACATATCTTGAGGTGTATGTTACTTGTTGAAGATATGGTTTTAATTAAGGAAATTGGAGTAGTTCTTAGAATGGCGTTAGAAATGTGGAGGAATCATTTAAAAAATATTTTTAGGTTCAGTTGGTGAAGTTGAATTATGCTTTGATATCTTGAATTAATTATATACACGAAGAAGGGGAGATTGAGGAGTATGTTTCACATAAACTTGGATCAGGATGAAAGAAATGGGGAAATGCTTCGGGAGTGATGTGATTGTATAATTCCCATGAAATTGATGGAAAGCTTACATAAGGCCACCAGTTATGGTGTAGGATTTTGGACAATTAAGAAATATGCTTGAAAAATAAAAGGTGTATCTAAAAAGAGGATGATGAGATGGAGGAATGTTGTTACAAGAAAAGGTAAGAATAAGACATAGATGCAATCATGAAAACTAGAAGTGGCATCTACTGGAGAGATAAATGTAAGGTAAAATTGATATTGTTTGGTTACATACAATGTTCGTGAATTAATGTATTGATGTGTAGGAGCAATTTGATCCATGTTAAAGATGCCAAAAGGACAATTTGAATGAACACGATGTTTGGCTTGTAGTACTTTAACCAATGATATGGTTCTAGGTAGGGCTGATTAGACGATGGGTACACATAGCTAACCCCAAATAATGGGATTAAGGTTGTTGAGTTGAGTTTAATTGATAATGAAACTATTCATTTGACTTCTAGGATGTTTTCGATTATAGGTTTGATAGCTGGTTTTTCCCCATGTGCTATGTATGCATATATGATCATTTAGTGATTGCACAAACTAACTTGACAATTGGAAAAACTTATCGTGCCATATAAGAAATGTGAGCTACAATAGTGATTATGCATCAGCTTATATAGAAATTCTGTTTTTTTTTTTGTTTTGTTTTTGGAAGGGTATGATAGAAAAGTTGCTTTAGCATAAACTTAAAGAGTGTGCATCATTTGTGCATATTCTAGTTCTGTTTCCCTCTGTAACCCAACTAGGTAATAATGTCTCGAAGGCAAACAGGATATGGTCTCTTAGAATTATAACATGCTTTTGCTGGTTGATTTGATGCTTATTCTAAATGTCAATGAATATAATAATGCTTAGAAGATAGCATGGAATATGTGACATTGGCTTAATGGACTAATTATTTGTCAGGATATTCGGTACTGACAAGGGGTACAGAAGATTGAAGGCATTGAAGAGCAGCTAGGAATGAGGTGGTGGGCAAGCAAATATGCAAAAAAGCAGATGAAAGAATTTTTTTTGTTGCCTGCTTTGAAATTGGATAATGGGTTCTTAGCGGAGGGCATCTTGGGAAAGGACTGATTCATTATTGTTGTTCTTGTGAGTTACCATATTTTAGGTTTATATTTGCTCTCGTGGGTTAGAGTTCTGTGTTATGTGGAATTTGTGCAAAAAGCTTCTTTGCATGGTTTTGCCCCAGCTTCCATGAATGAAGCTACTGGCTTTTCTTGATTTCATGTCCATTAAGTCATGAATACTAGGGTTTTTAAAAGCTTGTATACAATTCCTTTATTATTTTGTTCTTAAAAATCATTAAATCGAATCGTAAATCGTTTTGTTTTAAATTAATAAATGAATTGTTAATTATACGATTCACTTTATTTAACAAGTATATGCATATTAAGGCCAAGTTTGGCATCCTTAAAATAATCCATCTTTTTATTTTTTTTCCATCACATCACCTCTCTACTTTTCTGCATATCTTTTTGTAAAAATACAGATCACCCAAACAATTCCTAAATACACAATTTATAATAAAATAAATATTAATATAATTAAATTATATATATAAATGTAAAATTACGAGTATCAATATAAATTAATTGCTCTCTTTATTTGTTTTTGGGTAAATTATAAATACATTCTTTGAGATTTGTTTAAAATATGAATTTTCTCACGTGGCTTGAAAAATTATAAATACTTTTATATCAGAATTTTTTATTTAATAGAATTAATTGAAAAAATGAAATTTCTAACTGTTTTCTTATACAATAATAAAATTATCTGAATTATTAATGGAAATAAAAGTTTGATATTATTAAAAATTATTAATTAATTTGATGATTTATTAATAAAAAGGTTTATTTATTATGAAATTAAAAATCTTAGAGTATAATGTAATTTTTAAAATTAGAGGAAGTAATTTCTAAAATGATTTGTGTATTATGCAAATGACTTTTTTTTATCGGATATTATGCAAATATAACTGAATTATTTGAATACAGTGAATCGTATGAAATTACAATTAAAATCGTAAAATAATATTTTCACAACATCAGTTGAGAGCTTTAGTTTATCAATAATGATTGATATTCTTATTTTTTTTTTCAGAGACTTTTACAATTTATTTTTTTTGAATATTAATGATGTGGGTCTTACGTACACTTAATATATATATTAATAATGAAGATGCAAATAGGGTGTATAGATCGAGTTCGGATTCTCTCCTTGAGGAGAGTCCTTGAAATCCTGTGGGCAACGGCTCAGATCAGCTGTTGGTCATCCAACGGCTGAGATAAAAAAAAAAAAAAAAAATTAAAAATGAAAATTTTCGAAATCCCGCCCAAAACAAAACAATAACACAGCTTCATTCTTCCACTCTCACACAGAACTGAAGAACTCACGCAACACTCGCCTCCGTCGAACCATCCTCATCCTCACTGGCGAACCCATCCTCACCGACGGCGAACTCCATCCTCACCGACGGCGAACTCCACCACAGTACACCCTGTACGCTTCGTGAACTCACCATCGGTTGAGCAAAGATCTGTTCTTCACGAACCAGGTTGGTCTTCGAACAAAGATATTTTGTCTTCCAACGTCTGAGATTGAGATTCAGATTTGGGTTTGGAATTGATATGGACAAGTTAGGGCATTCAGATTTAGGGATTTTACAATTTCAAAATTAGGGCTTTTTAAAAAATTAGGGATTTGGGTTTTGAAAAATTTGGAATTTTGGTTTTTGAAAAATTAGGGATTAGGGCTTTTAGAAAAATTAGGAATTTCGAAAGTAGGGATTTCAGAATTAGGAATTAGGGATTTGAATTTATATTCGAAAGTAGGGATTTCAGAATTAGGAATTAGGGATTTCAGAATTAGGAATTAGGGATTTGGATTTGAATTTATATTCGAAAGTAGGGATTTGAATTTCAGAATTAGGGCTTTTACTGTCTTTACCAATAAATTCAATTCTTGTGCAGATTCTTCAATCTGACCAAAATGCCCAAATATCAAACAACTGGTTCTGAGTTTCATGAATGATTCTCTAAGTTTTAAGAAAATATTATGATTCTCTAAGTTTTAAAATTTATTAGATTTTCAATCAAAAATTGTTGACAATTGGATAAATTTCTATGCACTAAGGGAGGAGAGGACCTGAGTTTTAAGAGTTAATGAGGGATTACCAATTAATATGATTTTGCTATCCTTACTTGTTTACTAAAAGTGACAATCTTATATATTAGCACATGATGTTCAATTTGCTTGAGGTTGTCCTGTTTTCTTGCTTTGAAGATGTCTCAATTTTTCACAAGCGTGAGCTTTTGGCTCTCCTAAAGTAGTTTACATACTTGTGTTGCATTCATCTTGCTTTTTGTCTTTTGGAAGAGTTATCTGACAAGTTTGTTCATTCAATTTGTGACATTGAGTGGAATTATTCGAAAAAAACAAAGGTTGGACTTACTTTGATGTACTGGACTGTAGTATTTTGATTTGAACAAGAACAAAAATCAAAAAGAGAGAAATATACTTTACCAGGATAATTTTCAGGTATTTGTATTTGTTTTTCAGCCTCATAGAATTAAGTTGATTAAAACAAAAAATTTGTGTAGGCTTGCAATAGTGATTAACATGTATCAACAATCCAGTGGTTATAGAGTTTGTTACTAAGTTGTTTCCTTTATCTTTTCTCTTAAACTAAATTGTTGACAAAAGATTGTGAAGAGTTGCTGTTACTATTAGTAATAACAGAATATGCACTACGTTTAGCAAATTCTATAACTTATGCAGGGTTGAGTAATGACAAGGTTCTGACAGCAAAACAATGTTAAGTTCTATATACTATTACTATTAGTAATATGACCCTCAAGTTTGTCCCTCTCCTCATGTATGCAGATTGAAAAAATGGCTTCTTCTTCTAACATTAGCGACCTGAGATTGGTACCGAGGCTGTGCCATTGTGGAAGAACAGCTGCTATACATATTGTAAGAACCAACGAGAACGGAAATGAAGGGCGTTTGTACTTTGTTTGCCCATCGAGATATGTAAGTTGGTAATTCTAGCTATTTTCTTCCTTTATTAGTCACATTAATAGTTGTCTTATTGAAGTAATGTATTCGCATGCATTGCAGAGTAACCCCCCACTCACCATTGCAATTACTTCAAGTTCGTGTCTGAAGATGATGAAGACGTTACGTCCAGAATTCGTTCCAACAGTACAGCTGCTGCTGGTATAAACAATAGAAGACTTGAACGATGTAAGGATGAGGCTTCATGACATGGAAAATGACTATGGTCGAAGGCTGCAAAGGATAGAAAATAATCTGAAAAAGATGGTCTACGTCATTGTATTTTGTATCATTTTGTACTTTATGATGTAACTTTTCGACTTTATTGTAATTTTGGGAAACTTAATGGAAGTTTGTATCCTTTTGGATTTTATGTACTGCAACTTGTTATCTATTATCTGTTATGGAATGAATTTTGGGGAACATTAAACTTCTTATCTGTTATGGAATGAATGATGGAATTTTGGAATGAATTATGGAATTTGAAATGAATTATGGAATCAGTATGCTAATCTCATTTTCGAATGTTGGAATGAATTATGGAATGTTTTGTTATGTAACTATAATACATGATAACCAGGAGGCAGATTTTGTTATGGAATGATGGAATGTTATGTTGCACAGGCATGTTATGGAATGATGATGATCAATGATGGAATGATGGAATGAGTACGCATGAGGGTGCAAACAAATCTGTATTTAATTGGTCTAAGTTGGTATTTTTGGTGTCATTTGATTCATACATTTGTACATATGGTCTAAACACAAGAAATCTGTTTTGAGCAGTTACCATCTAAACACAAGAAATCTGTTTTCATTCATACCATCTCTGTGACCCTTGACCAATTGAATTCACCAAGTTTAGAACATACATCAGAACCTGTTTGAAACTGTTTGAACATAAACACAGAAATACCAGTATGCATGTTTGAACATTGAAAACCAGTTTGAACCTGTTTCAGAACCAGAACGTGTTTGAACATGCATACCAGTTGGAACATCAGAATATGAACACAGAACCTGTTCAACACAGAACATGAACATGAACATGAACCTGTTTGAACCTGTTCAACCTGTTGAAAAGGATACCAGTTCAATAACATGTTCAACACAGAACATGAACACAGAAATAGTTCAACCAACACATGAACATGAACATGAACATGAACATCAACCAAAACATAAGTTAAATTAACAGTAACATAATCAGTTCAGTTGGGTTTAACATATAAATTAAAATCAACTGTAAATGAACATCCACCATTACAACTTTAACATCTAAATTAATACAGTGGTCCTTAAAAATTGACACATTGGTACTTTATCATCACTTTCTACCAACAGTTTGCTTCACAATTTCAGAGGCCATGTCTTCACGTTGCAGCCCAATTTCAGCACATCAGTTTGGTTCTGTTGATGGTTGTCCATAGCCTAAAAAAACAAGACAGAATTTTTAAGCAAGTATAAATAAATGATATCACAGAATTTTCAGCAACTATATTCTAAAAAAAAAAGACAGAATTTTTAACCTGACTACACATTGGAGTTGTTGATTCTTGAGAATATCGGAACCCAATGTCATATCCACATGAACCTTGTAGTAATGACTGGAATGTTGGTTGAGTTGGCAAATAATTTGGCACCACATACATCTCCCGCAAATTGTTCGCCTACAAGAATGTCATATATGCTTTCAGTTATGGTTTCAGTCACATATTATATCCACACAAAAAATGACAATGTTAAAGTAAGACTTACATGATATGTGGGATACATCAATGGCGGAGGAATGTAATTACCACCCATGGGCAAAGATCGAGGAAGAGGATGAAGGGAGGAAGAGGTTTGGCTGTGGAAAGCTGTGGAACATGTTCATGAACAATATATCTCCTCCAACAGATAATGGAGAAGGTGCAACCGTTGAACTTGCAATAGATTGTGACGAAGCCAAGCTATTAGCACGGGATTTTTTTTTGGAGTTCGCTACCAACGCCGCTTCGAATCCACCTATGACCCTCCTTTTTCCCTTACTAGTTGCCACCTTTTTCTTCAATCCTTTTGGTTGCACAACATGATTCACATCTTCGCATTC